>OY288280.1:37595938-38326227 GCA_958450335.1 Hibiscus tridactylites
AAACCCTAAACCCTAAACCTTAAACCCTAAAAATCATAATCCATCAATATATATATAATTAATGTAGGCATGTTTGTATTACTTTAAGATCAATAAACCCTAAACCCTAACCTAACCCTAAACCCTAACCTAACCCTAAACCCTAAAAATCATAATCCATCAATATATATATAATTAATGTAGGCATGTTTGTATTAATTCAAGATCAGTAAACCCTAAACCCTAAAAATAAATCCAATAGTCCCAACTACTTATATATATATATCACATATACGTAATCTCTAACCCTAAACCATAAACCCTAAACCCAAAAACCCTAATTCGTAAACCCTAAACTGTAAAAATAAAAATCATAATCCGTCAATATATATAATACACATAACACAATAAATCATAAACCCGAAGGAACCCGACCTGAAATGAACCCGACCTGAAACAAAACCGGCCTGAAATGAACCCGACCTGAAACGAAACCGACCTGAAACGAACCCGACCTGAAACGAAACCGACCTGAAACGAACCCGACCTGAAACGAACCCGACCTGAAACGAACCCGACCTGAAACGAAACCGACTTGAAATGAACCCGACCTGAAACGAAACCGACCTGAAATGAACCCGACCTGAAACGAAAACGACCTGAAATGAACCCGACCTGAAACGAAACCGACCTGAAATCAACCTGTCAATTAACCGTTTTGGCCCGACCTGAAATGAACCGACCTGAAATGAACCCGACCTGAAATGAACCCGTCCCGAAATGAACCCGACCTGAATTGAACCCGACCTGAAATTAACCCGACCCGAAATTAACCCGACCCGAAATGAACCCGACCCGAAATGAACCCGAACCCGAACCAAATCGAGTCAAAACAAAATGACCCGAAATAACCTGTAACCGATTTGACCCGACCTGACAGAGCCCGACCTGAAACCCAACTGTTGAACTATTTTTACATCCCTACTTACGATGATTGTGCAGAATAGCAGAAGACAAGAAGCATTAAACATTGAAAACCAAATGCAATGCAAACAAAATAAAAGCCAAACTTGATTTACTACTTTCACAATATCAGTATATATGCATCTAAATTCTAAAATAACAATCACAAGATATTATAAGCACACTTACGAGACAAACTCACTATGTTAGGGTATTGCTATAGTGTATCATTAGGAAAAAGCTTTTGTGGACTAGTCCTAAAATAATCACTTCCGTAAAGGAAATGCTAACTAGACTTGACAGATTTGACTTAAGACTCAAACCAAAACTTAATATTGATCCGAAATTGATTCGAAACCCGAAATAAACTGAACCAAACCAAAATCGACCCAAAATTTTTGTTGAATCAAAATGGACTCTAACCAATTTTCATCCGAACCGAAGGCTGAACCGAATATCAACCCGATTTTAACCCGATAATTAAGGTAGAGTAAATGAATACTTTATTTTTAATGTTATCTATTTTTAACAATATGATAAATAATATAATAGTATATGTTTTTATTATTTTTTTGTATTATACTATGGGAGAGATTATTATTTTTCTTAAAATTATAGTATAATTACATTTTATGTCATTCTAAGTTTAAATATTAATTAAATAAATTTTTTCCCTACTAACTTTTAAATTTAGAAGTTTAATAGACTTTTTTTCTCTTCCAATATTTGATCTTAACTTCATCCTAAACTACACCATTAATATTAAACCTTGAAAATCCTAAACCATAAATCTTAAACTAAAAAAATAATCTCATAATCCAATAACTCTAAACTACAACATAATCCATAAACCATTAGCACAAAAACTAAACCTAAAACGATAAACTAAAATTAGGAACTATTTTTACAATTTACCATAAAATATAGCCTGAACTCGAGTTAGGTTTCTAGAAAGAGTTTGAAAAGTAATTTATGTGTAGTTCATCTTTTATTTTCTATTTTGTATGTCTGAAGTAATTTCGTCTTGTATCGTGGTGACGTGTTAACTTTCCTTTGTTTGTGAATTCTTGCCCCCCAATGATGAAAAAATAAAGAGTATAAATTTTAAAGTTCGAATTATAAATTATGTTTATATTCTGGTGTTTGCATGGTAAACACTAAAACCATAAACCTAAAACCATAAACCAATAACCCTAAAACCATAAACCATTGATACTAAACCATAAACCTTAAAGAATCAAAACTAATATCATAAACCAATATTCATAAACTAAACCATAAACCAAAAAAAATCAAAATTAATCTCATAAATCAATAACACTAAACTAAACCATAGAACGGTTAATATTAAACCATGCATCATAAACATTGAACAATCATAATTAAACTCATAAACCAAACCTTAAATTAAACCATAAATTGTTAACACTAAACCATAAAAATATAAACATTAGATAATAAAAATATCCAACGCAAACTGAAATGACATAATCATATGTATCCTCCACTAACACAATCTTTCTCATCAACGAAGTCTCTGTGAATCATAATCCAACTCAAACTGAATCGACACGAAATTTTAAAGTTTGACCCGACCCGAAACCGACTTGATTTTGACCCGAACCAAAAGCGTCTGATTCGATATTGACCCAAAACGAAAACAACCGATCTAATTTTGACCCGATATGATACCCGAACCGGACCCGACTTATCATAGACTTGAATTTAACCCAAATCAGACCCGAACCGAATCTAAACCGACTCCAAGCAGACTCGAAGTAACTCGAACCGAATCTAAACCGATTCCAAACAGACCCGAAGTGATCCGATCGCCACCTCTAATGCTAACAAGAAGCTATTTAAGAAGCAAACCCTTGCCACCCTTGTTAATATCACATGAAAATGGTAACTTTATTTAAAAAAGTCTCTAAGAAGCTGTGTATAAAACAATTTCCACTGAATATGGTTTACAACATGATTCTATTGTAATTGTTAAGTATCCAACATAAAACCAATTAATAGTAAGTTGAGAGGCCCAACTTGAATATAAGACCACCGGAAATGGAAGAATTAGTAAATGTGGGATAACAGCATGTCAAGTATCCTATAAACTATTTGGTAATAGATGGAGTGCCCCAACATAAAATAAAATCACAGGAAATCCAGTAGTACTTAATAAATGTGGGATAACACCAGTTAACAGTGATCATGGCTATGCAATATCTTAACTAGCTAAGAATGGCATCTTACATGCTCTTTTAGTGACGACCTCAAACCTCTGGCTGACTGGGAGATATAACCACAAAATCTGAAGTGCACACTAGAAAGATTCCAACAGATCATTATCAGGATAGTTGTGCTTTTAAACAAATTAATACGAATGAGCATTGCATTCCAACATTAAACTTCAAGCAGAATTCAGTATTCAAAAGAAGAAGAGACAACTTGAAACCAAGGAAGATTGAGAGGATGTGTATGCGTTCTCTTAGAAAAGTAAATAAATAAATAAATATAATTCAGCAGCCCATAGCAAATATCATATGCATGAGATACAAACCAACAATGTTACACAAACAGAATACAATTGAACAAGAGAAAAGCAAGCAGGGAATGCAGTCATGGAGATGTGTATGTGCATGAAATAAAATCCAACACAAAACACCATCCTTATTCCTTAGTACTTGGCTGAATCAAAAATTAAGAAGATTGGCACATGGTTGCAAAGGTGGCAATGAAAAAATATTTACCATAAAAGATGATGCAAACATTTCGCCGAAACATATACTAAAGACTCCAAAATGATTCCTCCCATGCTCTGCATTGATTTCTTCAGAAATTCATTTCAACTCCATCTACTGCCGCTGAGATCAATATTGACATAAGAGATGTCGGTAAAGTAGATTGAGGATAAATCCATGAATGCAATGCTTTAGAATTCAAAACTTACGAAACCAGTCTGGTCGGTGAAGAATTGCTAATATTTTGGTCTTCAGAGGCACCATACTTGGATGTAACTTGAGGCAAACGATTGTAAGTAGCACGCATAATTGACCTATTTAACAGTGAGCACGCATAATTGACCTATTTAACAGTGATAATATTGAGGTAGGTCGACGAAGCCAAGGCCAATGAAGAAGAGGAACCTAATAAGTAGATAAGAAACATAGAGACACATTCTTTCAATCGGCATCGCAGATACAGGTACTGAAGAATGTGGTCACCTTGAGAAATCAAGCTAGAAATTGAGTTCATTAGAAGAAAACAAGGATGTGGACTTGGTGGAACATGAAGCAAGGAATCTGACTTAATTGAAGCCATTCAGCAATCGCCAATATACCAGGAATCTGAATATGAAACCCGCAGCACGCCCCATTTATTTTCACCTGAGAGAAATAAAAACTGAACTAACATTGTGGTTGGAGAACACTGAGGTGTAGAAAGACAAAATCCAAGATAGACGAGATAGCAAGGGACCACAATGGAGAAACTGGGATCAGTGTATATTAGGTTGCTAAATTCCAAGGCGAAGTTCTCATCATGAACCAGTAATATAGTAGAAGCAACAGAGGTGTTACGTCATCTCATTCTTTCTTTATCCATGAATTAGATCAACCAAACTAGAAGCCGGACATGCAATGATAAAACCATTTTCGGAACAAGAATCAGCAAGCCCTTTATTCTTTTGTTTGCCATAAGCAAACATACTTAAATTGTCAGTTTGAGCAGTTCCAAATTATATTCATGGCCTTTGAGCCAGCTGAGAATCCGAGGCAGGCACATAATAAAGGTAAAGGAGGGGCAGATCAAACTGGAATCAAACCTGAGTTTGGATATTCTTATTCCTTGAGTTCATGTCCAATTATACTCTGATTCCCATCCTCTAAAATCTATCAAATCTTTTGCAAATTTGACCAAAGTCTGAAATCTAAAAGGACCATCTATGTTTTGATGCAATCAAAGCGTCCAACACAAACACATATGTTCAAATCTATCTAAGAATCCTTGAAATGTTTCTCCACACCACACCTATATTTGAATATGCATCAAATACAATCATCAGTGCACTTGTAAGATCTCTTTAAGCAAGGAAAATTTACATGCAAACTCAAAATGTTGGCATTGAAGTCTGTTGACAGACACCATGTGCCATCGAACTCCGGAACATCAGCTGGCATCCCTGCTACAATCACCAACACTCTAACATGCAGAGATCACACCGGTCATGGTCATCAAATCCGCATCATCCTACGATACAAACACAAAACATCTCTTTCGAGCATTTTACCGAACATGTGCCCAGCATCACTTCACGAGACGAGTTTCAAGGGCCCCTTTATATCACCCGATGTTGAAATCCCAGGCTAGAAATTACCCACGGTGACTCTCCAGCTGATTTCTTTTGTTTCTGCATTTGGAATGCATGGGAAGAACCGGGAAGTGATGAAAGCGTGGTGATTGGGTCATCCATGACACCCCTAGACTCCATTTACAACGAATACGATGAGAGCTCCAAGAGCGTCCTCTCGGAAATCAGACTCGACCTGAAGACCGGGAAGTCCATTGTTGACGACCAAAGTGGTCAACTCTTCAGGATAGAAGTGTAGCGACTAAAAATTCCGAAATCTTAAGGGAAATTTTTTTCTTAAAATTAATTTTAGGGGATCTTAAAAAACGTATTTTGAATAAAACATTAGAGTCGTCACCGATCATTCAAAAAAGGTAGACTGGACACCGTAAAATAAAACCAGAGATTCAAAAAGGAACTGGAGTTCGGGAGTCGGTTACGGATAGGGAAGGTTTAGCACCCCACGCCGCTCAAATTGGTACCTAACAGTTCGTAATATATTTATTAGAAAAATTTAAAAACTTGGCCCAATTTAATTAATAATTTTGAAATGCATGAATGTGTGGTTATACGAGACGAACATCCTAGCTCTCAACCCACGATACCAAAAGAGATGACGCCTGAATATTTGGGACGAGACTCCTACTAGAATATCAGAATTCCGAGTACTAAAACAATTAATTATGTATGGACAAAATATATGAATATAAACAAGTAATATAAAGCATAAATAAAATTAAGAACATTCATATATAAATACCATATAAAAACACATAAAAAGATACATGTACTATTCATTATTACTATTTATTAGGTGACATGCCATTTATATATATATATATATATATTCATGCGTACATATATGTTAGAAACAAAATAAACGTAAATATATAATTTGATAATAAATAAAAAGTTGATTTATACATAGATATAAGCAAAATTTTCTAAATATATATAAGTAATTTTGAAAAGGAATTTAAGCTATAATTACACTCTTACCAAATATATAAAATTACATTATAAGTAAACAAAAATATAGGAACATAAATAATATATTATAGTAAAGGCGTATGTATAATAAAAAATTAATTTTAAATGTATTACCCGAAGAAGCTATATATCAAAAATACATTATGTATAACGGACTATATTAAAATTATATATATTTGTTATTAAAAAATACATATTATACATTATATATACAGAATAAGTATACAATAAGTTTTAAAAAAGTTAAAACAACATATTAAAAGTAATGAAGGATACATATGGTTAAAAGGGATTTGCATACATTAATGCATATTTAACAAATAATCAAGCAATAAACATATACCATATCAATCAGATTAATTGTTTAATTAAGGCAATATATAAATTAAATAACAATAAGGAAATAAAAAATAAAAATAAAGAAACAAAACTGGGATTCAATAGAATGAAATTTAAAGGGGCGAAATTAAAATAAATAAAAAATATGTACAATAATTAAAAAGACAGAAATTAAGATGAATGAAAATAAAGTGTAAAAATTAAAAAATATATAAAGGACTAAAATTAAATAAAATGAAAGAAGAGTGCAAAAATAAGCAAATTGATTAGGGGTTCAGGGGTAATTAACCCACTACAATCTGATTTGATTATTAATCTTTGACCAAATTAAAAGGCGAACGAAACTTTGAAGGACCAGGAGAGAGATTTTCTCTGTGCGGAATTGCATCTTGCGTAAATAACCCGACACAGAGGGGTTTATGTTGTTGTTAAACCATTTTTAAAAACCTTAAATGAGTATAAAACTCATATCAAAATAAAGATCTGATTTTTTATTCTCTTCATTCCCTTCACTAGGGCTGAGCGTTCGATCGAGTCGAGTCGAGTCAAAAAAATTTTAAGTTATTCGAGTTGACGAGTCTAATTTTATCATTCGAACTTTCATTCGAAATTTTTTCGAGTCGAGTTATTCGAGTTTCTATTTAAACTTAGTTGTAATTATTTATAATGTTATGATACAAATTCATTCTAATTTTAAACGACTTTATTTTAGCTCAATCGATAAATGTTATTAATAAAATTCTCGAAATAAAATAAGACCATAAAATTTAAACTCATTGAACTACAAAATCATATCATACAAAGAAAATATGAAGCAAAACAGAAAAATTACCGAGGATAGGTTAGGAAAAAACACACCTAAATAGAACACCATCAATTACCAAAGATAACAGTTAGCACATATATATAAAGTCAAAGCCAACAAGAATTCTCCACCAGTATGCAAGTATATAATAGTGTCCACCTACAAAGCCAAAAGATTCAAATACCAAACATCATAGGATATGGTCAACTTCAATCAAGTAAAAACACTTTAACGTAATATCCATGCTAAATAAACAAACCCTCAAACACATTAATAAAAACAAAGTATAGTTTAGGAAATCCAACAACAGTGAACTACACAAGTTGCAACAAACATATAAAAAGCAAAGCGATAATAGTCTAAAATTAAAATGCAACAAAATACTTCTTGAGTTTTTGTGTCACATTGTCGAATACTTTAGACTTCTTCCGCTTCGTACTACGTCGGTAATTGTGTATAAACTTCTTGATTTTCATGTATTATTGATAACTCTAACAAAATAAAAAATAAAAAATATTAGATAAAAATAAATAATGTCGACAATTAACGATAATCAAAATTAAATATTACCATCTTTCATGTCTTGAAGTTCCTCAACATACTCATCAAGGTTGATGGGATCCTTATATTTTCGAAGCTAATCTTGAGTACAAATCAAAACCTCAACCATCGTCAGAGTTAATGAACTTCTGAAACCACCTAGAACACGTCCACCGGTGCTGAATGCACTCTCTGAGGCAACTGTCGAGATAGGAGTAGAGAAAACTTCTCGAGCCATACATCCAAGAACAGGGTATCTTGGACTATTCAGTTTCCACCATAATAATATATCAAATGAACTCGAGTTGTTTGCTTCTTCCCCCTCAGTCAAGTACCTATCCAACTCAGATTTAACTTCTAAACCAACTCGTTGTTTCTTCAACAGAAATTGTTGCACGGCCAAACTCATCTTTGATTGATCTGTAGGATCTGAAATTTTGGTCGGAACACTAGTTTGATCTTGGCGGACCATAACTTTCCCAGCAAGGGCAAAATATTCATCAAACAAACAATGCAATTCTTTATCAATCACCTTCATAATCTCACTAGCAATATTAGGAAAAAGCAAATGTACCTCAAAGCTCACAAAATCCATTTTACGACGCGGATCTAAGATAATCGCCAAGTAAACTAGAAAGTTTATCTTTTTGACATCACCCCAATACTTATTGTATTTCTCCCTCATTTTGGAAGCCATGGAGATTATATCTAAATCTTCACAATTTGACCACCCATCAAGTAAACAATGTATATCTATCAATATTTCCCCCCAAAAAAATGAGAGGTGACATACAAAGATTTGGATACCTTCAATGTAAGATCATAGAAGGACTTTAAAAATTTTACAATTCTCCGGACATTTTCCCAATCATCAATTGTAGGAACTCCATCTCCAGGTGTGAGATCAACAAAAAAGCTATGGTCTTCACGACCATACGAATCAAATGCGCGCTCGTATTTTTCAGCCACCTCTAACATCATGTACGTTGAGTTCCACCTAGTAGGCACATCTAAACACAAATGAGCATTAGTGTATATCATTTCTTCTTCTGCCCGATTGTAGAACTTTTTCATCCTTAATGGTGATGCTCTTATGTACCTCACAGCAGCTTTGACTCGGTCAACAGATACAGAAGCATATTTAACACCTTCTTGCACAATAAGATTAAGAACGTGTGCAACACATCTCGTGTGCATATATTTCTCATTTGCAATACAAGTATTTCGATGGCTCAATTTCTTTCTCAGATATTCAATACCAACACTATTAGCAGACGCATTATCAACTGTAACAGTGTAGACCCTCTCAATCCCCCAATCTCGAATGCACTTTTTAAGGGTTTGACCTATGCTTTCACCACTATGAGCAGATATTGGACAAAAAATTATGATTCTCTTTTGCAACATCCACTCATCATCTATCCAATGTGCTGTAAGAACCATATAAGATACTCTTTGCAAAGAAGTCCAAGTGTCAGTTGTTAAACAAATTCTACCCGTAGCATCTTTACCAAAAGAATTCTTCATCACCTTTTTCATGGAGTTGAATAAATCGAGACAATCCCTTCTAATTGTAAAACGAGATGGGAGATGAAACCTTATGCTACATAAAGAAATGACTTAAACCCATCTCCCTCTACAATTCGAAAGGGTAGCTCATCCATGATTATCATGCGAATCAACGCCTTTCTAATAGCATCTTTGTCAAATTTCCAAGTTGAAAAGGTTGAATCCGCATCTTCAGAGCCAATCTTAGAAAATGTCAATTCAGATTGTTTATGATCCGAAGTATTACCTCCAGGTTTTTTCAAGCATGTCTTCAAATGATTGTTCAAATTGGTTGTAGAACCCCCTGTTTCCATGGAGTAAGTTTTGCCACAATGAATGCACCTCGCCCTATGCTCTTATTACTCTCCATCTTCAGTTTTATATTTGGTAAAACGCTTCCAACAATCTAATCTTGGTTGTTGTTTCTTTCAGACAATTTTTGTGAAACTGATATTTTAATTTTGATATAACTAAATACCCCAAGGACTAAATTGAAAATGTGAAAACGAATTTTTAAGTCCTCAAACATCCCTATATGATTTAAAGAATATGCCTAAGTTAAACACTAAGTTTTCCAAATATTTTCTAAGTGTTCTTAAAGCCAAAACAGTGATTTTCGAGTCCCTGTTTCGAAACGGCCTAAGGCGTTTCGAAACAGTTTTGAAACTGTCAACCCATGTTTCGAAACGGGTATCGAAACGATTTCAACACTGCCAACCCTTGTTTCGAAACAAGTTTTGAAACGGCTTTAGAACATAGAGAAACCATATCAAAACGACATTCAGTGTTTCGAAACGATTCTTCATTTGATTTGAAAAATATGACCGTTGCAAGTTTTTAACTGATTTTTAAGAAACCGTTAAGGCGTATCGAAACGATTTCAAGACGTTTCGATACGACCCTTGACAGTGGAAAAGTGTTTCGAAACGGGTATGACCGTTTCGATACGGGCTCTTTAATGCACCCCAACGACTCTTTCTATTTTGGTCTGTTTCGAAACATGGTCGGGCGTTTCGAAACGGTTGGTTGCAGACTGCATTTATGGAGGTGAGACAACACCCCCAAGGACTCTATTGATGAATGCAACAACCACAACAGCTAGAAATCAATGAGAAGGTATAAAAGGGACCTCTAAAAGCTCCAGCAACAACTATTGATCCAAAAGCAAACATCCAAACATCAAATCCAAGCATTTGTGCCTAAATCCCAATATTGTCTAGAAACCCCAATTGTATTTTTCATTCTTATCATTTCAATTGGGTTGAGTGCTTGTAATTGGGCTACAATTTGTATTGAGAGATACTTTCTTAGCCAACAAAATCTTTGTTTTATTTGTGTGAGGATTGGGTTAAATTTTGGGTAGAAAATTTAACCGAAAATTGTAAGGGTTGCCTCCTTAGCCTAGAAAAGGGGAAGAGCAATTAGTGGAACTGTTGCAAATCCTTAGTGAAGCTAAGGTAGTGAATGTAGAGTTCATTTGGAACTTGAACCACTATAAAATTCCTTGTCTATCTTTTTAATTTGGAATTTCCACCACCTAAACCTTTAAAAATCCAATTCACCCCCTCTTGGTTCATTTCGATCCACTCAACAATTTGTATCAGAGCCTACCTTTTTTAGGATTAACAACCCCAAAAGGGGTTCCTAGGAAGAGTGTGATCATCCAAAAATCAAGAGATGGCTTCTACCTCCGGTTCGGACATGTATGAGTCTCAATCCACTACAAAACCTCTATTTTTCAATGGTGACAACTATCCATTTTGGAAGAATAGAATGCGTCTCTTCATCAAGTCCAATGTCTGCTTAGTTTGGGGTGTCATTGAAGATGGCCCCTACATTCCATTGAAGCAAGATAGTGAAGGGAAGATGGTTTTGAAGAAAAAGGTGGAGATGAGTGAAGAAGAAAGGAGAAAGATCCAAATAAATGACAAAGCTCTCCACACGCTCTTTTGCTCATTCGGTCCGGACATCTATTCCAAAGTGTCATCCATTGAGAGTTCCAAAGAAGTGTGGGACACTCTGGAGACTACCTCTTAGGGAACCAATGATGTCAAGGAAACTAAGATTGGAATTCTCAATCTTAGTTATGAAAATTTCAAGATGGAGCCCGATGAGACGGTGTCCAATATGTTTGATCGTTTCTCCACAATAGTCAATGAGCTCAAAGGATTTGGAGAGACAATACCGGAAGACAAGCTTGTCCGGAAGCTACTCTATTCACTTCCCGAATCTTGGGATGGGAAGAGAACCGCCATCAGAGAAGCTAAAAATTTGAAGACTTTAAAGCTTGATGAGCTAGTGGGTTCTCTCCTTACTCATGAGATTATGAAGCAAGGAAGGGAAGAAGAGAAGAAGAAAGAAGAGAAGAGAGTAGAAAAGCTAGAGGTAGAAAAGAATAAGAAGATGGGAATAGCTCTCAAAGCTTCATTACTTGAGGAGAGCTCTTCTAGTGAGAAGGATGAGCTAGAAGAATTGGCTATGATAGTCAAACGATTCTCACGCTTTATGAGGTCCAACCGGGGAAGAAAAATCCAAAGAAAGATGGACTTCAAAGGTAAGAACAAAGAAGAAGCAAGGGATCAAATCATTTGAAATGCTTAGTCTTCTCTTGATGCTTGGAGGTCCCTTTTATACTCCCAAATGAGTTTGTAGCCGTTACTAGCCGTTGGGATCAAATTGGAGCCGTTGAAGACTTTATTCCCACCATAAATGCAGTTCTGCAGCTACCCGTTTCGAAATGCTCGAAGCCGTTTCGAAACACTCTCAATGTAGAAAGAGCCGTTGCAGTCTGCCAGGGTACCTGTTTCGGAACACCCCCTTGCCGTTTCGAAACGCGTATCGGAACGCTATAAGCCCGTATCGAAACGCCTGCATTTGAAAGTTGGTTGGGAAAGAGCCGTTGGGTTTTATGACCGTTATGGTCAATGCCATGTAGGCGTATCGAAACGGCCTAGCCCGTTTCGAAACGCTGGGCAAAAATCATGTCCAATGAAGGCTCGTTTCGAAACAAGTTTCGAAACGATTTTGCTACTGGAGCTCCCTGTTTCGAAGCCCTAAGGTGTTTCGAAACACCTGGACAGTTTTGTTTAGATTGGCTTTGAAAATCATGAAAAACCCTTTTAAGAAATTCCCTAAACATAATTTCAAGTTGTTTGGACTTTGGAGATGTTTTAAATACTTTTTAAGTTAGTCCAAAACATTTTTCAATTATTATATCAAAACATTAGTTCTACAGAAGGCACAAACACCGTTTGTTATATTGTTAATCGAGTAATGATTAGGCCACTTTTAAAGAAAACACCTTATGAGATTTTAAAATCTAAAAAGCCTAACATTAGCTATTTTCACCCTTTTGGTTGCAAGTGTTTTGTTTTAAATAATGGAAAAGACAACTTAGGTAAATTTGATGTAAAAAGTGATGAAGCTATTTTCATAGGATACTCTTTAACCTTTAAAGCCTATCGAGTATTTAACAAGAGAACTTTAGTAGTAGAAGAATCTATACATGTTGTATTCGATGATAACCTCCTTCCAAGGAAGGATTCTTGTGATGATGATGATGTAGGAATCATAAATGCCTTTGATGGAGGACAAACTTCAAAGGAGGATGAGATTCCAACAAAAGAAGAGGACACACAAGATCCACCTCTTGAAGCCTTGAAGGACTTGGCTCTTGAGGAAAAGGAAGTGAGCTACCCAAGAGAGTTCAACTATGTCAAAGATGGTGAAATCTTGGGTGATCCATCCAAGGGGGTAACCACTCGATCTTCTCTTAGATTAATGAATCATGTTGCATTTATCTCATGCGTAGAGCCTAAGAATATAAAAGAAGCATTGAAAGATGATTTTTGGATTATGGCTATGCAAGAAGAGTTAAATCAATTTGAGAGAAGTAATGTTTGGACATTAGTTGATAGGCCTAGTAATCAATCTACCATAGGAACTAAATGGGTCTTTAGGAACAAGCTAGATGAGAGTGGTAACATTGTGAGAAATAAAGCTAGACTAGTAGCACAAGGTTACACTCAAGAAGAGGGAATAGATTTTTGATGAAACTTATGCACCCGTAGCTAGAATGGAAGCCATTAAGATGTTGCTTGCATATGCATGTTATCATGATTTCAAGCTTTTTCAAATGGATGTTAAAAGCGCGTTTTTAAATGGTTTTATAAATGAAGAAGTGTATGTGGAACAACCACCGGGTTTTGAAGACTCAAAATTTCCAAATCATGTTTTCAAACTCACTAAAGCTCTTTATAGTTTAAAGCAAGCTCCTAGAGCTTGGTATGAAAGACTCAAAATTTCCAAATCATGTTTTTCTCTTAAATTTTTTTGTTTTGCTTTGTTTTGTTTATTTGATTTTAAAACTTGTTTTAAACCTAAGTGGGATTTATCATTGGATTGAATTACGAAATCTCATGCATACACTTAAATTGTTTTTTGCTTGCTTAATGTTTTTAGGATGGCTACGGACAATGTTAGCAAAAAGCGTAAAACCAGTCAAGTTAGTGACTCGAGTATTCGTCCAAATCTCACCTTGCTCTTTCAAAAATCTCTTCGAACTCAAGAGATGAAGGATCGCTTCAAGTATGTTAAGGAGTATGAAGTTCGTCGTGAGCGTGTTATTGATCTCAACTTCCTTGACTTCGAGCGCTTTCTTTTCCGTTACCTTGAGCGTTTAAGAGAATGGGATTTCCTTGTCTTGTTGAGCATCCCAGACATTTGCTACAAACACATGGTACTTCTCTTTTGCTCCAATGCTCAACTTATCAATGATGAAGAAAATTCCGAAGTTGTTGGGATTGAGTCTTTTATTTTGGGGAAAAAGATTGTTGTTAATGTCCCTCTCTTGGAGTCTACGTTTTCCCTTAAGGATGTAGGAATTGAGAATGAGAGTCACTTTGGTTCTCACACCGGTCAGGTGCTTACTTTGGATGCGCACGATCGTTTCCTCCATTTGATGGTCTCATGGTTCCTTCGCCCCTCCGGAGGTAAATATTCTCGCATCCGTCAAGTAGACTATTTTTGGCTTGAGTGTTTCTGTCGTGGTGAGCGCCCTAATCTAGTTAAGATCATATTTGCCGAAATGGTTAACAATGTTAAGCTTCGTGACACCGATGCTCTGAAATCCTTCACTTATGGAACGGTTTTGAGTCACATCTTTAGAAAGCTTAATCTTGATTGCACCTACGACTCTCCGGAACCTCGCAAGTCAAAAATTGGTGAGTCCTCTCTCCGTAAGTCCGATTTTCACTATGTAAACGATGGAAATTGGGAACGTGTTGATAGGGAAGCACCTCCTCCTACTCCTCCTCCCGTTGAACCTCAACCACAAGCTCAAGTTGCAAACAGTAAAGCTCTCACGGCTTTAATTACCGAGCGGTTCAATGTCATGGACACTAACATGGCTTCGGGCTTTGGTGCTATCAATACTCGTTTGCAAGATGTAGAGGATCGACTCCAATCCCTTGAGAACCAACACTCAGCCATGGATATGTCCTTCTCTACCTTTTATGGCCAATGGATGAAGTTTCGTCAATCTCAAGTCAAGAGTGATGATGATACCTCGGATGATGATGGTGACGAAGAGGCCTAGGATATTCATGACAT
The DNA here is from genome assembly GCA_958450335.1 of Hibiscus tridactylites. NCBI lineage: Eukaryota > Viridiplantae > Streptophyta > Magnoliopsida > Malvales > Malvaceae > Hibiscus > Hibiscus tridactylites. The sequence goes on from OY288280.1 coordinate 37,611,058, forward strand.
ATCATATTAGCTATGCATTTTAGGATTAAGTAGGAGAAGAAATCTAAGAGCCAAAAATTCGTTTTAAATGTTTAAAGAGTTTTTAAGTTTTAAACCTTGAATTTCAAAGTTAAATCTTTTTAAATCTTTAAAAACCAATCTTAAATTGAGGGGGAGTTAGAATGTAATCAAAATTTTCAAAACTCTTAAAAATTATAACTTTGGTTTTGTTATATCAAAAAGGGGGAGATTGTGAAACCAATATTTTAATTTTGATATAACTAAAGACCCCAAGGACTAAATTGAAAATGTGAAAACGAATTTTTAAGCCCTCAAACATCCCTATATGATTTAAAGAATGTGCCTAAGTTAAAAACTAAGTTTTCCAAATATTTTCTAAGTGTTCTTAAAGCCAAAACAGTGATTTTCGAGTCCTTGTTTCGAAACAGCCTAAGGCGTTTCGAAACAGTTTTGAAACTGTCAACCCATGTTTTGAAATGGGTATCGAAACAATTTCAGCACTGCCAACCCCTGTTTCGAAACAAGTTTCAAAACGGCTTTAGAACATAGAGAAACCATATCGAAACGAAATTCAGTGTTTCGAAACGATTCTTCATTTAATTTGAATAATATGACCGTTGCAAGTTTTTAACTGATTTTTAAGAAACCGTTAAGGCGTATCGAAACTATTTCAAGCCGTTTTGATACGACCCTTGACAGTGGCAAAAGTGTTTCGAAACGGGTAAGGCCGATTCGATACGGGCTCTTTAATGCACTCCAACGGCTCTTTCTATTTTGGTATGTTTCGAAACAGGGTCGGGCGTTTCGAAACGGTTGGTTGCAGACTGCATTTATGGAGGTGAGATAACACCCCCAACGGCTCTATTGATGAATGCAACAACCACAACGGCTAGAAATCAATGAGAAGGTATAAAAGGGACCTCTAAAAGCTCCAGCAACAACTATTGATCCAAAAGCAAACATCCAAACATCAAATCCAAGCATTTGTGCCTAAATCCCAATATTGTCTAGAAACCCCAATTGTATTTTTCATTCTTATCATTTCAATTGGGTTGAGTGCTTGTAATTGGGCTACAATTTGTATTGAGACATACTTTCTTAGCCAACAAAATCTTTGTTTTATTTGTGTGAGGATTGGGTTAAATTTTGGGTAGAAAATTTAACCGAAAATTGTAAGGGTTACCTCTTTAGCCTAGAAAAGGGGAAGAGCAATTAGTGGAATTGTTGCAAATCCTTAGTGAAGCTAAGGTAGTGGATGTAGAGTTCATTTGGAACTTGAACCACTCTAAAATTCCTTGTCTATCTTTTTAATTTGCAATTTCCACCACCTAAACCTTAAAAATCCAATTCACCCCCCTCTTGGTTCATTTCGATCATTCGATCCACTCAACAATTTTTTATTTGTAGTCGTACTCGTTGTCTTTGGATCATTATTGCCTTTAGATGGAGAAGAATTTTGTGAACTTTGAGTAGAAGTATGTCCACATGGTTGTGAGCTTTGACTACCTTGTGATTCACTCATCTAAAATGTAAAAATAATGGTTGTTAGTGAAATATGCCGAATTATATGCAAGAACATAATATTTAGCAACTGAGGCACACACCATTTTAATAACCTCAAAATCCTCAAGGTGCAGGCAGCAAAAAAAACATAACCAATAATGTTAATTTTTAATTCTTTTTCCTTCAGTTAAAACTCTCCACACAACCTCATCATTAAAGCTCAAATGTTCTAATTATATATGTGGATTAACAACAAAACTTTCAAAGTTAGGAAAGTGCAATGAGAGAGGACGTTGATGACTATTGATAGTTAGTGGTACATAAATGCCTACACATGTTAGACAGAAAAGAGGATCATTTGAACCTCATACCACTTCTTCAAAAAAACCTTTCGTCGACAATAGTGACTCTCTGCACAATACGTAACCCCCTTAACCCGGCCCAGACGGTTGAACCGAATTAAGAAGTTTACACGAGGAAAACCAAAGTCAACCCGAAAGTCAACCTTGATTAACGACCCTTTTTTTTTCTTTTTAATCTTATCTAAATGCATATTAACCCTAGATATGTTCATAAGATCAGCATACTCAAAGATCACCGCAATCAGAAAACATTTAGGGACTCGATTGCACAAATCATGAATTTAGGGACCAAAATGTAAATTCTGGAAATTACAAGGACTTAACCAACTTTTGAGTTACCATTATGCAATTAGTCAAGTTTCATGCTTCTCTGCCAAAAATCAACCCAAACGGACATCTCAAACTCATTCAATTGCATAGACCAAGTTCAGGATCAAAACGCAAAGGTTTCAAAACATATAACCGTCAATTTCAATGTCCAACGGTCGGGTGTTTCGGAACAGGGATGATCCGTTCCGAAACGCGGGACCGTTCCGAAACAAGTTCCGGAACAGGGCTTGGCAGTGGCAAAACCGTTCCGGAACGGTTTCACCCGTTTCGGAATGCCAAGGCCATTTCAGGCCCTCCGTTCCGATACGGTAGCAACTGTTCCGAAACAGGCTGCCCAGATTGCAGAAATTTTGCTGGTTTATCATGCTTTCGACCGATCAAACATATTCCAAAGGCCCTCAAATCATACCAGCAAGTCAATATATACTTAAGGAGCATAATAGCATCATTCAAACTCGAACATAGCATCAATTAAGGAAAATCCCAACTCTATAGGCATGCATCCTATATTGAAAGCCATTCAAACACCAAAACACCAAACAAACCTCATAAAGGCCATTTACAAGTATCAACATCAACAAAAGCATAAAACCAACTTAGGGAGTCCAAAACATCTCCCAAAACAACAACATAGGTTTCCTATTGCCAAATGCCCAAATGCTAATAGTGTTAGAAAAAAATTCACCATACATGAGCTTAGTTCTTCACTTGGATTCTTGACCTCCTTGCTGCCCTTAAGCACTTCAATGCTCTGCATTATTGGTTTAGGAAAAGAGAGAGCGTAAGCACATAGCTTAGTGAGGAATGCTCATTTAAAACATCACAATAATGCATTTATAAAACTCCTTTTTCAAACCTTTAGTTCAAACCACATTTGATCATGCACATATGTAAATAAACCAAGCACTTCATGCATCAAATCATTAACATGTCATATTGGCTTTCAAGTGATAATCATAACCATTTCCAAAACACAATTGACAAACAACAACAACAACAATCGGATACGCGAATTACAAGCGTTGTACCTACGCTTCATACACACTACCAATCTCAAGGTGGAGCATGGTACAATCACAACCCCTCAACACCCATGATGGAGACTATGGTACAATCACAACCCCTCCACATCACTCATTGGTAGTTGTATAACATCACTAACGAGATCACGGGACATACAACACAAGATCCACACATTGACTTTTAACCACCATTGTGATCTTACCAAACACAAGGTCCACACATGGAATTTTAACCACCATTTTGACCTTAAAACAAGAACCACCCATGGACTTTTAACCACCATGTTGTTCTTAACCATCTCGTTAGTGTACTTGGATGGAGCATGGTACAATCACAACCCCTCGACATCCAAGGCGACTTTATTCACGGTGCACCCAATCCTATAGCCATTATCATCATGCATCATTATGCATCAAAACCACATTTATCAATGTACAAAAACAAGGATCTCTTACCTTGAGCATCCTTCAATACATGGCTTATAAAATCAGCAATAAACATGCTCAAATATGCTTTCAAAAACAGAATTTAAACATGCAACAAATCACTTTGCATTCAACCAACTCATGATTCATCAACAAGAGAGTTTTTCCGAAAACTTACTCTTGAGCTTAGCTAAGTTGTTTAGACTTAAACTAAGCTCCCAAACCTTCAAAACATTGGTTTCAAAGCTGAAAACCAAACTTCACTCACCGATTCCGTTTCGCCACTTGCTGAAACACCAATCAAGCTTCCGGATCAACACCACAAAGATCCGAAGATGTCTCCCCTGTTTTAAACACATCAAAGCAGAGGATTAATGCATCATCATGCATTAATATCTTCAACCAAGACACCTAAACTCGCTGCTCTCATCAACACTCACATTTCGGCTACCAAACACAACCGAAATCACACCCAAACATCACTACAACACTACCCAGCCAAGATTCATCAATTCCAATCATTCTTAAACCTCAATTAACATCCAAAAAAGATCTAATCACGTCCTTATACCTCCAGCTATAGCAGATCACCAAGATCACTCCAAAAACCACCAAAAACTCAAGCAAAACTTAGGAAAATCTACTTATCCGGGATTGCATTGATTAAAGCTCAATTTCTCATCAATTATACATCCATTTTACATTAAAAACACATCTCAAAACAGTGTCCAATCATTTCTTACGAATTTCATCAAAAATTAACCAAATCTTGCATTTTAAAGCCAAGATCAAGAACACAACTACAAAACCTTTAATAAAACACAAATCAAGGATTGAGAACTTGGGAATTTCAGTAAAGAACTGAGTATTTAGAGGAGAAGGACGTTCATACCTCTAAATGTGAGTTTCTCCCTTTTTGAAACCAAGATTCTTGAAAATCCAATAAGCAAATGCTAAGGTTTTGATGTAGAAAAGATTAGAGATCAAATGAAGGTTGAAATCTCATCTTTGAATGTCAAAATCAGAGGGAAATTTGCTGGAGAAAAGTGTTTGGGTTGAGAGAAAAGTTGAGAGAAAAGAAATGGAAAATTTTGGAGAAAAGTTAGTTATGACAAAATATCTTTTTCCCTCCCTTTTACCTTTTATTTAAAACCATTAATTAAATTGATTATTATTAAGAAAAATCTGGAGAAACTCCTCTTGGGTAAATAGCTCCTTAAAGATTCAAATTTTCAACCCTTTTTTAAACAGTCACCAAGTTTTCGAAAATTACATTTTAGTCACTAAACCAAAATGTCACACTTCCAAACCTCATTTTGTAAAATTGATTTCACCATTCTCTTATATATAATAAAAGAGGATTTTAAGATATTTTTCCATATTTTTAATGCAACCCGAACTAGGCTTTCCTAAAAATCACCTTTTATATTCGAACCACGATCCGACCGGTCCGGTCCAAAGCCAAAACTTCTAAGCCCAAAATTGGGGTGTTACAACTCTCCCCCCTTAAGAAATTTCGTCCTCGAAATTTACCTAAAGGAAAGAGGTACGAAAACTGCTTCAACATGTCATCCTTCCGCTCCCACGTGGCTTCTTCAACACCACGATGTTTCCACAACACCTTTACCAACTCAATGGTCTTGCCTCGAAGAACCTTACTATCCGAATCAAGAATCTTCATCGGTTCCTCATCATAGGTCAAATCCGGATTCAATTCCACTTCTTCCACAGGCATCACATGTGAAGGATCAGATCTATACTTCCGAAGCATAGAAACATGAAACACATCATGAATCTTCTCCAACTCTTGCGGTAACCTCAACTTGTACGCAACAGGACCCACACGTTCAATCACCTCGTATGGTCCAATGTACCTAGGGCTCAACTTACCCTTTCGGCCAAACCTCATCACCTTTTTCCAAGGCGAAACCTTCAAAAACACACGGTCACCCACCGCATACTCAAACTCCTTACGCTTCAGATCCGCGTAAGACTTTTGCCGATCAGAAGCTGCCTTCAAGCGCTCACAAATGAGCTTCACATTCTCGGTGGTTCCTTTCAACAAAGCTGGCATCGAAACCAACTTCTGACCCGTTTCAGCTTAACAAAGAGGAGTCCTACACTTCCTCCCGTACAAAGCTTCATAAGGTGCCATTTGAATACTTGCCTGATAACTATTATTATAGGCAAACTCCACCAAAGGCAAATGTTTCGCCCAAGAGCCCTGAAACTCAATCACGCAGCACCTCAACATATCCTCCAAAACCTGGATAACACGCTCGGACTGACCATCCGACTGCGGATGATAAGATGTACTGAAATTCAACCGTGTACCCAAAGCCTGATGCAAACACTGCCAGAAACGCGATGTAAACCTCGGATCCCTATCCGACACAATCGACTTAGGCACACCATGCAGCCGCACAATCTCAGCAATGTACAGCTCCGCAAGCTTATCCAAAGTGTACGTAGTATGCACAGGCAAGAAATGCGCACACTTCGTCAGGCGATCCACAATCACCCACACCGAATTCTTCTTCGATGGCGACAAAGGCAAACCAGATACAAAATCCATGGTAATCCTTTCCCATTTCCATTCAGGAATCCTCAACGGTTGCAACAACCCTGAAGGAAACTGATGCTCAGCCTTAACTCGCTGACACACCATGCACTTGCTCACAAACTCAGCAACATCTTTCTTTAAACCCACCCAATAGTACTCATCACGAAGATCACGATACATCTTAGTACTACCAGGGTGCATAGCAAAAGGACTACTATGACCTTCAGTCAGAATAGCACGCCTCAACTCAGCATCATTGGGCACTACTATCCGACTCCCAAAGCACAACACTCCATCATCATTAAAACAGAAATCCGAAGGCCTATCCTCCGCAATATCCTGAACATGCGGCACCAAGGAATCATCCAACAACTGCTTTTCCTTAATCAATTGAACCAAAGATGGTTTCACTTGCAACTCAGCCACAAGACCACCATCACGCGAAATACCCAAACTGGCAAACATAGCCCTCAACTCAACAGCTACCTTCCTACTCAAGGCATCCGCTACAACATTAGCTTTAGCTGGGTGATACTCAATCGTCAAATCATAATCCTTGAGCAACTCCACCCAACGTCGCTGCCTAAGATTCAACTCCTTCTGGGACATCAAATACTTCAAACTCTTGTGATCCGTGTACACAGTACACTTCTCACCATACAGATAATGTCTCTAGATTTTCAAAGCAAAAACCACTGCAGCCAACTCAATGTCAAGCGTAGGATAATTACGCTCATGCACCTTCAACTGCCGCGACGCATAAGCCACCACCTTACCCTCCTGCATCAACACACATCCCAAACCAACATAAGACGCATCACTATACACCACAAACTCTTTCCCTGATTTAGGTTGAACCAAGATTGGAGCTTGCGTCAAAGCTGTCTTAAGCTTCTCAAAAGCCTGATGTCTCGCTTCTGTCCACTCATACTTAACATCCTTCTGCAACAACTTCGTCAAAGGTGCAGCAATCTTCGAAAACCCATCCACAAACCTCCGATAATATCTTGCCAAACCCAGGAAACTACGGACTTCATGAACAGACTTAGGAACCTTCCAATTCATCACCGCCTCAACCTTCTGAGGATCAACACGAATCCCCTCAGCAGAAACCACATGACCAAGAAACACCACCTCTCTAAGCCAGAACTCACACTTGCTCAGCTTGGCAAAAAGCTGATTCTCCAACAAAGCTTGCAACACAATTCTCAAATGTTCTTCATGCTCCTCCTCCGTACGTGAGTACAAAAGGATATCATCAATGAACACCACAACAAACTTATCCAGGTATTCATGAAATACTCGATTCATCATGTCCATGAAAGTTGCAGGAGCATTTGTCAAACCAAACGGCATCACAAGGAACTCATAATGCCCATACCTTGTTCTGAAAGTTGTATTTGGCACATCCACATCCTTCACCTTCAACTGGTAATACCCTGACCTTAAGTCAATCTTAGAGAACACCGCGGCTCCCTGAAATTGATCAAAAAGATCATCAATTCTCGGCAATGGATACCGATTCTTGATAGTCAACTTGTTAAGCTGACGATAATCAATGCACATTCTCCTAGTGCCATCCTTCTTCTTCACAAACAAGACCGGTGCACCCCAAGGTGACACACTCGGCCGAATGAAACCACGATCAAGCAACTCCTGCAGTTGCGTCTTCAGCTCTTTCAACTCCTTAGGTGCCATTCGATAAGGGGTAATGGACACTGGAGTCGTGTTTTCATACAACTCAATCCCAAACTCCACTTCGCGATTAGGAGGCAATCCAGGAACCTCCTCAGGAAACACACCAGGAAACTCTCGCACAGTCCTGATATCTTGCACACGCAACTCCTTAGAGCTAGGATTCATCACAAAAGCTAGGTAAGCTTCACAACCTTGTCTCAGCATCCGGCTCGCCTCCAATGTAGACACCACATTGGCAAGAAACTTCACATTCTCACCAACCACAACTACCTCATAATCATCCGCAAGTTTCAATGAAACTCGCTTATTCTCACAATCCACTACAGCTCGATGCTCAACAAGCCAATCCATACCAAGGATTACATCAAAACCATAGAAAGGCAATTCCATAAGATCAACATGAAAAACATGATCTTGCACAACCAAAGGACATCTTCTATAAAGCTTTCGAGTCACAACAGTCTCGCAAAAAGAACTAGTGACACGCATACCAACATCCAAAGACTCAACAGGCAAACCAAGCAATTCAGCATGCTCACGCAATATGTATGAGTGTGTAGATCCAGAATCAATCAAGGAAAGTAATGACAAGGATTGCAAAGTAAAAGTACCTGCGATCACATCCGTGTCATTCCTCCCCTCCCTCTGAGCATACACTCTGGCCTGGCCACCACCCTCAGGCTGAACAGCTACAACATGAGCCACATTCCGTCCACCTTCCTCTCTACGCTGGAAATTACCACGGCCGCGCCCACGACCTCTCTATGGTGCAACAACTCCAGGAGCACGTCCCTGGCCACCACCGGCCAACAGAGGACACTCCCTCCTCATGTTATCCGCTGATCCACAGTTCCAGCACGAGTTACCAGCCGCCACAACAGGAGCCTGCACCTCCCTCGCCGCTCGAGGACAATCACGCCTCAAATGGCCACGCGATCCACATGTCCAACATGTGTTCGGATCAGCTCTTGCCTTGTCTCCCTGAACAAGCGCACCTTGCCCTCCACCACCTCGCCTAGCTGAAGACTGAAACTTCTGATCACGTCCCCTCTTGTTCCGTCCACCACCGGAACTATATTCAGCAGCCCGCTTACCAGCACTAGAACCAACACTTCTAGCAGATAAACTCAAATTCATCTCAATATCCTTTGCTCTACCAACCAGCACATCAAAATCATTATACTCAGCAGCCAGCATATAAGTCTTCACTTCCGTCACCAAACCATAACGGAACCGTTCACACCTCTCCCGCTCGTCAGGAATAAGCTCAGGTGCATACTGACTGAGTCGAACAAACTGAACCTCGTACTTAGCCACTGTCATGCTCCCTTGAGTAAGAGACATGAATTCCCTCTTCTTTTAATCCAAGTACCTCACACCCAGGTACCTTCTCTTGAATATGTTCTGAAAGAACGTCCATGTCACATCAGCATCTGCCATCCCAGAGATAGTGGTTGTCCACTAAGTGTATGCATCGTCTTGCAATAACGATACCACACAGCCCAGCTTCTGCACATCAGTGCAATTCATTTGCCCCAAGATTCTCTTGGTACTTTCCATCCAAGACTCAGAACCTTCAGCAGACAAACCCCTGAACTCAGTCCCTCCCAGACTGCGCAAACGCTCCAAAGGTAGTCTAGCATTAGCATCTCCCTGATGCCCAGCTACCGCTGCTCGAAAAGCTCCAGCAATGGCTTGTACCAGCATTGTCATGTCAGGAACAGCTTGCCCCTGACCAGCTTCAGGTCCAGCGACCCCAGCACCAGCACCAACAGCAGCTCCTTCACCCCCAGCACCACCACCACCAGGCGGAGGAGGTAAATCCACCACATTTTCAGCATTCTCCTCATTCTCATTTTGAGCCATAGCTGGCGTATTAATCCTCGTTTCTCTACGAGGTGCCATTCACTAAACAATGCAATCACAATGCAATAAACAAAGTCAGGCTCAGCAAGGTAAGCAATCCAAGTACTCAAGCTCATTTCCAATTAAAAACAAATCATTACATTAGCTTTGATTTGGCAATGGGTCCCTCTAACATGCTTCACCACAACATACATCACAATTGTAACATACTTACAATTCACACAACATGCTTTCATTCAACAAGCATACAAAGCAAACATACACTCATCACCCACACAACCATTCCCAATTACTCGAGAACTCAGCTCTGATACCACCAAATGTAACCCCCTTAACCTGGCCCAGACGGTTGAACCGAATTAAGAAGTTTACACGGGGAAAACCAAAGTCAACCCGAAAGTCAACCTTGATTAACGACCCTTTTTTTTCTTTTTAATCTTGTCTAAATGCATATTAACCCTAGATATGTTCATAAGATCAGCATACTCAAAGATCACCGCAATCAGAAAACATTTAGGGACTCGATTGCACAAATCATGAATTTAGGGACCAAAACGTAAATTCTGGAAATTACAGGACTTAACCAACTTTTGAGTTACCATTATGCAATTAGTCAAGTTTCATGCTTCTCTGCCAAAAATTAACCCAAACGGACATCTCAAACTCATTCAATTGCATAGACCAAGTTCAGGACCAAAACGCAAAGGTTTCAAAACATATAACCGTCAATTTCAGTGCCCGACGGTCGGGTGTTTCGGAACAGGGATGATCCGTTCCGAAACGCGGGACCGTTCTGAAACAAGTTCCGGAACAGGGCTTGGACGTGGCAAAACCGTTCCGGAACGGTTCCACCCGTTTTGGAACGCCAAGGCCATTTCAGGCCCTCCGTTCCGATACGGTAGCACCTGTTCCGAAACAGGCTGCCCAGATTGCAGAAATTTTGCTGGTTTATCATGCTTTCGACCGATCAAACATATTCCAAAGGCCCTCAAATCATACCAGCAAGTCAATATATACTTAAGGAACATAATAGCATCATTCAAACTCGAACATAGCATCAATTAAGGAAAATCCCAACTCTATAGGCATGCATCCTATATTGAAAGCCATTCAAACACCAAAACACCAAACAAACCTCATAAAGGCCATTTACAAGTATCAACATCAACAAAAGCATAAAACCAACTTAGGGAGTCCAAAACATCTCCCAAAACAACAACATAGGTTTCCCATTGCCAAATGCCCAAAAGCTAATAGTGTTAGAAAAACATTCACCATACATGAGCTTAGTTCTTCACTTGGATTCTTGACCTCCTTGATGCCCTTAAGCACTTCAATGCTCTGCATTATTGGTTTAGAAAAAGAGAGAGCGTAAGCACATAGCTTAGTGAGGAATGCTCATTTAAAACATCACAATAATGCATTTATAAAACTCCTTTTTCAAACCTTTAGTTCAAACCACATTTGATCATGCACATATGTAAATAAACCAAGCACTTCATGCTTCAAATCATTAACATGTCATATTGGCTTTCAAGTGATAATCATAACCATTTCCAAAACACAATTGACAAACAACAACAACAACAATCGGATACGCGGATTACAAGCGTTGTCCCTACGCTTCATACATACTACCAATCTCAAGGTGGAGCATGGTACAATCACAACCCCTCCACATCACTCATTGGTAGTTGTATAACATCACTAACGAGATCACGGGACATACAACACAAGATCCACACATGGACTTTTAACCACCATTGTGATCTTACCAAATACAAGGTCCACACATGGAATTTTAACCACCATTTTGACCTTAAAACAAGAACCACCCATGGACTTTTAACCACCATGTTGTTCTTAACCATCTCGTTAGTGTACTTGGATGGAGCATGGTACAATCACAACCCCTCGTCATCCAAGGCGACTTTATTCACGGTGCACCCAATCCTATAGCCGGCTAACTATATCCAATTCAAGTACTTTAAGACAAACCACATCACTTGCCAATATACATCATTTAACAACATTAATCCACTGTTTAAAAGCATTTGACAAAGCCATTATCATCATGCATCAAAACCACATTTATCAATGTACAAAAACAAGGATCTCTTACCTTGAGCATCCTTCAATACATGGCTTATAAAATCAGCAATAAACATGCTCAAATATGCTTTCAAAAACAGAATTTAAACATGCAACAAATCACTTTGCATTCAACTAACTCATGATTCATAAACAAGAGAGTTTTTCCGAAAACTTACTCTTGAGCTTAGCTAAGTTGTTTAGACTTAAACTAAGCTCCCAAACCTTCAAAACATTGGTTTCAAAGCTGAAAACCAAACTTCACTCACCGATTCTGTTTCGCCACTTGCCGAAACACCAATCAAGCTTCTGGATCAACACCACAAAGATCCGAAGATGTCTCCCATGTTTTAAACACATCAAAGAAGAGGATTAATGTATCATCATGCATTAATATCTTCAACCAAGACACCTAAACTCGCTGCTCTCATCAACACTCACATTTCGGCTACCAAACACAACCGAAATCACGCCCAAACATCACTACAACACTACCCAGCCAAGATTCATCAATTCCAATCATTCTTAAACCTCAATTAACATCCAAAAAGGATCTAATCACGTCCTTATACCTCCAGCTATAGCAGATCACCAAGATCACTCCAAAAACCACCAAAAACTCAAGCAAAACTTAGGAAAATCAACCTATCCGGGATTGCATTGATTAAACCTCAATTTCTCATCAATTATACATCCATTTTACATTAAAAACACATCTCAAAACAGTGCCCAATCATTTCTTACGAATTTCATCAAAAAATAACCAAATCTTGCAATTTAAAGCCAAGATCAAGAATACAACTACAAAACCTTTAATAAAACACAAATCAAGGATTGAGAACTTGGGAATTTTAGTAAAGAACTGAGTATTTAGAGGAGAAGGACGTTCATACCTCTAAATGTGAGTTTCTCCCTTTTTGGAACCAAGATTCTTGAAAATCCAATAAGCAAATGCTAAGGTTTTGATGTAGAAAAGATTAGAGTTCAAATGAAGGTTGAAATCTCATCTTTGAATGTCAAAATCAGAGGAAAATTTGCTGGAGAAAAGTGTTTGGGTTGAGAGAAAAGTTGAGAGAAAAGAAATGGAAAATTTTGGAGAAAAGTTAGTTATGACAAAATATCTTTTTCCCTCCCTTTTACCTTTTATTTAAAACCATTAATTAAATTGATTATTATTAAGAAAAATCTGGAGAAACTCCTCTTGGGTAAATAGCTCCTTAAAGATTCAAAGTTTCAACCCTTTTTAAAACAGTCACCAAGTTTTCGAAAATTACATTTTAGTCACTAAACCAAAATGTCACACTTCCAAACCTCATTTTGTAAAATTGATTTCACCATTCTCTTATATACAATAAAAGAGGATTTTAAGATATTTTTCCATATTTTTAATGCAACCCGAACTAGGCTTTCCTAAATATCACCTTTTATATTCGAACCGCGATCCGACCGGTCCGGTCCAAACCCAAAACTTCTAAGCCCAAAATTGGGGTGTTACACAATAAAAGCCTACCGTACATATTAGACAATGTGATTAAAAGATCGGATGGCCTAATGCTCGGTTGCCGAATTCATGGATGATAAGAGATGAAATTCGAATCTGAAATACAAGGCTGATAGTCTAAAGCATATGGGGTCATTATTTTCCCTTGGGTAGAGGCAATCGACGATTGGATAATATCACAAGACCCCCAAGTAGCAGCAGCACACAAAGTGTGAAATAACCAAAATTATACAGTGTAACATTTATGTTCCAATTCATCAAATGAGGCTGGGCAATATGACTATGGAGCATTTATGTTATTTTCAAATGATCCACTTTTCTGTCTAACATGTGTAGGCATTTATGTTCCAATTATTTAAGTTCAAGAATTATACAGTGTTAAGAGTCGAAACTCAATACAGATTCATGTTTTCTATGAATTCTCGCATTACAAATATTTACATAAGAATGAACAAATTAAAACTCGGTCTAATTTTACAGAGGAAACAATATAAAGCTTTATTCTAAAATTCAGCTTTTTCTACAGGTTATATATACCGATACATGTGATATTAGCACAAGTGAAATCACCAGAATCACCAAAATCATCACCAAATTATACCAAGAAAGAAAGAAAGAAAGAAAGAAAGGAACATATTCAAATTTTACAGAAACATTTAATCTAATATGAAACTTTAAAGATTAAAATTTCTTACGATGAACGCCCTTGAACTTCAATGAAAAACCAAGCCACACCAACACCCAACAAAAATCCTGGAAGTCTGAAATGAAGACTCGACGAGGAACAAAGCAATTAAGAAATTCAATTTGAGGATTTTCAATTTTTAGAATTTAGGGTTATCTTCAGTTTTAGAACGTGAAAAGGGGGGAAAAAGAAAAGAAAGTAAGGAGCACTGGAGCAAAGTTAAACAACGGGCTTGAAAAACAAAAGTCTAATTTACTCATAGTATAAATAAAACGACGTAGTATTAAAATTTTCGGTTATTCAGTTTTTCAAATTTCTAAACCGACTCGTACCCAAAATCTGAAATAAAATTTCGAGTTGACTCGAATAACTCAATTCAAATAACTTAAAATTCGTGAAAAAAATCAGTTTTTTCGAGTCGAATCGAGTTATGCTCACCCCTACCCTTCACTGTGAAACCCTAACTCTCTCCCCCCTTTTGACTTCCGACCATAAACCGCCTCACCGGCCGTCGCTAGTCGACGCCGACGAGCCTAGGTCACCCCTTTTATTTCCCTTTTATTTGTTTTTTCTCACCCCGAATCTAAATCTCCATTCTCTTTTTTTTTATGTTATTCCTAAAAAAGCCCCCTTTTTACTTTCTTTCTCATTTTTTAAACTCCTAACCCCTTTTAACGCCCCGATATTCGATTCACCATGCGACGGAGAACCGGGAGGCTTGTCAACGGAACAACGAAGCGTCTTGATTCGAAAAGGTAACCTTTCGTTTTTTTATTAATATACAATTGAGAAAAAAATAAAATACCTCTGTAAACTTTTGCTCCTTTTTATTTCTTGATCGAAAAGTCCCCGTAATAGTTTTGTTACATTTGTATATATATCCGAAAGTGTGCTTACAATCATTGTGGATATGACGTATTTTTATTTTTTTATTTGCAAGTTGGGCAAGTTGCATGTCGACCGCATCTCGTGGTCGTCGGTGTTGCGGAGATGAACGGTCGGGATGCGGCTCGGAAACGGACGGACGAGATGGTGTTTCGGCGTCGACGTGGCGTCCTCCAGATGCGGACACGTGGCAGGCAGCATTTCAAGGGTCTCAGCGTGCCGTGCACGCGCTCGTGGAATGCAAAAGGTCGGCGCGTGTAACACACGCGCGATCCGTGTGCCTCTTCAGTTTTGGATCCGACCGTTGAATTGAATCCTAATCCAACGGTCATGAGGTAGCTGTAGATGAGGGAAAAACACAAAATTAAGGTTTATTATTATTTTTGTATAAATTTGGGCCCTAATCGGGCTTTGTAATGGACATTATTATTTAAATGGGCATTCAGTTATTATTTATTATATATTATTTTTTTAATAATAATAATAAACACTTATATTAATAATATTTTATATGGGTGGACAAAAATAAGTGATTACAAGAAGAATGACAACAGTTTTGGTGGTGGCCAAGGAGGCTTCCGATGGATTCTTGACGAAGAGTGGTGTGGATTGAACGGTTCAAGTAGTGGTTTTTATGTGGGAGAGAGTCTTGTGTTTATTTGGACTGGGTGGAGTTATGCAAACGTGTCAATACTGGGGGAGGACCACGTGTCGATATTTAAGGACCACTTTGAAGAGATGAAATTCGAATCTGAAATACAAGGCCGATACGGTGGGTAGCTGAGCTGCATTTATTGCGGGAAATTGCATCCCAACGCCTCTATTGATGATCCCAACTACCCAAACAGCTAGAATTCAATGCAATGGTATAAAAACAAGTCTCAATTGAACAAGCAACAACTATTGAACCTACAAGCAACATCAAAGCACTCAAATCCAAACAAGACTCAAATCCCAACTACTGACCGCATTGAATGGGTTACACGGGGAAAACCGAAGCGAAACTCGTTAAGGCTCCACTCCGATTAGCAACCCTAGAAAATTTCTTTTAAAGTTATCTTGTCTAGATGCTTTAATTATATCCTATGTGAGAGAACACGTAACAGAAAACACACAAGGATACGAAGCAAGCGAAACAAGCCATTAAAATAACCCTTTTTTAAATTTTATAACAGGTCGTATCGATACACTAGAGGACCGTATCAATACGCCTGGACCTGGTCAACACCCCAGAGTCAACCCTAGGGAAACCGTATCGATACCCACAAGGTGAGTATTAATACGCCTTCAACGGTCAACTTTCCCTTGGTCAACTTCGAAGACCGTACCGATACTCTCATGACCCGTAACGACACGCTAAAATCTCGTCAATTTCTCAGATTTCCAGAGAGCATTTTGCGTATCGATACGCCCCCGCGTACCGGTACGCCTTACCCAAAACAAACCCCAAACAAAGGACCGTATCGATACCGCCCTTGAGCATATCGATACGCCCTGCACTGCAAGACTCATTTTAGCTGTTAAAAACACAAGGACTCAACACTAGAGGCATATAATGACCACTCAAACAACATATAAACACACATACATTACAAGGCATCCATGGATAAATATATAAGGCAACTTAAACACATAATGATGCATCATTCAACGAGACACGATTCTTAAAGGAAACGAGCATACATAGAATTTACCCACAAGGCCAAAAAATAAAAATAAAAACATAAATCATCATGGTAAAAGGCATTACAAGCCCAAAGCAACTAAACAAATTTGTCTAAGCACAAGGTCATGCCAACAACACATCAAACATAAAGGTCCTATCCCATTGCTTAATACTAGTTATTGAACTCTAAACCATACTTGAGCAAACCAAACTCCCTTGGATTCTCCCTTGTTCCCCGAGCTGCTTCGAAGCTCTATGGGCCTGCATTGTTGGAAAAGAGAGCGTAGGCGTTTAAGCTTAGTGAGTGGTGCTCAAAACGGTAGCTACAACAATGCAGTTTTAAAACATTAGCTTGCTTGAAAACCAAAACCTTTCCAAATCATTTCTACATGCTAGAACACATAATCCACATGCATTTACCGAATGCAACCACAAGCCATAGGCTTACCACATGCTCATTCTCATAACGCAAGCAAGGTAAACAACAGTGTATAAGCATAAAAGAAGAAATCAACAACATGTTTATCATGAGAATTAGAGCATCATGGGTATATTGACATTCAACGTTTTTACTCGGATAAGCATATAGTTTCTCAAACCCACTAGACTCTTACGGTGGAATCTCACATCACCGTACTCACCCGTCTAGTAAAAACATAACTTCCGGTGGAATCTCACATCACCGTACTCCTCCTTAGTGGAATCTAACATCACTAAGGCCACGCGCGAATTTTACCCCGAGTGCACTCTAATCCTATTGATCGATCAATTATTTCAGGTAACAACTCAACACGTGTCAATATACTCATTCACAACCACAAGCATTACCGATGCTTGAACCACTTACCATGTCCAAACTTCTATGCAAAGCATGTACTCATAATGAAAATATAACACAAGTCTCACATCTCAACATGTGAAACAAAACACTTCAACACATAACAATATAACATGTTCATCATGCATCAAGAATCGTAAAACACAACTTAATTGCATAAAACCTTTAAAACTTACTCTTGAGCTTGGATTGGCTTTTCAAGCTCAATCCAAACTCCCAAAAACATTCCCTTAACCACGTTAAGGCTTTTAAAATCGATCAACTCACTAGCCAACACACAAACGATGTCCAAGATGTCGAATCAAGCCTCCAAACTACCCGGATTTCCGTCCACAAAGCCCGAATCCAATTCCTTTGTTTTGAGCAACCCGAAATCGACCATTAGAACACAAATACACTCACAAACATAGTAAAGACCCGGAACTCAACAATCTTGCAACAACACACATCGATTCAAGCCCAAATTTCATCCGAAACATGATCAATTTCAGTCTCAAACTACTTGCAACCATACCCAACGAATTTACCATAAAAAATCTAACTTTTACATTCATAAACATCAATCCAAAGCTATCAAACCTCCAGCGGTCATTTAGACCTAAAACCCATCCAAAAACTCAAGATTTTCAACTCTCAAAATCACCCACAAAACCCATTTCGGTTTTTTCATAACAACCCACCATTTTCATGTTATTTTAGTGTTAAAACAAAGTTAAAAACACTCCCAACACATCCATAACCCACCCAAACGAGAAACCCATAAACCTCCTTTCATTTCTGTTGAGTGGATCGAATGATCGAAATGAACTAAGAGGGGGTGAATTGGATTTTTAAAGGTTTAGGTGGTGGAAATTGCAAATTAAAAAGATAAACAAGGAATTTTAGAGTGGTTCAAGTTCCAAATGAACTCTACATCCACTACCTTAGCTTCACTAAGGATTTGCAACAATTTCACTAATTGCTCTTCCCCTTTTCTAGGCTAAGGAGGTAACCCTAACAATTTTCGGTTAAATTTTCTACCCAAAATTTAACCCAATCCTAACACAAATAGAACAAAGATTTTGTTGGATAAGAAAGTATCTCTCAATACAAATTGTAGCCCAATTACAAGCACTCAACCAATTGAAATGATAAGAATGAAAAATACAATTGGGGTTTCTAGACAATATTGGGATTTAGGCACAAATGCTTGGATTTGATGTTTGGATGTTTGCTTTTGGATCAATAGTTGTTGCTGAAGCTTTTAGAGGTCCCTTTTATACCTTCTAATTGATTTCTAGCCGTTGTGGTTGTTGCATTCATCAATAGAGCCGTTGGGGTGTTATCTCACCTTCAAAAATGCAGTATGCAACCAACCGTTTCGAAACGCCCGACCCTGTTTCGAAACAGACCAAAATAGAAAGAGCCGTTGGGGTGCATTATAGAGCCCGTATCGAAACAGTTTGACCCGTTTCGAAACACTTTTGCCACTGTCAAGGGTCGTATCGAAACGACTTGAAATCGTTTTGATACGCCTTAACGGTTTGTTAAAAATCAGTTAAAAACTTGCAACGGTCATATTTTTCAAATCAAATGAAGAACCGTTTCGAAACACAGGTAGGCAGTGTTGAAAACGTTTCGATACCCGTTTCGAAACATGGGTTGACAGTTTCAAAACTGTTTCGAAACGCCTTAGGCCGTTTCGAAATAGGGACTCAAAAATCACTGTTTTGGCTTTAAGAACACTTAGAAAATATTTGGAAAACATAGTTTTTAACTTAGACATATTCTTTAAATCATATAGGGATGTTTGAGGACTTAAAAATTCGTTTTCACATTTTCAATTTAGAACTTAGGTTCTTTAGTTATATCAAAATTAAAATATTGGTTTCACAATTTCAACCCAAACTTTAAAAATCAAAACATGTTTAAACCATGGGTTTTTGCAAAAAAAAAAAAAATCTTTACATTTAGGACTCAAGGAAGGTAAAACCAAGTTAAGGAATCATTTACCTTGAAGAAATCACTTGGATTGGAGCTTGAAACCAATGGAATAGTGAAATGGGGGTTTAGAGAGATTTTAACGTGAAAAGCTATTTTTGAGAAGAAGATGACTTTCAAAAATCCCTTTTTTCCTTATTTCTTTTAGTGAAAATTCCCTTTTTACCCCTTTTCCTTTAAATCACTTTTAGGTGTGTTAAAAATAGTTTTTCTCCAATTTAAATTAACCCGACTCGGTTTAGCTAATCTGATATCCCCCGACCCTTAACTCGGGGCGTTACATCCCTCACAATCTTTAGAAAAATAATATTCAAGATTGAATTATGAAGATTCAAAGATCTTCTGTGATGCTTTCATGAGGGGGAGTAAATACATGTTGCACTCTTTTTCCCTTAACCGAGGTTTTGTCCCAATGGGGTTTCCTGGTAAGGTTTTTAATGAGGCAACATGTTATGCGTATCAAAGAGGTGTGTACTCTTTTTCCTTCACTAAAGAAATTTTTTTCCCACTGGGTTTTTATCTTAGTAAGGTTTTAACGAGGCACATTATCTTCATAGACATCCAAGGATGAATGTTATGAATATTTATCTATGTGATGTCTATCATGATAAGGACTTTATCAAGGAGATTTGACTTGCTTTATCATTAGAAATATTATCTACATTAATTAGAGTTTAATGTATTATGTACTTCTTATGCCTATAAATAGATGATTTATTCAAGGCATTGTACACAAGTCTATATTTGAGAATAATAAAAATTTCTCTCTTTCTCTCATCTCTTTGTTCTTCTTGTTCTTCGTTCTTATTCTTGTTCTTCTTTATTTTATTCACAACAACAAGGGTATTATTATCTTTTTATTTGAAAATCACTTAGTAAATATATATGGATGGAGTTTATGAGATTTTCTTTAAACTTGAGTAGATAAGTGAATATTTTTCAAACTATATGTGTTAAAAAGGAAAATTTATTAGATGGATCTGGCTCACCACGTTATCTGTGGTCTCAGTCAATAAGGTTTATCTATGTCTTTTTTACCCAAGGTGAATCTTCGCCTCTTTCCTACATGTAAAAAAGTATAGGTAGTTATTTGGAAGTTTTTCTGACATGGATGAACCTTATTAGCTTGGACCACGGACAACGTGGTGAGCCAGATTTATAGAATAGTTTATGTATATTTTACACCAAATCTCACGAGGACAAACGCCTTTTATTCTAAATTATGTAAATCATAATAAGTAAAGTATTTAAATAATTAAACTTATATTGAAATTGAATAGTAATAAATAGAAAAACAATGAAAATGAACTTTAACATAATATTTTTTTATTTTTTTAGAATAAGGTGTAATCTTATGGGGTAAAAATCTTCTACTTCTAAATCATGCACTTTTTTATGCCCCACACTAAAAATCACTTAAAATTAAATTTTAAATTATAACCCTAATTTCAACATCCTAAACCTTAAACCCTACACCCTAAAAATACATCCTACCCCTAATTCCCTAAACTATAACCACAATCCTTAACCTTAAACCCTAAACTCTAAACCATAAACTCACTATTTTAAAGTGGGGCATAATAAGGGCATGATAAGTGGGCAAACGATTTCCATCCATCTTATGGGTGTTTGTTTTTTCTTAATTCTTTGATAATGCACCACATCTTACAAATAAAATTTTTGAATTCGAGTATTTTAAGAATAACATCTTTTTCTACTAAAACTACTCAGAGAGTCCAATAATTCTCAATTTATCTAAGAGGTTTATGTGGAAGAAAAAAATGGTTAACTACCGGGATAGTCACTTTTGTTTTCCCCCAGTACATAGTTGGTCACCGATTTTAAAAAACGATCAGTAAAGCCACTTATGTTTTCGGAGTGTAAACTTCTGGTCACTCGGCCTTTTGGTGCCGTTAAACGTTAACGACAATCTGATCTAGCATAATAAAAAAAATGACAAATTACTTAAATAGTCCTTAAACTATTACTTCACTCTTATTTTGACCACCGAAATAAAAACAATTTATATAATTACACATTTAATCATCCATATTTACATTTTATTTCTTCTCCCCTCTACCATCTTCTATATTTACGTAGATGTATCAACTCAACTTTCCATCTGTTTTCTTCCTATTTTTGTAATTTACCCTGAAAATTTTTCCCCAAAACTAGAAAAATTTAACCAAGTAATCTCTCTCTCTCTCTTACTTTGAGTTTTTCGAAAGTGAAAGGTATGAAAACAAGATGAGATGAGAGAAAGAAGAATTCAGAAGTGAGAATTAAAGGGTGTCGATTTTGACAACAAATGTGCCAATTTATTTAGGAATTAAATCCAAAATTAATTTTGAAACATTTTATATTCCTTAATCCAAATGCTACAAACAAAATACATATACATAATCACACACATAGAGAGTTTAGTAAGAAAAAAGAAGAAGAAAATATAACATTAAAAAAGTTAAATTATGATTACTCTACTTTATTACGCAATGAAATGCAATTTTGGTGATTGAGTACTCTTACGAATATATCCATGTTATGGTGTGATTTGGAATATGATATGACAGTGTATTTAGTCAGTTTAAAGTTGTTGTCCCGTTTTATGAGCATGAAGCATGGGGATTCACTCTTTCGAACTTCTATTAAGCTCAGTGTCCATACCATAACAAGTATCAATCAGATTTGTAAATTATATTCAGAAGTTAAAAGGTTCTCAAACCAGTAACTCTCATAGATATATTCAGAGTTGGAGTTATGATTACATTATAGCAATTTACTATAGCATCCTAAACAGATAGGGTTATAGCAAGATAAATCTAATAAACAACATAATCTGGTTCATAACCTGTTACAAGTCGATAAGGACAAAATTACACAAGAAATCAACATAAATTAGAAGAAAATAAACACATATTTTGCGATATTGGAAGCACGATCAACTGAGTTTAGGATTTCGTGGTAGAAAACAAAGAAGTTAAAGACCAAGTCCCACCATACCAACTTGTTAGTATACAAATGGGAAGAAAATAGGTGGGAAGCTGAGTGGATACATCTATGTAAATATAGAAGATGGTAGAGGGAAGAAGAAATAAAATGTAAATATGGAGGATTAAATGTGTAATTATACAAATTGTTTTTATTTCGGTGGTCAAAATAAGAGTGAAGTAATAGTTTAAGGACTATTTAGGTAATTTATCTTTCTTTTTATTGTGTCAGATCAGATTGTCGTTAACGTTTAACGGGACCAAACGGCTAAGTGACCAAAATTTTACGCCCGAAAACATAAGTGAACTTGCTGGTCGTTTTCTAAAATTGGTTACCAACTCTGTACTGAAAAAAAAAAACAAAAGTAATTACCCCAATAGTTAACTAAAAAAACATATTGGTTGCCACGTTGATTTGATCATGTGACTCAAGTGGAAGTCTAGTGAGATAGGACCTATGTGCTTCAATTTCAATATCAATTGGCACATTTCTTTGTCCCATATCAGATTTTTGAAATTTGGAGTCTTGTGCCACAGTTTCTTTTGTTGTCACCAACCAACCAACCCTGTCCCACCTAACAATACTTCTAATTCATTAATGACCACAGTCCACACGACAATACATATGTTTCATTATATATATTATATACAATTTTTTTAAGATACTGATGATTTTGTTAAACGAATATGTATATATAAAAAGAAATTGCAAAAATGAAAATATCCTAACCATATATATTGGTGATCATGATTTAATATTTTGAAAGTGATGAAGTACTATCCCCTTACTTTTGGGGGTGATCTTATGACAATGAAGGCCAAAACTGTAGTTCGAGTTCTTAATAATTCCATAAAATACCGTGTTTGTTTCTGCTATATAATTTAGTAGTTGGCACGTCTTGATTTCATTTATCCTCGTTAATCAAAACATTTAATAAATAAATAAATTGAACTCAAGGAATGATTTTAGTTGAGAATAGAGGTGGTAAACAGATGGTTACGATCGGGTTGATTTTCGGTTCGGGTTGCTTTTGGTTTAGGTTCGATTCGGGTCTATGTTATTTCAGATTGGGTCGGATTAATATTAGATCAGTTGATTTTCGGGTCAGGTCAATATCAGATCGGTTGACTTTTCGGGTTGGGTTTATACGGGCCGGTCAATTTCGGATCAATTGTTTTTCGGGTCGGGTCAATATCGGCTCGGTCAGCTTTCAATTTGTGTCAATATATGAATATGATCTTTTAAAGGAGAAAAAATGATATTAAACTATTACTAAAGATACATATTTGAGGAAATTAAACTCAAATTGCTTTCGGTTCGGTTGATTTTCGGTTCGAGTTTCTTTCGGTTCGAGTTGCTTTCGGATCGAGTTGTTTTCGGTTTCGGTTCATTTCAATTCGAGTTATTTTCGGTTTAACTAAATTCAAGTTAGTTTTAGTTCGAATTTAAGTCAAATTTAAACCATCATGTTAGGGTCTATATCGAGTCTCGGGTCAGGACTCGAGTAAGTTCGCCTGGTCTAGTTGAGAATTAAGAATAGAATATTGTTTTCTAAGAAGATTCATGTACAAACAGCTTTGGTCATTAGGTATGCATGAGTTCATTGCTACAACAAAATGTGGCCTAGTAATAAGTGATAAGTATATTGAGATTGTGAAATGGTTTTACATAGATTCCTTCCTAATGAATCAGTGAGATCAATATTGGAGTGAAACTGAATGAACTTAAAGTAACACAGTGCATACTTGTTGAAATTAGTTATGGGGTTGTTATGTTGTTAGCTTAGCAGTTAGTTAGTTTCTTTATTAGCTAGCTTGATTACCTTTGTATATAAATACATGTTTGTAGATTGTAATTGGATATATCAGAAATAAATAAATCCTTTTCAATCTTTCAACATGGTATCTAGAGCCCGGTTGGTTATTGGGTTTGTTAGCCAATTTCTCTGATCTGTTAGGACAGTTTCTCATTTCTCACTCATTTCATTCCTTTCTTTCTTCGTTTTTTCCCCAAATTTCACGAGTATTGCGATGCCGTCGTCGGAAACCACCGTTACCGTAGATTTCAGTCACGCGTTATACCTCCATCCGTCCGAGACACCGGGAGCTCTTCTTGTCTCTCATCAGCTCACCGGAGTGGAGAATTACAATGTATGGAGCCGGTCTATGCGGATCGCTCTCCTTGCGAAGAACAAATTAGGGCTTATTGACGGAAGTTGTCGTCGATCTAGTTTCACTGGTGCTTTGGAATCTCAGTGGGATCGCTGCAATGCGATTGTTCTCTCCTGGATTCTCAACGCTGTTAGTCAGGAGTTGTCTGCCGGTGTCGTCTTTGCGTCGAGTGCGACGCTCGTATGGGATGATTTGAAGGAGCGTTTCGATAAAGTGGACGGTTCGCGGATTTTCTTCCTTCACAGAGAAATCACAACCCTAGTTCAAGGTGAATCCTCAATTTCAGCTTATTTTACAAAATTGAAGTTACTGTGGAGTGAATACAATGCGTTGGTACCTTTCTCAACTTGTGATTGCGAAGCGTCTCAAGAAAATCAAGATCAACTTCTTCAGCAACGGTTGTTTCAGTTTCTAATGGGATTAAACGAGACGTATTCCGTTGTTCGAAGTCAACTTCTTCTCATGAAACCGCTGCCTACGGTGAATCAGGCTTATTCGATGCTGGTTCAAGAGGAATCAAATCGTTTTCATTTGTCTGGCATCACACCGTTGACAGACACGACGATGATGTATTCCCAATCTGCTACCAATTCGTCTTCTCACCGCCGGTTTAATGGAGCTTGTGCTCACTATGGCGTTAGAGGTCACAAGAAAGAGACGTGTTATCGTCTCGTTGGTTTTCCTTCGGATTTTCGTTTCACCAAACGAAAGGAACCTCAGGCTGCCATGGCAACTAGTGGTGATCTCTCCGATGATGCTCCTCTACCTATGCTTGCACCTCCTGTGTCCTCTGTTGCACCGTCTGTTCCAACTTTCTCACAGGAGCAGTACAACCAGATTTTGGCCTTGCTTCAGAAGGCTCCTCCTGAGTCAGCTGTAAATGCTGCAGGTAATGGCTTCTCCTGTAAGTCAACTCATTCCTCTAGTACCTGGATCCTGGACACTGGGGCCACCGATCATGTAACTTCAGATTTTCATGGCCTAATAAATCCAATTTCATGTGCTTCGAATTCCAGATCCGTTCGCCTCCCAAATGGTAAAAATGTTCCTATAACTCACATTGGTTCTGTTGCTCTCACAAATACCTTAATTCTCCATAATGTTTTATTTGTTCCTGATTTTCGTTTTAACCTCATTTCTGTTTCTCAGCTCACTTCCATTCAAAATTGTGATGTATTCTTTTACCCTCATTTTTGTTTACTGCAGGAACTCTCCACTGGAAGGATGATGGAGATTGGTAGGATGGTTGGCAGCTTGTATCTGTTTCAGTCACCTTCTGTTGTTAGTTCACCAAGCTCAAATTTGCCTCAGGTTTCTTCACTTTCGAAATCTGTTTTTTTGCCTTTTGATTCTGTTGCCTGTCAGACTATTGTTGATACTACCAAATTGTGGCATGCTCGTTTAGGGCATGCTAGTCTGAATAAAATGCACAAGTTAAATGTTGCTGATAATTTGCACTTCAATATTACTCACATTAGTGATTGTGCTGTTTGTCCTTTAGCCAAACAAACTAGGTCTTATTTTCCTCTTAGTACTTCAACATCCTTAAAGGCCTTTGACTTAGTGCACATTGACTTATGGGGTCCATATCGTATATCTACTCATTTAGGACATCGTTTCTTCCTCACTATTGTAGATGATTACAGCCGTATGACTTGGGTTCACTTGTTAAGATTAAAATCTGATATTGTTCTTGTTCTTAAAAATTTCTTTGCAATGATTAAAACTCAATTCAACTCTACTGTTCTTACTTTTCGAAGTGATAATGGTACAGAATTTTTTAATTCTGCATGTTCCCTTCTTTTTTCATCTCTTGGGATTGTACTTCAAAGCAGTTGTGTTCATACACCCCAGCAAAATGGGGTGGCTGAACGAAAGCATAGGCACCTCCTTGAGGTTGCTCGTGCACTGTGTTTTCACTCTAAAGTGCCCATCAAATTCTGGGGAGAATGTGTCCAGGCTGCTTGTTATTTAATTAACTTGCTGCCTTCTTCTGTTCTTCACTGGAAATCTCCCTTTGAAATTTTCTTTGGTCATTCTCCTTCTCTTTCTCATCTTAAAGTGTTCGGATGTTTAGCTTATGCTACATCCTTAAATAATTCTGATAAATTCTCTCCTCGTGCAATTCCTTGTGTTTTCATGGGTTATTCTCAAACTCAAAAAGGTTATTTACTCTTCAGTCTTGTTACCAAGAAATTTCTTGTCAGTAAGGATGTTCTTTTCCATGAACATCTTTTCCCTTTTCATTTTCCTCAGGATCATACTTTTTCTTTTCCTGGACCTTGTTCTGTTCCAGATTCTGAGTTTTTATCTCTTGATCTTTCAACAAGTGAACCTCAGTTGTATATTTCTCAACCTCAACCTGAACCTTCTTCTCAACCTGACCTTTCTTCTCCACCTGAACCTTCTTCTCAACCTGACCTTTCTTCTCAACCTGAACCTGAACCTACTTCTCAACCTGAACCTGAACCTACTTCTCAACCTCAACCTGCACCTGCTTCTCCACCTGATCACTCTGAGCCTACATCTAGTTCATCACCTGTTTCTGAGTCTAGGCACACCCGTGTTTCTCAACCAGCACCTGTTTCTACCAGACCTTCTCGTGTGTCTCGACCTCCTGCCTGGTTACATGATTATGTTACATCATACCATCCATCTACTGCATCTTCTTCATCCTCCAATGTTTCAGGGCAGTTTTCTATTTCCAATTATATTTCTTATCATCATTTACCTCCTCACACTCAAGTTTTTTTATCCTCCACATCTTCTTCTATTGAACCCCACAACTATTCTGAAGCCATTAAAAATCCTTTATGGATTCAAGCCATGAAGGAGGAAATATTGGCCTTGGAGTCTAATGCTACATGGGAATTGGTTCCTTTGCCTCCTGGTAAGGTACCTATTGGATGCAAATGGGTATACCGTATCAAGTATAAAGCTTCAGGTGACATTGAGCGTTACAAGGCTCGTCTTGTAGCTAAGGGCTACACACAACGTGAAGGCATTGACTACAGTGATACTTTTTCACCTGTTGCGAAGATGGTTACAGTCAGAACTGTTCTTACTCTTGCTGCTATTTTCCACTGGCCTCTTCATCAAATGGATGTCCATAATGCATTCTTGCAAGGTTCCCTTGATGAAGAAGTCTACATGACACTTCCTGAAGGCTTTTGCAGTCAGGGGGAGAACTTGGTATGCAGACTGCAAAAGTCACTGTATGGGCTCAAACAAGCCTCAAGGCAGTGGAATTTAAGGCTCTCTGAGACTCTGATAAGTGATGGTTTTGAACAAAGCAAGTATGACTATTCTTTGTTTGTTAAGAAGAGACAAGGAAAGCTGGTGGTTATACTTATTTATGTGGATGATTTGGTAATCACTGGAAATGATAATTTGATGATTGATGAGCTTAAAAGTCTCTTGAATAACAGCTTCAAAATGAAGTATCTTGGTGAGTTGAAGTATTTCCTTGGGCTAGAAATCTTGAGGTCTTCACAAGGTATAGTGGTTAGTCAAAGAAAGTATGCTCTTGAAGCTGATTTATCAACGATTAATAGGGAAGCTGATTTATTTAACACACACAAGGCCAGACATTACCTTTGCAGTTCATCATCTTAGTCAGTTTATGCAGAGCCCAAAAGAGTCTCACTTGGCAGCAGCAATGAGAGTTGTACGATACATTAAGAGGAGCCCAGGGCAGGGAATTTTCTTGAAGGCCTCTGATAACTGTAAAATAGAGGCGTTTTGTGACTCGGATTGGGCTTCATGCCCGATGTCCAGAAGATCAGTTACTGGTTTCTTTATTAAGATTGGAGGTTCATTAGTATCCTGAAAATCTAAGAAACAGAGTACTGTTGCAAGGTATCTGCAGAAGCAGAGTATAGGAGTATGGCGATGACAACTGCAGAAGTTATATGGTTAAAAGGATTGCTGAGTGAATTTGAAGTAAACAACAAAGAGCCAGTGACAATATTTTGCGACAGCAAAGCAGCTATCCAAATTGCTGCAAATCCTGTGTTTCATGAACGTACGAAACACATAGAGATAGACTGCCATTTTGTAAGAGAGAAGATTCAAGAAGGTTTGCTGCAAACTGAGTATGTTGCTACTGGAGAGCAAATTGCAGATATGATGACTAAAGCTTTGGGAGTGCAACAACATAACTATTTACTTGGCAAGTTGGGGATTAAAAATGTGTTCAAACCTCCAACTTGAGGGGGAGTGTTGAAATTAGTTATGGGGTTGTTATGTTGTTAGCTTAGCAGTTAGTTAGTTTCTTTATTAGCTAGCTTGATTACCTTTGTATATAAATACATGTTTGTAGATTGTAATTGGATATATCAGAAATAAATAAATCCTTTTCAATCTTTCAACAATACTGCATAGTAAAGGAAGAATAATGCAGAACAAAGTATTGAATGCAACGTAAATCAACTTAATCCATTATTAAATCTAATTAGAAGAAGATATGTCAATCTTGTTCTTTTCGAAGCTAAGTAAGTATGAATTTCCATTTATAGATGAAGCACAAATGAATGAAGCAAGGAATTTGCTACTTGTATTAAAAATCAAAACCAAATAGAAAATTAGCGCATGGAAGTTTAAATGACATTTTCTCAAAACAAAACAAAGTAAGAAAATGAATTGCTTGAGCTCCAGCTCCAATGGTAAGTTTTGCTACAACTCTAGAATCCATCTTCAAGGAAACATTCAGATCTGCTACTGCCTACTGGGGATGCTCTGATAAGTATACACGCACGAATGAACGACAAACAGCTATCGAAATGCTAAATCCTCTCAATTTCGCAAAATAAAGATTTTTTGTGGTTTTGGTGGCTTGTAAATACAAGTGAATCAAAACCCTTTGGCGTATATATATATATAAAAGTTCATTGTTATAATTTATTTAAAACTCTTTTAAATAAAATATAATTTGAAAATAAATTCTTTTATCCGATAAAAAATACAAAATTCAACCAAATCTAGATAATATAATTTATTTAAAAATATAATTTATTTAATATTATTTCAAAAATAATAAAATAGATAATATAATATATTTTAAAAATAATAAAGAATTCAGATCCAACCAAATCTAGATTATGCAAATATTTAATAATAATATTTATTTAATATTATTTTCAAAAATAATAAAATAAATAAAACATTCTATCACTAGAATATGAATTTAACGTTATTAAATTCGAATAAATAATCTCTAACAATATAATTTAAGATAATCACATTATCTTAAATTTAGTATTGAAAGTAATAACCACAACCATTTTTATTCATTCTTAGTGTGTGACCTTATAGGTTCAATTAATGTTGACAATAGATAAAATCACATTTGATCTTACAAATCATAAGTAATCTCTAGCAAGACATTATGACTACCCAAGTTAAATTAAAAGTTCATAATCTTAGTCAACCTTAATTCAGTATAAGTTCTTGATAGAATATAAGGCATGAAAAATGTCAACTTTATATCGTTCTATCTTCCGTTTCTAGATGTCAAATTGAACTGACTAAACAAATGACATTGACCTCTATCAACTCATTTAATCGCGGCCATATATTTCTCAGTCTCAATCATTGAGGGGCTCGGATATACCTCTCTTATATTAAGAGTGATAAATTACATCTTAATCACACACATCTCACTGCATGATTCATTATCATGTTCAAGCATAACCTTTATAATCGTCCGGTTAAAAACTACTTTTAATTATTTCAAAACATAATGATCATCATGTTGAGAACCGTAGTAATTTTAGGTCTAAAGATTTAATGTCACAACTGTTGAAGATTAATATATAACTTTAATTCATGTATTAATCTCAGTCGATCCTAATATTTGTTCTCAACAAATATATATATGTGTGTGTGAATTTGATTTGAATCTCATTCACATATTTATTTTATGAATATCTAGTAAACTTCATATCAATCTTATCTTGTTCTCACAATAATAACTTATTAGGGATCTTTAGAATAATTAACAATAGGGTAAACTACACGAAATGCCACTAAACTTTTACATTTGTATCAAAAATATCACTAAACTATAAAATGATACTATTATACCACTGAATTTCGTTTTTGGCTTCAATCCAAGCACTTTGCCGTTAAACTGTAATAGCCCGTTAAATGCAAAACGATTTCGTTTTGATATAGTTGCTTTGATGTCTAAAATAGGCCAAAATGACGTAATTTTGTTAGAAAAATAGAAAACATTGCGTTTGAGCAAGCTCGAACCTAAAACTTATAGGATGAAAAGTTTACACCAAACTTGATATAATTTTAACGCAAATAGTATATAAATAAAACTGCAGTTATTCTTCATTTCATTTATCTCATGATATAATTTTATAATATTTATAATATAATTTTATAAATATACTAACTTTATAAATAAATATTACTTATAATTTATATTACAAAACTAAAATATTATTTATAATATATATATATAACTAAACCCCAACTCCAAACCCTAAACCATATATACAACTAAACTCTAACTCCTAAACCTTAAATATATATAACTAAATCTCAAACCTCAAACCTTAAAATTAAAATATTATTTATAATATATATTAGGATTTGTAATATAAATTATAAATAATATTTTAGTTTTAGAGGTTTAGGTTTAGGGTTTGTGATTTATGATTTAGTTATATATAGGGTTTAGGGTTTGGGTTTAAGGTTTAGTTACATATATTGTTTAGGGTTTAAGATTTATGATCTAAGATTTAGTTATATATATGGTTTAGAGTTTAGGGTTTAGTTAAATATATGATTTAGGGTTGGGGTTTATCTATATATATTATAAATAATATTTTAGTTTTATAATATAAATTATAAGCAATATTTATTTATAAAGTTAATATATTTATAAAATTATATTGTAAATATTATAAAATTATATCATGAGATAAATGAAATGAAATACAACTACTATTACTATTTGCGTTAGGATTATATTAAGTCTTTAAGTTGGCTTAGTGGTTTGGTGAAATTTTTTTATCATAAATGTTTTGGGTTCGAGTATGCTCAAACACAATGTTTTCTTAATTTTTTTTTTCTCTAATAAAACGAATTTGTTTTGGCCTATCTTAGGCATCAAAAACAACTATACCAAAATAACGTCGTTTTACATTTAACGGGTCATTACAGTTTAACGGAAGAGTGCTTAGATTGAAGCCACAAAAATAAAATTTAGTTGCATAATAGTATTATTTTATAGTTTAGTAGTGTTTTCGAGACAATGGCTAAAGTTAGTGTCATTTCGTGTATGTTACTCTTAACAATAATATTCAATAATACAAAAGCATATAAATTTATTATAATAGTAAATTTAATAATCAAAAGATAATTTTTTAAAGAGTTATTACACCCCAAACTTAAACTATTATTTTTTCTTAAACAATGTTATGCAACCTACACTAATGCAACCTAATAAATCCTTGTTGTGGTAGTTAACAAATAAGATATTTTTTAATCTTTTTATTGATTCTCAAAAATCAATGTACTCAGAATATGTGTAAGCAATCACAATATATTCATTAAATTCAGAAATACATAAAATTTTCTATTGTGGCAGATTCTACATATTTAAATGGGTGTGTGCAACATGTTGTATCAATTGACTACTTAAAAGACATAGGAACTTCATCCTTGATTCAAATCCTCTATGTCTAAAAAAACTCAAATAAGCTTGATCGATTTTTAGATCTAATTATAATAAAATCTGTCGATAGCTCTATCGAAACTAAACAAGGAATGAACCAAATATTGCTCTATCGAGCATCATGAAAGATTAAGCAAGAAATTGAAAAAAGAATACAAAATCAATCATTCAACACATCAACCTATGCCATCTAGAGATTTATTTGATGGATCCTTTAAAGGACAACTCAAAATAGAATTAAAAGTAATAGTAATAGCTGCAGAACTGCTTCTCGTGTGTCGAGGGAACCTTCTGATTAGTTATCGGCTCACATTGATCACCTCTGAACTCGCTCACTTTCCCCATAAACTACTTAACCCCTTTTCAGTTATGCCAATCAGAATATTCTTTAATTTCTTCATTTTTTACTCAATATACATACATCTTGATTTGGCTCATTTAAGAAACTGATTTTTTCGTAATTCAGTAGCAATCACTCAATTAATATACAATGTCAAATTTTGTCATTACCCATGTACCATATATAAGTTGTGAATTTAATCTTTAAACTATAATTTATTTGTTTTAGTCCCTATAATTTTATGGTTTTGAAATTTTAGTTTAACTCAAACATTACAAAGGTTATATAAAATTAAGGAACTTAAAATCAACAAATTGGAGAACAAAAATTAAATTTACACGTGCATTGTACCGATATTGATAAAATAATATGATTTAACATATCTGATTATTATTGTTTAATTCGGAACTAAGTTCCAAAATTATAAATTATAAAACTAAAACGTCAAATTAAAATTCATGAATTAACCAATTATTGTTGGGTGCATTGGTAAAACACATTACACTCTTAAAGATAGAATGAGAGATCGAACCTTGAAGACTATATTATTAAGAGAGGCGACTTTATACTCCAAACATGAACTATAAGACGGTTGTATATTACCCGAAAAATTCCTTGAATTAAATTTATAACTTTCATATAGTTTAACAATCATAAATTGTGCTACCATATTAATATATTAATATTTAATATTTCTAAAAGATTTGATAAATAGTCCCTCGACTATAACCTAATTCTTTGTTGAGTTCCTTGACTATCAGAAGTTACAAATCGGTTCTTCGACTTAAAAAAGTAACAAATTGGTCTGATGTCATTAAAAATTTAACGACCGTTGACTTGTCAGTTAACAAAAATTGGCATAATAGCACATTTAGACCTCAACTTTTACACTTTATTTTAACTTGGTCCTAATTCAAAAAAATTAACCCTTTAACATTTCAAATTTATATCAATGTAGTCCTTTTTTTCTCCCCGCACAATCCTAAACAAAACAGGTGTTTTTTTCTAAAACAAAAAAAAAAAAATCAAATTATGATTACTTAGATGCTTGAAAATGTTTGTGTAAACAAAACTTTAAAAATCGCAAATATATTACTACTGAACCAGGCACCACAGTTCTCTTGTTCATTGTTAAGAGCAGCAGTATTTGTAGGAAGCTATTGGGAAAGGAATGATACTTGGAAAACAAGAGTGGACGGCCGTGGGAGACCATTTATGTAGTTTACCACTTCTAAAAGGATTGGCCTAAATATGAATTATACACCAAATTTAGAGAAAATCCAGGCCGTCGAATTGCCAGCTTCATCTGGGCATCTAATTAAGTGCAAGAAGCTGAGGTGGACGGCCGGCGAAGCTTTTATCGTGAGAGAACGTTGATCAAGCGGGCGAATGAAGCGTAAACGTGCGGGCGCGTAGTAGAGAATCGAAGAGGTTAAAATCACGGCGGGTCCCACCATTAAAATGACTTGGTCAAAGAGATCGATTTGTTTTATATATGCAGGGTTTTGAATTTTTCATTTATCCCTTTTAAATTATATTTTTGGTTTGCGACATAAAAGACTTGGCTTTGAGGCTTGGACTTCGTCTATGCGGATGCGGTTAACAGCTACGTCTACGCGTCCTCGGTGACCGGAAAAAGGATTCATTTATCGGTTAAAATTAAATTAGTTAATAAAAGACGTAAACTCAAAAAATATACCAACATTTAATTGAATAGTGAATTTCATTCTTATTTTTTTTAAACAATTCAACCCTCATGGGATTTTATTTTGGTTTAAAAAGGACTCATCTGCAGAAGAAAATTGTTAAAAAACTAACGATAAACAATTTGAAATGATTTGACAGAATGACGAGTCAACAAAAATTATTTTATATTTTATATGGTACCGTCATGTCAGCGTGCATTGTCATATATGTCTGTCACGTAATTTTAAGTCATTTACCGTCAGTTGACTGTCAATTTTCATCTGCGGAAGGGCCATTTTGACTTTAAAATAAAACGTTGAGAGTTGAATTACTCATAAAAATAATAGGAAACAAAGTGATTATTCAGTCAAATGTTGAGGGTATTTTTTTTTGGCTTTGTGCCGTAGTAAAATTATATTTCTTAATGATCATTAACGAAAACCTTAAAATATCATGAAATAAAACATTAAACATTCATTTTGTTCAAAATAATTTTAAGCCCTTATTTAAGAAAATTATAGTTTAGTCATGAGTAGTCAATCCTAATTTTTTTTCATATAAAAATATTATAGTTTGATATTTGATTTTAATCAAGCTAAATATTAGTTTTTCCATATAGCGGTTTTAGATTTAATCTCCTTGAGTATCATTTTGACATAATTTTGAGGTAATTAATGACATCGTTTAACTTAAAACATTAGTTTGGTAGAATTCTAATGTCTTAGCTTAGCCTAATTGCCAAGTGTTTGTTTAAACGATCATGGGTTCAAATCTCCTCTCTATTAATAGGTAACAATACATTTTCTTTTTATTAAAAAGTAGAACGTGAAATGTTGACGTAGAGAGTGAAAATGATGTGAAAAATTTTATATTAATATTATCGTTAATTTTTAATAGCCGAGGACCAAAATAAAAATAACAATATTAATGATTTTTTAAATAATGATCAAAATAAAACAATAACTATTTGATAACTAATAGTTTACTTTACTCTAAATTTCATTATAATGAGCCACTAAATAGAGTAAATAATTAATAATAAATATTAGAGTAAATTATATCGTATATCATCAAACTTTAAATTTAAGAACGATTCTAGTACTAAACTAAAAAGCGATATTATTTTAGCACTGAACTTTAGTTTAGACTTCAATTATATTATTGGACCATTAAAATCGACAACGTCGACAGATCTTAACGATCAGTGCGTGATGACGTGGATGGATCTTAATGGTCCAATAGTATAATAGAAGTCTAAACTAAAGTTCAATGGTAAAATAGTATGGGTTTTTAGTTTAGTAGTATATCGATGCGCGCCTAAAAATTTGATGGTATTTGAAGTAGTTTACCTTAAATATTATTATAGCGAGCCCAAAACTTTGGAAAGGAAAATGTATGTAAGCTGATACAATTAATACAAATAAAATCATGGCTAAAGAAGGTTGTAAGAAGTCCTAGAACTTTTAGAAAAATGCAATAAAGTCAGTAAATGAACCAATAATTTGAATCAATTAAGTCATTTTGATTAATATTAATTATTGAATCTAACATTTTTTAACCCGTTAGTGTAGCGTCGTGTAACAATTGACATTTTTAAATATTATATTAAAAATATATTTTAAATTTTTAAAAAAAAACTTATAAAAATTATAAATAATATTTAAAAATTATATATATTACGTTATAAAACTATAGTGTATCATATAATAAGAAAATTAAAGAAAATATTGTTAAATTAAAATGAATGAAAATACATACTTGATTCAATTTTTATTAATTCGAAAATCTAATTGAGTCGAAAAAAAGAAAACAATGGCGGAGTATAGAAAAAAGAAGAGTGGGAAGTGCCGAGTCATGGTCCCAAAGACGGAAGAAGAATGAGTCTGGTCCCCTTTTCCATCAATTTGTGTGTCCCCCCTATATATATGATATATCCCTTACTTTCCAATTTGCTCTCATTTCCTTTTTTTCCTTTACAATTTCCCCAGAAATGCCGGCAACCGATTACCACGCCTCCTTCTTGGGTCGACTCAGCATACGGCGAAATCAAGTCATCGCCATGGACGGCAACCACGAGCAAGAGCTGGAAGACCTCGAGCTCTTCTCGAAGCACGTCTCCGAGTGTTTCACTGAGCTCTTATCACCTCCAGACGACGATACTCTTCTCTCAATTCCATGGCTACGCAAGCTCCTCGATGTTTTTCTCTGCTGTGAAGCTGAATTCAAGGCTATTGTCATGATGGGTAATGACTCATTTCAGATCTCTAAACCCCCTCTCGATCGCTTCATCCCTGACCTTTTAGATCGCTCCGTCAAGGCTTTGGACATCTGTAATGCGGTCACCAACGGGCTGGACTCCGTCAGGCATTACCAAAAGCTTGCCGAGATTGCCGCTTCGGCTTTGGAACAAAAACCCATTGGTGACGGACAGGCGAGGAGAGCCAAGAAGGCCTTGAATTCACTAATGTTGGCCATGAGCATTGACGATAAAGACTGCTCCGCCGTGAAAACGACGGAGAGGAGCTGGTCGTTTAGTCGCCGGGGTGTTAATAAAGACCGATCCCCTGGTCATTTCAGGCAAGTGGCGAAGAGTTGGTCGGCGGCGAAACAAATTCAGGCGATGGCTTGCAATCTCGTTCCGCCGCGAGGGGCGGAGGCTTCCGGTTTGGCTTCCCCTGTTTATATAATGAGTGTGATTATGGTTTTCGTTATGTGGGCATTGGTTGCCGCCATACCTTGTGAAGACAGAAATGGGTTATTGGCTACTCATTTCCCCGTCCCGAAGCAATTGAATTGGGATCAAAGCATCATTGGTTTACATGAGAAAATCGGCGAAGAGTGGAAGAAGAAGGAAAAGAAAGGGGCGGCTGGGTTGTTAGCTGAGATGCAGAAAATGGAGAAACTGGGGCATAATTTGATGGAGTTCACTGAATCTTTTCAGTTCCATGGAGAGACAGATGAGAAAGCGGCAGCACATGCGGCGGAATTGGCAGAGACTTGTCGGAGAATGGAAGAAGGACTGCTGCCTTTGCAGATGAAGATTAGGGAAGTGTTCCATAGGATTGTAAGAACCAGAAGTGAGTTTCTTCATGCTTTGGACCAAGGCGGGAAATCATCGGCTCCACTTGTGTAAACCATCCATGTTTAGTTTACATTTTGTTTTTTGATCTTCACAGGTTTCACCCACTAAGATTGCAAGCATTTCCCATGGGAATTGTGTTTTAAGCTTTTGGCCTTTGGTTTAATATGTTAAAACTCCAGTACATAAGCTTTTTGTTTTGATGGGAAATGTAAATACTCCATTTTCTCATGCTTGACTTCACCAATCTTGGTTGCTTTTGTTTGTCGGTAGGAAAAGAGGATTTAATTGGCAAGTGTACCTCTGTCCTCTGAATATGGCAGGTTTGGAATTGGATCACTCATATTTGTTTAGATTTTCATTATGGTCTACGATCATTTTTTAACCATCTATATTAGTTCTATAGAAAATCAATAAGAGAGTGATTTATTTAATCCAAAATTAAATTTATGATCTTGTTTAATGATATAATCTTGTGTGGGATCATTTTGAACTTGAATTTGAGTTGTTGAGTTGGAGTTTATTTGGATTAGAATTGACTATATTTTGGTAAACCAGAAAATTGTGTGCCTGCCAAATGTCATTCATTTGATGAATATCATACTTGCAAAAGTTGTCAACCCGGAACATGATACGAGAAAAGGACAAAGCAAGCACTGAGATGATTGGATGTCAATGCTAGATAAGGCGTTTTTACGAAATATCTTATTTTTAATATTATTTACACTTCTCCCACTTAAATAAAATTATTTTTAAATTTTAGAACCCGTTTAGTTAGTATGATGAGTTTTTAAAAAATAATTTTTTATAGAACTAGTCAATACTTAGAATGGAGAAAAATAGTAAAATAAAAAATATGTTTAAAGAGAAAGAAATAAAGTGCTTGGCCAAGTAAGCCAATGTTGGCTTAATAATTAGGGAATAGGGGTGCAATGGCCGAAATTTGGATACTTGTATCGAAACGTTTTTGCTACTGGAATCCCCTGTTTCGAAACGCCCTAAGGGGTTTCGAAACGCCTGGACAGTTTTGTGAAATTTGACTTTGAATAACATGTAAAACCTTTAAAAAACATCCCTAAAAATAGTTTCAAGATATTTGGACTTTGGAAATTGTTTTAAATACTTTTTAAAAATTGTTGGATCTGCAACGGCATGTGCAAATAACGCGGACAGCTGTTACGCGGTTTCTGACGCGCCTGTCACGTGTTTCCCTATCTACTACGCATCTGTTACGTGTTTGCGTGTCTGTCACGACAGCTTGGTGACAGGCTGTCTTCTCCGCGTCTGTCGCGACAGTTGATGACAGCTGTGACGACAAACTCGTACGTTGGGCTTTTTGGGCTGCTGTGGGTTTGGTGGGCTGGTTCATTCATTCTCTTCGCCCTGTTTCTTTTGTTTCCTAAAAATAGATAAATAAAATAAAATATTAATTCCTAAAATAAAATAATTAAATCTTAATTCCTAATAAATAAATAAATAAAATACAATAAAAACTATGTTAAATTAAGGATGCCTTGAAGGGCATCTCCTAAAGTAACTACTTCCTGCATCCTTGGGGCTTCAGTCCTCTTATAATGCTTTAGTCTATGTCCGTTGACTTTGAATTGATGCCCGTCCTGTAGGGATTTGATTGTAATGGCACCATGGGGAAAAACCTGGACTACTTGGAAAGGACCGGACCATCTAGATTTAAGCTTTCCTGGGAAAAGTTTTAAACTAGAGTTAAACAACAACACCTGCTGCCTTGGGCAGAACTGTCGTGGCAACAGCTTCCTATCGTGCCACCTTTTGGTTTTATCTTTGTAGATCTTGGCATTGTCGTAGGCCATTGCTCGAATTTATTCAATTTCATTCAAGTCGAGTAGCCTCTTTTGTCCTACCTTATCCTAGTCCATATTTACTGCTTTGATAGCCCAATAAGCTCTATGTTCTATCTCAACAGGTAAATGACATGTTTTCCCGTAGATTAGTCTGTAGGGTGAAATTTCCAATGGTGTTTTGAAAGCTGTTCTATAGGCCCATAGTGCATCATTGAGGTGTAAAGACCAATCTTTTCGAGTGGGTTTAACCATCTTCTCAAGTATGTTCTTTACTTCTTAGCTGGATATCTCAGCCTGCCCATTAGTTTGAGGGTGGTATGTTGTTCAATCCGGTGCTTTACTCCGTATTTTCTCTAGCTAGCAACAATTAAGTGTCTCCCCTCATCACTGATGATCACCTTAGAAATGTCAAATCTGGAGAAGATATTCTTGTACAGAAATCTTTGAACAGTTTTGGCGTCATTTTTCTGAGTGGCGATCACCTCTACCCATTTGGACACATAATCCACTACCAGTAGGATGTAAAGGTTCCCACAAGATGCCGGGAATGGTCCCATGAAGTCGATTCCCCATACATCGAAGATTTCGACTACTAAAACGTTTTGTAGTGGCATCTCATGCCTTCTCGACATGTTCTAGTCCTTTGGCATTTGTCATAGCCCTGGTAAAAGGCTTGTGCATCTTTGAACAATATGGGCCAATAAACACTGAATTGCAGAACTTTGGCAGCAGTTTTTGTTGAGTTGTGAGGAGCTCGATTCGTTCAACCGATATAGCTCACCAAGTGGTGGAGAGGTGGATTTTTGGGTGGAAGGGTTGTGGAAGCTAAAATGAAATGTGACACAAAGATTTATAGTGGTTCAACCTTCTAACCAAGGTCTACATCCACTACCTTAGCTCCCCACTAAGGATTTCTAATCAATCCACTATTGATTCGTCCCCTTTTCTAGGCTTAGGAGGTAACCCTTATACACAATCAAGCTTTCTACCCAAAGCCTTAATTGAAACCCTCTCTTACAAAGAGAAACAATAAGAAAACTTAAAACTCTCTAATAGGTATTTGTTTGCACAATTTAGCACTCACCCAAAACCTAAAACACTTGAGCAAATTTGACAATTTTGGCTCACTAGTGTTTGTCTATAGAAGAATTGACAATTTAGGCACTAAGACAATATTTGATCATTTGTTGATTGACAATATGAGCATTAGCCTTTACTTGATGCTTGGAAGCCCCTTTTATACTCCTTGATGAGTTTATAGCCGTTGCTTGCCGTTGGGATTGAATTGGAGCCGTTGAGGACTTTAATTCCCACCATAAATGCAGTTCTGCAGCTCTCCGTTTCGAAATGCTCGAACCCGTTTCGAAACACCCTTTAAGTAGAAAGAGCCATTGCAGTCTGAAAAGGCACCCGTTTCGGAACACTCCATGTCGTTTCGGAACACGTATCGAAACGTCTAGACCCGTATCGAAACGCCCTGCATTTAAATGTTAGTTGGGAAATAGCCGTTGGGGTTTATAACCGTTGTGGTCAATGCCGCGTAGGCGTATCGAAACGGCATAGCCCTTTTCGAAACGCTGGGCAAAAATCTCATCCAGGGAAAGCCCGTTTCGATACTTGTATCGAAACGTTTTTGCTACTGGAATCCCCTGTTTCGAAACGCCCTAAGGTGTTTCGAAACGCCTGGACAGTTTTGTGAAATTTGACTTTGAATAACATGTAAAACCTTTAAAAAACATCCCTAAAAATAGTTTCAAGATATTTGGACTTTGGAAATTGTTTTAAATACTTTTTAAATCATTCCAAAACATTTTTCAATTATTATATCAAAACATTAGTTCTACAATCTCCCCCTTTTGATATAATAAAACTATCTTGAAAAATTGTTTGGGATTCTCCCCCTTTAACTTTAAAAATGTGAATAAGAGATTGAAGATATGAAATCAAATAAAGCTCCCCCTTATTCATTTGAAAATTCAATTTTTCAAATCATTTCTTCCCCTTTTTGTTATATCAAAAAGAATTTAAAACATTAAGTTCAAAATAACAATAAAGGTAAAATTTTTGACAAAAATAAGAGTTTGATTTAAAAATGGCCCCCCCTTACTCAAAGCATCATCAAAAATGTTAGTCCAACATAAATGATCATCTAGTTGACATAAATAAAAATAAAACAAATAAACACAAAAGCAACTAGATTTTACCGCACTTGAACTCAAGAGAGGATGTGAAGCCTTCCTTCTTCAAGTGTTCTTCCTTGTGTGCATGGAGCCCCCCCTCAAAGTTTGACTTGTTGAACATCTCCATCACACCTAACAAAAGACAATCAAGGGATTTTTGGTATCCAAATTGCTTTGGATCCATAGACGTTAGTAGCACAAATTTTAGTCCCCTTTGGAATCCATTTTTCAATGCCATCCTTTTTAATTGAATTACTAAGTCCTTTTGGGACCCAAATACTTCTAAAACATTTTCCTTTTACAAATCTATGGGCACTAGATTGTCTCACATAAAAATTTGATTTTCCAACATTATTTTTCTTTTCAAGCTCTTTGGAAATCAAATCTTTTTCCTCTTGAACTTTTTGAAGCAAATTTTGTAAATCAAAACATTTTAATTCAAACCCTTCGAGTTTTGCTTCAAGTTCAAGTTTGGTTTTAGAAATCAAATCATTTTGAATTTTTAACTTTGAAATCAATTTATTGTTTTTCAAAATGTGATTTTTAAACTCTAAAACCAAATCATCATAGGCATCTTGTAATTCATCAAAAGAATAAGAACATGAAATAGATGAATTAGAAGTTACCCTTGAATCTTCTTCGATGGCCATAAGGCAAAGGTTGGCTTGTTCATCGTCGGTGGAGTCCTCATCACTCCAAGTAGCCACATGTGCCTTCTTCTTACGACTTGAAGTACTTGCCCACTCCTTTCTCTTGGGTTCTCGTTCAAGCTCTCTCAAGGCTTTCTTCATGAACGGGGCACACTTCTTGAAGAGATGAACTATCTCTTCATCTTCATCCTCCTCTTCACTTGAGTAGACATGATGACAAGTGGAGGATTTGAGAGCCATGGCACTTGCATTGATGCCTAGCCCTTTGATTTTCTTCTCTCCCATAGCTCTAATTTCTTCCCTCTTCTTATCATCTTCCTTGTTCTTCTTCATGATTTGATGAGTAAGGAGTGACCCCATGAGTTTATCAAGCTTTAAAGTCTTCAAATTTTTGGCTTCGATGATGGCGGTCCTCTTTGAGTCCCAAGACTCGGGAAGTGAGTAGATGAGCTTTCGAACAAGCTTTTCCTCCGGGATGACCTCTCCATAGCCTTTGAGACCATTGGTGATAGTGGAGAACCTATCAAACATCTTCTCGATGTTCTCTTCCGGATCCATTTTGAAGTTCTCATACTCTAAGGTTAGGAGCCCAATCTTGGTCTCCTTGACTTCATCGGTCCCCTCATATGTGACTTCAAGCTTGTCTCATACCTCCTTGGCACTCTCACAAGAAGACATCTTCTCATAGATGGTTGGGCCAAAAACACAAAACAAGATGTGCAAGGCTTTGCAATTAAGCTTCATCTTCTTGCGATCGTCGACACTCCACTCTGCTTTGCTTCTTTGAGGCACGAACGGACCATCTTCAACTATATCCCATAGATTGTAATCTCTAGATTTGATGAAGAACTTCATCTTTGTCTTCCAATGGGCATAGTGGGTTCCGTCAAAGAAAGACATTTTGTCGATTGATTGTGCCATTTGAGCTGGTTGATGAAATAGTGATCGAGCTTGCCGGATCTTCTCAATAGGATGTGAATCCCCTTCGATTGAGCCAAGCTCTGATACCAATTGTTGAGTTGTGAGGAGCTCGATTCGTTCAACCGATATAGCTCACCAAGAGGTGGATTTTTGGGTGGAAGGGTTGTGGAAGCTAAAATGAAATGTGACACAAAGATTTATAGTGGTTCAACCTTCTAACCAAGGTCTACATCCACTATCTTAGCTCCTCACTAAGGATTTCCAATCAATCCACTATTGATTCGTCCCCTTTTCTAGGCTTAGGAGGTAACCCTTATACACAATCAAGCTTTCTACCCAAAGCCTTGATTGAAACCCTCTCTTACAAAGAGAAACAATAAGCAAACTTAAAACCCTCTAATAGGTATTTGTTTGAACAATTTAGCACTCACCCAAAACCTAAAACACTTGAGCAAATTTGACAATTTTGGCTCACTAGTGTTTGTCTA
The DNA here is from genome assembly GCA_958450335.1 of Hibiscus tridactylites. NCBI lineage: Eukaryota > Viridiplantae > Streptophyta > Magnoliopsida > Malvales > Malvaceae > Hibiscus > Hibiscus tridactylites. Next base: position 37,654,487 of record OY288280.1, read on the forward strand.
TACAAGAATTGACAATTTAGGCACTAAGACAATATTTGATCATTTGTTGATAATATGAGCATTAGCCTTTACTTGATGCTTGGAGGTCCCTTTTATACTCCTTGATGAGTTTATAGCCGTTGCTAGCCGTTGGGATTGAATTGGAGCCGTTGAGGACTTTAATTCCCACCATAAATGCAGTTCTACAGCTCTCTGTTTCGAAACGCTCAAACCCGTTTCAAAACATCCTTTAAGTAGAAAGAGCCGTTGCAGTCTGACAAGGCACTCGTTTCGGAACGCCCCATGCCGTTTCGGAACAAGTATCGAAACGTCTAGACCCGTATCGAAACGCCCTGCATTTAAATGTTAGTTGGGAAAATAGCCATTGGGGTTTATGACCGTTGTGGTCAATGCCACGTAGGCATATCGAAACGGCATAGCCCATTTTGAAACGCTGGGCAAAAATCTCATCCAGGGAAAGCCCGTTTCGATACTTGTATCGAAACGTTTTTGCTACTGGAATCCCCTGTTTCGAAAGGCCTGGACAGTTTTGTGAAATTTGACTTTGAAAAACATGTAAAACCTTTAAAAAAACATCCATAAAGATAGTTTCAAGATATTTGGACTTTGGAAATTGTTTTAAATACTTTTTAAATCAGTCCAAAACATTTTTCAATTATTATATCAAAATATTAGTTCTACAGTTTTGTATCCACCTAGGTGTCCTCCATACGGGGAAGCATGGCAGTGGTGAAGCACTACTTTCTGTTCATCCCGTGGCACGCATATTCTGATAATCTGATATGCACAGTGTTTGAAAAGAAGAGAATCGTCCCAATAATAATGTTTTGCATCATTTTGGAACCTCTTCCTTGCTTGGTAATTAAGTTCAGAGGGTAGTACCCCCACTAACTATGTAATTAACAAAATCAACGTACCAAGGAATGTTAGTAAGCTTACCTGCCGTCATGGCTGTCGTGACATTGCTGATGGCAGCGAACAACTGCTCGTTCGAGAAGGTCTCCAATATGTTGGTTTAATCTGTTGATTGACTCCTTCCCGTCTCTAATCTCGACAAGTGGTCTGCTACTTGGTTTTCTGTTCCCTTTTTATCTTTGATATCAATGTCGAACTCTTGCAGTAGCAGAATCCAACGTATCAGTCTCGGTTTTACATCCTTTTTCGTGAACATATACTTTAGTGCTGAATGGTCTGTATGGACCACCACCTTCGTTCCAAGTATGTATGGACGGAACTTGTCGATTGAGAACACCACTTCTAATAGTTCCTTATCTGTCGTGGTGTAATTCACTTGGGCATCATTCAGTGTTTTGCTGGCATAATAGATTACGTGGAAGAGCTTATTCTTCCTCTGCCTTAGTGCTGCCCCAATAGCATAGTCAATGGCATCACACATTATCTCAAATGGCAAACTCCAGTCTGGTGGCTGTACGATCGGGGCTGTTACCAGCTTATCTTTCAGAATTCTGAATGCCTCAGTACATTTAGTATTAAAGTCAAAGGGGCAGTTTTGCTCCAATAAGTGGCATAAGGGCTTGGTAATCTTCGAGAAATTGGCAATAAATCATCGATAAAACCCAACATGCCCTAAGAAACTCCGAGTCCCCTTGGCTGTGGTGGGTGGCGGCAGCTTTTCGATGACTTCTATTTTTGCTTTGTCTACCTCTATGCCGCGACAGCTTACTTTGTGACCTAGTACTATCCCTTCATCTACCATGGAGTGGCATTTTTCCCAGTTCAAGACCATGTTCGCCTTTTCGCATCTTTCAAGCACCTTCTGTAGGTTGCTTAAACAACCTTCAAAACTGTCTCCAAAGAAGGAAAAGTCGTCCATGAAAATTTCTATGAAGTCCTCCACCATGTCGGAGAATATTGCCATCATGCATCTTTGGAAAGTTGCTGGTGCATTGCAGAGTCCAAATAGCATTCTCTGAAAAGCATAAGTGTCGTACGGACATGTGAAGGTAGTTTTCTCTTGATCCTCCGGTGCAATCGCTATCTGATTATAACATGAGTAACCATCAAGAAAACAATAGTAAGGTTTCCCCACTAATCTGTCAAGCATTTGATCAATAAAAGGTAGGGGAAAATGGTCCTTTCGGGTAGCTTTGTTAAGCTTCCGGTAATCCATACAAACCCTCCAACCGGTCACAGTCCTGGTTGGGATTAGTTCATTTTCTTCGTTGGTCACCACGGTTATTCCTCCCTTTTAGGTACGCACTGCACCGGGCTCACCCACTTACTATCCGAGATGGCATATATGATTCCGGTGTCAAGCCATTTGATGTCAGCTATTGTCCATCCAATGGCCTTCTTATGCTGCTGTAGCATTCCAGTTAGTTGCTGCTTCTGTTTCTGCATTAACTTGGAAGAGATGATTACGGGCAACATATCATTTAAACCAAGAAAAACGTATTTAAGCTGCCCTAGCAGGGGCTTAAGATCTAAAACAGGTGGCTCTTCAATTGATGGCTTTTGGATTATATGTTCATTCGAGGTATAATTTAGGGGCTCGAAGAACTTACCTAGACGATTGCCTATCCAATTTACCTCCTCATAACCTTCAGTGTCATATATGCCTAAATCGGAGGAGTCACTGTCGTCGTTGTTGCCGTGATAGTCTTCCAGATGACTGTTGAGGCAGTGACCAAATTTAATGTCATGACAGCTCGACCTGATGCAAGGTTGGTCAAGGATTACTTCAGCGATGGCTTTGCACTCTTCTTCTGCATCAGCATGTTTAATTGCTTGGAGAACATTGAGTTTGATTTCTTGATCATTCACTCTCATGGTCAGTTCTCCTTTCTCTACATGGATAACAAATCTACTTGTAGCTAAGAAGGGTCGCCCCAGCATGATCAGTGCGTTTTCATCTGCTTCACAGTCTAACACAAAGAAGTCAGCAGGAAAAATAAATTTTGTAACACCCCAATTTTGGGCTTAGAAGTTTAGGGTCTGAATCGGGCCGGTCTGATTTTCGGTTCGAATATAAAAGGTGGTTTTAGGGAAAGCCTAGTTCGGGATGCTATAAAAATATGTAAAAATATCTAAAAATCCTCTTTTAATATATGTAAGAGAGTGGTGAAATCAATTTTACAAAATAAGGTTTGGAAATACAACATTTTGAAATAGTGACTAAAATGCGATTTTTGAAAAGTTCAGTGGTGACAGTTTTGTAAGGATTGAAACTTTGAATCTTTAAGGAGCTAATTTACCCAAGAAAGATTTCTCCAGATTTTTCTTAAATTTAAGTGATTTAATTAATGTTTTAATTAATTAGATGAGGAGAGAAACTACATTTGGATTAAATCATAACTAACTTTTCCTAAAACTTTCTCATCTCATTTTCTCTCAAAATTCCCTCATCCAAACACTTTTCTCCAGCATATTTTCCATTGGTTTTCAATTCAATTGATGAGGATTCAATCAACAATTAATTCCTAATCCTTTCTACATCAGATCCTTTTGATTTGCTTATTGGATTTTCAAGAAAATTGGCTCTAATCAAGGAGAAATATACATTTAGAGGTAAGGTTGTTATTCTCCTCTAAATACTCAGTTCTTTACTGAAATTCCCAAGTTATCAATCCTTAATTTAAGTTTTACAAAAGGTTTTAATGATATGAACTTGATTTTGGCTTAAAACTTAAGATTTGGAGGAAATCTTGAAGAATTTCGCGGTGATTGTTTGGGCTCTATTTTGAGATGATTATTAAATGTATTTTGGATGTCTAATGATGTGTAAATGAGGTTTTATCAATGCAATCCCGAATAGATTGAATTTCCTAAGTTTTTGCTTATGAAAATGGTGGTTTTTGGGGTGATCTTGGTGTTCTGTTATAGCTGGAGGTATAAGGACGAGTTTAGGTTTATTTTGGATGTTAATTGATGTTTAGAAATGGTTAGAAGTGATGGATCTTGGCTGGGTTATGTTGTGGAAGAGTTTGGAGGTGATTTCGATTGTGTTGATAGCCGAAATGTTAGAATTGGTTAGAGCAGCGAGTTTAGGTGTGATGGCTGAAGATTTTAATGCATGATGATGCATTAATCCTCTGCTTTGATGTGTTTAAAACAGGGGAGACATCTTCGGATACTTGTGGTGTTGATTCGGAGGCTTGATCGGCGTTTCGGCAAGCTTGCGAAACGGAATTGGTGAGTGAAGTTGGGTTTCCAGCTTTGAAACAAATGTTTGAAGGTTTTGGGAGCTTAGTTTAAGTCTAAGCAACTTAACTAAGCTCAAGAGTAAGTTTTCAGAAAAACTCTCTTGGATGAGCCATGAGGTGGTTGGATGCATTGTCTTTAATTTTCATGTTTAAATTCTGTTTTGAAAGCATGTTTTAGCATGGTTAATGCTGGTTCTGAAAGCCATTTGTTGAAGGATGCTCAAGGTAAGAGATCCTTGGTTTGACATTTGTAAATGTGGTTTTTATGCATAATGATGCATGATATTAAATGGCTTTGATTAATGCTTTAAAACAGTGAATTGTTGGTGATAAATGATGTATATTGGCAAGTGATGTGTTGGTTTTAAAGTACTTGAATCGGATATAGTTAACCGGCTATAGGATTGGGTGCACCGTGAATTAAGTCGCCTTGGATGTTGAGGGGTTGAGATTGTACCGTAAACTCCATCCAAGTACACTAACGAGAAAGGTAAGATCACAATGGTGGTTAAAAGTCCATGTGTGGATCTTGTGTTGTGTGTCCCGTGTTCTCGTTAGTGGTCTTATACAACTACCGATGAGTGATGTTGAGCGGTTGTGATTGTACCGTTAAACTCCATCACGGGTGTTGAGGGGTTGTGATTGTACCGGTAAACTCCACCTTGTGTGTTCGGTAGTGTGTATGAAGCGTATGGGATAACACTTGTAATCCGCGTATCCGATTGTGTTTTGTGTTGTAAATGGTTATGGATTATCACTTGAAAGCCAATATGACATGTTGATTCAAATGAAACATGAGATGCTTGTTATGTATGCAAGGTTGCATGAATAATGATGATAATTGTGATGGAAGGTTTTGCTAAAAGAGTTTTATAAAAGCATTATTGTGTTGTTTCTTTAGAGCGTGCCTCACTAAGCAATTATGCTTACACTCCTTCTCTTGAACCAATAATGCAGATAATTGAAGTGTTTGAGGGCAACAAGGAGGCTAAGAATCCAAGGGAAAGCTAAGCTCATGTATGGTGACGTTTTCATAACACTATTAGTTTTTGATATTTTGGCAATGGGAACCTAGGTTGTGTTTTTGGGAGATGTTCTGGACTCCCTAATTGTGGCATGATGCCTTTGATGTTTTGGTTTTGTAAAAGGCCATTTTGGTGCTTGGTTGGTGTTTTGTTAGTTGCTTGGTTTAGAATACTAGGATGCATGCTTTTAGACTTGTGGATTTCCTTGATTGATGCCATGAACGTGTTTTGATGTTGCAAACATGTACCTTATATGTATGATGACTTGTTGGCATGATTAGGAAGTCATTAGGATGTGTTTGAGTGGTTTAATGTATGTAAAACCAGCAAATTATGCAACTTCTGGGCAATCTGTATCGGAACGGGCACCAGCGTTTCGAAACGGGGGCCTGTAATGGCCTTCGTGTATTGAAACGGATAGAGGTCGTTCCGAAACGATTTGGCCACTAGAAGGCCCTGTTTCGAAACAGGTCTCAAAACGAACCCGAGTTTCGGAACGGTCAACCCCGTTTCGAAACAGGTGACCGTTGGGCACTGATTTGAATGTTTTTAAGCTTTGCAAGCTTTACGTTTTAATCCTGAAAATTGTATTTGCAATTGCATGAGTTTGAGATGTCTGATTAAGGTGAAACTTGGTAGGGAAGCATGTAATATGATTAATTTGATATTGGTAACTTAAAAATCAGTTAAGACCTTCAAATTTCCAGAATTTACAATTTGGTCCCTAACATTTATATTTTGTGCAATTGAGTCCCTTATTGTAATTCGATCGATGTGCTTTTCATGTATGTGTTTCTCAAGAGTACGCTTAAGGTTATTGTGCATCTAGATAAGACTAAAAAGAAAAAAAGGGTTGTTAATCAAGGTTGACTTTCGGGTTGACTTTGGTTTTCCCTGTGTAATCTTCATAGTTCGGGTCAACTGTCTAGGCCGGGCTAAGGGGGTTACAAATTTATCCACTCTTACCAGAATATCTTCGATCTTCCCTTCTGGTTGTACGTAAGAGTGGTCTGCCAGCTGTAGCATGACTGTCGTGGGTCATGCTCGTCCAATACCTAATTTCTGAAACATATTTTAGCAATAAATTTATGCTAGCACCAAGATCACAAAGTGCCTTACCCACGAATTTATCACCAATTATGCACGGTATGATGAAGCTCCCAGGATCCTTCTTCTTCTGGGGTGGATGCCTGTGCAAAATAGTCATACATCCTTCTGTCATTTTTACCGTTTCGAATTCCCCAAGTCTGGATCTTTTTGACATGGCATCCTTGAGAAATTTTGCATAACCGGGCATCTGCTTGATGGCCTCTAACAGCGGTATATTAATGTGTACTTGCTTAAAAATATCGTAAATCTTTTTGAGCTGGTACTCCTGTTTATGTTTTTGTAACCGCTGTGGAAAAGAAGGTGGAGGACGGTAATCTTCAAGACGTCCTTCACATGGTATTCGGATCTGAGAAGGTTTAAGTTCTTCAGAATCCTCTAATTGCTCCTCTGTCCCTTCTGCCGTCGTGACAGGTATGTCGGCAGCGGGTTGCGCTTCCTCTTCCGGGGCAGTGTTCACGGCAGGTGTATCTGGGGTTGGTTCCTTACTTGGTATGTCCTTTGTCTCTGGCGCTTGTAACCGTTTCCCACTCCTTGTTGTGATTGCTTTACACTGCTCATGTGTGGGTTTTCTAGTGACCTCAGTATCACTAGGGAATCCTCCGTTTTGCCTAGGATTGACGTGCTAAGAAACCTGGCCTATCTGTGTCTCTAGTGATTTCAGGGTAGCCTCATGGTTAGTCATCCTCATCTCTGTCTTGTCCATGAATGACTCTGTTTTCTTGACAAAGTGATCCATGTTTTCCATGTAAGCTCCTGTCTGTGACATGAATGTGGCCAATGTCTGCTCCAGTATACTAGGTGCGGCTACCGGCTGCTGTTGTCGCGACAGGATTCTGGGTGCCCCTTGGTTTTGGTTGTTCTGCATCTGAAAATTCAGTGCATTGTTCGGATTGCTCCAGGAAAACTTGGGATCTTTCCTCCAGTTGGGATTGTCATTGTTAGAGTCGTAGTTTCTTGGCTTGTTATAATTTCCAACATACATCCCTTCTTCTAACTGCAACGGACAGTCTTGCGAACTGTGGTTCCCACTGCAAGTTTCACATACCTCTTCTACAGAATACACATGTTTAGAACCTTTTCGTAAAAGATTTTCCACCGCCTTTGTGATGTAAGCAACCTGTGATCTTAGGGAATTATCAGCTTCATAATCCTTTATAGTTATCCCTTGTTTACCTCTCCTTGTTGTAGGGAATTGCTCGTCATTCTTCGCTAAGTTTTTCAACACCACCATTGCTTCGTCTGGATCTTTATCCAATAACAACCCATTTGCTGCTGAATCTATTCTCATACGAGTGTGTGTGTTGGCAGCATTGTAGAATTTAACGACCTGATTCCACATAGGGAATCCATGCATTGGGCAGTTCCTTAGAAGAGTTGTAAACTTGTCCCATGCCTCGTGCATTGGTTAGTCATCTTCCTGTTGAGAAGTAGCAATTTCATTACGCAATCGCTCAGATAAGTGAGAAGGATTAAAACATTATAAGAATTCACGAGAGAGATCTGCCCAAGTTCGTATTGAACCCAGCGTTAGTTTATTCCACCAAGTTTTAGCTTTGTCTCTCAGTGAATGAGGAAATAACCGGAGCCTCAGTATTTTCGGATTTATTCCTGGCAATCTAAACGATCCACAGATTTCTTGGAACGTTTTAAAATGTTCTCGGGCATCCTCTGTTGTAGCACCACTAAACTGGCCAGCGGAATTTATCATGCTGAACATAACAGGTTTCAACTCAAAATACTCAGCTTCCACGTCTGGCAAGGTGGTCTCCAGTTCAATATGGTCATTGATCATGTAGTCGCGGCAGGACTGTCGTGCGACAGCAGCAGCGGCAGGCTGTCCATTCTGGTCATCTAGGGGAGGATCTTCAACATTCCTTTGGTTATTATTTACCCCGTTGTTCATTGCTTTTAACTGTTCCTCAAGATAGTCGTTTCTTGCTATCAAGAGGCGGACTCAGTTCCTGAGGTTGCACGTACGTTCGATTTCAGGATCTAGTTCGTACTCAGGTTCTTTGCCTCGTCAAGATCTGCGCATAAGTAAACAAAAGACCTTGTGAAAAGTACAGGGTAAAAAATACCAATAAAAATAGAAAAATTAAAAATGAAAAGTGCAGTAAAATAAAGGTAAAGATATGTTGCCAGTCCCCGGCAACGACGCCAAAAACTTGTTGCGTGTCAAAAGTCCCATCCAATGTAGTGCAAGTGCACACGACGCAAGTAGTAAAGTGATACTTGGAGTATCAGATATCGTCTCCACATGGACTGAAATAGCTTTATCCTTGAATTTCTGCACGAGAGAGAAAAAAAGAGTTTTAAATGATTGTAGAGTAATCGTGAATGATAACTAAATTTAAGGGGTAAAAGATTATGTTTAAGAAATAGGCCGGTATTGATTTCCTCGGTAGCGCAGGTGTTGTACTGAATAGAAACTTTTGTTCTGTCGCCGTCCCTGTCGCGGAAGAAGTCTGTTGTTATCGCGGCAGCGATCACACAACTCTGTACTTCAACCTTGGCAAGAACCCCTACTATGACTTGTCCTATCCCTAGGCCCAAGTGCTGTTGATGAACACTTCTTGGATGATACCTCCCGGCGTGAATCGAAGGGTGAACACCAATGTTGTTGAATTCTTCCTTAGCCACTTAACCTCATACTTATCCCTAAGCCGAGATGGTTTAACCATAAACTGGAAAACTCGTATTTATTCCGTTCGTATGCTTGACTCTCTCGATATCAAACAAATAGATAACCTCACAATGCTCTCCCGATACTCTTGCGAGATGTGAAAAACCAGAATAAATAAACTTGAAGTTCTATTGCCTTGAATAGAAATATTCCTAAAACAGTACAATCGTTGCAACTACTTTACAGAATCAACCGTTAGCCTTAGAGGAAGTTTAGAACATGATGAGAAGGGGGAAACGACAAGGGTTTTTGGGGAAGACGACTAGGTATGAGATATCCTCCCCTAGGTCGAATTACATGCCTTTATATAGGCCTTGGGTTCAAGTTTTCTAATATGGCAAGAGTACAAGTTTAAACTAAAGTACAACTCTATTGGAGATTAAATCTTCTGAGTATATGCATTTAATTCGTCCTCTTTTCTTGTTTTGGGTTTCTTCTTTGAACTTTGGGCTTGGCCTTCATTCTGCCCCAGGGCTCAGAAAAATATAGGAGTGGTCCACGACAGACAGGCTTGAATTCCTCTATCTGTCGAGCTCTACTTCACTTTTCCCTTTCACCAATGATGTCGTCAAGGCTGCCACGGCAGTAGCCACGACAGCGTTATCTCCTTGACTTCAGTCCTATGATCCAGCTTTGCTCCCTTGCTGCCTTGAGTCTGCCACAACAGATACCTGCAAAAGTGACCAAAATCAGTAGCAACTGTGCCATTTTATCTATTTGTGATGTATATGTAAAATCTATCCTAAATGCAATGAAATATGGGTAAATGAGGGGTAAAATATAGAACTTTTATATACTCAAGAATTACGTCAACATATGACCAAGAACTGCTCTGCGACGGAAGATTGGCCATACAACCCATAAATTGAACGAACCTTACATATATATAAAAAGAAAGTTCGAGAAATGGTTGTTTACTTACAAGAAGGAGTAGGTGGTGTCTCAAATAACCAAATCCACCAATTCACAACGGGATATTGGCTACTCCTGCCACCCCTACTATTGATCTAGATGACGAAAGACCTATTAGAGAACACTTGACACCAAATATGGACAACCTGATCCAGGACTAGTTGGTCTAGAGGTAAACACAACTAATTTCGAACTTAAACTGGTAAAGATTCAGACTCTTTTGGATGTAGGACAATTTGATGGATCACCTACTAAAGGCCCAAGGCAACACTTGAAGAAATTCATGAAAGTTTGCCAACTTTTCAGCAGCCTGGAGTTCCTAAGGATACAGTGAAGATGAATTTATTCACAATTTCTCTGAGAGATAGAGCAAAATCGTGGCTAAGGTCTTTGCCACCTGGTTCAATCACTACATGAGTACATCTATGCCAAAAGTTTCTTTTACGATTCCAACCACCTAAACTTAATGCGAAGTTGAGGAATGAGATCACGGCATTTAGCCAGGCTGATGACGAGACCTTATATGATGCCTGAGAGAGATTCAAGGACCTGTTGAGGAGGTGCCCTATTCATGGATTCCCTAATTGGACCCAGATAGAAACCTTTTAAAATGGACTCAATGCTCATGCCAGGACTATGGTTGATGCTTCGACAAATGGTTCGCTGCTAGATAAGAATTATACGAGGCACTTGACATCCTTGAAAGGATTTCTGCCAATGATTTTTACTATCCTACTGCCAGACTAGGAACGAGGACAAAAACCGCTCGAAAATTGGAGCTTGATGCACTAACATCCATCAATGCTCAAATTTTCAATCTCACAAATGGGCTCCAAAAGCATAAGGAAGACCAGCAATTTAAAACCTTCTTAGAAGTCCTTAAACAATCACAAATCAACATACCATTAGTGGAAGCTCTCGAGCAAATGTCCAACTATGTCAAATTCATGAAGGACATCTTGTCCAAGAAGAGGAAATTGAATGATTTTGAGAGTGTAGCTCTTATTGAGGGATATAGTGTCATGATACTCAATCAATTACCACCAAAGCTGAAAGATCTGGGAAGTTTTACTATTCCATATACCATTGGCAACAGATTCATGGGCAAGGCTATAACACCCCTCACCCAGGTTAAAAGTGAGGAGCATTAGATAAGGAAACAAGAAAGCAAACGTGAAATTATGAGCCATTTAAAACTTTTTCCTCTAGAACTCATCTCTAATAGACGAGTTACTTGTCTAGCAAGTTATCATTATGATCAATCTTGATTAAGCTTACATTCATTTTAGACTACCGCTTAGTTAATTTACCTGTAAGATTACCTTCAAATATGTTTACCACTTAACACATGATCATACATGGCGTTCGATCACAAATAAAGACATGTAGGACATATAAGTGCTCAAACAAGCATCCATATAACATTCAACTAGATCTTGCCTATGGCCATTATTAATTACCAATTTGATTTAAACACATGTAGACACACTTATAGGATTCGAATGCTCCTTAATATGATCATGCAAAATTCATTTCCTTTATACATATTCATGCGCAACCAAGTACCATTTTAATCCATTGATCTAACATATTTAATCCATTGAAATAGGTCTATATCCTTAAGACGACTCATATAAATTTAGGCAATCAAACTATGTCCCTAGCTCCAATCGAATATGGTGCTACTTAAACAAGATATCATGCAAGCATTCGGTTAATCATACATCCAAGACAATTCACTAGATGACTCCCTAGAGAGTTATCATTTGGTCATGTACCATTTTATGCTAACTAGGCAAACACACTACCAAGCTAAGTTAATCAAGGCATGCTACTAGCAAAGCTTACATCTTATTAGATTCATTACTAGCTTTCAAGATGATTAAACATGAATCAAGAAAAGCCATACACAAGACTAATCGAATAGGCATTCACGCAACCTAGGATATGTAATCCATCTTTAAAAAATTTCAATCGTGTCAAGCTCATGCAATCCAATATTAGTGTCATCAATTGTAAGGCATGAGAATATCAAGCATTAGCAACCGAGTCCTTGCAAGCTATTAAGGGTCGAAATTATATTTACATACATAGATTCATACATCAAAACAAGTAAGATGCATGATTTAGCTTAATTATACATAACTAGGTGCCACCAACTAGGAGAGTACAAAATGATTACACAATCATACTTCAATCCTTGCATTTCTTGCTTCGGGTCTAAGAAAGCTAACTTCAAGGTTAAGGTACCGATTAGAACGGCTTTAACCTGAGGGTTGGGATGAATGAAAATGAGAGTGATAAGTACAAGATTGTACTTAGTGAGGTAGTATCTAAAACTAGCAAGTTATCAAGTTTTAGGGTCATTAATCCAAGTGCAAGCTAACTAGGCTTTAATCATTTTAGATCGAGTCTTAACTTAGTTTATCAAGGACTAATCGAATGTACAAGCACATATTGATCAAACATTTCAATTCAAGGATTTACTTATACAAGTCAAGCAAGCAATACATTTATAAAGACTAGTCAAGCTAAGCAAGATGATCACACCATTCCATTCGATCAAGGGTACATTTCCACTTTAACTTATCTTTCATGATACAAGCAAGTTCAAATTATCATGTTCATCATTTCATTCATGTAAGTTCATTATTTTGCAAGCTTGTTAACAAGAATTAGGATTACACATGTTTTAATCAAGTTTAGCTTATTTCATTTCAAGCTTATTTAGCATAGTTTTGGCTTCCCTCAAATCAAAACACATTCATTAATACCTAATCCACGGGCAATCTTATTATTCGCTAATGGGCGTATCTCAACTTGGTTTTTAGGATAGTTATATGTCTACATCAGATTATACTTATTGGTCATTCGAATTCCATATTAATTAGACACCTTACAATAATTCGTCTCTTTTACGAAATAATTATTCACATGTTTTATATTACTTGTCATGTAAGTAACTACCAAAATCCTTATTACTTTAGCATATGTATATATTAGCTATTCAAGCAAGGATTATAATCACTCATTTGGCCAAAATCCACTCAATTTCTTTTCTTTATTCTAAAACCAGCAATTTAATTTATTTATTACTCAAGATTTTCTAGTGAGTCAGACCTTGCTTCTTTCATTACACTAAGTAGTTTAAGATACATTAGATGTAACCTACCTAAGTAGGTTAACCAATTTCATTGGTTTCAATATGAAAATCATTAAGATTCATGAGTAGCTATTAGAGATGAGTTACTTCACTAGAAAAAGTTCACTACACCCAACTTGATTAAACTCCTTATTCATTATAGGTTATCAATTGATTAGTCACTTACAAATTCCATTCAAGAATATTTACTTGCCAAACAGGAGATCACATTTAGTATTCGAATTCACCTAGCCAAGATCATGCACAATTTAATTCCTTTACATGTATGCACAACTAGAAGCCTGTTATGTCATTGGATTAACATTTTTACAAGACAAGGCCATTTCGAGTTAGCTAAGCGAGACATTCTAGGATGTTTCATTTGAGTCTTTTAGTATTTGAGCTATGATTCAAGTAGCAGGCTTCCAAGTAAGATTGAACATCGAATAAGATATCAAGTCTATCTATAGTGATCCTATTATTCAAACAAGACAAGCTATCCATGATTCATGATCCATTCGAATATGCATTCCATGGGTTAAATTCAAGGTTAATCATTTCCAACCATTTACATTTATGACTAAGTCAAGCAGTACAAGAATCATGCTTACATTCTGTCACGAGTAATTAGGGAAGCTAGGAGTAATTTATGGGATTTGTTTATATTGTTTCCATATAGCATAAGTCATTGGTTGTATATTTAGACGTTGGTTTTCTATTCAATAATAGCTTGCCTGACTTTACATGGTATCAGACTTAGACAATTCAAATCTTTGATCCATGACTAGCGATGAAGACAAGCCACCACAACCACCACCAAAAATAGATATATCCTTACATTTTTTTCTCGGTCCTCAAGATAGACCTAGAGATTTCCTTACTCTGGCACGCCTCAACGACAACCATTATGATGATTGGGCGGGTGAAATAGAAACTGCTCTTCAAGCACGGAGGAAATATGGATTTCGACGGCACAATCACAACACCCATTCCTCCATATACGAATGCATATTGGACTGCCATTCATGCCATGCTTGTTTCATGGATTATGAACACCATTACCATCGAGGTAAAGCGTACTCTTTCAAAATATAAAGATGCAAAACGTTTGTGGGATACTTTGAAAGAAAGATATGCTCTTGTAAATGGACCGAGAAATCAACAACTAAAATCAGAACTTGCTCGTTGTGAACAACCAAAATCAATGAGTGTTGCTTCCTATTATGGAAAACTAACCACTTTGTGGGAAGAATTGCATCACCATGAACCAATAGTTACTTGTTCTTATTGCTCTAATTGTACTACAAGTAAAACTCATGAGAGTAGACGTGAAAATGACATGTTGCATCAATTTTTAATGGGATTAAATGTTGAGTACTATGGATAGCTTCGTGGGAACATACTTGCTCAGGATCATTTACCCTCACTTAATCGTGCGTACCAATTGGCCATTCTAGATGAACGAGTGCATACGGCTTCCCAAGTGAAAGATGAAAAGCCCACATTCGTTGGTTTTGCTGTGCGCTTGAGTGGTAGAGGTCATGGGTGAATTGAAAAGGTTGATAAATCTCACCTATCATGTACCCACTGCAAGAAGATCGGCCATGAGGTCAGTAACTGTTTTGAAAAAATAGGCTATCTGAAATGGTGGGAAGACCAAATGAAACAATCTGGTGGAGCAGGGCGTGGCCAACTTTCTGCTTCATCCTTGCAACTGGCTGGTCGTGACCAAAGGGGGGTATAGTGCGTGCCAATATTGCAGATGCTACTGCTTTCGATAGTGTTGTAGGACTGAGCAACAATAACACCACTTCAACACCTCCTTCAGCATTTATGACTGATCAATGGAAAGCTCTTGCAAGCGTGTTTGGTAATATGACTATTTCCAATGATTTTCTAAATGGTATGTTCAATGAAAGACTTTGGATTATCGACAATAGTGCATCAAATCATGTGACATGCGATATCTCTTTTTTATTTGATATAAAAGACATTGTTGATTGTCCTGTGGGTCTTCCCGATGGTCAAAAGATTACTGCGACCAAGGAAGGATCTGTAAAATTGTCTTTGCCATCACTCTGCAAAATGTCCTTTATGTTCCAAAATTAAGCTGTAACTTATTCTCGGTTCCACAATTTTGTGATGATACTAATGGAATTGTCTAATTTAACTCTTATATGTGTGTTATAAAGGACCAAACGAGGAAGCTGATTGGAATGGGAAGTAAGCAAGATGAACTCTACTACTTCAAGAAGGAAACTAGTTCTATTCAAGCTATCAACATTGACGGGGAGACATCTTCTCTTGCTCTTTGGCAGAGTTGAATGGGGCATCCTTCAGAGAAAATAGTGAAGTTACTTCCTCCTGTTCGTAATTGTAGGGGTAGTTTGAACAATGCTTGTGAAGTTTGTTTCCGAGCCAAGCACTCTAGAGACATGTTTCTTTTAAGTGACAATAAAGCTAGTTGAATTTTTGAATTGGTGCACATTGATTTGTGGGGTTGTTATAGACATAAGTCATCTTGTGGGGCTCAATATTTTTTTACTATCATAGATGATTTTTCTCTTGCAGTGTGGGTCTATTTGTTAGTTGATAAAACAGAAGTTTTTCAAATGTTTATGTCTTTCGTTACCATGGTTGAATGCCAATTTTCTCAAAAGATTAAAATAGTTAGGAGTGACAATGGAACAGAGTTCAATTGTCTGCTTGATTATTTTTCAGCAACTGGTATTTTGTTTCAAACTTCTTGTGTGGGTACCCCTCAAAAAAATGGGAGAGTTGAGCGCAAACACAAACACATTCTAAATGTTGCAAGAGCTTTACGTTTTCACGCTCATTTACTTATTTTCTTTTGGGGAGAGTGTGTTTTAGCAGCATCTCATTTGATCGATAGAACCCCTTCTAGTGTTCTTGGCAATATTACTCCGTTTGAAAAATTATTTCGCTACTCTCCTTCTTATGATGCTATTAGAGTTTTTGGTTCCTTATGTTTTGCTCACAATAAAAAGACTAAAGGAGACAAGTATGAGAGTAGAATTCCCAGATGTATATTTGTGGGTTATCCATTTGACAAAAAGGGATGAAGGTTGTTCGACCTTGACACACGAGAGTTCTTTGTTTCACGAGATGTGAAATTTTTTAGAATAATTTTTCCTTTATGGATTTGTATGGTACACATGCCGAACCCAGCATCACATTTGACATAAATGTAGATGTTGATCTTGATTCCGCGGATTTTATGGATGATGAAGTGCAACCCCATAGTCCCATAAATATTACATCACCGAGTTCTTCTGCACCTATTTCTACTGCGTCATCTCAAGTTGAGTCCACTGCTCCAGCAGACCAACCTCTTATTATCACTTCCGAGACAACTTCAAATCCAACTTTGGTCGTTAATGCTCTGGATGAGGTTCTAGGGCAAGATTAGGCCATTCACAATCAACAAGATGTATTCCTTAAATCCCATTTTTATCATATGTTAAGTAATCACATAACTTAGTAAACAAGTCATTACATTCCATATTTATCAAGTAGCCACATAACTTAACAAGCAAGTCATTGCATCTCTAATCAAGAATGTAAATATGAGAACAAGCAAGTTTAATTCTCTTTACACATATCAAATTCATGATCAAGCAACAATAATTATCTTAGTCTCAAGCTATTTACCCATTCATGTTTCAGTACCATTCGATTAACATAACACCAAGAGAATT
This sequence comes from Hibiscus tridactylites, assembly GCA_958450335.1. Classification (NCBI taxonomy): domain Eukaryota; kingdom Viridiplantae; phylum Streptophyta; class Magnoliopsida; order Malvales; family Malvaceae; genus Hibiscus; species Hibiscus tridactylites. The sequence goes on from OY288280.1 coordinate 37,671,241, forward strand.
ATTATCGTTTCTAGAGTTATCAAGCACTAATTCAAGATAAAAAGCAAGTTCGGGTATCAGACTCCAAGTATAGTCACTTTTTCAGTACAAGTATCCTATAAGATAAGCCAATTCAAGGTATCATGCTAAGTAACATTCAAGCTTTATACTATTTCCATTTCAAGTTTATTCAAGTATTAATCAACACAAGAAGCAAGCTCAAGGATATCAAGCCAAATGTAGTCACGTTTTAATTCATGTATTTATTCAAGTCTCATGTGAACAAGCCAATTCAAACCTCATCTCATGTATCAAGTAAGCAAGCATATTCAAGGTTTCAAGTCATGTGTTATTCAAGTTTCAAGTCATGTCTTTATTTCTTGCTTATTTAATTTAGATTAGGCCTTTAGTTCAAGTATAGCTTATCTTGTTTCAAGCTTATTTAGTATAGTTTTGCCTTGGCATTTAGTTATGTCTAGGTAATCGAGTCACCAACCAATTCGCCACAAGCTGGTACTTATAGTACCGATCATATCCCTCATACTGTCGCCAAGTGACCATAATACACTTCCCTCCTACTTTCGCCAAATAAGGGCCTTGGCCCTGGACCGTAGTCCACCCGAAACACAATGAGCTCTAGACTCTAAGGCATGCCTTTCTACCTAAGACCAACTATCAACAAAGGGATTTATCGATTCTTTTACATTTCAAGCAATCATGTGATCAAGTCAAGTTTATTCAAGTATAAAGCTTATTCAAGTATCAAGCATTCAAGTGTCAAGCTTATTCAAGTATCAAACATTCAAGTGTCAAGCTTATTCAAGTATCAAGCTTATTCAAGTTCAAGTATTCAAGTGTCAAGCTTATCAAGATCAAGATCATGTTAAACCCTTAGGCCATTCGAACCATAGTTCATTTATCAAGCATTCATTGATTTCGAATGTGTATTCAATTCAAGTGATTATTAGTCATTAAACAAGTTCATTTTAGTATAATATCATTTGAATGGTCATCAAGCAAGATCAAGCATTCATTAATTTCAAGCAATGATTCATTTCAAGTAATCTATACTTATCAAGCTAGTATATTTCAAGACATTCATGCACTCAATCGAATTGTTACAAGTATTATTTTCATTATTGAATTATGTCTCAATCAAGTGATCATTAGTGAGCAAGCAAGTTCATTCCATACATTGTAGCATCATTCGAAGGGTTCCATCCAAAGCATAAGAATCAAGCACTTGTTTCATATTTCATTTTTTTCATTAGCAAGTCATGTATTTATTACCAAGATTCCAATTAAGCATTCTTCCCTTAATTCAATTTACCAAACATCAATTTAGTTTCAATTCATAACATCAATCACATAGCAAGAAGGTAGACATGCATATTTGGTTAGGACCTAAGTCCTAACCCTATTTAAAACTACACACACTTTGTATCCCGAAGTTACGAGATACCCGACTCCTCATTCACATCTTGATACTTATCCACCCTTTCTATCGTTTTCTTAATCTAATATTCAAACAATATAATCATGTATTAGAGCCAAAACCAAACAAAATTCAAACATACATTTCATTTCAAACATCAAGAATGTTTTTGTCAGGCAGCATGCACATCACTTACTAAATTGCTTATATCTTTTAATCCGTATGTCAGAATTTAGAACCGTTTACACCGTTAGAAAGCTAACTTAATTATATTTCCAAAAATATATGCCTTGCATTTTTAGCCTTTATAGATTAATATAGGTTTTATTGCAAAGAGAGGCCAAATTACATTATCAAGACTGCGCAGTTTGCATTTAAGTCCATTTTAGTGAGGAAATTAGTTTATGAATCTTACATATTCAAAGCATCCCCTTTAGACCTTAGTTTCCCTATTTCCCCTTGTTTTTACATGTAAGTTATAGTCTATGTTTCACTAATATGTCAATTAACACTTTAAAACTGTCTAATTTCTTATTAATAAAGCAATTAAATCTATCAAGCATTCATTTTAACCTCTACCTTGTTTTTATTTCAATTTTCCAGACCCTTATTTTGTCTAGAATAGTCCCGAATTTACTAATTCATTCAAAACAGTCCCTAATAGCCAATTAAGCAATCTAGGTGACTAGTTTCATTACTTGCTCAATTTTTAGCATGTAACTATTATATCAACTAATTAGATGACCCATTTTATTTCATTATCAAGTTTTTCCAGCAAGATTCCTACTCAATTCTTAGGCAATTTGATTCATACATTCAATTTCATCTTTGATTTTCATGATTAATCAAGCAATGATTCTCATGCAAGCTATTATACTACTCGATCAAGATTAGTTCCATCATATTCTCATTAATCAATTCACCATCTAGCAAGGTTCAACCAAAACCATATCAAACATGATCCAATTAACAAGCAATTCATTCGAATCAAGTAGGTAACAAGGAAGACTTACATTCTCTAACATGCAAGCATGATTTCTATGAAGGATGGCAACACATGCAAGCTTCCAAGCTCTAACAATGGTGTTTCCTCTCACCATTTCTTTCTCTCTCACTCTAATTTCACTCTCTCTTTTTGTCTAATCCATTAGGCTAATGGAGAAAAATGAAGATGATATCTCATTTTAATGGGTTTGGGAAATAACCATTTTACCCCTTAATTAGCCACTAATCAAAGGCTTAATCAAGGGCATTTAGGAATTAAGGATTTTAGCATGCATTCTTTTATTTTCCTATTTAATCCGGTTTGGTCCTTTTAATTTGGTCACCAAGTTTTCATGTCCTTTCATTTAAGTCACTAAATATTCTAATTAACATAGGTTCAAACTTGATTGACCTAGTTTCATTAGATTACTTAGCTTGAATACTTCTAGGGTGTGTTTTAGGGCATTAGAAAGGCACTGTGTGACCTAGGGGACAACACCAATTTGATGTTGATGTCAGTTTTCAGGACACTTGGAATTGAAGCAAGCCTTACCACGGTAATACTTCAGCTAGCAGATCGATCTTTTGCACATCCCAAGGGTAAGATTGAAGATGTGTTGGTAAGGGTTGATATGTAACACCCCGGTTTTGGGCCTAGCAGTTTATGGGTTAACTAGACGGTCCGATGGACCGAGTTAGGGATTCGAGTATGATATTTTTATTTAATATGTTAATGATTTTGGTAAAATCAATTTTGGAAAATGAGTTTTGGAAATTTGACATTTGGGACTAGTGACCAAAAGGCGAAAGTGAAAAATTATTATAGTGATTGTTTTGTAAAAGGTTCAAAACGTTGAATCTTTATGGAGCTAATATACCTAAGTGTTTTATCAAATTTTTCTCTCAATTGGGTTAGTTTTAAATGTTTTAATTAAAGGATTAAAATGAATTAGTTAAAGGAAGGTAGTTATTTTCACAAAAACCAATTTGACGTGATTTTCTATTCTCCAAACTTTTCTCTCAAAATCTCTTTAGCTAAAAATCTATTTTCAAGCAAAGATTTGGGGTAATGATCTTGTTTTCTTAAACTAAAGATTCCTAATAGATTTCCTAACTTGTTTCTACAAAATCTCATTGATTTCCTTTGTTTTCAAGAAATAAACCATCCAATTGAGAGGGATTTCAATCATTGAAGGTGAGGTTTATTCTTCTCCTTTAATGAATGGCTCTTGATCCTTTATATATGTTTTCTAATGGGTTTTGAAGATTTAATTGGTGAAATTTATTAAGGCTCGTTTTGGATATGTTTTGCTGGGTTCTTGATCGGATTAGAACATGATTATGATGTTTTATAATGTTAATAAGTTAGTTTTAACATTAGAATTCTGAAACTATAAGAATCTCTAATTGTTTAGGTTTTAGTTATGTGTTTTGGGGGGGGGGGGTTATGGTGGTGTAATGGTTGCTATCTCAAATAGGAATTGTTTTATATGATTTCCAATGAGATTATAAACTAAGGATATTAGAAGGAATCCAACGAAATGCTTTAAATGAAATAGGGTTCCCTCGAGAATGAACCTGAGGAAGGTAGAGTAGAAATTAATATGATAAAAAATTTGATTCTGATAAGGTCATCAAAACAAGATGAGCGAAGACGCTCAATAAAAAAAGCTTTCTTTTTTCCCAAACCAGATTTGATTCTTTTATTTATTTATTTTTCTTTTGATTATCAGATTTTTTGAATAAAACATCATTCTACGTTTGATAATTTTGAATGAATTGAAGGGGTAAGCCTATTTATTTTTGGTTCTAAGAACAATAGTTCTAACGGTCAACTCGCTTCTTTCAAATTGTTTCTCATTAATAAAAAAGGGTAACAAAGATAAAATACGAGCTTGTTTTTATAGCAATAGTAATTAATCGTTGTTTTTTTAAGGTCAATCTATTTACTCACCTAGATCATATTTTTCCTTGTTCACTAATAAATTGACTAATTAAACTCATGTTTCTATAATCAATTTGATCCCTCGATTGGATCGGGGGCAAACGCCTACGAAAAGATCGCTTGGATTTAAGTAAGAGTCGCTTGGATTTATCCATGATTTCTTTAGTCCTAATTTCTAAAAAATCCTATCTCTATTTCTAAAATCCTATTTTGATCGTATAAAATTCAAATTAAATTATAGTAAAATTTTAGAATGAATATAATAAACATGATTTAGTTTATTTATTTATTATTTAAATATATATAAATTTAAATATATGATATGTAATAATATAATAATTAATAATATTAATAATATATATAATTAATAATAAATTATAATTAATAAAAAATAAAATATATAGAATATGCATATAAATAAAATATGCGTTATATCTATAAATAATTATTTACTTTATATATTATAACCTAATGTCATAATTTTCTGTCATATTTTCATCTTCTCAGGAAGGGGTGACATATACGAGCATGTTTATTTTTTCTCCCCATGAATTGTATGTTTGTAACAATAGTAACATAATTTCTTCAACTCCAATCGACTAGGCACATTGTATCAATTTTTTTTAGTAATATACCTGGGAATGCCCATTGATTCCTTATTAATATTAACGTCGTTTCGAACACAACTGGTACATTCCAAAATAATCGTTACTCGGACATCATTACTCTTGGCCATAAACCTCCTTTGAGTTTTAAATTCACCCAACTTTTCTATTTTTCGATCAAAAGCGAAGAAGAAATGAATGAAAAAATAAATAAATAAAAGTTGCTAACTCAAAACGAAATCTTTCAAGATTTTGTTGCAATCAATAATCAATATAGTAAATCAATATAGATTTATAGTAATAGTAAATAATAAGAATAAGTAATACACCGATTTCTAACTCTATTTAGAATTAAATAACAGTACATTTTTTTTAAAATATCTTGTAGGATACTATTGTTCCGGCCACATTTTTCTTTTGCTCTACTAGTAATTTAATTAGAGCTTGAACCCGAATTTCGGCGAGGTTGAATTCACTTTTTCGTTCTACCTTCCTTATTTATTTTATCTAATTCTTAAAAAACTAAAATAAATATAAAAGGGGGCGAGAGAGTAGTCACAGATATTTGATTGTATAACGATCTAATCTTATTCGTCCCGTCCTGTGGCAATAACTAGAATTAAAAAGGAGAATGTTAACACATCCGGGAAGAAATGATTGATGTCTATCAATAAACCCACTAAAGAACTGAACCATAGAGTACTTAGTATTGGTGCTACGGAAAGATATGTTTTTAGATCTCACATTAAAAATCCTCCTTCTTTATCGTATTACATTAAGGTAATACATATATAATCGCATGTTTGCGTGGTTAAAGACCACTTGTATTTGTATATTTGTACCCGAAATTCCTAATATAAAGTTCAAATTTAAATGTACAATGATTCGATAGATAAGATTTTCCATTTCTTAAAACAACAATGTAAAACCTATGTTTGATTTTGATATAACAAAGTGTTTTAAGGACTAAATTGTAAGACTTGAAATGAATTTTTAAGTCCCCTAAAAGATTTTAAATCAACAAGGCTTTGCTCTAGTTTGAAAAACTCAAACTCCAAAAATATTTTCTAAGTGTTCCAAGGCCAAATTGCTCCAAAACGTCAATGCGTATCAATACGCTTCTTACTATATCGATACCTTTTTTACAAAATTGGCTACTAGAGAAAACTGTTTCGATACGCCCCTTACCGTATCAAAACAGTGTATCAAAACATATTGCATCTGTATCGATGCGCTCTCTCTATAAAATCACAAGGAGTTTGAATGGTGTACCGATACAGTCTCACCCATATCGATACAGTTTAAAAGGATTTTTAAAATTATAAGCCTTAAAGATTTTGACCGTTGTTTGTTAGTTGGTAGGTAACCAATTTTTAAAGAGGTGGTTAATGACTATCGATACACTCTTACCCGTATCGATATGAATTCCTCTAGTGAGCTTTGTAGAAAAAATTGCATCGATATGGTCTTTACCCGTATGAAAATGGTTCCCTAACCCGTACCGATACGCCTATAGGCGTATCGATACGCCTCTCTTGTAATTGTACAACGACTCTTTCTTTTTTGAGATAGGTATCGATATGCCTCTTTGAGTACCGATACGGTAGGCAGCAAAAGTGCATTTATGGTGGAAAGAGATGATTCCAACGGCTATAATCAATTACCTAACCACCCAAACTGCTATAATTAATGAAGAAGGTATAAAATCAAGCCTATTGAAGACCAACAACAACTATTGTATCCAAGAGAAACATCTATACAAAAAATCCAAGCTCAAGTGCCTAAATTCTCATTCTTGTAAAAATCCCAAATTGTATTGAGTGTAATTCTTATATTGTCTTTCAATTTGGGTTGAATGCTTGTATTCAAAGTATTGAGAGATATCTTTATTGCCTTCAATTTCTTCTTTGTAACCAAGTGAGGGTTTGGTCAATTTTGGGTAGAAAATTGATCAGTTTTGTAAAGGTTTCCGCCTAAGCCTAGAAAAGGGGAAGATCAATTAGTGAATTGTTGGAAAATCCTTAGTGTGAGCTAAGATAGTGGATGTAGAGTTCATTTGGAACTTGAACCACTATAATTGCCTTGTTCTTCATTGTTCATTCATACCACTTCTCATAGAAAAATTTAAAACCTAATTCACCCCCTCTTGGCTTTGATCAATCCCTTGATCCACTCAACAATTGGTATCAAAGCCTACCTTTTTGAAGGATTAACAACCGAAAGAGAAGATTCTAGGAAGTATGTGATCATCAACAAAGCAAGTTATGGCATCTACCTCCAGCTCTAGCATGTATGAGTCTCAATCGATCATCAAACCACCTTTCTTCAACGGTGACAACTATCCTTTTTGGAAGAACCAGATGTGTCTCTTCATAAAGTCTAGCGATTACCTAGTTTGGGATGCTATAGAGGATGGTCCCATCATTCCGATGAAGAGAGATGATGAAGGAAGACTTGTGCCGAAAAGAAAATTAGAAATGAGTGAACATGATCGAAAAAAGATTCAAATCAACGACAAGGCTCTTCACATTCTATTTTGTGCTTTTGGACCGCATGTCTACTCCAAAGTTTCTTCCATCAAAAGTGCTAAAGAAGTGTGGGATACACTTGAGACAACCTATGAAGGGACAAGCAATGTAAAGGAAACAAGGATTGGAATTCTCAATCTTAGCTATGAGAATTTCAAGATGGAGCTCGACGAAACTGTATCTAAGATGTTTGATCGTTTTTCAACCATCATCAATGGGCTAAAAGGTTTTGGAGAGATCATCCCGGAAGACAAGCTAGTCCGGAAGCTACTCTACTCTCTTTCCGAGTCTTGGGATGGGAAAAGAACCACTATCACCGAGGCAAAGAACTTGAAAACAATAAAGCTTGATGAGCTAGTTGGTTCTCTCCTAACTCATGAAATCGTGAAGCAAGGAAGATAAGATGAAAAAAAGAAAAAAGAAAGAAGAGTGGAGAAGCTTGAGGTAGAAAAAAAGAAGAAACTAGGATTGGCTCTCAAAGCTTTTCTACATGAGGAGAGCACTTCTAGTGAGGAGGAAAATCTTGAAGAATTGGCTATGATAGCCAAAAGATTCTCACGGTTTATGAGGTCCAACCAAGGTAGATAATTTCAAAGAAAGATGGACTTCAAGACCAAAAACAAAGAAGAAGAAAATGATCCGATCATATGCTATGAGTGCAAGAAACTGAGTCACATCCGTTTCGAGTGTTCTCAACTCAAGAAGAAAGGCTTGGAGAAGAAAAAAAAGCTCAAAGCTAAGCTTGCTACTTGGAGTGATGAGGAGTCATTCGAGGATGAGGAACAAGAAGTGGCTAATCTTTTCCTCGTGGCTCATGAGGAGGATTCTTCTATGGTAACCTCTAACTCATCTACTTTTGATTTTACATATGATGAGTTACAAGAGGTGTATGGCAAGTTAGTTGAGAAGTATAAGGAGTCCGTTTTGAAAAATAAAAAAGTCATTTCGGATTTGCATGCTAAAAATAATTTAATTTCTCAAGCTAACTTGGAATTTGAGAAAAAGATTTTAGGTCTACAATATGAACTTGAATACTTTCAAAATGAAAATGTAGATTTAAATAATCTTATTTCGTAATGTAACATTGAACACCAAAAGGTGTTAGATGAGCTAAATGAGCTCAAAAAGTCCTTCAAGAGTGTTGGTACTTTGAAAAATGAAATAGGTGAATCATATAGAACAAACCAACCTAAAAGAAAGAACTTTAACTACAAACAAAGTGGCTCTTATAGGCATACTAAAACTAAAAGTATTAAAAGTGTATGGGTTCCTAAGAAACTAAGCTTTTGGGAGCCAACACTCGTGGACCCAAAATGTTTTGGGTACCAAAAATCAAAGCTTAATCTCTTTGTTTGTAGGGGAAGCATTGCTACAAGGCCAAAGCACAAAGACAAAACTTATGGTACCTTGATAGTGGATGCTCGAGGCACATGTCCTGAGACAAGAGTCGATTCATGGATTTAAAGCCAAAAGGTGGAGGAGTAGTGACATTTGGTGACAACTCCAAAGGCCACATTGAAGGTATTCGCTCCATAGGTAATCACTCTACCATACTGATTAAAAATGTGTTGTATGTCAATGGTCTAAAGTATAATTTATTGAGCATTAGTCAATTGTGCGATAAAGGGTTTAATGTCTTATTTGATAAAAATGGATGTAAAATTGTTGACATTAAATCTAATAAAATAATGTTCATTGGTCATCGCATAGGAAACATATATATGGTGCATCTAGATGACATTCATTCATCCCATGCATGTTTTGTAGCATAAAATGAAAATGATGCATGGTTATGGCATAAGAAACTAGGACATGCTAGCATTAGTGTTTTATAAAAATTAGTTTCCATAAATCTGGTTAGAGGTTTGCCCAAGATTAAGTTCTCAAATGATAAAATATGTGATGCGTGCTCTAAAGGCAAACAACATAAATCCTCCTTTAAATCCATTAATGATGTCTCTACTAGTACATGTTTACAATTAATTCATATGGATCTATTTGGGCCAATTAGACTACTAGCTTGGGTGGAAAATCATATGCTTTTGTGCTTGTTGATGATTACTCTAGATATACTTGGGTTCTGTTTCTAAGCACCAAGGATGAGGCTTTAGAAAACTTCATCACATTTTCAAAAATAACTCAAAATTATCTTGAGCTTAAGATTTCTCACATTAGAAGTGATCACGGAACCATGTTTTAAAATCTAGGTTTTGAAGAGTTTTTAAATGAAAATGGTATTAGCCACACTTTTTTGGCACCTCGAACTCCTCAACAAAATGGTGTAGTTAAGAGGAAAAATAGGACTTCACAAGAAATGGCTAGAACCATGCATTGTGAAAACAATTTACCTAAATATTTTTGGGCTGAAGCCACTAACACCGCTTGCTATATTATTAACCGAGTAATGATTAGGCCTATTTTAAAGAAAACTCCTTATGAGATTTTAAAATCTAAAAGCCTAACATTAGCTATTTTCATCCTTTGGGTTGCGAGTGTTTTGTTTTAAATAATGGAAAAGACAATTTAGGTAAATTTGATGCAAAAAGTGATGAAGCTATTTTTCTAGGTTACTCTTTAAACTCTAAAGCCTATCGCGTGTTTAACAAAAGAACTTTAGTTGTAGAGGAATTTATACATGTTGTTTTCGATGATAACCTCCTTCCGAGGAAGGATTCTTGTGATGGTGATGATGTAGGGATCATTGAAGCTAACGATGGTGGAGAATCATCAAAGGTGGATGAGATTCCAACTAAAGAAGAAGAAGCACAAGAACCGCCTCTAGAAGCATTGCAAGACATGTCTCTTGAGGAAAAGAAAGTGAGCTACCCAAGGGAGTACAAATATGTCAAAGGTGGTGAAATCTTGTATGATCCATCCAAGGGGGTAACTACTCGCTCTTCTCTTAAAATGCTTAATCATATTGCATTTATCTCATGCATTGAGCCTAAGAATGTTAAAGAAGCATTAAAAGATGATTTTTGGATTATGGCCATGCAAGATGAGTTAAATCAATTTGAGAGAAGTAAAGTGTGGACATTAGCTGAAAGGCCTAGAAATCAATCTACTATAGAAACTAAATGAGTGTTTAGGAATAAACTAGATGAGAGTGGTAACATAGTGAGAAATAAAGCTAGGCTAGTTGCTCAAGGTTACACTCAAGAAGAGGGAACAAATTTTGATGAAACCTATGCACCCGTAGCTAGAATGGAAGCTATTAGGATGTTTCTTGCATATGCATGTTATCATGATTTCAAGCTTTTTCAAACGAATGTCAAGAGTGCATTTTAAATGGTTTTATAAATGAAGAAGTGTATGTGGAACAACCACCGAGTTTTGAAGATCCAATTTTTCCAAACCATGTTTTTAAATTGTCAAAAGCTTTATATGGTTTAGAACAAGCTCCTAGAGCTTGGTATGAAAGACTTTCAAGTTTTCTAGTTGGAAAAGGTTTTGAGAAAGGAAAGGTGGACACAACACTTTTTATTAAAAACAATGGCAAATATATATTAGTAGTTCAAATTTATGTTGATGATATTATATTTGGTTCTACTAATGAATTGCTTTGTTAATATTTTTCTAAGTTGATGCAATGTGAATTTGAAATGAGCATGATGGGGGAGCTCTCATTCTTTTTGGGACTCCAAATCAAACAAATGAAGGATGGCATCTTTATCAATCAAGCTAAGTACTTCAATGATATGTTCAAGAAGTTTGGCTTGGAGCAAGCAAAGCCTCAAGCTACACCAATGAGCTCATCTACAAAGCTTGAAAATGATAAAGGATGTAAGTGTGTTGACTCTAGCTTTATCGCTCTATGATTGGATCATTGATTTACCTTACCGCAAGTAGACCAGATATATTGTTTAATGTTTGCTTGTGTGCTAGGTTTCAAGCTAGTCCTAGAGAGTCTCACCTTATAGTCGTTAAAAGGATCTTTAGGTACCTTAAAGATACTTCTTGTTTAGGTCTTTGGTACCCTAGAGACTCAACCTTTAACCTTCATACTTATTCGGATGCGGATTATGGGGGTTGTAATATAGATAGGAAAAGTACTTCCGGCACTTGCCAATTCTTAGGTAGTATGCTCATATCTTGGTTCTCTAAGAAACAAAATAGTGTAGCTCTATCTACCACCGAAGCCGAGTACATATCCTTAGGAAGTTGTGCTCAAGTCCTTTGGATGAAGCAACAACTCTTAGATTATGGAATTAAAGTTGAAACCATACCCCTTAAGTGTGACAACACTAGTGCTATATGCCTAACCAAAAATCCCATCTAACACTCTAGAACCAAACACATAGAGATAAGGCATCATTTCATTAGAGATAATGTTCTTAAACAAGATGTGGTTATAGAGTATGTTGACGCCTTAAATCAATTAGCGGACATCTTTACCAAGCCTCTAGACAAAGAGCGTTTTTGGTCCCTTAGGAGAGAGTTAGGTCTAACTAGCCTATCTTGACCCATTAGGACTCTTTTTGAAGTTAAAGCTTTTTTGATCTTGTGAAAATTCATGTTTATGTTTTGTTGTTCTTGATAGAAACCACACTTATAGCTAGGGGGAGTATGCTTCTATTAGAATATGCTTAGATCTGCTCATACATCATCTGCATACATTTAGGAGATGTTAAAGTCGAGCCTTTGGTTGTTCTTGTGACCAAAAATGCAATTCTGGGCATAGGGTATCGATACGGCCTTATGCGTATCGATACGAGTACTTCATTAGTTTATCAGAATGCATTTTCTCTCTTGCGGGTATCGATACGGTTAAATCTGTTTCGATACAAGTTGTGAGCGTTTCGATACGGATACCATCCGTTTCGATACAGTTCCTTGATACGTGGTTCCAGGGAATTGCCTTTGTACCCCCGTATCGATTCACCCTTTAGGCGTATCGATACGCTATCACGCAGACAACTATTAATTGGCATTAAAAGGCTTTCACTTTTATCAAAACTCTTATTTCAAAACCCTAGCCGATTTTAATCTATAAAAAGCCTCTCAATCCCTCATATTTTCACCACAAAACTTAAAATCTCTTGAGGGTTTTTCAAAATCTAGCTAAGTCTTAAGGCTCTCCATCAATTAGTGCACAATCTTCATCCATTCCTCCCTATCTCAATATCAAGGTATAAAATCTCTTTTTCTTTCTATTTTCCTTAATATTTTCGTTTTTAAATCTTTTGTTTTGTTTTGTTCTTTAAATTTTTTTTATCTAACTTTTGTTTTGTTTTTGTCTTTCTAAATTTTTTACCTTGATTATTGATTTATCCATGGGATCGAATGTGAACATTAATGCATACACACTTTGTTTTAATCAATTTTTCTAGACTATGGCACCTAAAAAGAGAGTGCGCACCACAAGCGAAGTTGGTGAAGGATCGAATCTCGATGATGGCACTCGTCCGAATTTGACTCTTATCTATCAAAGGTGTTTTAGATCTCCCGGTGAACTCAATTACTTTCGCTCTTTTCAAAATTATAAGATTTGTTCAGAGACGGTAATTTCCGTTCCTTTTCTCAATTCGGAGCTTTTTAAGTTTGTCTACCTACCATTGCTCCACGAATGGAAGTTTATGGATTTTCTACAAATCCCGAGTTTCTTCTTTAGAAATTTAGTTTTGATCTTTTATGCAAATGCCAAGTGTGTTGCCGATGCCTCAGGTAATGTCATTGCCGTTAACTCTTATCTCATGGGAAAAAATATTAGCGTTGATGTTCAATCTCTTTGTGATGTTTTTAAGTTTGAGGATGAGGGTATCGAAGATGAAAATTCTCTTGGACATGTTTTGGGGGGTTCTGTGACCGTTCTATATGCTCAAGACCGTATCCTACACTTGATGATCACTTGGTGGTTTAGGCCTTCAGGAGAAAAATACTCAACCATCCGCCAAGTTGATGACTTTTGGATTCAATGCTTTCGTTAGAGAAACTAGCCAAACCTTGCTTGCATCATGTTTGTGGAGATTGTCTTTCTTATGCAACATCGTCACACATCTCTTGTCACTTCATTCACCTATGGCACCGTTTTGAGCTATTTCTTCACTAATAAGGAGATTTATTTCTCTAATGACTATCCGACGAGTCTCATCGATCCTATTGATGAGAGGTCTCTTTCTCGGGGCAAGTTTTACTACTTTAATGGTAATTGGCTTCGTCTTTCCGAGCTTCCTAGTAATGCCATTCCCGAAGAAATTGCAAATCCTACCATGGCTGCTCAAGCACCTCCTACTCCATCCATGGATTCTTTCATGACCTACCTTAATGAAAAATTCACGGGCTTACGCACGGGAATTGCTTATATGGATCAAGTTATGAATTCGGGGTTTGCCGCCATTGATACACGCTTCACTTGCTTAGAAGATTGTATGACCAATGTGGAGAAGCGTATCTCTTCTATTGAGGTCGAGCACAATTCGATGAATATCTCTCTTACGGCCTTCCATGACGAGTGACGTCAATCAAGGAGGAACGATGATGCCAACAAAGATGAAGATGAAGACGATGGTGATGGAGACGAGTAGTAGATTGTCTTTGCATATCATTCATGTTAACGTAGGGTTTATTTTCATGCACATTTAATTATGTTCTTAGGATTAAGTTTACCATTTAAAACCTATGCTTTGATTTCTTTTGTTTGGATTTAAGTTTGATGTTTCTTTATTTATGAACTTTATGATTATCTATCCAATGTTGCTTGGTTTATTGTTATGCCTTTATAGCCCATGTCTCTTATTTTTGATCTAACAAAAAGGGGGGATGGAAGTTCACAAGCTCACTTAAACTTAAACTTAAACTTAAAATTTACCTAGCTAACATTAAGGGGGAGTTGTTTTACAAAGTTTTTCAAAAGACTTAAAAATTTTAAGCTTTGGTTTTGTTATATCAAAAATGGGGAGATTGTAAAACCTATTTTTGATTTTGATATAACAAAGTGTTTTAAGGACCAAATTGTAAGACTTGAAATGAATTTTTAAGTCCTCTAAAAGATTTCAAATCAACAAGGCTTTGCTCTAGTTTGAAAAACTCAAACTCCAAAAATATTTTCTAAGTGTTCCAAGGCCAAATTGCTCAAAAACGTTAACGCGTATCGATATGCTTCTTACTGTATTGATACCTTTTTCATAAACTTGGCTATCGGAGAAAATCGTTTCGATACGCCCCTTACCGTATCGAAACAGTGTACCGAAACACATTGCATCTGTATCGATACGCTCTCTCTATAAAATCACAAGGAGTTTGAATGGTGTACCGATACAGTCTCACCCGTATCGATACAGTTCAAAAGGATTTTTAAAATCAGAAGCCTTAAATATTTTGACCGTTGTTTGTCAGTTGGTAGGTAACCAATTTTTAAAAAGGTGGTTAATGAGTATCGGTACGCTCTTACCTGTATTGATACGAATTCCTCTAGTGAGCTTTGTAGGAAAAATTGCGTCGATACGGTCTTTACCCGTATCGAAACGGTTTCCTAACCCGTACCGATATGCCTACACGCGTATCGATATGCCTCTCTTGTAATTGTACAGCAGGTCTTTCTTTTTTGAGACAGGTATCGTTACGCCTCCTCGAGTACCGATACGGTAGGTTGCAGAAGTGCATTTATGGTGGAAAAAGAGGGTTCCAACGGCTATAATCAATTCCCTAACCACCTAAATGGCTAGAATTAATGGAGAAGGTATAAAATCAAGCCTATTGAAGACCAACAACAACTATTGCATCCAAGAGAAACATCTATACAAAAAAATCCAAGCTCAAGTGCCTAAATTCTCATTCTTGTAAAAATCCCAAATTGTATTGAGTGTAATTCTTATCTTTTCTTTCAATTTGGGTTGAGTGCTTGTATTCAAAGGGGCAAGTTTGTATTGAGAGATATCTTTATTGCCTTCAATTTCTTCTTTGTAACCAAGTGAGGGTTTGGTCAATTTTTGGTAGAAAATTGACCGGTTTTGTAAAGGTTTCCTTCTAAGCCTAGAAAAGGGGAAAATCAATTAGTGAATTGTCCGAAAATCTTTAGTGGGAGCTAAGGTAGTGGATATAGAGTTCATTTGGAACTTGAACCACTATAATTTCCTTGTTCTTCATTGTTCATTCATACCACTTCTCCTAAAAAAATTGAAAAACCCAATTCACCCCCTCTTGGCTTTGATCAATCCCTTGATCCACTTAACAAACAAAATAGGTCCATTTCCGCCTGAGAATTCCATCCAAAAATATTCATTTACTATTCATTATATGGTTGTTATATGATATGAGACCAAAAAGAGGAAACAAAAAGATAATTATTGTATGGAAGTATAAGGATGTTATGAGAAGGTTTTTAGATGTCTTTTGATGATAATTGATGGTTGAAATTGTTAGGTTTTGGTTGGGTTAAGTTTGGAGGTCAAACAATGTTGATTTTGGTTGTTTCAGATGGGCGTTTGGTAGCTTTTAGCAAAACAATGTTGAGGATTGTTATTGTTGGGTTTATGAATACATAGTGATGCATTGTGCCTTTGTTTTTATGTGGTTAAAATATGGGAAGTTGATTCCATAGCTATCGGTGAAGCTTTGGGGCTTCGAACGCTTGAATTCGTGTCGGTGAATTGAACTTTTGTGTGTCGGTGAGTGAGAACAAAGCCTAAAGCTTTTAAAAGGTTTAAAGGTGGTTTGGGAACATAGATTTGAGCTTGAAACGCTTGTCAAGTTCGGAAGTAAGTATAAGTGGGTTTTCTCTATCGGGCATGCTTTTATGAAATAGTTTTTATGCACTTGGTTTTGATTACATGATATCTAATGCTATGCATGTTTGAAAGTATGTGATATACTGATTTTTAATCATAAGATGATGATGGCTGCACGTGGTAAGTGATCCATGTAAGCATGTGTTTTATACTTGGGTTTAAAGCATGGTTTGATGCTTTGAAAAATGGTTTTATGTTGATGCATATGAAAACAATGAGGTATGTGGTTATAATGAATTATATTGGCAAGTGATATGGTTTTAAAATGTTATCGGATATAGTTGGCCGACCATAGGATTGAGTGCACTATAAATAAGTCTCCTTGAATGTCAAGGAGGTTGGTGTCCCGTCTCCATCCAAGTACCCTAACGGTCGAGGAGGTTGGTGTCACGTCTCTTATTAGTGGGTTAAGCATCTAGCCGATGATTGGGTTTTTTGTCCTCGTAGGGTTATTATCCCCGTTGGTTGTGAATGTACCGTTATTCCAGTTAAGATGGCTTGAAGTGTTGTGTGAACACTTGTTGAATCTGTGTATCCGATGAACTATTTTGGAAATGGAACTTGGTTAATGATCACAGGAGAGCCAATATAATTGTTGATGTATCATGTTGATGATGTTGTTGTATAATGTTGATTTATACATGTTTACTCTTTAAGCTTTGCATATGATTGTTAGGCATTGGAAGGCTTAAATCTAGTGTTAGCAATGGGATTTGTTGTTGGTATTTGATGCACATTTCATATGGTTTATGTTGAGTGGATCAATGGATTGATCAATGCCAAGAGGGGGTGAATTGGGCTTTTAAAAAATTGTTGGAGAAAAATGATAGCTAAAAATGAAGAACAAAGGATTTTAGAGTGGTTCAAGTTCCAAATGAACTTTACATCCACTACCTTAGCTACCACTAAGGATTTGCAAAAATTCACTAATTTGTTCTTCCCCTTTTCAAGGCTTAGGAGGTAACATTTACACAACCGGTCGAATTTTCTACCCAAAATTTTACCAAACCCTCACAAGTGAACAAAGAAGAAATTAGGAAATAAAGATATCTCTCAAATACAATATTGCCCCTTTCAGTACAAACACTCAACCCAATTTTTATATAGAATAGGAATTGAATACAACACAATTTGGGGTTTACAAGAAATTGGAAAATAAGCACAATGAGCTTGGATTTTTGCTTGGATGTTTATCTTTGATGCAATATTTGTTGTTGGTCTTCAATAAGCTTCAATTTATACCTTCTCTATAAATTCTAGCCGTTTGGGTTGTTAGAGTATTGATTATAGCCATTGGGACCCTCTCTTTCCACCATAAATGCACTTATGCAGCTATCCATACCGGTACACGAAGACCCGTATCGATACCTGTCTCAATATAGAAAGAGCTGTTGCACATAATAAAGAGGGCGTATCGAAACATGTGTAAGCGTATCAGTACGGGACATGGACCGTTTCGATACGGATAAGACCGTATCGATATATTTTTCTCAACTTAGCTCACTAGAAGTTTCTGTTTCGATACGGGGTACACCGTATCGATACATGACAAATACCACTTTAAATGTTAGTTACCTAACGACTGACACCAACGGTCGAAAACATTTAAAACTCTTTGAATTAAAAATTCCGTTAAAACCGTATCGATACGGGTTGCACCGTATTGGTACTCCATTCAAACTCCTTCAGTTTTTATAGAGGGGCGTATTGATACAGGTTGAATCTGTTTCGATACGGTTAAGAGCGTATTGAAACGCGTCTTTCTAGTAGCCAACTTTGTAAAAAAAAGGTATCAATACGGCTGGAGGCGTATCGATACACCTGGACATTTTTCAATACTTTAGCCTTGGAACGCTTAGAAAATATTTGGAGTTTGAGTGTTTCAAATCAGTTTAAAGTGTTGGTGATTTAAAAATCATTTAATGGACTTAGAAATTTATTTCAAGTTTTCAATTTAATCCTTAACATTCTTAGTTATATCAAAATCAAACATAGGTTTTACAATCACCCCATTTTTGATATAACAAAACCAAAACTTGAAATTTTTGATACTTTCAAAAACTTTGCAAAATAACTCCCCCTTAATATTAGCTAGGTAACTTTTAAGTTTGAAAATCAAAAATTTTGAGTGTGAGCTTCCCCCCCCCCCCTTCTGTTAGATCAAAAATAATTGAGACATAATATAAAGTGCATAAATAGGCAAAAGGTATAAATAAGCAACATAATATCATTAAGTTCAAATAAAAGATAACATCAACTTAAAATCCAAATAACAGAAAATCAAAGCATGGGTTTTAGAATAATGCAAACTTAGTCCTAAAAACATAAATCAAAGGTGCATAAATAATTATCCTAAATGATATGAATGATATGCAAAGATAGGCTACTATGCATCTCCATCGCCTTCTTCATCATCTTCATCATCTTCCTCAATTGCATCATCATTCCTCCTAGTTGATGCCACTCGTCATGGAAAGCGGTGAGAGAGATGTTGATTTGTGACCGCCTTCAAGGGAAGTGAGTCGAGTCTCCACATTCTTCATTCGATCTTCAAGGCTTGTAAACCTTGTATCAATAGCGGTAAATCTTGAATTCATCACTTGATCTATTGAGGCCATTCCCGTGCGCAAACCTGTGAATTGCTCATTGAGATAAGTCATGAGGGATTCCATAGAAGGTGGAGGAGGAGCTTGAGGAACTTGATTAACTTGAGGATTAGCACATTGTTCCGCGGCCTCACTAGAGAGCTCGGATAGACGAAGCCAACTACCATTAAAATAATGAAACTTACCCCTTGCAAGAGACCTTTCATCGATAGGATCGGTGAGGGGAGTTGGGTAGTCATGCGAACAATCTATCTTCTTTTGTTGGAAGAAGTAACTCAAGGCCGTACCATAGGTGAAGGAAGTGACAAGTGTGGTGTGGCGATGTTGCACGAGATAGACAATCTCCGCAAACATAATTCGAGCAAGGTTCAGACGTTTTCTCTCACGGAAGCATCAGATCCAAAAATCATCAACTTGGCGGATAGTGGAATACTTCCCTCTCGAGGGCCTAAACCACCAAGAAACCATCAAATGGAGGATCTGATCCTAAGCATTAAGAGCGGTGACGGAACCACTTAGGACATGGCCAAGGGCATTCTCATCATCATAGCCTTCATCCTCCAACTTAAACACATCACAAATGGATTGAACATCTATAGTGACCTTTTTACCCATAAGATGAGAATTAATGGCCGTAACAACACCATCTCGATTGGCACAACACTTGGCATTAGCATAAAAGATCAAAACTAAAATGTGAAAGAAAAACCCGGGAATTTGGAGAAAATCCATAAACTTCCATTCCTGGAGCAAAGGTAAGTACTCAAATTTGAAACGCTCTGAATTAAGAAAAGGGATAGAGATTACCCTCTCCGGACGAATCTTATAGTTTTGAAATTGGCGAAAATAGTTGAGATCTCCGGTGCACTTAAAGGAGTGTTGGTAGATAAGAGTGAGGTTCGGGTGAGTACCACCTCAGATATTGGATCCTTCATTGGTTTCACTAGTACGTGCTCTCTTTTTAGGTGCCATGAACTTGATATTGATTAGAGAGGAATGGGAGAAGAACTTAGCACCCAATTGATGAAAAGCTTAAGAGCTTTGCTTGATTTTGAAAACCCTCTAGAGATTTTAAGTTGTGGTGTGAAAATATGAGGGATTGAGAGGCTATTTATAGAGTGAAAACGGCTAGGGTTTCTAGGGTTTTGAGAAAATTCAATTTTGGTAAAAGTTGAACTCTTTAAATGCCAATTGATAGCTGTCTGCGCAATCGCGTATCGATACGTCTGAGGGTGTATCGATACGGAGGTAAAAACATAATTCCATTTAAAATGCTCGTTGAAGGTTCGTATCGAAACGGATGCAATCCGTATTAAAAAAATTGTTGCTCATATCAAAACGAGTTTAACCGTATCGATACCCGTTTTAGGAAAAATGTAATCTGGGAAACTAATACAGTACTCGTATCGATACGCATAAGGCCATATCGATACTCTATGCCCAGAAACACATTTTAGGCTATAAGAACAACCAAAGGCTCGATTTTAACATCTCATAAATGAATGCGAATGATGAATGAGCAATTCTAAGCATATTTTAATAGAATCATACTCCCCTAGCTATAAGCATGGATATTATCAAGAGCTACAACACATTAACATGCAATTTCACAAGATCAAGCAATTTTAACTTTAAAAGGGTCCTAAAGGGTCAAGGAAGGCTAGTTAGACCTAACTCTCTCATAAGGGACCAAAAACACTCTTTATCTAAAGGCTTTGTAAAGATTTCCGCTAGTTGGTTTAAGGTGTCAATGTACTCTATAACAACATCTTCCTTAAGGACATGATCTCTAATGAAATGATGCCTTATCTCTATATGTTTGGTTCTAGAGTGTTGGATGGGATTTTTAGTCAAGCATATGGCACTAGTGTTATCACACTTAAGGGGTATGGTTTCAACTTTAATACTATAATCTAAGAGTTGTTGCTTCATCCAAAGGACTTGAGCACAACAACTTCCTAAGGATATGTACTCGGCTTCGGTGGTAGAAAGAGCTACACTATTTTGTTTCTTAGAGAACCAAGATATGATCATACTACCTAAGAATTGACAAGTTCCCGAAGTACTCTTCCTATCGATTTTACACCCCCTATAATCCGCATCTGAATAAGCATGAAGGTTGAAGGTGGAGTCTCTAGGGTACCAAAGTCCTAAACAAAGAGTATCTCTAAGGAACCTAAAGATTCTCTTAATGGCTATAAGGTGAGACTCTCTAGGACTAGCTTGAAACCTAGCACACAAGAAAACACTAAACAAAATATTTGGTCTACTTGTGATAAGGTAAAGCAAAGATCCAATAATAGAACGGTAAAGCTTAGAGTCAACACACTTACCTCCTTCATCTTTGTCAAGCTTTGTAGATGAGCTCATAGGTGTGGCTTGAGGCTTTACATTCTCTAAGCCAAACTTCTTGAGCATATCCTTGATGTACTTTGCTTGATTGATGAAGGTGTCATCCTTCCTTTGCTTGATTTGGAGTCCCAAAAAGAATGAGAGTTCCCCCATCATGCTCATCTCGAATTCACCTTGCATTAACTTAGCAAACTCTTTGCAATGACACTCATTAGTAGATCCAAAAATAATATCATCAACATATATTTGTACTACTAAGATGTCATTTTATACCCTTTTATGAAAAGTGTAGTGTCCACCTCACCTTTTTCAATCAAAAAGTTTGAAAGTCTTTCATACCAAGCTCTAGGAGCTTTTTCTAAACCATAAAGTGCTTTAGTAAGTTTGAAAACATGATTTGGAAAATTTGAGTCTTCAAAACCCGGTGGTTGTTCCACATACACTTCCTCATTTATAAAACCATTTAAAAATGCACTTTTAACATCCATTTGAAAAAGCTTGAAATCATGATAACATGCATATGCAAGCAACATCCTAATGGCCTCCATTCTAGCTACGAGTGCATAGGTTTCATCAAAATCTATTCCCTCTTCTTGAGTGTAACCTTGTGCTACTAATCTAGCTTTATTTCTCACAATGTTACCACTCTCATCTAGTTTGTTCCTAAAGACCCATTTAGTTCCTATAATAGATTGATTACTAGCCCTATCAACTAATGTCCAAACATTACTTCTCTCAAATTGATTTAACTCTTCTTGCATAGCCATAATCCAAAAGTCATATTTTAATGCTTCTTTTATATTCTTAGGCTTTATGCATGAGATAAATGCAACATGGTTCATAAGTTTAAGAGAAGATCTAGTGGTTACCCCCTTGGATGGATCACCCAAGATTTCACCACCTTTGACATAGTTGAACTCCCTTGGGTAGCTCACTTCCTTTTCCTCAAGAGCCAAGTCCTTCAAGGCTTCAAGAGGTGGATCTTGTGTATCCTCTTCTTTTGTTGGAATCTTATCCTCCTTTGAAGTTTGTCCTCCATCAAAGGCATTAATGATTCCTACGTCATCATCATCACAAGAATCCTTCCTTGGAAGGAGGTTATCATCGAATACAACATGTATAGATTCTTGTACTACTAAAGATCTCTTGTTAAATACACGATAGGCTTTCAAGTTTAAGGAATATCCTATGAAAATAGCTTCATCACTTTTTGCATCAAATCTACCTAAGTTGTCTTTTTCCATTATTTAAAACAAAACACTTACAACCAAATGGATGAAAATAGCTAATGTTAGGGCCAACCATGTAATGACTCAAACAAGAAGTGGTAATACGACCCCTGTCTGTTGGTCGTTCATGATACTAAGAGGATATTGGAGGAATACTATATAAAGGCGTACAATTTATTGGGAGAAAGTACATAGCTAATAGTAAGAGAGATCTGTTTTTATAAGGTACTCTCGATGTTTTGGAATGAGATCAAGTACAATGCACATGTTTGAATACTTGGAAAATATCATCCGAATATATGCTTGATTTCTAGAATAAGTTAGTGGACGATTGGTGATTGGTGAACTATTGTTGTTATGCTCCGTAGTCAGTTCTGAGAAATGAATGGTTGAAGTGTACCTATCCGGTGGGATTTTAAACACGGTGTTAATGGGTTTCGATTAGTTCAAAGGGGTTTGGAAACTTGACGAGCAACTAGAAGTCATAAATTCTGTACATCACCGTTTATACATTGTTGTTTCAAATTACCAGTTTACCCCTCCCGAAGGTCAAAATGACCTTAATACCCTCATGGGTCGTAACACTTATTTCTGCTCGCGATATATCTAAAATCCCGATGATTCTGATGCATCAACTTCCGATGTTGATTTGATCCGTCTTATCGAACTCCCCTATTCGTAGGGACCTCGTTCTGAAATCAGTCCAAAATTGACAAATGTCATCTTTCGGATATCTATCAAGTACCTCTAAGAAATGAATTGGGCCATAAAACGCGTACCATGTATCTGTAAATACTTTCTGTTCTAAATCAAGTCCATATGCTTAAAATTTAGAAGTATGATACTGTAATACGAAAAGAAAGCAATTCTCTGATTTTTGACCTCTGATATGAAAAATATATATCATATCTGACATTTGAATACGAAATAATAATAATAATAATAATAATGTTAATAAAATAAATCTGTTATCTGTTTTCTGGTATAAAAATAGGTTTGATATTTATTTTCTGTAATATTGTCTTCTAAATATAAACTAAAATCATCTAGGGTATATTATCTGGAATATGAATGATGATCTGTAGGCTCAGCGCTGGTAAGTCCTTCTAGACCTAAGCTTCTACGCCCAATGGGCCTAGGGTAAGCCTTTCTGTTAAGCTCCTATGCCCACAGGCCTAGGGTAAGTCTTTCTGGACCTAAGGCATCCCCTTAGGTAGGCTCCTACGCCTCAGGCCTAGGGTAAGACCTTCTGTATGCAGTTTAGGGCGAATTGCATTTTAGAGTTCGGTTGAGGGTAGTTAAGTTAATTAATAGAACTTTCTGACCTCTTCTGAAACATATCTTACTAAATTAATATATCAATGTTGAGCTCTCAGTAAACTTACAATTTGCACTTAATGGACCACTCTAAACTCCTTGATTCGACTTTTGAAATCTGAATCTCTGGCTTTAGACCACCTCTTACGGTTCAGGTGATCAAATAAATGACAACTCTGTGACCTCCTAATAATGCTTCACTAAATTATCGAATCGTAATTTGAGCTTGTCGTTGCTTAATTCTTCATGACAATGTTAAGTTGCCATATACCTACTTGCACCTTTAGCATCTCCTGGTAGTTTGTATTACTGAGCTTTTTGAAGCTCACGTTGTTTTTACCATCACAGGTTAGAAGATCGACTTTGTCGCAGCTGTCAACGTCGGTATGAGAGTTTCTTTGGCTTGCTTGCAGAGTATGGTATCTGTATAATTAGGGGGCATGTATGTCATGTTTTTATTTATATTCGGATTTGAAACTTGTATTAATAATTTGTATCAGAGTTTCGTCTCATTGTCTAAACGTTTTTCTGAAATTGTATTTTAAGTCAAAACTTGATTTAGGATTTCAAATGGTTCAGCAAATTTGTTTATTTGAAATTTTATCGTGGGTCGCTCCGGTGACCCTAATGTGACTTCCTAGGATCCGTATTAACGCATAGGCGGGTCAAGGGGGTTACATTTAGTGGTATCAGAGCTTAGAGTTGCGTTATTCTAGGTAGATCGGCCGATCGTCTGTCATAGGGAGTCTGGTCTGTGCATGCCTCTAGATCATAATCGTACTCCTCAGTGCCGAGACTCTAATGTCGAATCTTTTCTTGCAATAAGTGTATCTATCCATTCTGTCCTTAATAGCTCAATCTGTACTGGCAAGAAATGTCTATATCGTTCGCCTTCGTCTTAGATTAAATTGATGGATTTGAATCTGAGCAAACAATCTGAGATGATTCATTTATGTGAAAATTGAAGATTTGATTCAGTTTATGAATAAATGTCAGTCTATGTGAGGTTGCCGATATGATATTACATGTAAGGTAGTTCGGTTAAAATGATAGTGTTTGAGAATATTTTGATGGAAACTCGATAAAAGCATTATGAATTTGAAAAGAAAAGAAAAAAATTGTATCCGTGAGTTTGGTGAAAAAACAGAATATATGGTGCTTCTGTTATACACGAATGAAACAACTATCGGAATTGTTCTAAAAGTAAGTGATATTCGTTCAAAACCTTGAGTATGTCCGGGCTGCTTGAAGAAAGACCTTTTATACGAAAATGTGACATGATGTATTGATATATCATCCTCGACTAAAATTTGTTGTTACACTCTGATCTTGGAAGACCCTGTTAAAGACCTTGAGTACTCGATTGGATTTCAGGTACAGTTTCTCTTCCGTAAATTGATGATTAACCTAGTAAGTTAATTCAGCCCCAGAGGGGACGTGTATGGGTTGTATGATTAACCTCTTATGGTAGTTGTGAAGTTTCTTATCTCTGACAAAGACTGTTTATAATAACAGTCATAAGACAAGTGTTTGGTTGGCACCGTTTGAATTTCGGTACATATTCAAGTTCTGTATATTAATTTGTTGGTCCGAGATGTATGATGTTATGACTTTGAGTCTAGAGACAGTCCAACTAATCGTGGGTACTACCAGATTGATCTACGACCGTCTGAGAAAGCCTTCAAGAAACAAGCATGCTCTGATGGATAAGTTTCAGTACAAGAACGAATGAAAGAGCAGTTTTTACATCTCTCCGACTCTGGCAAATTTCGAGGACGAAATTTCTTTTAAGGGGGAGATAGTTGTAACACCCCAAAATATTAAGTGTTGCAAAAAAAAGAATGCTATCAATGAGATTTGAACACCTGACCTCTTGGAAGAAGAACTCGTAACTTAGCCATTTGAGCTAAGGCAATCCCTGGGCATTTCTTACTTCAGTTTAATGATAAGCTACGTTTTGTCCGCTCTCAGAATAAAATAAAATAAAACATGATTCACATATATCGTGGGGATTTTTTTTTCCTTTTTGGATCTGAATCGACATGGGTGTAATAGAGTCCAGAACATTCCCATTTTTTTCCCCAACCCTTTCGTCTGCCTCCTTAATCTGAGCCACCGCTCGGCGGTGGCTGTCACCGTCGGTATCAATGACAACTCCGTCGCAACCCGGTCCCATTGTCATCAGCCACGCGCACAACAACCTCCTCATTCGTCGAGGAGTGCGAGATTGAGTTAGCAAAAACCCTAAACGTTGCCCCTATTTTTTCTTTCATTTTCTGGCCACCTCAGTCAACGGCGTGGCGCGTCGTCGACCTAGGCGTGCTCACCGTGTGGAGGGGAGCAAAACCCCCTTATCCGATCGTTCGTCCGACGCCGGCAAGGCCCTCGTCGGAGCATCGTCAGTTCCGGCAATTTTAAGTTTGTTTAGGTAAAATCCGGTGAATTCTTGACTTATTTCGTGTTTATAACTTGTGGGTTGAAACCGTGGATTAACGCTCTACGTTTTTTCGGCAGGATCGCGGTTTTGGGGGCTTCCGGCGACCACTCCGGCGACCGTCCGGTGACCGGAATATTTAGGTGAGTGAACCGTCTGACCCGACCCGTTCGACCCGACCCGTCCGACCCCACCCGTCTTTCCGAGTCAACTCAGTGAGTCAGCTCGCCTGAGTTGACTCAGTGAGTCAGCTCACTCGAGTTGACTCAGTGAGTCAGCTCACTCGAGTTGACTCAGTGAGTCAGCTCACTCGAGTTGACTCAATGAGTCAAACCAGTTGACCGGTGACGTCAGCATGACGTCAGCGTTGACTTGATCGCTGACGTCAGCGTTGACTTTGACTGTTGACCAAAAAGTCAAATTTTCTGAAAAGTCATATTTTATGTTTTTCGACGTCCTTAGTCCGATTTTGAAGCCCGTTTCGTGAAATTCTAGCCCGAAAGCCTCTGAATTGAACCTTGAACTCGAGTCTGCTTATGTATTTTAATAATTAGTTATGAGCAAGGTGATTAAAGACTGAAACTGGAATTTGTGCGATTGAAGATATTCAAAGTTCCTTGTATTCGGGATGTTGAGGACGTCGCATTCGGGTTCGAGTGTGATCGAACGGAGTATAATGGTCGACCGATATAGCAAGTATTAAAGGTAATACATTACTACCCTCTGCATGCTCTTGAAACATGTTGATATTTGGCTATGTTTGCACGACCATGTTTAAGCATATGATTATCTCTGCCTATATCGATCGATTATGAAATAAGAATATTAATGGCCAAGGCATATGTTCGATTAAGAGGTTTGATAAATCAAAACAAAAGATTTTCCGAGTTCAATAAGCGTTTAACAAAAACGGTTGATCTCTAAATTTGATTGTGTTGGCTAATGAATTACGAAAATTCTCCGATGTATGAAAATGACTAAAATACCCCTATCAATGAAAGTGGTTTGAGAATTTACACTAGATCCGGTTTATCAGCTAATTCTTCTGAAAATCTTGAACTGGCTTGAGAAGTTATCGTAACGAGGCTTCACCTTTGAGATTGTAAATTGCTCAGATTCTATTAGAAATTGAATAAATCTCTGAAGACATTTGCGAGAAAATATTTTTTATGTTTGAATTAGTCAAAGTTGCGTAAATTGTTGAATCGTTTGAAGTGACTAAAATATTTGGAAATACTAATAATGTTGAACTGATCAGAATATCCTTAATGACCGAAAAGAATAATCTATCCTCGGCAGCAAGTGCCAAATTGATCAAAATGATGGTTTTACCCTTGAGAACTTAAATGAAATAATAGTTGGAAGGACTGAAAGACTCTGAACAATCGTAACACCTTCGAGCATCGAATTGTCTGAAATACCATCGGATATTATAATGATTGAGAATGTTTCTAAGACATGGAATTGAGAACTCCAAATAAGGCCAACCATGTAATGACTCAAACAAGAAGTGGTAATACGACCCGTGTCTGTTGGTCGTTCATGATACTAAGAGGATATTGGAGGAATACAATATAAAGGCGTACAATTTATTGGGAGAAAGTACATAGCTAATAGTAAGAGAGATCTGTTTTTATAAGGTACTCTCGATGTTTTAGAATGAGATCAAGTACAATGCACATGTTTGAATACTTGGAAAATATCATCCGAATATATGCTTGATTTCTAGAATAAGTCAGTGGACGATTGGTGATTGGTGAACTATTGTTGTTATGCTCCGTAGTCAGTTCTGAGAAATGAATGGTTGAAGTGTACCTATCCGGTGGGATATTAAACACGGTGTTAATGGGTTCCGATTAGTTCAAAGGGGTTTGGAAACTTGACGAGCAACTAGAAGTCATAAATTCTGTACATCACCGTTTATACATTGTTGTTTCAAATTACCAGTTTACCCCTCCCGAAGGTCAAAATGACCTTAATACCCTCATGGGTCGTAACACTTATTTCTGCTCGCGATATATCTAAAATCCCGATGATTCTGATGCATCAACTTCCGATGTTGATTTGATTCGTCTTATCGAACTCCCCTATTCGTAGGGACCTCGTTCTGAAATCAGTCCAAAATTGACAAATGTCATCTTTCGGATATCTATCAAGTACCTCTAAGAAATGAATTGGGCCATAAAGCGCGTATCATGTATCTGTAAATACTTTCTGTTCTAAATCAAGTCCATATGCTTAAAATTTAGAAGTATGATACTGTAATACGAAAAGAAAGTAATTCTCTGATTTTTGACCTCTGATATGAAAAATATATATGATATCTGACATTTGAATACGAAATAATAATAATAATAATGTTAATAAAATAAATCTATTATTTGTTTTCTGGTATAAAAACAGGTTTGATATTTATTTTCTTTAATATTTTCTTCTGAATATAAACTAAAATCATCTAGGGTATATTATCTGGAATATGAATGATGATCTGTAGGCTCAACGCTGGTAAGTCCTTCTAGACCTAAGCTCCTACGCCCAATGGGCCTAGGGTAAGCCTTTCTGTTAAGCTCCTATGCCCACGGGCCTAGGGTAAGTCTTTCTGGACCTAAGGCATCCCCTTAGGTAGGCTCCTACGCCTCAGGCCTAGGGTAAGACCTTCTGTATGCAGTTTAGGGCGAATTGCATTTTAGAGTTCGGTTGAGGGTAGTTAAGTTAATTAATAGAACTTTCTGACCTCTTCTGAAACATATCTTACTAAATTAATATATCAATGTTGAGCTCTCAGTAAACTTACAATTTGCACTTAATGGACCACTCTGAACTCCTTGATTCGACTTTTGAAATCTGAATCTCTTTTGAATCTCTGGCTTTAGACCACCTCTTACGGTTCAGGTGATCAAATAAATGACAGCTCTGTGACCTCCTAATAATGCTTCACTGAATTATCGAATCGTAATTTGAGCTTACCGTTGCTTAATTCTTCATGACAATGTTAAGTTGCCATATACCTACTTGCACCTTTAGCATCTCCTGGTAGTTTGTATTACTGAGCTTTTCGAAGCTCACGTTGTTTTTACCATCACAGGTTAGAAGATCGACTTTGTCGCAGCTGTCAACGTCGGTATGAGAGTTTCTTTGGCTTGCTTGCGGAGTATGGTATCTGTATAATTAGGGGGCATGTATGTCATGTTTTTATTTATATTCGGATTTGAAACTTGTATTAATAATTTGTATCAGAGTTTTGTCTCATTGTCTAAATGTTTTTCTGAAATTGTATTTTAAGTGAAAACTTGATTTAGGGTTTCAAATGGTTCAGCAAATTTGTTTATTTGAAATTTTATCGTGGGTCGCTCCGGTGACCCTAATGTGACTTCCTAGGATTCGTATTAACGCATAGGCGGGTCAAGGGGGTTACAAGAAATCCCGCAGCCCTGCTCTAAAGCATCAAAACACCCATTCGAAACAACCGAAAACTCAATCGATTGACCTCTAAGCTCAGCCCAGCCATTACCCAACTAATCCAAAGCATTTTAGGCATTAATCAACATCCAAAAACAACCTAAAACCATCCTTATACCTCCAGTAACTCAAATTCCTCAAGAACACCCCAAAAACTCAACCAAAACACTTCAAAAACCAATGATCTCAAGGATTTCTGGATCTATATGATTAAGATCTCACTTTAACACCAAAAACCTTTCAAATCTCATTTAGAAACAATCTCAAACCAGTCAAAGCAATCAAAATCCGAAAATCACATTTTAAACCACTTTTCTATCAAGATTTCAATAGTTTAACAAACTAACAACAAAACCTCAATCAAAACTATTAACAAAGAGTCAAATATCTTTGGATTTTCATTAAAGAACCTATATTAGACGGTTAGTACGAAATTTACCTCCAAACCTTGCTCCTTCTCTATTTTTGCAAGATTAGCTTGAAGAAACTTGAAGGGAAATGTAAGAAAATCAATAAGGAAAAGATTGAAATAAAAAGAGGATTTAAGAGTAAAGAAATTCTGGAGATTTGAGAGAAAATGGAGCGTTTGGCTGATGTGAAAGAGAGAAATGAAAAGCTCGTCAAAAAATTTTATTAACCGGTTAACTAACTCTAATTTAATTAATTAATTAAAAACCTTTTTAATTATTTAATAAACATTTAAAACACATGACGAATTAGGGAAAGGGTATAATTTTCAAGTAGCTCCCTAAAGATTCTAAAATTTTGACCCTTCTTAAAAAAACTCATTTTTCCCAACTTTTAAATCTTTACATTTTGGTCACTGCCCAAAATGTACACTTTCGAAAAAAAACATTTTCTAAAATTGTTTCAACCAACCTCTCAAATATAATTTTAAAGGATTTTAGGAATTTTTATCATATTTTTATCCCATCCCGAACCTTAATTTCCCTAAACCACCTTTTAAGGGATCAAACAACCGACACTGGTTCCACCGGCCCAACTCGACTCGCCAAACATCTAGGCCCAAAGCTGGGGCATTACAAATATCGTGTTAACTCCAACATCTTTACAACTAAAGACTACTCTTCCTCGATGATATCCGTGTAGGAGATGATATTCATTCATTTCTCAGCCAAAGATCATTGTCATGCTGGAGCAAGAGATGTGAAAGGCTTGTTCAAGTGGAAGATGAATAATTCTGATCATACCAAAAAGAGAACGTCCATCAAGAGGCATGATATAAGAAGATGCACATCCGATGCAAGAAGTAATTTATGCTGGAAGAGTATGCCGAAATAAATTGAGAATCTTGAACTCAGAACTATGAATAAAAAAGCATTGAAAAAAAGAAAAAGAAAAAGAAACCAAGGCGGAAACCCAAAAGGGCACTCTAGGTAAAAAAAAGGAAAAAGAAAAAAAGTGAAAAAAATGAAGACATCAAGTAAAAGTGGAGCCTTCATAAGAGAAGCAAGTGCAGAATCTTTCATATGCAAAACCAGAGCATGCACCAATGTTCGACCATAGTACAAGTTTTCTTAAGCCACAAATTTTCAAATATATAAGAGTGGAAATGGACTTTAGGGTGAAAACCCAAAAAGTGGTAGTCTAGAGCAGTCCGAAAGATGAGAAAATAATGCATCTAAGGATGTCAGATCAAGTATTGCAACAATATCATTTCTTTTTATAATCGTGAGCCCTGGACTACTTTATATGCCTCCGAAGTTCATGCATGGATATCTAAGTTGGAGGAGTTTGTCTTCAAATTACATCCCACCTTACGGAGTTATCCTTTCTCCAAAGATGCTGAAACTTCTAATGCTTGATCGAGATTAGAAAAGAAGGAAGAGTGAATGGGGGAGTTCTTGAGTGAAAGAGAGCAACCCAAACTGGTTAGAAATTAGACATATGAGAAATGACCTTCTCAAAAGACTAATAGCCTGGAAGACATTTCACATCTTTAGACATAGACACAACATTTGAGGTCCTCTAGACACAAGCTACACTTGGGATGACCATCGGCAAGTGGTTGAAAGACATTCATGCCTTTGATATCTGGGGCACATAATTTTTGTTTTATTTGCAAATATTTGTCATTTTGTAAAAAAATCTTATTTTTTGAAAGAATAAATAATAATTCATATTGATAATTCATTCAAGCATTATGCGTTGAAAGGGAAACAAACAGATTGACATTTTAAAAAAACAAAAGATTTCCTTGCATTACTTTGTAAAGAGATTTAAATGCAGGGTTTCGAAAGCATATGCACCCTAACATATGCTTTTGTGATAAAAAAAAAGACATGGTAAAACATCAAGAGATTGCTTACACAACAAATGTTCAAATTGGCCTTTCACCCAGAGGTGGTGGAAACATTTTCTGACAAGTGATTGAGTGTATGAATGATAAAGACAATTTCCACAAATAGAAATTGACAACTGTTGAGATGATCAAACAATGGCAAATTAACCAAGAGGGGGTGAATTGGATATTTAAAATGATAGGGAGCAAATTGGTAAAATAAAAATGAAGACGGGGCAATTCATAGTGGTTCAAGCTTAGAACAAGCTCTACATCCACTACCTTAGCTACAACTAAGGATTTTCAGCCAATTCACTACTGAATTATTCCCCTATTCTAGGATTAGAAGGAAACTGTTACAAGGATCAAAGCTTTCTACCCAAAGCTTGATCAAAGATCACTCTTACAAGAAAGATTGTTGGCAAATGAAAATAAACCTCACAAGGTATAATATTTGCCCCAAATTACAAGTTCTCTCAACCCAAATTGATAAAAGATGAATACAAAAAAATCACTCAATTGGGTACAAGGGTTTGACTCTAATAGCTCATGAATTGATTGAATTTTTGCTTTGTTGTTGTGCACTTGATCAATGGTTAGTATTGTAGCTTTAATGGCTTGTTTTTATACCTCTTCATTGAATTCTAGCCGTTTGGGTGGTTGGCATCATCAATAGAGCCATTGGGCTCTCTTTTTCCCACCATAAATGCAATCCTGCAAAAACCTGTATCAAAACACTCAAGCTCGTATCGATACATGTCTCAAAATAGAAAAAGCCTTTGTGTGTAATAAAGAGGTCATATCGAAATGCTCAAAGGTGTATCGAAACAGTTAGTGGTTGTATCGAAATGGCTATAGGCCGCATTGAAATGATATTGCACACATTTGAAACTGCCAAAATGTGTATCGAAACACCTAAGGGGTGTATCGAAACGAGTAACAAAATTTCAAATATTTTTAGATTCCAATAACTGACAACTAATGGCTATATCATTAAATGCTCAGATTCGAAAAATCTTAACCCTCGTATCAATACAGTTAAGATCGTATCAAAACGTTGTCCAAAACCTAAAAGCCCAGATGAGGGTCTTACCAAAACGGGAAGGGCCGTTTCGAAACGCCTATATCGAAATCGGAGTTTCCATATCGAAATGGAAATTTCCAGTAAGCTCTTGAGTTCAAGTCGTATCAAAACGACTGTGGGCATATCGAAATGCCTAGGCGATTTTGTGAAATTTGACTTTAGAAACACTTAGAATATTTTATGGGGTTTAAGTTTTGACTTTAAAACATTTTAAGTCTAAAATATACTTGTCAAATGTGAGTCTTTTGAGTACTTAAAAATTTGTTTACTTTGCAATTAGGTTCTTAGACTATTTGTTATATCAAGATCAAATATTGCTTTTATAACAACAATAGTCCTGAATAAGAGCGGTCAACAATCCAAGTAAGTGTTCTACCGATAAAATAGCCCCAAGAAGAATGATCCATCAGTGTTGAAATCAAAGCAGAGGGTAGTTGTACCCAAAAATAAAAGGGGCATCACTATGAGATGACAAATATATCCAGGAGGACCTGGGGCAGGTGCCCACATTGTTAAACTTCATGGGGAAAGACTTTCTGCGGAAGTCAAAGACAAAAAATGGCTAAACCCAAGTTTGAGTGGGGCAAAGTTGTTCGAAGCAAAAACATATGTTTGACAGAGTTGACAATTGATGAGGTTGATACTCGAGAAAGAAATCAAACAAGGAAGAATTTAAAAGTCTTCATTTGAGAATCGAACATGATGATCGATGAGACTGCATTTTTGCATCCATCGTGCATTTAAGGTAGATGCATACATGATGATAGAAATAGATACATTAAAGATAAATGTATTTAAAATGATTGAGATAAGTTTCTAAAGCAGAAAAGAAATTTAGAACACCATTTTCGTGACTCATGCTGCCAAAGAAAGCAAAGTCTTAAAAGGGACGAAGTTAAATCCTTCGAGCCATCACCTTCAGGAGTGATGTCAAGTCCTCCAGGCTATCACCTTCGAGAGTGATGTCAAGACCTTTAGGCCATCACCCTCGGGAGTGATGTTAAGACCTTCAGGCAATTAAAAAATACAATTTTTAGAAAGGAAAATAACTTTTGCAGGTCTTATCTCACCCGTAACATGGTGTAATAGATAAAAAAAACTATATTCAGATCATGCCTCATCGTCAGAGTCGTAGCTTGATCAAAATCAAACTCTCAAATCATGCCTCTTCGTCAGAGTCGTAGCTTGATCAAAATAAACTCTATGATCATGCCTCTTCGTTAGAGTCATAGATTGATCAAAATCAAACTCTCAGATCATGATTCTTCGTCAGAGTCGTAGCTTGATCAAAATCAAACTCTCAGATCATGCCTCTTCGTCATAGTCGTAGCTTGATCAAAATCAAACTCTCAGATCATGCCTCTTCGTCATAGTCGTAGCTTGATCAAAATCAAACTCTCAGATCATGCCTCTTCGTCAGAGTCGTAGCTTGATCAAAATCAGAACTAACTCTAGATCAAGCCTCTTCGTCAGAGTTGTAGCTTGATCAGAACTAACTCCTAGATCATGCATATTCGTCAGAGTTGTAGATTGATCAAAAATCTTCTTCAAGCCTCTTCGTCAGAGTTGTAGCTTGATCATAAATCTTCTCTAGATCCTGCCTCTTCGTCAGAGTTGTAGCTTGATCAGAAATCTTCTCCAGATCCTGCCTCTTCGTTAGTGCTGTAGCGGATCAAACTCTCGTCTTTAGATCCTGTCAGTATTGTAACGGATCAACATTTTTCAGGTTTTGCCTCCCTGTCAATGGTGGAGCATATCACCCCAATTTATAGATTCTACTTCTCCAAGATTGGCGGAGCGGATGAACCAACTTTCAAAAATATAACTTAGATTAAACCTTTTTAATTTTATAGTTTGAAATAAATAAAAAAAGGTGAATACCCAATCTGACACAATTACTTTTACCCTTGCAGATCTTGTCTTTCCATCAAAAGGATGAAGAAGATAAGTCAACCAGATCGTGCCTCCTCAACGGTAGAGCAGCAAATCAACAGATGAATTCTATTTTACAAAGATATGGATGAGTGGATCAACTGAATTCCAAAGAGAAAAGTTGTTTCAGATAGTCTTCAGCAAATTTAACAAATCTTATCTTCCCGAAAGAAAAGCGAAACGGATTGGTCGTTCGAAGTCTATCTCCCCCAAAGAAGCTGAGTAGTGGACCAGCCAAAGAGTTTTATGCCCCTTAGACAAGAAGATCAAGCGAAGGAAGAAGAGTTGTACCAAAAAAGAAGAAGCCCATCCAAACCGGACGAATTGGGTTCTTTTTTTTTTTGCTTCATTGTCATTATACAACAATAAGTAAAGAGGGGCAGTTGTAATAACCCAAATTTGTTCGGGGTTTAAGCCCAATAACAATATAAACCCATTACCTAATACCCAAATTAAACCATAAACCCAAATACCTAAAACTCAATATGTCCCAAATCTAATTAAACCATAGTAGCCACTTAAACCTAAAATAACCTAACCCTAATTTGCTCTAACCTAGTTGTCGTCGCCGATGTTCACCCGCACTGTCGTCGTTCAACTGCGCTGTCGTCAACCTCACCAACTCCGGCCACCACCACTATAACCTCAAATGACCCTAACTGAACCCTAATTGAACCCCAACTGAAACTTTAACCAAAATAAACCCTAAATAAAACCCTTAGAAATTAAAACCCCCAATGTTTATCTCCTCTGCCACCTGCCACCACCGCCCAACTAACACTATCATCCTGGTCACCACATACATGGCCGGATGGGAGTAGTTCTTCACTCCTTTAAATTGGTACCCTTACAACAACAAAAAACAAGGATTTTCCAAACCAAAAAAAAAGAGATTAGAGTGTGAAGATTCGAACAAAAAAAACAATAAAAAAGGCAAGATTGAAGGGGACAACGAAACAAAAAACAGATTAAAAGGGTAAAAATATTAAAAATCCTTCAATTTTTATTAGATCCATTCACCTATGATGAGATATAAGAAAACCCAACCTTAGATCCTCGTTTAGGTGCCAAAACCGAACCTTTCGACCCTTTTGTATGAACTCTAACCACCGAAGGCGGTAGTTCGCCATCACCGATGAACGACAGCCGACGGTGGCACACGACGGAGAGGCGATTGGCATCTAGGCTTAGGGCAGACGGGTTGAGAGAATATTTGAGAGGGTTTGAACTTTTTTTAATAATATGATGCAAATGGTTTTTTGGGGGGAAAGGGGGAATTATGCCCAACACAAAACGACCCCTTTTTGGCACCTTTAACCCGCGCGGTGACCCGACCATGGGAAAGATTCACGCGTTTTTTATTAATGGTGAAATTACCTCCGCGGTACTTTCATGTTTTATTACTTTTCAATTTCGTCCCTTTCTTCCTTGTTTTCTTATAATTAATCTATGTGATTTATGTTTTCTTCCATTTTAATCCATTTGCCTTTAATTTTTCTTACACTTAGTAATTTATTTCTACCTTTAATTACTCTAAGTAATTTATTGTGTACATTGCTTTTTTTACATATATTTTTTCTGTATTATTTATTTATATTATCTCGTTTGTTACACTATTTGTTATGTTTGTATTATAAATACCATCTTAAATACATTCCCTTATATATTATTTACCTTATTTTATTTTATATGTTACCGTTCATGTTATATATGATAAATAAGATATAATATCAAATCATAATAAATATGTAAAGTATTAATCATTTATTTTCATATTTATTTATATAAAGTTTCCTATTAATATAATATTATATATATATATATGTTTTTTTAATATATATATATATATATTTGTTATGTGCGTGTGTGTGTATATATCCTTTCTTTATATTAAAGCATTTTAATATAAATATATAGGTTTTATTTTCATTTTCATAAACATATTTTTTTATAAAAATAAAGCAATGATCTTTTATTTGGATTTCTGATGAACATGTCTCGAGCTTAAAGAGATTTGGTTGTTTTTTTCCGATAATCTTCGATAGAAGAATATCATTTTAACCAAAATATTTTATTTGAGATTCTCGATAAAATCATGCATCGAGCTTAAATAGACGTGATTTTTTTATAATCCTAAATAAAATACATTTTAATTAAATCAAAACATTTAAGAAAATATTATTTCTATATGAGAATCTCAAGAAAATTATGTCTCAAGCTTAAAAGGTGTAATTTTCTCGTTGACCCTAATTAAAGGATTATTCTTTCAAATATTTTTTAACAAAATACTGTTTATGTATTCAGGATCACAATTTTCAAATTAAATACAAATTCGTAATCGCCATCGTTAGAACATTACGTAATCGACTAGGTATCAATTTTTGGGCATTGTGAGGGTGCTCGCACTTTCCCACACGTAACAGACTCCCGAACTTATTTCTCTGGTTTTCGCATACCAAAACTCGTTGTTTTAATAAAAACGACAAAAATAAGTTTTATTAAAATGATCGGGTTTTTAGGTGATCTAATCTCACCTAAATTAAAAAATTGATGGTGACTCCCACTAAAATCAAAACATTTTTATAGAAAAAACGTCAAGCTCGAAGGCCTGTTATTAAATACCGATAAGGATGAAAATGGCAACCACAGTAGAAGCAGTCCACGTCTGCAAGCACAAAACTCCAATGCTCAAAACACTACACCTTTTATAATAGAAAACAAAGTCAACCCATGGCCGATCCTGGACTTTTGGTGGCCTAGAGTGAATAAAAAAATGGGCCCTAAATTAAAATTTTATATTATTGTTGTGGTCGTATTTACAATTATGTTAGGTTTTATTGTAGTTACAGACATTATATATGCTATTTTGATCACTATGAGTATCGCGGTTGTGAAATCTCTTAATAACATATGCGGATATCGCAGTTTCAGATGTATTTTTAGAGTATGCCTAAAATAAAAAATATTAAAAAAATCGGGCCTCTAATAACAAGTATTAAAAAATTTTGAATTTTAAGAATAAGTCTCTAATAATAAATATTGGAAAAAAATTAAACCTCTATTAACAAATATTGAAAAATTAGGCCCTAATTACAAGTATTAAAAAAATAGACCATTAAAAATAAATACAATTCGAATAAAATTAAAAACGTATAACTTCCTTGAACGGACGCCCTTGTTGCCCCTGCTCAGGTCGGACCTGGGTTAACAAGTTCAATGGACACTTTGATCATCACTTTTGAAAACTATAAAGTGCCCTCCCTCCCTCCCTCCCTCCCTCTCTCTTTCTCTAGACTTCGAGTCGGATCTTAACCTAATTTGGATGGAATTTAAGTCAGGTTATTTTAAGTATCGGATTAAGTTAAGGTCGGGTTAAGTCTTTTGAATAAGAGTCAGTTTGGGTAATGTTAATTTTGGGTGAAGTTTGGATCAGGTATTTACTAGGTTCAAGTTATATTCTGGTAAACTCATTATTATGATCAAGTTATCTAATGAAATGGTGGTTCCACTTCCATGTCAAATAACTTGTAGTACAAGCATTTGTTTTTCAAGTTCGACATTTATTTTCCCTTAGTCATGTCGAATTGTAATTTTGTGACACTATTGTTTATTACACCAATTTAAAAACTCGACTCAAAATCCTATGGAATACAATAAAAACCGATGTTCAAACAAACTACACCTAAAAATTTATGTCACATCTCAAAAATCGGTCTAGTCGGAATTAGGTTCTGATGACCGGAGTATTTTATATCGGTTTTATAAGTTATTCGATCTTATTAGAATATTCGGGTCAATTTATAAATTCGAGGTCAAATTTCAGCAATCGAATATTTTCGTTTCAATTAAAGGTTGGTTCGAATTGGTACTCAAAATCAAATATACGGCTTAGTTGTATAGAATTGTTATTATTATTATTATTATTAAAAAAAAGGGGAAAAGAATTGCCATGCAATTCCTTCAAAATGAAGGAATTGCTAAGCAATTCCCACGTAACAAGGCCACACGGCCAAATTTGGTTAAGGGTGGCAATTTGCCACAAATTTGGGCAATGAAAGTTGGCCACAATTTGCCACGTTAAGGCCATTTGGCCAAAGCAAAACTAAAGTAGCACAAAGCCACTTGACGTGGCCACCCCAAGGGCTATATGCCCAAGCAAAAGCCACGGCATTGCCGTGGAGAGTGTGCAAGTGTGAAGGCCAAATAGTATAAATAGTTGAAGAACCTCACGAATAATGCACAGCAAATTGAGAAACAAACAATCGGTTCAGATTAGGTTGTTCAGTATTAGATTGGTGGTCCAATAAATTCGATATAATAATATCGAATCTCTGCCGACGTCGGGGTAAGCTCAAATCTTTAGTTGGTCTAAGTTTCGGTATCGAATTTAATTAGTATCTTCGTATTTATTCGATATTGTCTTATCGATTTTAATTAATTTTTATCGTAGTACACGAGGTCGATTTGGAACAACTGTCAAGCTCAAGAAATAAAAATAAAGTATCGATTTGTCAAGGTGAGTGTAGTTGTGTCAAGGGATAGGCTCGGTGCCGTCCTGTTGCATTATTTATGATTATGTTTGCATTTGTTAAGGGCTCACGTAGTAGAGCCACTACAGCAAAACATGTCTTTCGTGGCGTTTTTTTTGTCCTATAGCGGCGTTTTTTAGCGCCACCAAAAACTTTTTCGGCGCTTAAAAAACGCCGCAAGAAGTGCCGCCTAAACCAGCGCCGCAATAGTTCGCGGCGTTTTTTATTCAAAAACGCCGCAAAAGATCAAAATCTATAGCGGCGTTTGTAAAATCAAACGCCGCGAAAAAACTGTTTTGTAGTGGCGTTTGATTTTACAAACGCTGCAAACAAACACCGCGAAAAATTGTTCTCTAGTGGCGTTTCTTTTGAAAAACGCCGCAAATAACATCATGCTTCCAAAAAAAATAATACTATATAATAATCGATCAGTGCTATTAAATTAACAAATGTTGCACCAAATTATTTTAATTACAACATGATTCCTTACATACAAATACAAAGAAAATCAACAAAACTACATGCCACCAACTAGTGTATTTATGTTGAGTTGTAAAATTCAATGTGTGTCCACATTTACTAGGTTTCCTGGATTTCTTTGATGTTAGATCTGCACGAATTGCAGCATGAACCTTTTTGTACATTCCCTCCAAGCTGCCAGCCTCAATACCTTTCTTTTTGTACTCATCTTCCTCCAAGCATCAGAGACAGCGAATAGAAACTTTGCAGCACAAACTCCTGAGATATAAATAAAAAAATATAATAATTTGTACCTCCACTCATCTACTGTCCATTCATCTAAATGAATGCAAAAGATCTTAGGCAGTTATCCAAGCTTGCAAGTCATAGCAAGAGTGATTCTAAGAATTGCTAGTTTAAAATGACTAGAGAAAAAATAGAAGCAAAAATCAAGATTTGGAAACTGAGAATGCAGTAAAGAGAAACTAATGTTTAAACCATTAACAACAGTGGGTTATACTAGCAAACAGATAAATTCATGTTTATCTTGGTAACAATCTAAGTCCTACGCCAACCTGATTGTCTAATTTTCCAATTTCACTAGAGCGCAGCTTCAAATAACTTCTTTGAAATTTAACAAGCAAACTTTGAAATTTGAAAGAATTTGATTATAATTAAACGATGCCACTCATCATGTTATCATATCCATAAACTCTATTGAAATATCTTGCAGGCATATAATGGTGATATCATATCCATTAGGTACGAAATTTCTTGCAGGCATAAAGTGATCGACAAATAAATTAATTATAAACTATGGCGTTGCAGGCATAAACTGTTAAGATCTGATATCATATCCATAAACTCTAAACAATAAAATATTAACAAGCAAACTTTGAAATTTGAAAGAAGAAAAAAAACTCATAAAACCCAAGGCTTGAAATCTGAAATCATAATATGATCCATATCCCAGATTATTCAAGGAGAATTCATTTTGTACTTGAGATGCAATGGTTAAGGGTCCATTTGGATCTCAAGTAGCTAGAACGCAACTTTGGAGAGATGGTGGAGTGAGCTGAGCATTCACATTTATGCAAAATTCAAAGTTGCATCTTTGAAGCCCTGACACCAACTCCTTCTCCGAGTCTATACTTTTATATTGACATTAACGATAGCATAAAAATGCATCATGGAGTTAACAATCAATGTCCGCTTCTGCCCCCACCAATCTAAGTTGGATCACACTAAACACTTAGATGTTTTTCTTGTTCATGAAATCACATCATCAAAACTAATGCAATGCTTGTTAATCTTTCTACAATCTCGGACACGCGCAAGGCTTTCTTTGCAATCAAAACCGTTAGAAACGGAGAAGGGGACGAGGGCTTCATCTTGGTGGCTTTGGCTTGCCGGAGTGATCACCGGAGCGACGGTGGCGACGTAGAGAATGATTGCGGCGACGTGGTTTGAAAGAAAACAAGTGCTTGGCATTTGAATGGGTTTTCAAATCCCGTGTCTTTTTTTAATGCCCGTGTCTTTTTTAACTTTTTATTCCATTTGAGAGAGAGACCTATAGTGGCGTTTTTAAATTTAAACGCCGCTAAAACTAGACTTACTGCAGCGTTTTTAAAATTAAATGTCGCTAGCACAAGACCTATTGTGACGTTTGTTAGAAACGCCGCTATAAATAGACCTATTGCGGCGTTTTAATAACCAAATGCCGCTAAAATTAGAACTATTATGGCGTTTTCAAAGCAAGCGCCACCATATGTTATTCTTTAGCGGCGTTTGTATTAAAAACGCCGCCAAATTTACTATTTTGTGGCGGTTGTACTACAAACGCCGTTATAAGTGCAATATTCGCGGCGTTTTGTTCAAAAACGCCACGAAAAGCGCCGCTATATACCAAATCTGGTGTAGTGAGCAACTATGTTCGAATGGTAAATTTGGTAAGTGACTTGCATTAATTTGTTAAAAAAGTATAAATTAGACCACCTGCTGCCAACTTGTTTGAAATGGTTTTATCATTAGAAGCCTCAAACGGTAATTAAACGGGAATTTAATGTTCAATTTTGAATTTAGCTCAGTCAGTGTACATGCGCTGACCCGATTATATATGGAATAGAAAAAAAAAAATTTGTCTCTTTTTGGTTCCTCTGTTTATGTTAAAATTAGAGTTAGAGTTTAAAATTTAGAGTTTAAAATTTAAGGTTAAGAGTTGTGGTTAAAGTTTAAAGAATTTGGAGTATAGTGTATTTTTTTAGATTATAGGGTTTAAAATTTAAAATTACGACTTTAAATTTTATTTTTTTAATATTGTGTTATAGAGACAAAAAAAAATTATCCGTATGTATGAACAACTATAACGACGACCACGAAAAGCTAATACAAAGAAATAATGATTTATTTTGCACACTGAATAGGTCCTCCGTTACACATTCAGGAATAAGACATTATTTTTTGATGTTACATTACAATGTCCTAATAAACAAAAGAAAACAACCAACAACGGTATACTTAATGCACCAACATTGAACTTCCCTCACATTACTGCACTTTCTAAATGCGAGGAAAGACCAAAAAAAAAAAAGAAGTACAATTGTTGAACAAACGGGACAACTCTGATGCATGAACCCATGAAGGTCTTCCACCAAAAGGATACTTGTGTACGGGATGTCTCCATGGGAAAGAATGCATCAGATTCTCTATATATTTTTACAAATTAAACAAACCTTTTCTCCATTAATCAAGTCCTGGCTCGGACAAGGGGTGATTGAGGAGACATGATTCCTGTAGGTGACATGAAATCATCCATCCTTCGAGATAAGCTTCGAGATAAGCTGAGTTTAAGGCTGCTGCGCCTGCACAGCTTGCCAGGAACAATGGCCTCATTGTTCTTAAAGATAAAGCTTCTGATCCTGGATAAAGCTACTTCCATGGTGCTATCCTCCATGTTAGCAAAGCAAACCCTGAACCAACCAGGCTCATGGCAATGGAAAGACGACCCCGGCGAAACATTGAGCTTAACTTCATTGATGATCACCCTCCACAGATCCATTTCACCTTCAAAACTCTTGTCTTTAAGGAGCTTACGAAGATCCATCCATATAAACAACCCACCATTGCTCTTCAATGAACCGATACCCACTTGGGAAAGACTCCATGTGAAATACTTGTGCCTTTTGAACAACTGCTCTTTGCTCTCCACAACAAAATTATCGACCAATTCCTTGTCATTTAACATTGTCGCTATCAAATGCTGTGTTTGTGAGGACACCAAGCCATAGCTAGACATTTTGCGGGCACAATTCACCACTGCATCATTGTACGAGTATACGATGCCGACTCTCAAACCGGGGAAC
The DNA here is from genome assembly GCA_958450335.1 of Hibiscus tridactylites. NCBI lineage: Eukaryota > Viridiplantae > Streptophyta > Magnoliopsida > Malvales > Malvaceae > Hibiscus > Hibiscus tridactylites. The sequence continues at coordinate 37,714,508 of OY288280.1, forward strand.
CCCATGTCTTTTGAAAGACTGTAAACAATGTGGATCAGGTCACGGTTGCACTCGACTTCCTCTATGACCTCAGAAATGCTAACGAACTCGGGGTCCTTGAAAACTGTGGCGGCATAGATCTCGTCACCGATAAGGTGAATGTTCTTCTCGTTTATGAACCTCACGATGCTCTTCAATGTGTTTCGATCCATGATAGTTCCCAAAGGATTCGACGGATTTGTTATGAGCAATCCCTTAACTCTGATATTAGCTTCTTCAGTCTTTTCATATGCAGCTTCCAAGGCGTCTCTAGTGATTTGGAAATTGTTGGAACTCTCACAGATCACTGGAACAAGTTCTATCCCTGTTCTCCACCTCAAGTCACGATCGAATCTGTAAAATTGATATCATACTCTTTAGCACATATTTAACTCAATTCGAACATAAAAACCAATAATTATGAGTCTAATCAGATTCATCTAATCCCATACCGAGGACTATTTGACTATGTCTATTTCGTGCATCCAGCTATTATGGTTGAGAGTTAGGTCTATACGAGTAATGAGACGTAGACTGATTGAAATGAAGATGACTGCTCAACTTTCTAGAGATTATTACTGCCCCACTGGCCACTAAGGATGGTGAGCACTCATATTCATAGAAAAAGTTGATTTTTCTTTCCAGTTTTTATTCAATAACACAGAGATGGGCCATCGGCTTTAAAGGGTTGTGACATCAAAACAAAGAGACAACGTTGCTTTCATCACTGAAATGTGCACACAAATCTTGGATATGTCAATAATTTTTCTTTTCGTGGAAAGTGGTGAATTACCCAATTTTTTAAGTATCAGTTTTTGATTTATTGACTGATTAATTAAAATTAAATTTTGCAAAATATTATTATAGAATAATCCTTCAGATTTAATTTTCTTTGTTCACAAAGCCAAACTTTAAACTTTTATCCCGATTTAAAAGACTTAAACCTTCGTCTTATTAGACCAACTTATTATTTTGAATTATCAAGATTTTCATCCCCTTTGAATCAATACCAGGCGGCGACGTTGTCACATTTGACTTTACTGCTAAGTTGACTAAATTAATCTATTTTCATTAAACGAATCTTAGTCATAATTTAATAGTTAATTAGCAACTAGTGTGGGTTGGTTTGCGGACAAGAGGTCAATGCTGGTCACTATAAGTAGGCAGGAAAAAAAAACACAATGCATAATGCTCATCAAAACAGATTCAAAATTAAGTAATTTTGTGTAGTTTTAAAATAAGAAAAAGTAGGAATATATATTATTTTATAATCTCCTTAAAAAGTATTAAAAGAATAGAAGAAAATACCCTGGATAATAAGGAGTGGGGAGCAGTAAAGCTTCACCAGGATCCGCCAAGCAAAATGCAAGCATTTCATGAGCGCCTGTTGCTCCACCACTCATAACAATACGGTCTGGGTCAAACTTCACTCTATCTCCCCTCACTTTCCCCATGAACTTTGCAACAGCCTGTTGTTAACAAGTTGGATTAATTAATCAGCATGTAATGAAATATAAGCAAGAAAGTGTGTTATTTGTACGGCGTACGTACCTGTCTGAACTCAGGCATCCCATGATAATCCTGGAAAAGTGCTGTTTCTTTGAATTTGCCGACACCTTCCGGAGTGCAAAGGGAGGCCTCTGGGTGTTCCATCAGCCACTTTTTGATGAATTCAAAGCAAAGCTGGATCATGATATTTAAATCATCAGTTTCTACTTTCTAAAGCTAAAAGTAGTGGGAAAATTCATTCCATGTTCCATGGAGGTTCCTAAACTTACCTGATTCTCAGCTAGACCCATCTGAATGACACCATCAGGCCTGTCAGTAGAGTGAAATGGATTGGTCTCATATGCCTTCCATCCATCAAAATAAGGTGAGTTTTCACCATGCCCATTTCCGGTAGCAATCTTAGACATGGAAACCATTTTTTTCTGAACGGAAAAATAGCTTTGGGTTGAGAAAGAAATTGATTAGTTTAATGGGTCGAGTGTTGGAAATTTGGTTTGGAGGCAATGTGGGATGATGTTCAGCCTATATATAGAGGTTAGAGGTTGATGGGGTCTACACGAGGAAAAAGTTGAAAGTTCCTTGAACAACACATATGTTTCAGTTTAACAAGGTTTTGGTACTCATTTGTCTTTGGATTTTAGAAAAATTGAATTAAAAATTCCAATTTGGATACCTCCTCTCTTCTCCTCTTTACAACAAAGAGATTAGCATCACAGCATAATGGATGACAGATGTTGCCCAATGTCATGTACAATTAGTATATTTTTTAAGATTCAATCATGATCCTTAAATTAATAAAAATAATGTTAAAGATCTTGGTAACTTTAACATCATATCTAAGTTTGATAGTTATATTACCATTTTAAAAAGTTTAGAAGATAGTATGATTGATATAAATTCGATTAGCATTGTTATTGTAATAATATATAGAAGGATGTAATTTAAAAAGCGCCTAAATCATCTATTACTTTTTAATTTACGGGTAAAAAATATTTAACAAGTTTTTACATTATGATCAAAAGACAAAAAAATGACAGTTATATTAATTTGAGGTTTAAGGTAGGAAAAGCCCTCGAGTTAAAAAAAAATCAATTACGTTTTTTATTTTTTTTCACTTAATTAGATTCTTACTAAGAAATTGAATCAATTAAGTTTTTGAACTAATAAATTGAATTAATTAAGTCATTCGAACAATTTTAAACATTGAATCTTGATAATTTTTTCTTTAGATATTACTGACACGTGATACATTACAGTTCTATCATGTTGCATTTACAGATTTTTTTTTTCAATTTATATATTATAAGTTTTTTAGAACTTTTAAAGGATTTTTAAATAAAATATATTTTTAAAAATGTCAAGTGAAAACATTGTGACACAACATACTACATCAACAAATCGAGAGAAAAAAATGACAAGATTTAATGGTCAAAGGGCTTAATTGGTTCAATCTGTTAGTTTATGGGTTTAATTGATTCATTTTCTTGGTTTAAACGCTTTAATTAGGTGAAAAAAAATCATAGGCTTAATTGACTTTTTCTTCTTCAAAACTTTAAGGTTTCTTAAACTCTTACGCCTTAATTTAATTATTTGTTAATTGCTCATCCCCTTGTGTCCTGGTGGCAAAGGTAGATGTTTATCATCCCTTGGGACCCGGGTTCGAGCACCAGTTATGCCATGCTGTGTGTGCCGTCTTCAAAAAGACTAAGAAAGTTGAACAGATGCTACCCTTGCATCGCACCAGCATATTCAAAAAAAAAATTATTTGTTAATTTTTTTTTATAAAGTATCATGATTCCTTAAAATTTATCGTGGATTGCTTTTAATTTTTTATATTTTTTATTTTTATTTATTTTTACAAGCAAATTTGTTAAACATTTTCAAAAATTTTGGAATAATTTGGGTATTTTAAAATCCGAGTATTCCTCTTAACTCCTTTTTGTTCTTTGCATTTTTAATTTAATATATAATTTATATTACAAAAATCACAAAAATGGAAAAAATAAAAAAAAAAATCTCAAAATTTTAAATTATCATAAATTTAATATATTTATATGTCACGTTCCTAAAATGTCATGTGATGTTTTTATAACGAAAATATGAAACGTAACATAATTAATAATTATATAGGGTAAGTAAAATAATATGAACCCAGCAACTGTCTCAGCAGAAAAGCGGATGATGTTTATCTTAAGAGACACATGTTTGAATCGCTTTGTTTACAGGGTGTATATGTATTGTCAAAAGATTAAGAATATATATGAACAAATACTACCTTGTAATCAACTTTAGACTATTAAAAAAAATCTTTTAATATCACAATGGTACTAAAATATAATTTTAGATGTCGAAATATTATATATATATATATATATATATATATATATATATATATATATATATATAAGTCCTTAATCTTATAACTTATATTAAGAAGCTCATAACCTTTATCATAAGTCTAAATTAGACCCTTAGCTTTACGTTATACTTAAAACATAAATCAGCCTTTTATTTCTTTAGGTCTTGAGTTCTAAACCATGCAGGAGCACTCCTTTTCCTCTCTCTAATTTCTTCTAAATCCTTAAACTAATTCCCAACAAGAGCAGTCCCTTCTTTTGTTAAAAAAATGATTTTTCGTTAAAAGTGATACTTAAAATATCTCTGTTACACTAACTATCTCAATTGTTACCTTCATTAGAAAAATAATAAATTTTTTATTTTCTAGAATTTACGAAATACCTTTATTTAATAAAAAAACAAAAGTTAATAATTTAAAATAATTTTTTACTTTATTCTCTGTCCTTTTCCTCCTCACAATAGCTTATTTTGCCTGTCTGATCCATGCTTTGCTTTTCTTAATAATATCCGTGCTGAATCTTGTCGAGACTTGCTTCGTGCCATTTTTACGTCATATTTGGGTGAAAAACTCTTTTTTAATAATTATATATAATTTTGGCTCCCTCCCATAATTATTTGGAAAAATGACCCCCAAACTTGTCACGTAGTTAAACTTCGCGTTCTCTGGGAAGCGAGACGCGAACTCGCGTTTTGCAGAGCGCGCGTTCTGTCTACGTGGCATCGTTGTTTGAAATAACGGTTTTTAGGAGCTCGCGCTCTGCAGAACGCGAGGTCCCCGAGAATTTGAAAAGGCGGCTGAATATATCGCACAGAACTCGCGTTTTGCAGACCGCGAGGTCTGTGCGATTTTGGGTTGAAAAACAAGGGTGGGTAGGCCTGTTCGAGCCTAATTTCGGGCTTATAAATCGTATATTTTTAGCGAACATCGAGTTTGGGTTCGTAGTACTGAAAATTCTCTATCGTATGACATTAACATGGTCAATTTCCGTCCATTCTAAACTCGCTTAAAATGGCTTCCAAAACCCTATGCTATCATCCTTTTTTGAATGAAATTGACTTTGAAGAATAACTGATAATTTTGGTTTAGTAATCGCATAAAATTAATAAAAAATTGAAATTAAATAAACATTTAAAAGTTTAATTATAATAGATAAAGAAAATTAAAATACGGTATTTAAATAAAAACCAAATGTCTGGAATAAATATATTAGAAACATAAGTACATATGCATTAGAAAAAAAAGGCTAATGATGTCTATGTCCACCCGTTCCGCAGTCGGGTGGACGACGATCCTGATCTGGGTTCCTCCGAACAAGCTGTGATGCATCCTCATGGTCCCCATCATCATCATCTGTGATACGCGGACCTGTGTTGGGCCCGGGCGGGGAGTAAAACAAGCTACACGGCGGCGTTTGCAGGACAATGCTATAGTCAAACTGAGATGGCAACGATGAAATATCGATCAGCGGAGGACCACTCGTCAGCATACGGGGACGGTAGGCATCGGAGAAGCCGAAGTCGGGTGGAGGCTTCATATGCTGGAAAGTCGAAGGACCGCTCAAATTCTGAAATGTTGTGGCAAAAGAAGAGGCCCATGTAGTGTCAGTTCGCAGTCTCGAACCGCGCTGCCTCGACTGACTCTGGCTCGCTCGACGTGTGGGGCGTGGGAAGTTTTAGGGAGCCTGGGGAAGTTGTCGCTCGCGCTCCTCGAGAGTAAGGATATGTTGCTTCCCATAGAGCCCATACCACTGAAAGTAATCGAAATTGACCAAAATGGACCAATCCAGAATGGGTCGGAGGATGTGTGGGCGACTGGCAAATCGGTCATCCCAAAGCTGAATCCAGTTAGCATGGTAATGGGCCCAATCAATCTCTGTCTTCCCCTGGCGCATCAGAAGGTGGAATTCGTCCAAATTTGGTGGTTCCTCTTGCGAAACCCCTTGGACATACATGATCTGTCGGAGAACCCGATCCGTAGGATGCCACACGATAATTTCATAGTTGATCAGTGGCACTCGTGCAAGCCATACGTGCTGGTCACGCAGAATCTCGGGCGAAGTAATTTGCTGAATCACCTCAGAAGCGTAGGGCATCCACACGAACTAAAAAATTATAACATTTCTAACGGTTATATGAAATATTATTGGAAAAAAAAGTATGAAAAAATTCAAATGAATTTTCGGATTACCTGATAGTGCTTCATCTTATCCATAACAAGCATGTAGTCTTCTTGGTTTTTCGGTAGGTCCTGGTGGGTCAGTGTTTCGCTCCACCTATCATTAATGGAAAATAAAAAAATTCGTTAAATAAAATAATTTAAAAATAAAATAAATATAATAAATTGAATATTACCTCCGAAGAAGCGGAAATAAATAGGGGAGGGCTGTCTAGGTTGCGGGCTTAAAAAAGGCATCCGAAACCAAGCCCAAGACTGAATGAGTAAACAACATCCTCCAATAGCTGCTCTATCATGGTCGACGTTTTTGTAGAGCTCTCTAAAAAGAAACGCCAAGACAGCTGCTCCCCAACATTTTTGTCTAGCTTCATCGAAATTGATAAGATGATAAAGCCACATCACGTGCACTTTGGTGCTGGATTTGTTTGGCATTAATATCCCGCCGATAATGCACAAGATATGGGCACGCGCAAACCGCTGTGAAAATAATAAATATTTAATAAACGAAATATATTAAATATGGTAAAATTAGTGAAAAAATGAAAAAAAAAATACCTGGAGTGTTTCGTCATCCGCATGGGGGGAGGGTTTTCAAATTCAGCCTCCAAATAAGATAGGGATATTATCCCACCGTCCCACGCATCCGCTAGGGGCGCCACTCCCATTATTTGAGCAAATAGATCTGGCTAATTACCCAACGCTATACTCGTAATAAGGTTGACGTCCGTAGGTAACCCTAGATGATAGGCAACATCCTCCAGCGTTATTGTTGCCTCGCCTATCGAGAAATGAAGAGTGTGCGTCTCTTGCCTCCATCGTTCTATTAGCGCGCTAATCAACGAAGGGTTACACTTCACACCCGCTAAGATCCTCGCTACGTGGCCAAAACCAGCTCGATCAATCCACGGCATAACGGTGGGATCAGGTGCGTGGTTGATACGGTTAAGGTAACAAATTAACCGACGTTCGCATCCCTTCAAAAATAAAATAAAAATAAAAAATAAAATAGTTGGAAAAATGCGTGTAAAATAAAAAAAGAAAAAAATAATATCTCTTCTGTTGTCCTGAAATAATTAGAGCATTATTTCGCGTCATTTCGTAAGCCCTCCATTGTATCGAAAGAAAATTAAGTATAGTGAAAAACAGCAGAAATCACGTTCTGTGCGTGGTTGATATGGGGGTAGGGCCACCAATTTATAGATGAGCTCGTGTCCTTTGGGAATCGATGTTAATGAACCTTGCGTTCTGGAAAAACGCAATATTCTTAAGACCTCGTGTTTCACCGGACGCGAGGTTCATTGAAAAGACATGTCACGCAACAGACGCATGATCTGAACGGGCAGAAGGGACCTAGCGTTCTGCACAACGCGAGTTTCTAAATAACTCGCTTTCTACAAGACGCGAGGTCGTGAGATTTTTAAATGATGACTTCCCGCCCAGGAAAGTCATTTAATATTCTATTAATTATATATATATTTATTATTATTATTATTATTAAATGTCATAATAGTTATAATAATATTATTAATATTCTAATAAATATAAATTTATTATTATTATTATTAGTAAATAGATTATTATTAGTAATAATAGTTTATATTAGGATTAAAATAAAATGTTATTATTATTATTATTATTCATTAAAAATAATAATATTTTTTTACAATTGAACGAATTTGAGTATTTCATAATAATTGAATGTATAAAATCGTAGTTACACAGAGCCAACATTTCTTAAAAGATCCTCAAATTGTTCTGACGGTGATGATCACCATGAAGGTGGAATTCGTGTTGATATTTGTTTTCAATGACAAGCAACCTGGCCTTTCAGCGTATTATGGGGTACCTTAAAAACATGTATTTAACTTTTTGGTAAAACACGTGCTTGTCTTCTAGATTCCCAGATTCTTGGATATTACGATTTGTTGATGTCAGTCAAGAGCGATGAAAAAATTATACATAGTTAACCCAAGAGGACGTATATATGCAACTACAAATAACAACATATCGCAATATTCGAGAAATTAGTTTGAAAATAAACTTCCTAGATACGCGATATGTTGCCAATAGTAGCTGCAATCGAAAATTGCTTACGTGGATATGCTAACGTATATATGCAACTACAAATAACAACAAATCGCAATATCCGGGAAATTAGTTTGAAAATAAACTCCCTAGATACGCGATATGTTGCAATTAGTAGCTGTGATCGAAAATTTTTACAATTGATGGGTGGGTGGTCCTTCCCTCCCCCAAGAGTTGGCAATTTATAGATGGAGGTGGATATGCTGACATGGCAAACTCGCGTTTAGTAGGACGCGAGGTCTTTGGAAACTCGCGTTATACAAAACGCGAGTTCACTGTGACGTCAGATTTCTGTCAAAATCACTTTATACAGAAAGCGAGGTTGGTCTATATATTTGCACGCCGATGGATTTTCGTATCCAGTGAAGTTGTTTCAAATGAATTCGTGTTTTAATGGGTTTTTGAAGTTAGAGTTGTTTATGTATTTTCTGTTCCGCTGGGTTCATGATAGTTGGAGTTGTGTCATGATTTTGTGTTCCGCTGGGTTCAGACCCCCGCATGATACGTTGATTAAAGAATACTTACCGACATATCGCAATATCCGGGAGCGTGTGGCCGTCTTCAATTTACCGCCAAGAAATGCCTAGAAAGTTTTCATTTAAACTTTATAGGCACTTCTTGGCGACTCTTTTCTGAAGTTCACCGCTTGCCCTCACCATCTGCAAAAAGTCCAGACTGAAAGAAGCGAGGACAGATTCAGATAGAGCATATTGCATATGCAGCTCTATTTTTCTAATGTAGCCGGTGCCGATTACACTTGCTAATGCGGGTCAAAGCTGTTACCATTTCAGAAGATGATGATTATCGCGCTCGCTTCTTTCACTCTAAACTTTTTGCAGATATTGTATCGACCGATTGACATGCAGATGGGGGTCAAAGCTGCGACCATTTGAGAAGATGATGATTATCACGCTCGCTTCTTTCACTCTGGACCTTTTGCAGATATTGTGTGGACCGATTGACATATCTATAGGAAGACTTGTTGAAAGTTTTGTTAAATGAATTGCGAATTAAATTTTTCATTCGAATTAAATTGACTTATATGGTGTTTTTCCTTTACTATAAATACCCACCAATTCCACCATCATTTACTCATTCCTGTTTCTCCCAAAACACCCAACGCTAATCTTTGCTCCTCTTATGGCAAAATTTCACGCAACATTTTATTTTCTCGGTACTTATTTCGAATCAACAATCACCAGCAAAATATCACTCAAAGATTTATTAAAGTTGACATCAAGAGAGGTTAGTAAACGCACCGACAAACAAATTTCTTCCTTGGAATGTCGAATCCCAACACTGTCAGCAAACGAAACGCACTATGTTCTGAAGCTTATGAACGAAACAAATGTTTGTAACATGTATGACCAGCTCAATTCCGTTGAGCTAAATACGTCGATTTAAATGTTAAGTTTGATGAGGTCAACGCTGACGAAGGTAGTACGTCTGCACCCGTACAACCTGCTTCGACCAATGAACAAGTTCTGTCTTCACCGGATGTTGATGCAGCTGCCGACGCACTGCAGCTTTTTATGTACATGCGTAGACAAAGAAAACAACAGCTGGTCGAAGAACTAAACTTAAGTTCAGACGTGTCAACTGACTACGGTGATTCGGATGAACCATAAACTTCTTAAATCATCGTTGAATTATGTTATATGATGACTTTTTTCATCCTTTATCTATAGAAAACAACCCACATTTCCAAAACCACCATTTGTCCGACGTGAAGTATTGGGTGCCAACATCTATAGATCCGTTAACATACTATGTATGCAGCATTGCGGACACTGCTAATGTGGAGTTGATGCTGGCTACCCACTTCGAGTATTCATTGGGCGGGGCCCTGGAGTTGTATGCATCGTTTTCATATTCTAATCCTGCTATCGAAATACCAAGCTGGGTCGGGCAAATTTCGACTTCGATCTGAATGCCAACGTTGATAGCCCGACTGCAAGTCTAAGAAATGATTTTAACCTATTGTGCCAAGACAACGAGTTCGGTGCATCGTCATCTGCTGTGCCAAGACATTCGTGCTTAGCTAGTATCGGGTTCGACCTGAACCAACCCCCAAACGATGAATTCGATACACTAAGAAATGCAACGTACGCTCCATACAATCCGTATAGTTTTGGAGGGGAGGGAGCATCGTCGTCTTACGTTACGCACGACCATGAAGCATTCAACCCCTTCAATGATTCCTCATATGGACGACACTCAACGTATGTCCCTAGCACGGAGTACGTTCAACCATCTATGGGGAGACATTCTTCTTTTGGTGCTCTTGAATTTAGTCTTGGAAATGCAGTTCCTGAGCGATCTCGTGAGAGGTCTCACAATCGTCGACCACCATGCTTGCCTCCAAGGGTAGCGATCGACGAAGCTGTACTATACCAGCTCCCGGTGGATGCTTCTGACGAAGAACCGATTAGAGAACCCGGGCCCGACGGCGAAGATCTGGGCCATTCTATGAAGAACTAGAAGACTTGACCGTTCCACCAGAAGACTTGACCGTTCCACCAGCATATTTCGAAGAACAGCCAGTAGCAACAAACTTTCTTATTTCAACGGCACCTATTTCTATGTACCATCCACCATCCCACTTCAGAACGATTGATATGGATGCCATGGACGTTCTTGAATTTTCGCATGACCAAACAATTGACGGTTGACTCAACCGTTCTGATGGTTAACTGGCCATTGGTATGACGTTCTTGACAAAAGAACTGGCGGTGGCAGCAGTTAAGCAGTACAACATTCGTCAGGATGTTGAGACGACAGTGAAGAAAACCCAAGCGAAATACTACAAGGCGCACTGCACTCAAAAGGATCACGGCTGTAAATGGAAATCCGTATATCACAATTGAAGAAGGCATACGACCGTTGAAGAATAACAAAACTTGTAGGGTCCCATACATGCACTGTTGGTAGCCTAAGCCAGGATCACAAGAACCTCGATGCAAAGTACCTCGCCGACATCTTTATGCCACTGGTCAAAACAAATCCCAAGGTGTCGATCCCCATATGTCAGGCTGCAGCTGAAGGTGTCACCGGCTACCGTCCTGAATATTACAAAGCATGGTATACGAAGAAGTGGGCCGTAGAACAACTGTTTGGCCGATGTGATGATTCTTACAAAGAGTTGCTTTCGTGGCTAAATCTGCTGCATAAACACATCCCCAGAATGGTTGTCAAACTTGATACGGTTCCTGCATACGAAAATGATTGTGTTGTTCGAGGTGTTTCTCAATTCCATCGGTTATTTTAGACTTTCCCGCAGTGCATCAATGCATTCAAGCACTGCAAACCGATGGTCCAAATCGATGGCACATGGTTGTACGGAAAATATACACAGACCCTACTTCTAGCTATTGCACAGGACGACAATCGAAAATACGTTCTTGTTGCATTCGTAATCGTCCCAAAGGAGGATTTGGAGTCTTTGATGTTCTTCCTTTAGAACCTACGAAAATATGTCTTTGATCCTGTAATACGGGCAAGGGACGGTGGGGTATGTGTTATTTCTGACAGAGGCACAACGCTCTTGTGGGCACTAGAACGTTTGGGTGAGTATTGGCAGCCTTCATACATTTACCACCTTTTTCCTTGCGGCACATAGCCGTAAACTACCTGTAGCAATTCAAGAACTGTGATGAACGTGAACTGGTGCTCACAATGGGTACGTCCTTTATGTCATTTTCATTTACTATATTACTTGTTGCTCGCTTTCATTTACGACCTCTTTGCATGGGTTGTTCGCCCATAACTATTCAACTGTCATCCCTTAGGCAACTCGCACTACAAACAAGAGGTGAAGGAGGTGTTCGAGGAACTGAGAGCGAGAAACAAACATGGCGCAAACTATCTTGAAAAAATCCCGAGGGAAAAATGGCTTCAATCGTATGACGAGGGTAAACGATGTGGTCACATGACAACGAACTTGGCTGAGGCAGTGAACTCATCATTGAAGGGAGTGCGATAGTTGCCTATCACTTCCATTGTCAAAGCGACCTACTATCATTTGGCTACCCTATTTGCAACCTTAGGAAGGCAAGCAACTGAGTACATGGCCGGTGGACACATAGTCCATCCGGATTTCCGCACAAAAACTGCATACTCAATTCCACCAATCAAGACAGATGACTGTAACTCTCTTCTCGCGCGAAGGACACAAGTTCCGTGTTTTAGAATATTCCAGGCGGTTGGAAGGCATTCAGCACAACGCGTACGTGGTAGATCTCATGGCAAGAACCTGCGAGTGTGGAATATTCCAAACATTCAAATACCCGTGCGCACACGCCATTGCTGTTTGCGCAAACCAACAGATAGACTACATGCAACTGGTTGATCTGATATACTTACTCCAAACGGTGTTTAAGGTTTATGAAAAAGAGTTTCCTCCAATCAGAAATGAGGTTGATCCGAATGTCGTTAACACTGAACTAGCCATACGCCCTGATCCAGCACTATTGAGAGACAAAGAACGTCCACGGTCTACACGAATATACTGTGCGGAGGATATGGTCAAACATCGTGAAAAAACCAGACAAAAGAAGCATTGTAGTATATGTAAAAATTCTGGACACTCAAAGACCAAGTGTCCTAATCGCTCGGCCCCTCGTCTTAATTAATAAAATCAGTACAACATTTGCCCACTTTTAGCCCATAATTATCGATCAATAAAATTAGACTAATTCGTTTTATAAAATAGTCCATCTTATACTTTCAATCATTCAAAAAAATTAGGATAGCGTTTTCGAAGCGAATTTAAGTCAGTGTAGAATGGACGAAAATTGATCGTGTTGGTGCCATATAATAGAGAATTTCCAATACTACAAACCCACACTCGCTGTTTGCTAAAAATATACGATTTACATGTCTGAAATTCTGCTCGAACATGCCTATCGACCTTTGTTCAAAGGCAATTTCATTCAAAAAAGGATGATAGCATAGGGTTTTGGAAGCCATTTTAAGCGAGTTTTGAATGGACGGAAATTGACCGTGTTGGTGTCATACAATAGAGAATTTCCAGTACTACGAACCCAAACTCGATGTTCGCTAAAAAATACTATTTATAAGCCCAAAATTGGGCTCAAACAGGCCTACCCACCCTTGTTTTTCAACCCAAAATCGCACAGACCTCGCGTTTTGCATAACGCGAGTTTTGTGCGGTATATTCAGCCGCCTTTTCAAATTCTCGGGGACCTCGCATTCTGCAGAACGCGAGTTTCTGAGAAACCGTTATTTCAAACAACGATGCCAAGTAGATGGACCTCGCGCTCTGCAGAACGCGAGTTCAAGCCTCGCTTCCCAGAAAACGCGAGGTTCAACTACGTGGCAAGTTTGGGGGTCATTTTTCCAAATAATCTTGAAAGGCAGTCAAAATTATATATAATTATTAAAAAAGGGGTTTTCACTCAAATTTGCCCATTTTTACTCTTGTCGGTGACAGTGTATTTCAGTAGTTTGTTTTGTTATGTTGAAAAAAAATGGTGTAATTTCACTTTAAATTCAAAATTTTAACTCTAAAAATTAAATTTTATTTTAAAACTAAATCCTTCAAACATAAATTAATAAACATTATTCTTAAACTAAATTTATAAATTCTAAATTGAACCAGCATCTAGAATCTTGTTTCATTACAAGTGTATGAATTTTTTTAATATAATATTAACTATCAATTAATTTTACAAGATAATATATTATATTTTAGAGTAAGATCATATGTTTAAATTTAGACGGTAAGAATTAAATAAATTAAATTGAGAATGCGCAATATAATGATATGTACTTGATTTAAATTTTTTTATTATTATTTTAATAGTTTAAAGGTGATTACGAGGTATTATCTGTTCATAAATATTCTTAACCCTTTAACAATAGACATACACATTGTAGACAGATAGATTTAAACATATGTCTTCTAAGATGAACATCATTCGCTTTTCTATTGAGACATTTTGTTGAGTTCGTACTCAATTCAAATTAATTGATTGAAGAATTAAATATTAGACATTTCATACGGAACATTTAGACTGTACTGCATAGTAATAGTTTAATTTTTTTACACATAATTATTAAATAGAATATTAATTAGTTTTGCTTTTATTTATATACATTTATTGGGTTTTTCGTATAACGTTTGACTTATTTGCAGCAGATGTAATCATACTTTTTCCTTTCAGGCCAACCAACAATTTCCATAATAAATATTTGAGAAAAGTCACATTTCAGTCCCTAAAATTGTCCTTTTTTTTTTCTTATATTGGTACTTGAATTTATCTATTTTTTATGTTGGTACTTATTTTTTTATTTATATTGGTACTTGAATTTTTGTAATTTCCCACACTGTTACCTTTTTGTAACAATGTTAAAAAGTACCAATATAGATAAAAAAAAACCTTAAGCAGCTTGATGAAAAGAAAAACTTAAGTAGCAATGAAGAAAAAAATGCAGAAATCCAAAGGCCAAAATGTAAGTAGCTATTCCTAATTATTTCTGCAAAAATATAAACCAATTACTATTATTTATTGCGATCCCCAAATCTGCAAAAACAGATTGAAAAAGATATGGCACTCACACGTAACCGTGTGTAGGTCCACTGACATCACTCACTTGCAATGTCTCAAATTAAGCTTAAGCCATTAAAACCACTCATAAACCTAATTTATATCTTTTACGCATTTATCATTTTTTAAGTAACCTTACCCTATACTCGTATTTCACGCAATTAAATAGCGAGATAAATAGAAGAATGCAAATTAATATAAAATAAGATATTATTTGTATATATTTAACTGCTCAATTAATTAATGAGTTCTACTAAAGTCCAGATTTTACTAAAAATCTTATTTGTAAATATTACGATCAATTCTCTTAAAATTTTATATGTTTTGACTTTAAAAAATATTATAATTGTATTAAATTTATACCAATATCAACGATCGGAGGTATATAGTAAGTTGGTGGAGTAATTGCCCTAACTTTAATGTTTTAATCGTATTTTAGGTCACTCGTAATTTTAAAATCATTGCAATCAATCTAATTTGTGACAATGGTAGTTAAAATTAATAAAATCGATCCCTTGTTTCTTTGATTTAATTATTATTTAAAATATTTTAATTTTAAAATTATTAAAACTATACTTTACTCCTTTAGATTTTATGATTTAAATAATTTCAAGACTCAATTTTTTTAAAAAAAGTTAATGAACTTATCTTTCATAATTCAATTATAACTGGTGACAACAAGCGTCTAATACTAATACTCAAATTGAAATATCATAATAAAATAAAACAACACGAAAAGCTGAAAAGAACCGTCCCATGTGATTGTAAAATTAGTTTCAAAACCTTCCATATTTTCAATGAGGAAATGCCATTGCCATTTTTGGGCATTTCCCATTTTTCATATGATAAGCATGATGCCATTGCCATGGACCATCAATTTTATTCCAAATATTTGCATCATTTTTAAATCACAATTTGCTTAAAGTTGAGATTAGGGTTAGGGGAGTGGACACTTGTGATGTTTGCAGTAAGCAATACCGACAATTAAATGAAGTGGGGCCGGGGTAGGTTGTAAAGACTAAAGAGTGACCGACATGAGTCAAGACAGTTTAGGAGAGGAGTTGAGCCTGAGGAGCTTTATGTCAAAACATGGCGGAGTCTGATTCGGATTCAGTACAATGTCACAGTCTGCTTGTCTGCTACATGTAATAATAATAATAATAATAATAATAATAATAATAATAATAATAATAATAATAATAATTCAACCAAACCTAACATTTCTCAGAAACTGCAACCCCTGCAGAGGCAGCAGCAGCAAGCAAGCTATGGAATAAATTGACTTTTTGTTTTATAAATTTCTTGATTGTCCTTGTTTGGACAGTTGGATTGCATAAAACTAATGATAATGGTTTGGTTTGATACTTGATCTTTTATTTTAACCAAGATTTTCCGACATTGCTTGTTAATCACCCCTCTAATATTATATTGAATACTCATTTTAGTTGTTATTTTTTTTTCGAAGTAATTAGCCCCCAACGTTTTAATTTGTGTCAAAATGTTTTCTCTGTAAATGAAAAATATTAGTCAACTGACGGTAAACAACTTGATTAAATAACACGTCAAAAGAAAAATATTTCATATTTTATCAAATTATATGTTGAGTTGATCAAACGATTGCAAATGGCCAAGAGGGGTGATTTGGCGATTAAAATTTGAAGGGAGAAATTGGATGAATAAAAAATTGGACACAAAGCAATTTATAATGGTTCAAGTTCCTAAATGAACTCTACCTCCACTACCTTAGCTCCCACTAAGGATTTTCAACCAATCCACTAATTGATTTTCCCCTTTTCTTGGATGAGGAGGAAACCTTATAAGATCGATTAAGCTTTCTACCCAAAGCTTAATCCAACTCACTCTTTACAAAGAAGAAATTTCGTAAACCTCACAATTACAACTCAAAGGTTGATGTTTACCCAAATACAATCAATCACACCCTAAACTCTCAATAAAAATTACAATGAAAGACTCAATTGAGTTGGGTACAAAGATTTGACTCTAAATGATCAAGGTTTGGATTTGAATGCTTTGATGTTGCTTGAAAGCTCAATAGTTATTGTTGTAGCTTTAGAGACTTGTTTTTATACCTTCTCATTGATTTCTAGCCGTTTGGGTGGTTGATATCATCAATAGAGCCGTTGGGGCTCTCTCTTCCCTCCACAAATGCAGTTCTGCAACTATCCGTATCGGAACACGGTACCCTTGTATTGAAACAAAGACTCAAAAAAGAAAGAGTCGTTATATTTAAAATGGGATCGCATCGAAACGGTTAGAGGCCGTATCGAAACAGTAAAGGCAAAAAGGAGAGTTGTGTTTTAATTAAAGTTTGATACCTTTTAATGCCTATTTAAAGTAATCTGAGCGATCGTATTTCGATACGCCACTTGGCGTATCGGAACGGCCGTTTCGAAACGCCATCGAGCCGTTTCGATACTAGACATGTTTCGATACAAGTTAACCCTGTTTTGGAACAACACCACAAACCCATACCAAAACGCGAAGAACCTGTTTTGATACGATTCACTACTGGAATCACCTCAGATTAAGCCCGTATTGAAATATATTTAGCTGTTTTGATACACCCTTACTAGAAACTGTATTTTGGGCAGTTTCATGTCCAAAGAGTCAACTTAGATTGAGCCTAAATGCATGTAAATGATATATGAGCAAGATTTAATAGCTAAAATTGATGCATACTCCCCCTAGCAACATGCATAGAAGCAAAATTATGCAAATTAACATAAAATTGAAACGGTTCGAGGCTGTATCGAAACAGTAAAGGCAAAAAATGAAGGTCGTATCGAAACGGATAAGGGCAATGTCGAAACATTTTGAAACGGTCAATTGGTGTTTCGAAAATGCTTAGGGGTGTATCAAAACACTAAACCAAATCTTCAAAAATCAGTTTCTGACAACTAACGGCTAGTTCATTTAATGCCCAATTTTAAAATTACTTAACCCCTTTATCGAAACGGGTGTGAGCCGTTTCGAAACAATACTAAAAAATCAAAAGCCCAGATAAAGGTCGTATCGAAACGGGTGTGATCCGTTTTGAAATAGATGTCTCCAGTGGCAAAACGTATCGAAACACTTTGAGGGTGTTTCGAAACACCTGGGTGATTTTGTACATTTTGGCTTTGAAACACTTAGAAAAATTTATGGGGTTTAAGTTTTGACTTGAAAACATTTTAAGTCTAAATTGTACTTGTCAAAATCTAGTATTTTGATTACTTAAAAATTTATTTACTTTGTAATTTAGTCCTTGAATTACTTGTTGTATAAAAATCAAATATTATTTTTACAATCTCCCATTTTTAATATAACAAAAACAAAGTAAAATTTTAAGTAAACTCCCCCTAAATTTAAGCTAGGTTTTGAAAAAGATTTTAAAAATTTAGCTTAACTCTTCTCCCCTTTTTGTTAGATCAAAATCAATGAAGGAATAGAGCAATATATCACAAGTCAAACCACAATTAAAGCAACATAATTTTATTAAGCATTAAAAGCCAAAGCAAATTAAGTTCATAAATTCGAAATATAATATTCAAACCATAAGATCTAAACATAAATCAAAGCATAGGTCTTAAAATAAAAAAAACATAAATATGTGCATAAAAATAGAGAAATCTTAAACTAGATGAGATGCAATGGAATGCAATGATTTAAGGCTCATCATCTTCGTCATATTTATCAGTGGCATTGCTCCTTCAGAATTGTCTCCATTCTCCATAGAAATCGGTAAAGGACATGTCCATACAAGTTTATTGAGTTTCAACCGAGGTGAGGCGATTCTCAACATTTTGGATACGCCCCTCCACGGTAGTGAGGCGAGTATCAATAGTAGTAAAACCGGAGTCCATGTGGGTGCACAAACCGTGAAATTGTTCGGTAAGGAAGGTTATGAGAGCTTCGTTGTTTTGCAGAGCAACTTGATGTTGAGGTTAGGGGGCAGAAACGGGCAGAGGATTCTCGACACGAATCCACTCTCCATCAATGCAATAAATTTTTCTCTGGAGAAGTGTGCGCTCATCGATGTGATCTGTAAAACCTATGTTTGATTTTGATATAATTAGATCTTTAAGGATCAATTTGTAAAACTTAAAATTATTTTTATAAGTCCCTTAATAAGTTTCAAAACACCAACACTTTAAAACTGATTTGTAAAACTCAAACTCAAAATATTTTCTAAGTGTTCCATGGCAAAACCATTGAAAATCGTTCAGGTGTATCGATACACTCCCAAGCGTATCGATACCTTTTTGCTAAACTTGGTTACTGTCGGAACACGTATCGATACGATAAACCCTCTTTTCGATACGCCCCTGTGTTAAAATTCAAAGAGTTTGAATAGCGTACCGATACGGCTAACCCTCGTATCGATACGGGCTTTATAATTTTTAAATATAAGTCGGTTTAAAAAATATGACCGTTGGTGTTAGTTGGTTGGTAACAAAAGTTTAAAAGGTCGTTGACCCGTATCGATACACCTAACCCCCGTACCGAAACGGATATCGACAGTGAGCTAAGTTGAGAAAAAGGTATCGAAACGACCCTTACCGTTTCGATACCCCGTACCGATACGCTTACGCGCGTATCGATACCCCTTATTTATTGCACACAACGACTCTTTCTTTTCTGAGACAGGTATCGATACACCTCCACGCGTACCGATACGGCTAGCTGCAGAAGTGCCTTCATGGTGGTAAGAGAGGGTTCCAACGGCTCCATTTATGTTCCCAACCACCCAAACGGCTAGAAATCAATGAGGAGGTATAAAAGACACATCCAAAAGCTACAACAACAACTATTGATCTTCAAGAAAACATCTATTCATCAAATCCAAGCAATTGTGCAAAAATTCCTTATTGTCTAGAAACCCCAATTGTAATTTTCATTCATATCTTGTTCAATTGGGTTGAGTGCTTGTAATTGGGCTATCATTTGTATTGAGAGATACTTCATTAGCCAATAAATTTCTTTGTTCTCTTGTTGTGAGGATTGTGTTGAATTTTGGGTAGAAAATTCAACCGAAATTGTAAGGGTTGCCTCCTTAGCCTAGAAAAGGGGAAGAACAATTAGTGGAATTGTTGCAAATCCTTAGTGAAGCTAAGGTAGTGGATGTAGAGTTCATTTGGAACATGAACCACTCTAAAATCCCTTGTCTATTATTTTTAATTTGCAATTTTCCACCACAATGTCTTTAAAAATCCAATTCACCCCCTCTTGGTTTATATCGATCTTTCGATCCACTCAACAATTGGTATCAGAGCCTACCTCTTTGAGGATTAACAACCACAAGAGGAGTTCCTTGGAAGAGTGTGATCATCATATATCAAGAGATGGCTTCAACCTCCGGTTCGGGCATGTACGAGTCACAATCCACTACAAAGCCTCATTCTTCAACGGTGATAACTATTCTTTTTGGAAGAATAGAATGCGTCTCTTCATCAGGTCAAATGACTATCTAGTGTGGGATGTCATTGAAGATGGGCCATATATTCCATTGAAGCAAGATGGTGAAGGCAAGATGGTTTTAAAGAGGAAAGTGGAGATAAGTGAAGAGGAGAGAAAAAAGATTCAAGTCAATGATAAAGCTCTCAACATGTTATTTTGTTCTTTCGGTCCGAACATCTATTCAAAGGTCTCATCCATCGAAAGTGCCAAAGAAGTGTGGGACACTCTTGAGACTACTTATGAAGGCACCAACGATGTTAAAGAAACTAAGATTGAAATTCTCAATCTTAGTTATGAAAATTTCAAGATGGAGCCCGATGAGACGGTGTCAAAGATGTTTGATCGTTTCTCCACGATTGTCAATGGGCTAAAGGGATTTGGAGAGATCATACCGGAAGACAAGCTTGTCCGGAAGCTACTCTATTCACTTCCCGAGTCTTGGGATGGGAAGAGAACTGCTATCATCGAAGCAAAGAATTTGAAAACTTTGAAGCTTGATGAGCTTGTGGGTTCTCT
Source organism: Hibiscus tridactylites (assembly GCA_958450335.1). Lineage (NCBI taxonomy): Eukaryota > Viridiplantae > Streptophyta > Magnoliopsida > Malvales > Malvaceae > Hibiscus > Hibiscus tridactylites. The sequence continues at coordinate 37,735,196 of OY288280.1, forward strand.
CCTTACTCATGAGGTCATGAAGAAAGGAAGGGAAGATGAGAAGAAGAAAGAAGAGAAAAGGGTAGAGAAGCTTGAGGTTGAGAAGAAGAAGAAGATGGGAATAGCTCTCAAGGCTAAAGCTTCACAACATGACGAGAGCTCATCTAATGAGGAGGATGAACTTGAAGAATTGGCTATGATAGCCAAACGATTCTCACGTTTCATGAGGTCCAACCGGGGAAGAAAAATCCAAAGGAAGATGGACTTCAAAAGCAAGAACAAAGAAGAAGGAAGGGTTCCTATCATTTGCTTTGAGTGCAAACAACCCGACCACATACGTTCGGAGTGCCCTCAACTCAAGAAGAAGGGCTTTGAGAAGAAGAAGAAGCTCAAAGCCAAGCTTGCTACTTGGAGTGATGAGGAGTCATCGGAGGACGATGAACAAGAAGTGGCTAACCTTTGTCTCATGGCACTTGAGGAAGATTCCTCCATGGTAACCTCTAACTCATCTACTTTAGATTTTGAAGAATTAAATGATGCATATGATGAGTTACAAGAGGTCTATGATGAATTAGTTAAGAAATATAAAGAGTCGGTCATTAGGAATAAAAAGATCATTTTAGAACTAAATGAGAAAAATGACTTACTCACTCAAGCTAATTCAAAATTTGAGGAAAAGATATTAGGATTAAAAGATGAACTAAAATTCTTTCAAGATGAAAATGTTGATCTTAATAATCTTTTATCTCAATGTAATAGTGAACACCAAAAGGTGTTGGGTGAGCTAAATGAGCTCAAAAAGTCTTTGAAAAATGTTGGTAGTGTCAAGCATGAAATAGGTGAATCCTCTAGAACACACCAACCTAAGAAAAAGACTAACTACTACAAACAAGGTAGCTATCCTAGACATAGTAGAGCTAAAAGAATTAGAAGTGTATGGGTTCCTAAGGAACTTGTAAAATCTAATAATATTATTGCCATGTCATCCTGGATTCCTAAGGGAACCAAGGTTTTGGGAGCTAACACTCATGGACCCAAAATGATTTGGGTACCAAAAACAAAAGCTTAATATCTTTGTTTGTAGGGGGAGCATTGCTACAATGCCAAATCACAAAGTCAAAACTCATGGTACCTTGATAGTGGATGCTCGAGGCACATGACCGGAGACAAGAGTAGATTCATGGATCTAAAGCCAAAAAGTGGAGGAGTAGTGACATTTGGTGACAACTCCAAAGGCCACATTAAAGGTATTGGCTCCATAGGTAATCACTCTACCATTCTCATTGAAAATGTCTTATATGTCGATGGTCTTAAACACAATTTATTGAGCATAAGTCAATTGTGTGATAAAGGATTTAATGTCTTATTTGATAAAAATGGATGCAAAATTGTAGACATTAAATCTAATAATATTATGCTCATAGGTCATCGCATAGGAAACATATACATGGTGCATCTAGATGACATTCATACATCTCATGCATGCTTAGTTGCACAAAATGAAAATGATGCATGGTTGTGGCATAAGAAACTAGGACATGCTAGCATAAGTGTTTTAGAAAAACTAGTCTCCCTAAATCTAGTTAGAGGTTTACCCAAGATAAAATTTTCAAATGAAAAAATTTGTGATGCATGCTCAAAGGGTAAACAACATAGATCTTCCTTTAAATCCATTAATGATGTTTCTACTAGTAGATGCTTACAACTAATCCACATGGATTTATTTGGGCCAATTAAAACTATGAGCTTGGGTGGTAAGTCTTATGCTTTTGTGCTTGTCGATGATTTTTCTAGATTTACTTGGGTTCTATTTTTAAGTACTAAAGATGAGGCTTTGGAAAAATTCATCACATTTTCAAAATTAACCCAAAATGATCTTGAACTAAAAATTTCACATATTAGAAGTGATCATGGAACCGAGTTTCAAAATTTGGGGTTTGAAGATTTTTTAAATGAAAATGGTATTAGCCATAATTTTTCGGCTCCTCGAACTCGTCAACAAAATGGGGTAGTTGAGAGGAAAAATAGAACTTTGCAAGAAATGGCTAGAACTATGCTTTGTGAAAACAATTTACCTAAATATTTTTGGACGGAAGCCACAAACACCGCTTGCTATATTATAAATCGAGTAATGATTAGGCCAATTTTAAAGAAAACACCTTATGAAATTTTAAAATCTAAAAAGCCTAACATTAGCTATTTTCACCATTTTGGTTGCAAGTGTTTTGTTTTAAATAATGGAAAAGACAACTTAGGTAAATTTGATGCAAAAAGTGATGAAGCTATTTTTATAGGTTACTCTTTAACCTCTAAAGCCTATCGAGTATTTAACAAAAGAACTTTAGTAGTAGAAGAATCTATTCATGTTGTATTCGATGATAACCTCCTTCCTAGGAAGGATTCTTGTGATATTGATGTTGTAGGAATCATAAATGCCTTTGATGGAGGACAAACTTCAAAGGAGGATGAGATTCCAACAAAAGAAGAGGACACACAAGATCCACCTCTTGAAGCCTTGAAGGACTTGGCTCTTGAGGAAAAGGAAGTGAGCTACCCAAGGGAGTTGAACTATGTCAAAGATGGTGAAATCTTGGGTGATCCATCCAAGGGGGTAACCACTCGATCTTCTCTTAGATTAATGAATCATGTTGCATTTATCTCATGCATAGAGCCTAAGAATATTAAAGAAGCATTGAAAGATGACTTTTGGATTATGGCTATGCAAGAAGAGTTAAATCAATTTGAGAGAAGTAATGTTTGGACATTAGTTGATAGGCCTAGTAATCAATCTACAATAGGAACTAAATGGGTCTTTAGGAACAAGCTATACGAGAGTGGTAACATTGTAAGAAATAAAGCTAGACTTGTAGCACAAGGTTACACTCAAGAAGAGGGAATAGATTTTGATGAAACCTATGCACCCGTAGCTAGAATGGAAGCCATTAGGATGTTGCTTGCATATGCATGTTATCATAATTTTAAGCTTTTTCAAATAGATGTTAAAAGCGCATTTTTAAATGGTTTTATAAATGAAGAAGTGTATGTGGAATAACCACCGGGTTTTGAAGATTCAAAATTTCCAAATCATGTTTTCAAACTTACCAAAGCTCTTTATGGTTTAAAACAAGCTCCTAGAGCTTGGTATGAAAGACTTTCAAATTTTTTGATTGAAAAAGGATTTGAAAAAGGTAAGGTGGACACTACACTTTTTATAAAAATGTATAAAAATGACATCTTAGTAGTTCAAATTTATGTTGATGATATTATTTTTGGTTCTACTAATGAATGTCATTGTCAAGAGTTTGCTAAGTTAATGCAAGGTGAATTTGAGATGAGCATGATGGGGGAGCTCTCATTCTTTTTGGGACTCCAAATCAAGCAAAAGAAGGATGGCACCTTCATCAACCAAGCAAAATACATAAAGGATATGCTCAAGAAGTTTGGTTTGGAGAATGCAAAGCCTCAAGCCACTCATATGAGCTCATCTACAAAGCTTGACAAAGATGAAGGAGGTAAGTGTGTTGACTCTAAGCTTTATCGTTCTATGATTGGATCATTGCTTTACCTTACCACAAGTAGACCGGATATCTTGTTTAGTGTTTTCTTGTGTGCTAGGTTTCAAGCTAGTCCTAGAGAGTCTCACCTTATAGCCGTTAAGAGAATCTTTAGATACCTTAAAGATACTCCTTGTTTAGGTCTTTGGTATCCTAGAGACTCTACCTTCAACCTTCATGCTTACTCGGATGCGGATTATGGGGGTTGCAAAATCGATAGGAAAAGTACTTCGGGAACTTGTCAATTCCTAGGTAGTATGCTCATATCTTGGTTCTCTAAGAAACAAAATAGTGTAGCCTTATCTACCACCGAAGCCGAGTACATATCCTTAGGGAGTTGTTGTGCTCAAGTCCTTTGGATGAAGCAACAACTCTTAGATTATGGAATTAAAGTTGAAACCATACCCCTAAAATGAGACAACACTAGTGCAATATGTTTAACAAAAAATCCCATCCAACACTCTAGAACCAAACACATAGAAATAAGGCATCATTTCATTAGAGATCATGTCCTTAAGGAAGATGTGGTTATAGAGTATGTTGACACCTTGAATCAATTAGCGGACATATTTATAAAACCCTTAGACAAAGAGCGTTTTTGGTCCCTTGGGAGAGAGTTAGGTCTAGCTAGCCTATCTTGACCTTTTATGACCTCTTTTGTGCTTAAATATGTTTGATCTTGTGAAATGCCATGTTTGTATGCTTAGACTTCTAATTTCATCCATGCCTATAGTTAGGGGGAGTATGCTTCTGTTAAAATATGCTTAGAACTGCCCATTCATCATTTGCATACCTTTAGGAGATGTTAAGTTCGAGCCTTTGGTTGTTCTTTGAACCAAATATGCATTTCTGGGCATACAGTATCGATACGGCTCTACGCGTATCGATACCTGTTCTTCATTCTGTTTCCTAGAATTTTCATCGCTTCACGGGTATCGATACGATTAATCTCGTATCGATACGGGTCGTTTCGATACGGACCCCTCCGTTTCGATACGACTTTCCAACGAGCATTTTTGCAGAAAAGACAATTCTATCCCCATATCGATACACCCTCCGGCGTATCGATACTCGACTGCACAGATGACATTAAATTTGGCTTTTAATGAGTTCAACTTTTACCAAAATTCAAACTCTTCAAAACCTAATTAACCCTAGCCGTTTTTGCCTATAAAAAGGCCCTTCCTCCTTCATATTTTTCACACCTCAACTCAAATCTAAAAGAGTTTTTGAATCAAGCAAAGCTTTGTGCTCCATATCTCATCAATTGTGCTAGTTTTTCTTCAATCTTCCAAGTTTCTATCAAGATAATCCTTCTTTTTCTTTTTCAATTTTTTGTTTTGTTTCATCTTTTCTTTTAAATTTTTTGTTTTTCAAAACTTTTCTTCAAATTTTTCTCAAAATTTTTTTACCTTGATTTTTACTCAAATTGAAGAAATCCTTTTGCTTAATTCTCTTTTAGATCATGGCACCAAAAGAACCTTCAAGGAAACGTACAAGGGCTTCTCAAGCCGGTGAATCTTCCACCTTTGGAGCGATTGCTCGTCCAAACTACTCAATCATCTATGAGCAATGCTTTGATGGCAACTCGGGTCTAACTCATTTTCGTCAATATGAGAATTATAAGATCCGTGCCGAAAGGGTAATCTCCGTTCCTTTTCTCGACTCCGAGCGTTTTAAGTTTGAATATCTACCTTTATTTCGTCGATGGAACTTCATGGATTTCATCTCTATTCCCGGTGTTTTCTATCGCCTTTTGGTTTTGATTTTCTATGCTAATGCCAAATGTATTAGTCGTGATGGGGAAGTTGTTGCAATTAGCTCTTTCCTCATGGGGAAGAAAATTATTCTTGATGTCAAATCTATTTGTGAGGTTTTCAAACTAGAGGATGAAGGCATCGATAATGAGCATGCTTTAGGGCATGTTCTTCATGGATCCATCACCGCCCTAAATGCTCAAGACCGGATCTTACATTTGATGGTGTCTTGGTGGTTCCGTCCCTCCGGAGGAAAATATTCCACCATTCGTCAAATGGATGATTTTTGGATTCGGTGCTTTCGTGAGAAAAATCGACCAAATCTAGCTCGACTCATGTTCGCGGAGATCGTCTACCTCGTGCAAAATCGTCACACATCTCTCGTCACCTCCTTTACATATGGTACGACTTTGAGTTATTTCTTACTTAAAAAAGATATTGATTGCTCTTATGACTACCCAACTCCCCTCACCGATCACATTGATGAGCAATCTCTTGCTCGGGCAAAATTTCATTATCTTAATGGTGAATGGGTACGTCTTGCCGAGTTACCACCGGAGGCCGCCGCCGTTTTTGAAGAGGCTCAAGCTCCTCAAGCTCCTCAAGCTCATAAAGTCCCACAACCCAACATGGATGCTCTCATGACCTATCTCAATGAGCAATTTACCGGGTTGCGCACGGACATGAATACTCGTCTTACTTCCATGGAAAATGCCTTTGATAAAAGGATGACGGGTATGGAGAATCGCCTCACATCCCTTGAAAGCGGGCACAATTCTTTGAATATTTCCATTGCCGCTTTCCATGATGAGTGGCGTAATAGTATGCGGGCTAATGAGGCTATGGGAGATGATGATGAAGATGATGAAGACGAAGAAGACGATTCCTAGACGTTTCTTCTTGTTTGTCATGCATATCATTTAGGACTTTCTATTTTATGCACCTATGCTTTATGTTCTTAGGACTAAGTTTGTTTTAGGATTAAAACCTATGCTTTGATTTCTTTTGCTTTTGTTTGGATTTCAAGTATGTTGCTATGATGAATAAAATTTATGTTGCTTATTATACCTTTGATTTCCTTATGCACTTAATTGTCTCAAAGATTTTTTGATCTAACAAAAAGGGGGAGAAGAAACTAGCTCACACTTTCAAATATTTTGATTTTAATTCAAAGGTTACCAAGCTTATATTAAGGGGGAGTTAACTTTGTAAAGTTTTTTCAAAAATGTCAAAAATTTTAAGTTTTAGTTTTGTTATATCAAAAAGGGGGAGATTGTAAAACCTATGTTTGATTTTGATATAATTAGATCTTTAAGGATCAATTTGTAAAACTTAAAATTGTTTTTATAAGTCCCTTAATAAGTTTCAAAACACCAACACTTTAAAACTGATTTGTAAAACTCAAACTCAAAATATTTTCTAAGTGTTCCAAGGCAAAACCATTGAAAATCGTTCAGGTGTATCGATACCTTTTTGCCAAACTTGGTTACTGTCGGAACACGTATCGATACGATAAACCATCGTTTCGATACGCCCATGTGTTAAAATTCAAAGAGTTTGAATAGCGTAGCGATACGACTAACCCTCGTATCGATACAGGCTTTATAATTTTTTAAATATAAGTCGGTTTAAAAAATATGACCGTTGGTGTCAGTTGGTTGGTAACCAAACTTTAAAAGGTCGTTGACCCGTATCGATACACCTAACCCCCGTACCGAAACGGATATCGACAGGGAGCTAAGTTGAGAAAAAGGTATCGAAACGGCCCTTACCGTTTTGATACCCCGTACCAATACGCTTACGCGCGTATCGATACCCCTTATTTATTGCACACAACGACTCTTTCTTTTCTGAGACAGGTATCGATACACCTCCCCGCATACCGATACGGGTAGCTGCAGAAGTGCATTTATGGTGGTGAGAGAGGGTTCCAACGGCTCCATTTATGTTCCCAACCACCCAAACGACTAGAAATCAATGAGGAGGTATAAAAGACACATCCAAAAGCTACAACAACAACTATTGATCTTCAAGAAAACATCTATTCATCAAATCCAAGCAATTGTGCAAAAATTCCTTATTGTCTAGAAACCCCAATTGTAATTTTCATTCATATCTTGTTCAATTGGGTTGAGTGCTTGTAATTGGGCTATCATTTGTATTGAGAGATACTTCATTAGCCAACAAATTTCTTTGTTCTCTTGTTGTGAGGATTGGGTTGAATTTTGGGTAGAAAATTCAACCGAAATTGTAAGGGTTGCCTCCTTAGCCTAGAAAAGGGGAAGAGCAATTAGTGGAATTGTTGCAAATCCTTAGTGAAGCTAAGGTAGTGGATGTAGAGTTCATTTGGAACTTGAACCACTCTAAAATCCCTTGTCTATTATTTTTAATTTGCAATTTCCACCACAAAGTCTTTAAAAATCCAATTCACCCCTCTTGGTTTATATCGATCTTTCGATCCACTCAACATGATCTTTGAGAGGTTTCGGATAGTCAAGCGAGCAATTAATCCCCAACTTAGAGAACAAGTAGCTCAAAGTCGTGCCATAGGTGAAAGAGGTGACAAGATCGGAGTTGCGATTTTGGACAAGATACATCATCTCGAAAAACATGATTTGACAGAGATTCGGTCGATGTCCCTCACGAAAGCATCAGATCCAAAAATCATCCACTTGACTAATGTGGGAGAACTTGCTTCCGGAAGGGCGAAACCACCACGAGACCATGCGATGTAGGATGCGATCATGAGCATCAAGGATCGTGACGGAGCCACCAAGGGTATGACCCAACGAGTTCTCATCCGAGATTCCCTCATCATCAAACCCAAACACATTAACCAAAGTTTCCGGATCAACCCTAAACTTTCCCCCCATGAGATAGGACTCAATAGCAACCACTTGACCGAAATTGGAGATGCAATGAGCATTGGCATAAAATAGAAGCACCATGTTACGGCACAAAGTATCGGGTAAGCCCAAAAAAGCCATAAAATTTCAACGTCTCAATAAATCAAGATAGCGGAATTGAAAACGCTCGGAATCCAAAAAGGGAGAGAAACGATATGCTCACACCGGATAGCATGATCTTGAAATAGCTTGAAATTGGTGTAGGCATCTTTGTTTCGAAGAGACTTTTGGTAGAGCAAATTAAGATTTGGACGAGTAGAATCGTCATCAATGTTGGAGCTTCCACCAGCCTTATTGGTTCTAACTCTCTTCCTAGAACTCATGTTTGAAATCTGGAATAAAATCAAGACAAAAATATATATATATATATATATATATATATATATATATATATATATATATATATATATATATATATATGCGTAAATCAACCAAATTCAATCCAATATACAATCCGATAATCAAAGTATTAATAAAAACTATAAAATATAGTTTTAAAAATATATATGAACATGAAATAAATTTTTGGTGAAAATAATTTTTTTAAAAATAGATTAAAAAATTATACGGTATAAATTTAGATTTGAATAAAAAGTTTTCAGATTTTGAATTTTTTTTTTTGCAAAAACTTGAAAAACTATACTATATGTATGTATTTTATACAAAAAGAAATTGAAAACAACCTATAAATTTAAACGAAAATTGAAAATAGAAAAAGAAAGATTTTATACCTTGATATGAGATAAGGATGAATGAGGGATGATTGATGCACTAAATTGCTTGCAAAGCTCTAGCCTTGATATGTAGATTGAAAACCCTAAAAAAATTTAGGTTTTGATGTGAAAAATCAAGTGACTTGAAGAGTTTTTATAGGGGTTTTACGGTTAGAGTTTGATAGGAAAGGAGAGTTGTGTTTTAATTAAAGTTTGATACCTTTTCATGCCCATTTAAAGCAATCTGTGTGATCTTGTTTCGATACGCCACTTGGCGTATCAGAACGGCCGTTTCGAAACGCTATCGAGCCGTTTCGGTACTAGATACGTTTCGATACAAGTTTATCCTGTTTTGGAACAACACCACGAACCCGTATCGAAATGCGAAGAGCTCGTTTCGATACGATTCACTACTGGAATCACCTCAGATTAAGCCCCTATCGAAACATATTTAGCTGTTTCGATACACACTTACTAGAAACTGCATTTTGGGCAGTTTCATGTCCAAATAGCCAACTTAGATCGAGCCTAAATGCATGTGAATGATATATGAGCAAGATTTAATAGCTAAAATTGATGCATACTCCCCCTAGCAACATGCATAGAAGCAAAATAATGCAAATTAACATAAGCATGAAACGATTAGAGGCCGTATCAAAATAGTAAAGGCAAAAAGGAAGGCCGTATCGAAACAGATAAAAGTAGTATCGAAACATTTTGAAACTGTCAATTGGTGTTTCGAAACTATTTAGGGGTGTATCGAAACATTTAACCAAATCTTCAAAAATCAATTCCTGACAAGTAACGGCTAGTTCATTTAATGCCCAGTTTTAAAATTACTTAACCCCTGTATCGAAACGGGTGTGAGCCGTTTCGAAACAATACTAAAAAATTAAAAGCCCAAATAAAGGTCATATCGAAACGGGTGTGAGCCGTTTCGAAACAAATGTATCTATTGGCAAAACGTATCGAAACACTTTGAGGGTGTTTCGAAACACCTGGACGATTTTGTATATTTTGGCTTTGAAACACTTAGAAAAATTTATGGGGTTTAAGTTTTGACTTGAAAACATTTTAAGTATAAATTGTACTTGTCAAAATCTAGTATTTTGATTACTTAAAAATTTATTTACTTTGTAATTTATTCATTGAATTACTTGTTATATCAAAATCAAATATTAGTTTTACATTTTATATATTATTTTTTGACTAGTGTGTCATTCTGTAAAGTCAACATATTTGCATATATGACACTGCTATCACGACGTGCATTGCCATGTAAGTTTGTCGTGTCATTTTAAGCCATTTACCGTTAGTTGATTTACAATTTTCATCCGTGGAAATGTCACTTCGACCCAAAATAAAACGATCATAATTAAATTACTTCAAAAAATAAAAACTAAAATAATTATTCAATCAAACGTCAAATACAACTTTTTAACATTTATGCCTTTTGTTTTCTTTTTCTCTCTGGAGGGTCACTTCATCAACTTTTGACTGCAAAAAAATCATCTCATTTTCTGCATTTCTAACCTAACCCTCGTGGTTTTGATTTTGATTTCAAAGACTTGAATGGACTGGTCTTCAAGTCTCAACTAAAATATGATTTATATTCTCACTTTCTATTTTCTCCAACTATGCACATTGAATTCATATTCAACATTACTAGAACAATTACCTCTTGACTCGATCCAAAACCATACAATTCAAAATGATTCGAATTTGAAACAAGTATAATTAATTTCAGGGCGAATTCATGATTTTTTAAGGGATTAGAATGAAGTTATAATTTTTTGAGGTTAAAGTGTAATTTTTCATTGGATTAAGTTCAAATTTTTAGTTGTAAAATGGATAAAAACGAAGGAAAATGATTAGATGCATCAAGCGGTACATTTTTCGAGTTTAAGGGTAGTATTTTAAGGTTTATGGTTAGCTTTTAAGGATTAGAATTAGAGTTTAAGAATTTATATTTTAGGATTTAGTTTTTAGTATGTAGGGTTTAATGCCCCTAAAATATCATTTGAAGCCCGTTTGTTAAAAAAAAATTTCACTCATGGTGCATCAAATATTAACCCAAAACCTCAAAATAATACAAACTCAAAACAACTCACATTTTAAAATTCTAATGAATAACCATTACCCTAAAACCTAACCCTAACCCCAAACATTAAATTATAACCCTAAATTTAAATTTTAATCATAAACCTTAAATTATAAACCCAAAACCCTAAAATTGAGGTGCTTGTGGAAAGAAAATATTTCCACCAACTGTATATGTGATAATAATCCTTTAAAAAAATTAATCAATAAAAAATCTGACTAACCAACCAAATCCCCAATGGATATGCTACACAAACTTAGAATTGAAGTGTGTGAGAATAATGAACTTAGATTGGCCAATTGATATACCACATGAACTTGTACATGAGCCTGAATCCTTTTGGTGATTGATATATTGTTCTTTTTTGGGTTATCCAAGGAACAACATATGACAGAATCGAAACAAGACATAGATGTAGGAGGTGGCTAAGCTTCTAACTCTTTGTCAGCCTGGTAAGGGGAGTGGGGCGGTGGTGGTGGGTCTTGCTCCGGAGATAATGATGAGATGACAACTTTGAAGCCTTCAATGGTTTCCCATTCCACCCTCTTTTTTAAGTCAAAACCTTTGATTCCCCCTAAGACTCATCTGCTACACCAACACACTGGCTATTTGGAAAACATGTCATAAAACAGTATGGCCAATGCCCATACTCTTTGAAATGGTCCAACCATAATTCTAGGGTTTTTCTTTCTGGGTTTATTGTAGTGGATGCAGCTCAAGAACATCAGAAATTATAAATAAAACGAAAGTTATGTCTGAACATATCATCAGAATAAATGGGTTAATTGCCAATGGTAAGAAAAAGTTGTAAAATTGATGCATTTCAAAAGTTTTCGTGTTGGAATGGTGAGCTTACATACAGCAAATAATATTTAAAACGTTGATCAAATAATCATGTGAAATTCATGGTTTTGATTGTTTAATGTGGAAACTGCGAATGATTCAAAATTCAAATAGAGAAATAGGAGAATCTGTACACGTGAGGGCAGCAAAGTAGGAATTGAACAATGTGAAGCTGGGAAACCGTTAGAACATAAACTTTTAAGAATAAAGTCATACTCCAAATTTGTACACGTGAGGGCGGGTAGTTCTGCTGTGAGGCGGTTAATATACGGCTAATACACGACGTGACCAGTTAAATAGGTGACCGGTTAAACATAACAAAATAGATAAAATTACCTATTTTGTTGATAAGAGTATCAATATATCCAGTAAAATTACCTATTTTGTTGATAAGAGTATCAACATATCAAGTAAAATTACCTATTTTGTTGATACTTTCGAAAGTATCTATATTTTTCTAAAAATATCGACACTTTTTTAAAAAACAATGTAACCGGATGCAATGTGGCTTGAAAGTATCGATACTTTTAAAAAGGTATCAACAAAAAGTATTGATACTTTAATACTACCTAGCTAATATGTTGATACTCTTATCAACAAAATAAGTAAATTTTTACCTATTTTGTTATACTATACTTTTTTAAAAAAGCATGGATACTTTTAAAAAAGTACAGATACTTTCGAAGGCCTCATCAGCTTAAACTTTAATAACAAAATAGGTAAAACGCTACCGAATATGTTGATACTCTTATCAACAAAATAAGTAAAATTTTACCTATTTTGTTATACTATACTTTTTTAAAAAAAGTATGGATACTTTTAAAAAAGTATAGATACTTTCGAAGGCCCCATCAGCTTAAACTTTAATAACAAAATAGGTAAAGCGCTACCGAATATGTTGATACTCTTATCAACAAAATAAGTAATTTTACCGATTTTGTTATCGTGGGATTTCCAAGGCCCCATCAGCTTAAACTTTAATACTACCTAATATGTTGATACTCTTATCAATAAAATAAGTAAAATTTTACCTATTTTGTTATACCTACCTATAACTTAAGTTTGCCGGTTACCAATTTTTTTAATATTTTTTAATGTTTTCTACCGGATACATTATTTTAAATCAACATATCCGGTAGCGCTTTACCTATTTTGTTATTTATCTTACAATATTTCTGGTGACACCGTTTTTTAGCCGTATATTAGTCCGCCTTACATTAGAATCTCCAGGTGAGGGCAACAAAGTGGGAATTGAACAATGTAGTCTGTTCCAAGTTTTGAGTCTTTGACAAACTTTCATAGGCCAATGACCGGTTTCGAAACAGTAGCCCATCGGAACTTACCATTTTCTTTCGGGTGAAATTTTGAGAACTCAAACTTCTGCTCCAACCAAATACAGTGAAACAATAAATATTTACTTCACCAGACTGCCATGGTTAATCCAAACATTCTCTCTTTCTTCTGCAAAAAAATAGCATTAAACATTCTCAAATGCTAAAATTGGGCATACTATTCCCAGAATAGAGTCGATACTGGGTACAAGTGGTTGATTCAAAGCAGTTGTAACAGGCATATTTGGGTGAAAAACTTTTTAAAAATAATTATATATAAAAATGGCTCCTTGGAAAAATGACCCCCAAACATGCCACGTAATGAAACCTCGCGTTCTCTAAGAAATGAGACGCGAACTCGCGTTCTGCAGAGCGCGTGTTCCATCAACGTGCCATCGATGTTTGAAATAATGGTTTTTCAAGAACTCGCGTTCTGCAGTACGCGAGGTCTTCGAGAATTTGAAAAGGCGGCTGAATATATCAGACCATACTCGCGTTCTGCAGAACGCGAGTTCTGTACGAATCTGGGTTGAAAAACAAGGGTGGGTAGGCCTGTTCGAGCCCAATTTCGGGCTTATAAATCGTATATTTTTAGCGAACATCGAGTTTAGGTTCGTAGGACTGGAAAATCTCTATCGTATGACACCAACACAGTCAATTTCCGTCCATTCTAAACTGACGTAAAATGGCTTCCAAAACCCTATGCTATCATCATTTTTTGAATGAAATTGCCTTTGAACAAAGGTCGATAGGCATGTTCGAGCGGAATTTCAGGCTTATAAATCGTATATTTTTTAGTAAACATCGAGCGGAATTTCCGTCCATTCTAAACTGACTTAATATGACACCAACACGGTCAATTTCCGTCCATTCTACACTGATTTAAATTCGCTTCGAAAACGCTATCGTAGCATATTTTTTTGAATGATTGAAAGTATAAGATGACCCATTTTATAAAACGAATTAGACTGATTTTATTGATCGATAGTTGTAGAACTAATGTTTTGATATAATAATTGAAAAATGTTTTGGACTAATTTGAAAAGAATTTAAAACTTGTTTTTAAGTCCAAACAACTTGAAATTATGTTTGAGGTATATTAAGAGGTTTTTGGCAAGGATTTTTCATGTTTTTAATATCCAAACTTGTGTATTCAGAGTACCCGTATCGATACGGTAAACCCCCGTACCGATACCTTTTTGCCCCAGTTTGGCCACTGTCAAAACCCGTATCGATACAGGCCCTTGTCGTTTCGATACGGATCGGGATCGTATCGATACGCCAGGTAAGTGTACCGATCCCATTTCAACTACCCCAACGGCTATTTCCCAACGGTCATTTAAATGTGAACCCGTACCGATACGCCCAGGCTGGCAAAAGCCCAACGGCTAGTTCCTATGAAGGCCGTACCGATACTGTTCCACGCGTATCGATACGGATAGCTGCAGAACATCATTTATGAAAGGAAATAAAGTCCTCAACGGCTCCAATATGATCCCAACGGCTAGTAACGGCTACAAACTCATTTGGGAGTATAAAATGGACCTCCAAGCTTCAAGAGAAGGCTAATGCTCATATTGTAAAACATCAAATGATCAAAAAGTGTCTTAGTGCTTAAATTGTCAATTCTTGTATAGACAAACACTAGTGAGCCTAAATTGTTAAATTTGCTCAAGTATTTTAGGTTTTGGGTGAGTGCTTAATTGTGCAAACAAACACCTATTAGAGGATTTTAAGTTTGCTTTATTTATCTCTTTGTAAAGAGTGTTTCAATCAAGGCTTTGGGTAGAAAGCTTGATTGGTTGTAAGGGTTTCCTCCTAATCCTAGAAAAGGGGACGAATCAATAGTGGATTGATTGAGAAATCCTTAGTGGGGAGCTAAGGTAGTGAATGTAGACCTTGGTTAGAAGGTTGAACCACTATAAATCATTGTGTCAATTATTCTTTTAGCTTTCACAATCCTTCCACCCAAAAATCCACCTCTCCACCACTTGGTGAGCTAAATTGGTTGATCGAATCGAGCTCCACATAACTCAACAATAGTTATGGGCGAACTCGTGTAAACAAATTACAATGAATTAATTAAGACGAGGGGCCGAGCGATTAGGACACTTGGTCTTCGAGTGTCCAGGATTTTTACATATACTACAATGTTTTTTGTCTGGTTTTTTCTCGATGTTCGACCATATCCTCGGCACTGTGTATTCGTGTAGACCGTGGACGTCCTCTATCTCTCAGTAGTGCTGGATCTGGGCGTATGGTCGGTTCAGTGTCAACGGCATTCGGATCAACCTCATTTCTGATTGGAGGAAACTCTTTTTGGTAAACCTTAAACACCATTTGGAGTAAGTATACCAGATCAACTAGTTGCATGTAGTCTATCCGTTGGTTTGCGCAAGCAGCAATGGCGTGTGCGTACGAGTATTTGAATGTTTGGAATATTCCACACTCGTAGGTTCTTGCCATGAGATCTACCACGTACGCGTTGTGCTGAATGCCTTCCAACCGTCTGGAAAATTCTGAAACACGAAACTTATGTCCTTCTCGTGAGAAGAGAGTTGCAGTCATCTCTCTTGATTGGTGCACTTGAGTTTACAGTTTTGTGCGGAAATCCGGATAGACTATGTGTCCACCTGCCATGTACTCAATTGCTTGCCTTTCTAAGGTTGCAAATAGGGTAGCCAAACGAGAGTAGGTCGCTTTGACAATGGAAGTGATAGGCAACTGCCGCACTCCCTTCAGTTATGAGTTCACCGCCTCAACCAAGTTCGTTGTCATGTGGCCACATCGTTTACCCCCGTCATACGATCAAAGCCATTTTTCCCTCGGGATTTTTTCAAGGTAGTCTGCGCCATGTTTGTTTCTCGCTCCCAGTTCCTCGGACACCTTCTCCACCTCCTGTACGTAGTGTGAGTTGCCTAAGGGATGACAGTTGAATAGTTATGGGCGAACAACACATGCAAAGAGGTCGTAAATGAAAACGAGCAGAAACTGATATAGTAAATGAAAATGACATAAAGGACGTACCCATTCTGAGCACCAGTTCACGTTCATCACGGTACTTGAACTGCTGCAGGTAGTTTGCGGCTATGTGCCGCAAGCAAAAACGGTGGTAAATGTATGGAGGCTGCCAATACTCACCTAAACGTTCTAGCGCCCACAAGAGCGATGTGCCTCTGTCAGAAATAACACATATCCCGTCGTCCCTTGCCCGTATTACAAGATCAAGGATATATTTTCGTAGGTTCCGAAGGAAGAACATCCAAGACTCCAGATCCTCCTTCGGGACGATTGCGAATGCAACAAGAACGCATTTTCGATTGCCGTCCTGTGCAATAGCTAGAAGTAGGGTCTGTATATATTTTCCGTACAACCATATGCCATCGATTTGGACCATCAGTTTGCAGTGCTTGAATGCATTGATGCACTGCGGGAAAGTCCAAAATAACTGGTGGAATTGAGAAGCACCTCGAACGACACAACCATTTTCGTATGTCGGAACCGTATCAAGTTTGACAACCGTTCCGGGGATGTGTTTCTGTAACAGATTTAGCCATGGGCGCAACTCGTTGTAAGAATCATCACATCGGTCAAACAGTTGTTCTATGGCCCGCTTCTTTCCATACCATGCTTTCCAATATTTAGGACGGTAGCCGGTGACACCTTCAGCTGCAGCCTGACATGTAGGGACCGACACCTTGAGATTTTCTTTGACCAGTTGCATAAAGATGTCGGCGAGGACCTTTGCTTCGAGGTTCTTGTGATCCTGGCTTAGGCTACCAACGGTGCATGTATGGAGCCCTAGAAGTTTTGTTATTCTCCAATGGCCGTCTTCCTTCTTCAATTGTCATACACGGATTTTCCATTTACAACCGTGATCCTTTTAGGTGCAGTGCGCCTTGTAGTATTTCGGTTGGGTTTTCTTCACTGTCGTCTCAACGGCCTGGCGAATGTTGTACTGCTTAATTGCGGCCACCGCCATTTCTTTTGTCAAGAACGTCATACCAATGGCCAATTCACCATCATAACAGTTGAGTTTGCCGTCAATTGTTTGGTATTGCAAAAATTCAGGAACGTCCATGGCATCCATATCAACCGTTGTGAAGTGGGATGGTGGCTGGTAAATAGAAATAGGTGCCGCTGATACAGGAAAGTTGGTTGCTGTCGGCTGTTCTTTGAAAGATACTGGTGGAACGGTCAAGTCTTCTGGTTCTTCATAGAATATCGCGTTTCCCAGAACGTGAGGTTCATTAACCTCGCTTCCCAAAGGACGCGAGCACCTCTATAAATTGGTGGCCCTACCCCATTTTCTATGCACAGAACGCGATTTCTTCTCTGTTTTTACTATACTTACTTAATTTTCCTTTCGATACAATGGCTGGCTTACGAAACGACGTGAAACACTGCTCTAACTATTTCATGACAACAACAGAGGTATTATTTTTTTTATTTTTTTTATTTTACTTACACACATTACCAACTATTTTAATTTTTGTTATTTTATTTTTGAAGGGATACGAACGCCGGTTACTTTGTTACCTTAACCGTATCAACCACGCACCTCATCCCGACATTATGTCGTGGGTTGAACGAGCTAGTTTTGGGCACGCTGCAAGGATCTTAGCGGGTGTGAAGTGTAACCCATCGTTCATTAGCACGCTAATAGAACGATGGAAGCCAGAAACACACACTTTTCACTTCCCGTGTGGCGAGGCAACAATAACGTTGCAGGATGTTGCCTACCATCTAGGGTTGCCTACGGATGACAACCTTATTACGGGTATAGCGTTGGGTAATTGGCCAGATCTATTTGCTCAACTAATGGGAGTGACGCCCCCAGCGGATGCGTGGGACGGTGGGAAAATATCCCTATCTTATCTGGAGACTGAATTTGAAACCCCCCCATGCAGATGACGAAACACTCCAGGTAATTTTTTTTCTTCATTTTCTCACTAATTTATATATTTTTAGTATATTTCATTTTTTTAAATATTTAATTATTTTAATATCCATATTTTTTGCTTTTTGGTTTTGCTACTATTAAATTTTGTTTTATTTATTATTTTCACAGCGGTTTGCGTGTGCCCACATCTTGTGTATTATAGGCGGGATATTGATGCCAGACAAATCCCGCACCAAGGTGCACGTGATGTGGCTTTATCATCTTATCGATTTTGATATTTCTAGACAAAAATGTTGGGGAGCAACTGTCTTGGCCTTTCTTTTTAGAGAATTGTACAGAAACGTCGACCAAGATAGAGCCGCAATTGGAGGATGTTATTTACTCCTTCAGTCTTGGGCTTGGTTTCAGATGCCTTTTTTTAAGCCTGCAACCTAAACAACCCGCCCCCTACTTATTTCCGCTTCTTCAGAGATACTATTCAATTTATTATATTTATTTTATTTTAAAATTATTTTATTTAACGAATTTTTTTATTTTCCATTAATGATAGGTGGAGCGAAACACTGAGCCACCAGGGCTTGCCGAAAAAACAAAAAGACTACAGGTTTGTTATGGATAAGATGACACACGACCAGGTAATCCGAAAATTCATTTGAATTTTTTCATACTTTTTTTTCCAATAATATTTCATATAACCGTTACAAATGTTATAATTTTTTTTAGTTCGTGTGGATGCCCTACGATTCTGAGGTGATTCAGCAGATTACTCCACCCGATATTCTGGCTCACCAGCACATATGGCTTTCCCTAGTGCCGCTGATCAACTATGAAATTCTCGTGTTGCATCCTATGGATCGGGTTCTTCGACAGTTCGGGTACGTCCAAGGGGTTCCGCTAGAGGAACCACCAAATTTGGACGAATTCCACCATCTAACGTGCCATGGGAAAACGAAGATTGACTGCGCCCATTACCACGCTGACTGGATTCAGCTTTGGCTTGACCGATATGCCAGTCGCCCACGCATCCTCCGACCCATTGCGGATTGGGCCAATTCGGTCACTTTTGATTACTTTCAGTGGTATGGGCTCTTTGGGAAGCAACCTATCCTTACTTCCGAGGAGCGTGAGCGACAACTTGACGAGGCTCCCCGAAATTGCCCACGCCCCTAACGTCTAGCAAGCCAGAGCCAGCCGAGGCAGTGCGGTCCGGGACCGCGAACTGACACTGCAAGGGCCTCATCTTCTACCACAACATTTCAGAATTTGAGCAGTCCTTCGACGTTCCAGCAAATGAGGCCTCCACCTGACTTCGGCTTCTCCGATGCCTACCGTCCCTATATGTCGACGAGTGGTCCTCCGCTGATCGATATTCCACCGTTGACTTTAGCATTGTCTTGCAAACACCGTCAGGTAGCTTGTTTTACTCCCCGCCTGGGCCCAGTAGAGGTCCGCGTATCGTAGAAGATGATGATGAGGAGGAGGACGAAGAGGATGAGGCACAACTTGTTCGGAGGAATCCATATCGGGATCGTCGTCCACCCGACTGCGGAATGGGTGGACATAGACATCATTAGCCTTTTTTTCCAATGGATATGTACTTATGTTTTTAATATATTTATTCGAGACATTTGGTTTTTTAAATATCGTATTTTAATTTTTTTTATCTATTAGCCTATCGACATTTGTTCAAAGGCAATTTCATTCAAAAAAAGGATGATATCATAGAGTTTTGGAAGCCATTTTAAGTTAATTTAGAATGGACGGAAATTGACTGTGTTGGTGTCATACGATAGAGAATTTCCAGTACTACGAACCCAAACTCGATGTTCTCTAAAAATATACGATTTATAAGCCCGAAATTAGGCTCGAACAGGCCTACCCACCCTTGTTTTTCAACCCAGATTCGCGCAGAACTCGCGTTCTGCAGAACGCGAGTACGGTGCGATATATTCAACCGCCTTTTCAAATTCTCGGGGACATCGCGTACTACAGAACGCGAGTTTCTGAAAAACTGTTATTTCAAACATCGATGCCACGTTGATGGAACATGCGCTCTGCAGAACGCGAGTTCGTGTGTTGCTCATCCAGTTCCAGCTCTGCTGCATCACTGCCCAGCGCCTGCTTCTCCATCTGCTACAGCAGCAACCTGCAAAAGCAACCAATTTTAGTAGAAACTGTGCCATTTAATATATTTGTGATGTGTAACTGGGGTCACTTCTCACTCATGAAATCATGAAAAAAAGAAGAGAAGAGGAGAAGAAGAAGGAAGAGAAGAAGACGAGGAAGAAGAAAATAATAGAGCAAGGCATTGAAGACTTGAATGTTGTTGCTCTTAAAACCTCATCAAGAATTCAAGAAGATGAGAATGAAGATGAAGAAGAAGAGATGGCCAAGCTCTTTAAGAAGTTTGCCCGATTCATGAAGTGCCATAAGGAAGAATTAAGGATTGAATCAAAAATGAAGAGGAGAGATCTCATCATATGCTTCGAATGCAAGAAGCCGAGGCACACCAAGTATGATTGCCCTCATTTCAACAAGGGATCAAGCCATAAGAAGAAGGCATTTGCGGCTACATGGAGTGATGAAAAGGACTCCACCGAAAATGAGGTAGCCCACCTATGTCTCACGACCATCCATGATGAAAAGGTAACTTCTAACTCATCCAATTTAAATTCTTATACTTTGGATGTGTTACAAGAAGCCTGTGGTGATTTGGTTTTGGAATTCAAGGCTTCATTTTCTAAAAAAAAGTTGCTTTCAAAGTTGAAAGTTGAAAATGAATTGCTTTCTAAAACCAATATCGAACTTGAAGCAAGGTTTAAAGATTTTGAACAAAAGAACCTTGTTTACAAAACTTACTTCTAAAAGTTCAAGAAGATCATCAAAGGGAAATTGATGACCTCAAAAAGAATTTGTTTAACAAAAATTTAAAAAAATGTGAAGTTGGAGGTAACACCAAATTTTTTTGTTAAAATAAATTTTTATTAAAGATAATCTAGTTCCCCTAAATTTTTCAAAGGAAAAATGGTTAAGAACATTTGGGTCCCTAAGGGACTAATTTATTCAAAGAAAACGAAAGACATTAAAAAATGGATTCCAAAGAGGACTAAGTTATTTGAGACTAATGTCATTGGATCCAAAGCAATTTGGATACCAAAAATTACTTGATTATCTTTTGTAGGTGTGTTTGAGCCATTGATGATCAAAGTCAATTTTTTGGAAGCTCATGACACACACAACATGAAGGACACTTGGAGAAGGAAGGCTTAACATTCTACCTTGGTTCAAGTAGTACATTTAATTTTCATGCAATTGCTTGATCATATTCCATGTCTATTTTTTTAAATTGATTGAAGCATGTTTATATGACTCCATGATATGCATAATTGCATATAGTTAAGGGGAGTCTCAAATTGCATGAGTTACATGTTTTTGGCCCATTTGCTTGATTTTTTTGTTTTTGGCTTTAAACTTGTAATGTTTGGTTGAATTTGGTGAATTTCAAGCTTTTATATTCTTAAATGTGTTATCTTGAGAAGCGTGTTGTGACAAAAATGATCAAAATGCATATCTAAGACTTTATAGAGCCTTTGTATGAACTTTTAATTAACTTGTAAGGCCTTTAAAATTAATTTTGCTGCATTTTCACCAGATTTCCTGCCTTCGATATCGGTACCACCCATACCATACTGATATGGCCTATTCCGTGCTGGTACGCACAATAAAAAAGGGATTGTATTGACCCCTTTTGCCATGCCTTGTTTGCTAAATATTTTGTATTTGTATATGGCATGTTTTAAATTGAATTTCTTGTTTTATTTAATTTACTTATTTGAAATTCAATTTTATTTCTCTTAAATTTTTGGACTAACAATTTATTTGATGCTTGATTAAGGGGAGCTAATTTTTAAAAATGTTAAAATCTCTTTGATCTTTTCTCCAAATGTTATCTTACAAGAATAATTGATATTTTCTATCAATTGATACTATTTTCCCCAACAATTGGTGCTTTTGAAATTAAATGTGATTTCAAACTTAGTTTTTGATATAACAAAAAGGGGGGAGAGATAGGTTTGAAAAATTAAATTTCAAAAGGAAAAAGGGGGAGCTTTAAATATTTTCCAAAAATATTTTCCTAAGGGGGAGTTTTCATAAAAACATTTTTCAAGTGGTTTTGTTATATCAAAAAGGGGGAGATTGTCGAGACATGTTTAAACGCTTCTAAAATAGCGAAAGTGTTAAAAACAGGCATTGAGTATCGATACGGTTTGACCCTTACTTGTAATTCCCCTACCTGGCCTGGTTGAGAACCGGGTCGGAGATTGCTACCGATGAACAATACAACAAAATTTCATTCAATAACCGATGGTTGATCAATATTAAACAATCAAGACAATACCAGATATACATCTTAGTCCAATTTATCCATTAGAAAACAATAACTAATCATTTAAGACCAATTTATAACAATTGGAAGTTTTAGAGACTAAACTATAAATCTTGACAATTTAGAAGTCATTTGATGCAATTAACCAATCCACAATGAAATTCAATACTACATGAGCAAACCTGCAAAATTTCATGCCATTTGAAGTCTATTTAATTATTCAATTTATTCATCCAAAATTCAGTGACCATTCTGTGAATAATGCAAACTGTCAGATTATGCCTTTTTAACCAACTTAACTAACCTTGTATCGAAATACCCTAAGGCTGTATCGATACGGGGGTACGATGGTCAACCTGCGTTGACTTGTCTTCTAGACTGTATCGATACAGGCAAGCCCCGTATTGATACAAGTTGACTTCCTTTGACTTTGACTTTGACTCGTATCGATACGGATTAGACCCGTATCGATACAGGGAATTCTAGTGGCAAAATGTTTCGATACGGCCCCAAGCCCGTACCGATATGCCTTATCCCATACTCCAAATGATGCCTAACCGTATCGATACACCTTTACCCGTATCGATACGGCCTGACCTGTAATGACAGATTTTTGCTGGTTTTTAATCGAATTGACCTACCAAACAATGTCTAAATGCAACGAAACTTTACACACATCATTTCAATGATATAAACTACTAGCATGCCAAATTTCACGATCATACAAATACGTTTACCATGTTTTGACCTTTATGAGCTAAATATGCAACTTTAGACCACTTTAAGCCAAAACAAAAAGCCATTTAGGGCCATCAACTACATTACAACATAGGCTTCTCACAACATATAAAAATGGGCATAATCGACTAGTTCGACTACTTTGCCACCTTCCTAGGAGTTCATAAGGTCAAAATACATTACTTTAGGGCTTGTAGTGACTTGTCCTGCCTTGACTAACCGATCTTCAACCACACGATCTTTCAACCTGAAATGCATGAGATGAGATACGTTAGGCATGCATTTCCTAGTGAGGTAGTCATATACAATGCAATAATCCAATGAATGATGCATATACATGATCTTATGCTTAACAACATCAATTTCATGCTTTCAAATTCAATTATAACACATAAATTTCTTAATTAACCCTTGGATTGAATCAAGATAGAGGATACGCGAATCCCTACCCCTCGCCAAATCAATAAATGGTCTGATCCCCTCGCCTCGCCAATATGACCAACAACAAACACATCCCTCCGCCTCGCCAAATCAATATAGGCCGTAGCCCTAGGACCGTAGTCCACCCGTACACTGAGCTCATGAATTCTATGGCATGCCAATTGTATCCAATGTCCGTTCAAATCCAAGGTTTCATTATCAATGAACATATTCAATACTCAATGAGGATTCCAATGATCAATTTCTTCAATGTCAATGTTCGATGTTCAATGATTCATTTTCAGTGTTACAATAACAATGACTATATCATTAGCAATGCACAATGACGATGTCAATAACTATGTCCAATATTCAATATCAACATACCGACGCTTACTAATGAATCCGCTCAATGATCCGATGCGACTTCCACAATTGCAATGTTAACTAAATAATCGAAATCAATAACAAAGGATTCAGGAAGGCTTCTCGCCTAATCCTGAGACTCCGACTACACTCACCTTGCTAATCCGATGCTCCTACAGCTCTCGGATTACAACTCCCTTGTTCCTAGCTTTTGGTGGTGTCGATGGTTGATCTAGGTCGATTTTCCGAGCTAGGAAAAATCAATAAGAAAGTCAATAGGGCAATATTTCGATATCGAATTCCATATAGCAATATCGAAACCAATATCTAAGCTTGGATTGATCATTATCTAACAAAATGACCATGGATAGCCAAAGCCTAGCTTAGATTAAGCTTAGTTTATCCATGGAATTCAATAATAGTTTGGAGGGAAAGACTTACCCAACCACTAGTAGTGTTTTGATAGAAATAAGATGAAGAAATTCAAAGCTTGAGGTTTCCTACAATGGTGGTGCTTGCTTGTTGGTAGGAGAAAGAAGATGAAGATGATTATAGGTGCTTGCTTAGTGAGGTTTTCGGTAAGCTTCAATTCACTTTTTCCTTTCCTTTTATTAAAGTTGGCCGATTGGCCTTTCCTCCCAATGAAGTAGTTTAATTTTATTTGCTGGAGAAACGGTGATTTTTTTAGGAGGGGCTAATCGCAAGATTGGTCCCTCAACTCTCAGAAGTTCATGGTTTTGCCTCCAAGTTTACAATTTTTACAATTTAGTCACAAAAAGCTTCAATACTATTCAATAAGGTCCAATGACACTTAATTAACCCTAAGATATGATACCCATAGTGTCCGTATTGATACGATGTTAAGAGTACCAATATGATTTTCCATCCCCCAATTTTTCCAAATTCCAGTAGCCAATTTCTGTACCAGTACGACTTCAATCATACTGATACCAATGGGTTTGTACCGATACAAATGTATCTGTACTGATACCCTTGTGTAATAAATGCTCCAACGACTCTTTTTGTTTAAAGTAGGTATTGATACTGAAGTCCCGCGTACCGATATCGACCTACACAGACTGCATTTATGGCTGGAAATTTATGTCTCCAACGGCTCCAAACTAACCCCAACGGCTAGAACGACTACAAACTCATTAGAGGGTTTAAAAGACTCAATCAAGCAGCCATGGAAGAACAAGAAACCAACTACCAACATTGAATGATGGAGAAAGTGTTTTAGAGCTAAATTTTGTCACATTTCTTTGTAGAACACTCTTGTGAGCTTAATTGTTATATATGCTCAAATGTTACGTTTTGGGTGAGAGCTTAATTGTGCAAACATTGTACCTTGTGAGGATTTTCTAGTTTGCTATTTGTTTTTCTCTTGTAAGAGAGGGCTTTCTCAAAGCTTTGGGGTATAAGCTTTGAGGTTGTAAATGTTTCCTCTTGATCCTAGAAAAAGGGAAGAAATTCATAGTGAATTTGGGAAAATCCTTACTACGAAGCTAAGGTAGTGGATGTTGAGCTTGGTTAGAAGCTTGAACCACTATAAATCCTTGTTGCAATTTTTAAATTTCTGTTGCTTCCACTACAAACACCTAAAACCCAATTCACCCCCTCTTGGCTACTTGGTTGAATATTCGAGCCTCCCAACATAAACCTAATTAATAATTAATGATTAAATTAAATTTGAATTGTTATTATAAAATGCTAATATGCCACACAAAATTAAAGGTACCGATATTGGGAGTTTTGGGGGTGCTAATCTGTAACGCCCCAATTTTGGGCTTAGGAGTTTTGAGATTCGGACCGGTTCGGTCGGAGTGCGGTTCGAATATATAAAGGTGAATTTAGGAAAGCCTAGTTCGGGTTGCATTAAAAATATGGAAAAATGTTCTAAAATCCTCTTTTAATATATATAAGTGAACTGTGAAATCAATTTTACAAAATGAGGTTTGGAAGGGTGACATTTTGGGTTAGTGACCAAAATGTAATTTTTGAAAATTGGGTGACTGTTTTAAAAAGGATTGAAACTTTGAATCTTTAAGGAGCTATTTACCCAATGGGAGTTTCTCCAGATTTTTCCTAAATATTAATGATTTAATTAAAGTCTTTTAAATAAAACAAAAGTGGAGGGAAGATATTTTTAGTCATAACTAACTTTTCTCTCAAATCTTCCATTTTCATTTTCTCTCATTTTCTCTCAAACCAAACACCTTTTCTCCAGAGATTTTCTCTCTGATTTTGTCACCTAAATATCTCTTTTCAATTCCCTTTTGATTGCTAATCATCTCCTCATCAAAACCTCACCATTTGCTAATTGGATTTTCAAGATTTTGGTTCTAAAAAGGGAGAAACTCAAGTTTGGAGGTAAGAACGTCCTTCTCCTCTAAACTCTCAGTTCTTTACTGAAATTCCCAAGTTCTCAATCCTTGATTTGTGATTTATTTAAGGTTTTACAATTGTAATCTTGATTTTGGCTTTAAAATGCAAGATTTGCTTGATTTTGATGAAATTTCGTATGATCTGTTTGGGCAGTGTTTTGAGGTGTCAATTTGATGTTAAATGAATGTTAAATTGATGAGTAATTGAAGTTTAATCAATGCAATCCCGAATAGGTTGATTTTCCTAAGTTTTGCTTGAGTTTTTGTTGGTTTTTGGAGTGATCTTGATGATCTGTTATAGCTGGAGGTATAAGGACGTGTTTGGGATCATTTTGAATGTTAATTGATGTTTGTAAATGGTTAGAAGTAATGGATCTTGGCTGGGTTAAGTTTTGGAAGTGTTTGGAGGTGTTTTCGGTTGTGTTTGGTAGCCGAAATGTTGGATTTGTGTAGAGCAGCGAGTTGTGTTGTGTGGCTGGTGTTTTTAATGCATGATGATGCATTAATCCTCTGTTGTTGTGTGCTTGAAACAGGGGAGATTGATTCGTGAGCATTTGAGGTGGTGTGGAAGGTTTCAGATGCTTGGAAGGCTTGTTGGCTAGCCTTGTTTTGTGTATCGGTGAGTGAAGTTGGGTTTTCAACTTTTAAACCAAGGTTTGAAGGTTTTGGGAGCTTAGTATAAGTCTAAACAACTTAGCTAAGCTCAAGAGTAAGTAAATGGAATTTCTCACTTGGTTTGTGTATGATTTGGTTTTTAAAGCACTTGTGATTGTTGGATGCAATGCATGTGGTTTGCATGTTCTAAATTCTGTTTTGAAAGCATATTTAGCATGGTGTAATGCTGGTTTTGAAAGCCATGTGTGATGGATGCTCAAGGTAAGAGATTCATGGTTTTGTACATTGAAATTGTGGAATTGATGCATGGTGTTACATGTTGTTTAATGGCTTTGTGTAATGCTTCAAAAACAGTGGATTGATGATGGTAAATGGTGGTTTATGCATTTTGGTTATGCTTGTAAAATGATGGATTAATGTGGTAAGATGGTTATATTGGCAAGTGATGTAAGTGGTTCTTGGTTACTTTAATCGGATATAGTTAGCCGGCTATAGGATTGGGTGCACCGTGAATAAAGTTGCCTTGGGTGTGGAGTGGTTATGAGCGAACCGGTAACTCCATCCAAGTATCCTAACGAGATGGTTAAGAACACCATGGTGGTTGAAATTCCATGGTTAAGATCACAATGGTGGTGTAAAGTCCATGTGTGGATCTTGTGTAGGGTGTCCCGGATCTCGTTAGTGATGTTATACAACTACCAATGGTTGATGCTAAGGTTATATGGTGGTTAAAATTCCATATGGGAACCTTGTGCATGTTAAGGTCATATGGTGGTTAAAATTCCATATGAGGATCTTGTGAATGTTAAGGTCATATGGTGGTTAAAATTCCATATGAGGATCTTGTGAATGTTAAGGTCATATGGTGGTTAAAATTCCATATGAAGATCTTGTGAATGTTAAGGTCATATGGTGGTTAAAATTCCATATGAGGATCTTGTGGATGTTAAGGTTATATGGTGGTTAAAATTCCATATGGGAACCTTGTAAATGTTAAGGTCATATGGTGGTTAAAATTCCATATGGGGACCTTGTGTGTGGTAAGGTCAAATGGTGGTTAAAATTCCATTTGGGAACCTTGGATTGGTAGTGTGTATGAAGCGTGGGGACAACGCTTGTGATCCGCGTATCCGATTGGTTGTTGAGTTGAAAAGTGGATATGGGTTATCACTTGGAGGCCAATATAATGTTCTTGATTATAATGAAGCATGAGATGCTTGAAATGATGCATGGTTGCATGGGAAGTGCATAATGCTTTATGAATGCATGTATTACTTGTTAGCTCGTACAAGTGTTTATTGTCTTTTGATAATGGTGCATGGGTGCATGAAATCTCTTAGTGCATTGAAGTCTTGTGAGGGCTTGTTAAAAAGGGCATGTAATGCAAATGTTGAGTTGTGGTTCATGTGTTGCATTTACTTAATGCATGTGATTGTTTGATTGAGTAAGTGGCTTTCAAACGGTTTCTTGTTTTGAAATGATTTTCAAAATATGAGAAAAGTATGATGTGAAGTGGAAATGTTTTCCAAGGATCTTGTATTTAACCTTGCATATGATGTTCATGCGTGGAATGGTTAAATAGATGGTTTTGCAAGTTTGTGTTTTGGAAAGGATAACTTAGCTTTCTAAGCTAAGGGGTTGATTTTCATGTTTAAGTAATGCATGATTTTTTTAAGCTTGTTGTTGAAAAGGGTTTTCAATCATTGCTTCGGTTTATCGAATCGAGTTTGCTTTTAAAAAGTGGTTTTATGATTCGCTGCATTGATGGTGTTTTGGTTTTGAGCATTCCTCACTAAGCATTATGTGCTTACGCTCCTTTTCTGTCCATCAATGCAGATCTTTGAAGTTGGAACAGCGGGAAGCAAGGGATTCAAGGAAAGCTCCACTTGAGATGTATGTCTCGGCTAATAGCTATAGATAATAAAGGCAATGGGGGGAGAATCTCTTATGTTGATGTTAATGAGT
Organism: Hibiscus tridactylites; assembly: GCA_958450335.1. Taxonomy (NCBI): domain Eukaryota; kingdom Viridiplantae; phylum Streptophyta; class Magnoliopsida; order Malvales; family Malvaceae; genus Hibiscus; species Hibiscus tridactylites. The sequence continues at coordinate 37,764,158 of OY288280.1, forward strand.
TTGTGTATGTTGAATAAGATTGGTTTTATGTTGATGATAATGTTGGAACATGTATTGGTCTTTATGAGTTGGTTTTATCAAATTGATGCTTGAATGGTTTGCTAAGTAGGAAGCATGCCTATAGATTTGGGGCTTTTCATAATTGATGCCAAGTCGACGTTTGGTTGATGCAATTATGTTCCTTGTATGTTGTATGACTTGCTGGTAAGGTTTGGTTGCATTTGGAACATGTTTGGTAGGTTAATTGTGTGTTTAATCTGCCATTTATCTGCATTTTGAGCAGGCCGTATCGGAACGGAAGCTACCGTTTCGGAACGGGGGCCCTGTATTAGCCCAGGCGTTCGAAACGGAAGGTACCGTTCCGAAACGAAAATGCCTCTGCCAGGCCTCATTTCGGAACACGTTGCGGAACAGTCCCGCGTTTCGAAACGGGTTCTTCCTGTTTCGGAACACCTAACCGTTGGAGGCTGACATGGGCGGTTATATGTTTTGAAATGTTTGCATTTGGTCCTGAAACATGTTTATGCAATTGTATGAGTTTGAGAAGTCCGTTTGAGTTGAAATTGGCAGAGATGCATGAAAGATGATTAATTTTAAGTTGGTAACTTAAAATTTGGTTAAGCCCTTAAGGTTTCCAGAATTTACAATTTGGTCCCTAAAATTGTAATTTGTGCAATTGAGTCCCTGATTGTTCTCTGTTTGTTATGATGTTTGAATATTATGATCTTGAGAACATATATAGGGTTAACGTGCATCTAGACAAGAGTAAAAAGAAAAAAAAGGGTCGCTAATCAAGGTTGACTTTCGGGTTGACTTTGGTTTTCCCTGTGTGATCTTCTTAATTCGGGTCGACCGTCTAGGCCGGGTTAAGGGGGTTACATAATCCTTCCCCACACGTAATCGACTCCCTAACCCTAATTTTAAAAGAAAGAATCTCTGGTTGTTTTATTTATGGTGTCTGGTCTACAAAATTGACCGGTGACTACTCCAAATATTTCAAAATCAAATTAAAAAGGAAAACCCTAATTTCCAAAATAAATTGTCCAAGCTATTTTTATCGGTTAAAACTGGTTTCTACCTTTGCAAAAGAATAAAAAGTAATAATCAAAAGGAAGAAAATAGAAAAGGAGAAAGGTTGAAAAAAGGAAAGATTTATCGTTTAACCTATGTGGTTTTAATATGAAGTCGTGAATGATGGATCCCAATGGTGATTATCTCATGTTTTTCGAGAAGAATGCAATGAGTTAGTGGGAAACTAAAGGGTTATAGGCCATATTCGCATTGTTTAAGGAAAATTCTAGTGAAATGGATGTCAAATTTGGAATCAGGGCATCGAGATGAGGCTACATGTGAATTATAGACTATAATGATCGTTGAAGATGGTAGTCATTCAACGACAGAGGACGATGACTCTAACACCCCTAGTTTAGTTAAAAGAAGAGAAAAAAGGAAGAAAAAAAGGCTAAATTGCTGGTTGTGGGGTTTGAACCCACAACCTAGGCTTATATGCTACATGCCTAGTCGATTGAGCTAATAAAAGCTCTTGATCATAGCTTGCACTCACTTATTATTAAGTGGTTCTTGAAATGTCTGAAACAAATAAAAATAAAATAACAAAAATATCTCACCTGCCCCCACTGGCTCATTTAATTTGGTATTTTCACCCAAAGATTAGGATATCCAGAACCTTCAATTTTCTCCCGACCCTTCACCTTTCTCAAACAGTCACCAGCCCTAATCACCGTTACCGCTGCTTTGTGCCGTGCACTGCCACCGCCAATTGAACCACCTTCGCACCCCGATCCAAAGCTCTCAAAACACTCGTCGAACAACCACCTTAATCACCGGGAATTAAAGGTTATAGGTTCACCGAACCTAGGTTTTATAACCCATCTGTCCATCATTGATTCCGACCACCACAGACGTCTATTCGTGAAATGGTTACCCCCATCATCCGTCCGACGCTGTTTAGAGCATCATCAGAGTTATGCCTTCAGATCGCTTTTGCTCCGTTTTGGTAAGTTGGTAAGGTTTTCTAACCTAATCTGGGTTTATTTAAGGTTATGGTTGAACCAATTGCCGTTTTCTACATTTTCTGGTAATTTTCCTAGCCGTTTGGGGATGCACGTGGGTTGCACGTGCCGTCAGAGTTGATCTCCGGCCATCACGGTTGGTTCGCACTGAACCGAGCCGGTTCAACAATGAGTCAGCCTGGACAGACCCGGTTTGGCATAATGAACAGGTAACAAGGCATGCTTTATTTAAAGGGCTGGCATGTTTCTTAAGGCTCAATGGCCTTGGGTTTTAGCCCAAACCTGATTAAACTTACCCGACCCGAACCCGTTTGACCAACCTGAGTCCGACTCGATCGACCATACCCAACTCGTACTAAGTTAACCCGTATGAGTCAACTTAGTTGGCTTTGACCGTTGACCGTTGACTTTGAGCAAAAGTTAACTTTTTCTAAAAACCTCTATCTTATGCTTTTGACGTCCTAAATCCGATTTTGAAGTCTGTTTCGCGAAATTCTAACCCGAAAGCTTTCGAATCTAACTTTAAACCCGAACATGCATATGTATTAAGTTAGTTTATTTAAGAGAAGTTATTGAATAAAGGACTGACACTTGGTATTATTTGTTTAAAGGTACTAGAGACTCTCCTGACCGTGCATCTGCCTAGCCGAACTCCTCTCTATACGTGCGACAACGTGATCCCATTGTGACTCGTATGTATAACTACTTTGTGAATTATCATACTAAAGGATCTCACCCGTATTAATTTAAGATTCGTTGTGTCTTAGGTTCTAGCATAGCATCAGAGTGTCACACTGGTGCTCAGTAAACCATCTGACCGAGTGATCTGATCTTTTGAGTTGTGTTCCTTGTGTGCTATATAAACGTTTTGTTTGAACTGATCATGTGTGCATGACTGATGTTCTCCGATTTTGTGAAAACATAACATGTTTCCTTATTTTAACACTACACGAATCTTGGTTTATAGCAACACTTTTAGCGGTGTTTTTAAATCAAATGTCGCCAATTTTAAAGAACCAGCGTCGTTTTTGAACAGAACGCCACAAATAATAAATTTCACAGCATTTTTACCTAAAAACACCGCAAAAAACGAATAGAGGGTGGCATTTGTATACCAAACACCGCAAAAGGGTTCATATAATTAAAATGCGTAGAAAAATAATTATACTTTAGTGGCATTTTTAAAAGAACGACGCAACAGGTATACATATAGTGGCGTTCTTTATAAAAACGCCACAGTGTATATTTTAAAACTCACCGTTCACCTCTTAAATCTCAATCAATCCCTCACTCGATCCCCAATTATGCCCAAAATCCCTAATTTTTCCTCCATCGGCTCTTTACCAACACAATCCATAGCAGAAAACTGTGAGATCTGCTACGAGCTGATTCGGAAATGGAGTATCACAAAATCAAAGATGAGGTATTTCCTATATTTTTCTCCTCAATCGTAATTCACAACGTTCTTCATTTTCATATTCGGATGCCAAATTGAATCTCTCGTCACTTGCGTTGATTTTCCCTACAAATTTTAATTTGTTTACTTAACGTCATTAGCCTCTCTTTTCCCCCTTTAGTTTATTCTGCGAACCTGGTGGCTAATTTTCTTAAATTCCTCAAAAATTTGGTGTGATTGTTTACTGGAGAAAAGAAATGCTGATTTAAAGTGTTTCTGGTTATAGTAAATTTTAGTTTACGATCTGGTTAGTTGTTTATCTCGTAAAATTGAAGAAATGTTGTTTACTTGCTTAGTTTGTGAAATTCGTTCAAGATTTGATTGAATTTGTCTTCGTAAGAGGTTTAAATCCAATCTTTTTTTCCTTCTTGTTTGAATGAATTTTGATTTGTAGGATGATGATGGAGGAACCGTAAGTGATAACATTGAGAATCTAAGAGGCAAAGGGTTTCCAGGGTTTTGTATGTTTTGGTTAAAAGTGCTTATTTGATTGCTATGCAATTTTAATTGTACAAAATTTTATCCTTTGTTTTTTTCTCATATCTGTTGTAAATTCCATTGATATGCAGCTTCGGTAAGTAATGTTCCTCCATGACTTCAGTCAATTTAAATCTTTAATTTTAGGTTTTGCTTACGCTTAATCCTTTATGCATGTTGTTTAGTGCAAAGACCCTCCTATATTTCTCAAATCAGGCTATATCTTCTGGAGATTGTTTAAATTTAATGCCTTATTCCTGCATATAAGTGTCATTGCATTTAATCAACTGGACACGTAATTGTAACCGAGTACTGCTTTCATCACTGTCGAATGTTAATTGTTCTATAGTCAAACTTTTGATTGTTTTCCAGAAGTGGATGGTGTAACGTATGTGAATCAAGATGAAGAACCCATGGCAATAGCTGAAGAGTCGCCTACTGATATTGGATTGAATTCCTTTCAAATCGATAACTTAATTTCCTACATAAATTACTACTTCATTTTTATATTCTGCATATACACACACTTCCTAGGTTCCTTCATTTTGTTGTTTGTTTTTACTTTTGCTACTTGCTAATTATGCTTTGTTGTTAGAAATAAGCAAATTAGTGGAAGCAAAATTATATATTTTGTAAATCATGTAATTTCTTCATGTGCCTTGAGACCTGTTTGGCTCCTTTGCAGGGAATGATACCATCTACAACAATGACTCATTGAGGAATGCGGATTGCTCAAAATTTCTAAGAGTGAAGACTATACACATTAGTTCTCCGATTTTAGCAGTTCACGTACTCATGATTGACTTAGCAGTTTGTCCCTTTGCTTGTAGTTGTTTTCAAATGGAATGAAGGAGTCAAAGCAGCGCCATGTAACACTCCGAATACATGCCTCTGGTAAGCACTGGGTTGTTTTTTCTTATTACTGATCATTTGTCTTTTACCTCTCTTGCTATGAATTCCAATTTCCTATGTTTTCATGTTGGAACCTGTTGAATTTTGAGGGTTCATTTATGCATTTCTTTGTGGTTTAAACTTAAAGGTTATTATATTCTTTGTTTGGTCATGTGTCAAGGTTATATAACCTAATGTTTTGTTTGGTTTTTTTTCTTGAGCAGAAGAAACAGCTCTCCTAGACCTGCTTAATTTCATGTATAGCAACACCCTATCAACAACCACACCTACTGCCTTGTTAGATGTGTTGATGGCCGCTGACAAATTTGAGGTTGCTTGATGCATGAGATATTGTAGTCGATTGTTACGAAACCTGCCTATGACCTGCGAATCAGCTTTGTTATATTTGGACCTTCCATCTAGTGTTTTAATGGCAGATGCTGTTCAACCACTCACAGATGCATCAAAGCAGTTTCTTGCTGTGAGATACAAGGATATAACCAAGTGAGTGCCATCATTTACCATATTAAAACATGTATATTTTGAGTAATTTCTTAACTGTAACAAGGTTTCTTATTTTGTTACTAATATTATGAGCGCATGGCATGGCATGACACCCTTTTGTTGATATACATGAATAATTGTTCTATAGTCAAACTTTTGATTGTTTTCCAGAAGTTTTGATTGTTCTATAGTAACCGAGTATAAAATGCTTAGACATGATTATTAAACATGGCTGAATAAGTCTCGTTTTACTTGCATTTTGAAGTTTTTTTAACTTTGGTATGGCAGACAACAACCAAGCCTGTTGCAGTTGGATTTGGGATATCGAAACCTGAACATGTGAAATAAGTTAGTCTTCAAAGCACACAATTTTTATGCCGTATTATCCAAGTTTTTGCTTCTATGTAGATGCTGTAACATGAACAAGCTTAATGTGGTTGACAGGTAGCCGGATGGGGAGCTGACGGTGTGATTGTCGGTAGTTCCATGGTGAAGCTGCTGGGTGAAGCCAAGTCTCCCGAGGAAGGATTGAGAAACTATACAGCTCAAGGAATGCTTCCAGCGGGGGTGTGGCTTTACCTTTTATCCTGGTGGAGGTTTGTTATCTTCTCGAAATATCTCATTTTCTTGAGTGTTGCTAATTTGATATTATGGAGCATTATCACTGCTTATGAAGTTTCAGGTGTGATTTGGATTTTGTATTTTTTTGCTAATTCAATTGCCAACCAAATTCTAAGTATCTCAGTTTTCTTTGAATTAGGATATTAGTATTTTCTTTGAATTCTAAGTATCACTGCTATTAACTTCTCATATCTAACTTTTTTTGGTATAGGGATTCGAGATGGTGGTTGATAGCTGTGTTGACCAAGAGCTAGTGGATCAAGAAAGAGAGGCATAGGAACGAAATATGTAGAGGGATTAAATTGTGAAAAATATACTTTTTGTAATGAAATAAATATTTTGTTTAACCAATATTTTTTAGATGAAATAAATATTTTATTCAACAAATATTTTGAATCTGTAATTTACATTTTTTTTACGAAATAGAAATAGGAAAAATTAATTTTTATTATTATTTTATTTATTAATTTTTATTATTATTTTATTTCCCCTGCAATCAAGGTTAGAGGCTTTTGAAAAATAAAACGCCACTAAAAGTTAGGCTATTGCGGTGTTTGTAAAATAAAACACCACTAACAGTTATTCACGGTGTTTGTGTTTACAAACGCCGCTATAGAACTTGATTTTTTGCGGCGTTTGCAGAAATAAACGCCGCTAAAGAACACTTATTTGCGACGTGTGTATTTACAGATGCCGCTATAGATCTTGACTTTTTGCGGCGTTTTTTTACTTAAAAACGTCGTGAACTATTGCGACGCAGCTTTAAGCGGCATTTCTTGCGGTGCTTTCTTAAGCGCCGGGAAAGTTTGTAGTGGCGCTAAAAAACGCCGCTATAGGCTTGAAAAAATGCCGCTAAAGAATTGTTTTGTTGTAGTGTAAGCATGATCATTTTTATTGTTTGATTTATGCATAAGTACCTGATTGAACAACATGCTCTTTGGTTACTATTTTACTGAATATAATTGACTGCTTTATATTTACTGTTATTACTGCTACTACTAATTATTGTAATCATTTCTACTAATGAATACTGTAATTACTGCCTAGACTATATACTGGGGAACTTGGGATAGAGTATGAAGTTATCGCAGGTTCAGCCCTGATCCGGTTGATAATCCCTACTGTTTTAGGTTCCTATGCTACGACTAGGGTAAGTCCTACTGTATGAGGTTCCTATGATGCGGCTAGGGTAATTCATACTGGACCTAAGGTATCCCCTTAGGATGGTACCTACGCCCAATGAGCCTGAGTTAATGCCTTTATAGATGCAGTTCTGGGGAATTGCATACTGGAGTTCGGTTGGCGGGTAGCTAGGTTTTACATGAAAACTTCGGTTGCTCTTATAATATGTTTTTTTTTAAATATATTATATGTTTGAACGAATTAAATGTAAAATTCTGCACTTAATGGAACACACTGAGTTCCCTATCTCACTCCCCCAATTTTCTCCCTTTTAGATATTTTGGATAGGCTACCTTGTACCGGATGTAACGCCCCGATTTTGGGCCTAAGTGTTTTGTGCGTCGGGTCAGGCTAGTGTAATCGGTAATTGGTTGTTCGAGACGTTAAAGGTGGTGCAGGGAAATCAAGGTTTGGGAAAGGATAAAAATGTGGTAAATTTTTTTAAAATCCTATAAAATTATATTTAAGAGGTTGGTTAAATCAATTTTTCAAAACGAGTTTTGGGAAGTGTACATTTTGGGCAGTGACCAAAATGTAAAGTTTTAAAACTGGGAAAAAGGGTGTTTTTCAAAAAGAGTCAAATTCATAGAATCTTTAGGGAGATTAATGATAATTAAGCCTTTTCTCTAATTTGGCATGTGTTTTAAATGATTTATTAAATATTAAAAGAGGCTTTTATTAAATTAAAGAAAAGCGGTTAAGTTGGTTAAGTAAATTTGACGATCATTTTCATTCTCTCCATTTCACATTAGCCAAACACTCTCTCATTTCTCTCATTTTCCAGATTTCTTTCACTTTCATTTTCTCTCTTGATTTTCAACTTCTCTCTTGTGATTTCTCTCATATCTCTTCAAGATTCTTGAAAGCAAAACTTGCCAAATTAGAAGAGAAGCAAGGATTGGAGGTAATTTTCGTGCTAACCTTCTAATCAAGGTTCTTTAATGAAATTTCAAAGATATTTGACTCTTGATTTATGTTTTTGATTGAAGTTTTATTGTGGTTTTGATAAAATGGTGAAATCTTGATTTAAAGAGATGATTTAATGTGATTTTCGGAGTTGTTTTGATTTGATTTGTTTAAGATGATTTCTAATCAAGTTTTGGAAGGTTTATGATGTTGAAATAGAGTCTTAATCATATTAATCCCGAAATCCTTGAGATCTTTGATTTTTAAAGGTGTTTATGGTTGGGTTTTGGGGGTGTTATGTGAGATCTGAGTTGCTGGAGGTATAAGAATGATTTTAGGTTGTTTTTGGATGTTGATTTATGGTTAAAATGTGTTGGATGTGTTGGTTGATGGCTGGGCTGAGTTTAGAGATCAATCGATTGTGATTTCGGTTGTTTTGGATGGGTATTTTGATGCTTTAGAGCAGGGCAGCGGGTTTCTAATTAAGTGCTGGTGTTTGGATGCATTATGGTGCATTGAATCTCGGTTTTTAATGTGTTGAAAATAGAGGATAGTGTTTCGGAATCGATCATGTAACCCCCTTAACCCGGCCTAGACGGTTGACCCGAATTAAGAAAGTCACACGGGGAAAACCAAAGTCAACCCGAAAGTCAACCTTGATTAACGACCCTTTTTTTTCATTTTAAACTTGTCTAGATGCAAATTAAGCCTAGTTATGATCACTCAAACAACATGCTCAAAGATCATAAACATCAGAGATCAAACAGGGACCCAATTGAACAATTTACAACTTTAGGGACCAAATTGTAAATTCTGCAAATACAGAGACTTAACTCAAATTAAAGTTACCAACTTGTAATTAGTCAGATTTCATGCTTCTCTGTCAAATTTCAGCTCAAACGGACATCCCAAACTCATACAATTGCACAAACAAGTTTCAGGACCAAAATGCAAACATTCCAAAACATTTAACTGCCAATGTCAGCCCCCAACGGTCGGCTGTTCCGAAACAGGGAGAGCCTGTTTCGAAACGCGGGGCCGTTCCGCAACGTGTTCCGAAACGAAGGCTGGCAGAGGGCTTCCCGTTTCGAAACGGTGTCTCCCGTTTCGAACGCCTGGGTTACTACAAGGCACCTGTTCCGAAACGGTAGCCACTGTTCCGAAACGGCCTGCACAGAATGCAGAAATTTGCTTGCTTAAACATACAATTGACCAACCAATCTTGCTCCAATTGCTACCAAACTTTACCAGCAACTCATACAACATACAAGAGACATGTTTGCATCAACCAATTATCATTATAACATCATATATGAAAAGCCCCAAATCTAAAGGCATGCTTCCTACACAAGCAAACCATTCAAGCATAAAACCTCCAAATCAACATATAATGGCCAATTACAAAATCCAGCATTACCAACAACATTAAACATACTTAGGGAGTTCAAAACATCTCCCAAAACATTCACATAGGTCCCCCATTGCCAAATGCCAAAAGCTAAAAGGTGTACAAGAAAACCTTTCCATACTTGAGTTTAAATCCCACTTGTTTGCTTGCCTTCCTTGCTGCCCTCAATGCACCTTAATGTTCTGCATTATTGGTTTAAGAAAACGAAAGAGAGCGTAAGCAAAAGCTTAGTGAGGAATGCTCATTAAAACCATTCAATAATGCATTTATAAAACACTTTATAAATCATACTTCAAAACATCATTTATGCATGCTTACAAGCATTCTTAAACAAGCAATACATGCTTCCATATCAATACATGTCATATTGGCCACAAGTGATAAATTCCATCTTTTTAAAACAAGATCAACATAAGACTCACACATGGACTTTTAAACACCATTGTGATCTTATAATTCACAAGGACCACACAAGGACTTTTAACCACCTTTGTGTCCTTTACAAGTTTCACCCCAAGGACTTTTAAACACCTTGGCCCCAAGGACTTTTAAACACCTTGGCCCATGGACTTTTAAACACCATGGCAAGGACCACACAAGGACTTTTAACCACCTTTGTGTCCTTAACAAGAACCATCCAAGGACTTTTAACCACCTTGATGTTCTTAAGTAACAAGGCTCACTCAAGGACTTTTAACCACCTTAGTGACCTTAACAAGAATCACTCATGGACTTTTAACCACCATGAAGTTCTTAGAATCCACAAGGCTCACTCAAGGACTTTTAACCACCTTAGTGACCTTAACCATTTTCAAAACATCACTTGCCAATATACATCATTTTCATCAAATAATCCACTGTTTTAAAGCATTTAACCAAGCCATAAACATCATGCATTTTTAAGCATCAAACCACGTTTAAACAATGTTCAAAAACAAGGAACTCTTACCTTGAGCTTCCTTCAACATATGGCTTACAAAATCAGCAATAACCATGCTAAATCATGCTTTCAAAACAGAATTTAAAACATGCAATAAACCACATTGCATAACAACCAAACCATGGCCACCACTAGAGAGTTTTTCCAAAAACTTACACTTGAGCTTAGTAAAGTTGTTTAGACTTAAACTAAGCTCCCAAGACATTGGTTTCAAAGCCGAAAACCCAATTTCACTCACCGATTCCACTTCGCCTCTTGCCGAAGCACCAATTCAAGCTTCCGGATCACCAACACTTGGATCCAAAGATGACTCCCATGTTTTAAACACATCAAAGCAGAGGATTAATGCATCATCATGCATTAATAGCTTCAATGAAAGCACCTAAACTCGCTGCTCTCATCCACACTCCATTTTCGGCCACCAACCACAACCGAAAATGCTTCCAAACAACTCCTCAACAATGCCCAGCCATAAACCATCAAAACTAAACATCCTTTAACATCATTTAACAACTAAAAAGGACCTAGTAACATCCTTATACCTCCAGCAACATCAGATCCACAAGATCACCTCAAAAACAACCAAGAATCACAAGCTAAACTTAGGAAATTCAACCTATCCGGGATTGCATTAATCAAAACTCAATTCCTTATCAAATTAACATTAATTTAACATCAAATTAACACCTCAAATCACAGCTTTAACAGATCAAACGAAAATTCATCAAAAATCACCAAATCTTGCATTTTAAAGCCAAGATCCATTACACAACTTAAAAGCCATTTATAAAACATCAATTAAGGATTGAGAACTTAGGAATTTCAGTAAAGAACTGATAGTTTAGAGGAGAAGGACGTTCTTACCTCCAAACTTGAGTTTCTCCTCTTTTAGAACCAAAATCTTGAAAATCCAATTAGCAATTGGTGAGGTTTTGTTGATGAGATGATTAGGAATCCAAAAAGAATTGAAAAGAGAGATTTAAGTGACAAAATCAGAAGAAAATCTCTGGAGAAAAGGTGTTTGGGTTGAGAGAAAATGAGAGAAAAGGAAAATGAGATTTTAGGAAAATTAGTTAGAAAATAACTTCCCTCCACTTTCTTTATGTTTAAAAATCAGAATTAAACATTAAATATCTTAGAAAAATCTGGAGAAACTCCCTTTGGGTAAATAGCTCCTTAAAGATTCAAAGTTTCAATCCTTTCTAAAACAGTCACGCAGTTTTCAAAAATTACATTTTGGTCACTAGCCAAAATGTCACCCTTCCAAACCTCATTTTATAAAATTGATTTCACAGTTCACTTATATATATTAAAAGAGGATTTTAGAACATTTTTCCATATTTTTAATGCAACCCGAACTAGGCTTTCCTAATTTCACCTTTTTATATTCGAACAACACTTTGACCAAACCGGTCAACGCCCAAACTTCTAAGCCCAAAACCGGGGCGTTACAGATCAAAGTGGTTTTGGAGGCTTTAGACGGTTGATTGTTGCGTCGGCAAGTGAGGTGTCGCAAGTCGGTGAGTGGAAATGAGATTTCCAGCTTTGAAACTTCATAAAAGAGGTTTTGGGAACTTAGTGTAAGCTTGAAACACTTTACTAAGTTCGGAAGTAAGTAAAGTGATTTTCTGCCTCGGATTGTGCTATTATGAGCTTTTGGATGCACTTGTTTTAGTTGTGTTAACCTACTATTTTAAAGCATGATTTGAGTTTATAAAATGTGGTTGATGATGCCATATGGTTTAAGGATGCACTAGGTAAGTGATCCTTGTATGCTTGTGTTGATGCATGATTTTTGAAGCATGGTTTAATGCTTGAAATATGGCTTATTGTGAATGCTTTGGAAAAACAGTGAGGTATGCATGAAATGTGGATTATATTGGCAAGTGATGTTGTGTAAAGTATTTTGTAAATGAAATCGGACATGGCTATAGGATTGAGTGCACTATAAACAAGCCGCCTTGGATGTTGAGGGTTTGTGATTGTACCGAAAACTCCATCCAAGTACCCTAACGATTGAGGAATGTTTAAGGTTGCAACAGTGGAGGTTATCTCTTGTATGCGAACCTTGTATGTGTCCCGTCTCTCGTTAGTGGGTATACATCTACTGATGAGTGGTGTTGAGGGGCTGTGATTGTACCGAAATCTCCACCACGTGCGTCACAACGGTGGAGAATTGCTCCCGTGTTTGAGCCTTGAGATGTCGGTAGAGTGTATGAAGTGTTTGGGACAACACTTGGTAATCCGTGTATCCGATATGCTTTTTGAGAAATGAGAATGTTGTTAATCACTTGTAAGCCAATATAATGGATTGAAATGTTATGGAAATGTTGATGATGCATAATATGGAAAATGCATGTTTTACCTTAAGCTTTGCATATTGGTGAATATGTTTGGAAGGCTTGATTTTTGTTTAGCAATGGTTTAATTGTTGTGAAGTATGTGATACTTGTTGCATGGTGTTTAACATGCTGATTTTAATGATGAAGTGCATGGATTTTCAAAGAGGGCATGATGGTTTTCAAAAGCGTGAAAAGGGTTTTGAGCATTGATGGTGTTTTTGGTTTTGAGCATTCCTCACTAAGCTTGTATGCTTATGCTCTCTTTTGCTCATTAATGCAGATAATTAAGTGATTGAAGGCATCAACTTTCAAAGGATTTCCAAGAGACTTCATTGAAAGTATGTCTTGGTTTTGGACTAGTGTAATAAAGGCAATGGGGGTGTCCAATGCTATGAAAGTTAGTTGTTTTTGTATTTTCTGGTTTGGTACAAGTTTGGTATGCTTATTTTGGGTTGTAAATGGTCTTTAAATGTTGGATTATGCGTGGATTTGAGATTTGACCTTTGATGCTTGATTTACATAGGAAGCATGCATCTAGAATTCATTATTGATGATATAGATGCTTTAATGTTGTTATTGCCATATGGTCTCGATGGTTGAAGTACATTTGAGCTGTATGTATGATTAAATGCATGTTGGAATGTTTTGGGACAACTTAAAGTGAGTTAAACCAGCATTTTGGGAAATTGCATACTAAAGCGTATCGGTACACTTAGTAGTGTATCGATACGACCTTCATAGATTGGAGGGGTGTACCGATACACGAGGGTGTATCAATACCCTTTTAGCCACTAGTCGAGGGTGTATCGATACGGTGCCCGAGTGTACCGATACGGTCCTTGTAATGCTGGGTTTGGGAGGTTGGTCGTCAGGGGCATATCGATACCCTCCCTAAGGGTACCGATACGCTGTTAGATAAATTGATTGAATGGCATCTTTGAATGTTCTGAATCTTTACGTTTTAGTTCCTAATTCTTATGGATGCAATTAAATGAGTTTTAATGGTTAATTTTAGCTGGGTTTTTACAGAGATGCATGAAATGAGTTTAATTAAAGGTTGATAAACCAAATTTGGAAAAAAACCCTTGCAATTTGTTAAGTTTACAAAATGGTCCCTAAAATTGAAATTTGGTAATAGTCGATGAGCGTTCGAGTTGTTGTTTAATCTACTGCTTGTTGAACACATAGGAACCTCACTTGCATCTAGACAAGATAAAAAGGAAAAAATATAGTCGTTTATTGAGGTAAACATTCACGATTTACTTCAATAGTCCCCGTGTGACCCGTTTGGTTCGGTCTATCGGCTAGGCCGGGTCGAGGGGGTTACATTTGGTGGTATTAGAGCCAGGTTTCGAAAGGTTGGGATGATGGTAAGTTGTTGGTAAGTAATTGAGATGTGAATGTGTGTTTTTGGTGATGTTTTTTCTGTTCGGTGAATGTCTTAATCATTTTAATGTTGAATATGTGATGGTGATGCTATGTATGGTGATTGTAATATGAATGTGAGCTGTTATATGTGATGATAGATTGGGCTGAATCTTAATGCTTGTGATGCTTGACGGTGGTGACATGTATGTAGTATGCTTTATGCTATGTTGGGGGGAAAATTGGAATGCCCATTGCCTTATTACTATAGTGAAATGTATTAAATTGTATTTGAAGTCTTGGATCCTTGCTAGAAGCTGGCATGATCTTTTGATTTGTTTTATATTCATGCCTTAATGTTAATAGCACAATGGGACCGAGGATAGAGCTATGTTCTAGGTCGGTTGCTCCTGTTGGTGAGCAACGAAGCCAGAAGAATGAGGTTATGCCTGGTGTGAATTTACCTCCTCCGCCACCACCACCTGGGGTGAGTAACAAGTGAAACACGGACAGGCTGGTCTGGTGTTGGGTGATCTGACGCCTTTGGTACAAGCGATGACTGGAGCATTCCATGCTGTTGTTGCTGGAGTGCATGTGCAAGAGCCTGCTGCTGGGCAATTGGGTTTTCTGTTGGAGCGCTTACGAAGTTTAGGAGGCGTGCAATATCGTGGTTTGTCTCATGAGGCATCCGAGGCTTGGATGGCCAGTACGATCTGAATTTTGGATCAGATGGGGTGCAATGACGCACGAAAGCTGGGATGTGTTGTGTCGTTGTTGCATGGTGATGCTTATGCATGGTGGACAACTGTGACTGCGGCCATGGAGCCAAACAAGGTTGATTGGGATTTCTTTCAGGCTACCTTTAAAAGAAAGTATCATGGAGTCAGATACTTGGATGATAAAAAGCGGGAGTTCATGTTCTTGGTGCAAGGGAACATGACGGTAGCTGAGTACGAGGTCCAGTTCGTACGTTTGAGCCAGTATGCTCCGGAGTTGGTGTTGAGTGATAGGCACCATTGTGATCACTTTCGATCTGGCTTTGTGCAGGACGTGAAGACGTTCATGCTCGCATCTGATTACACATATTTCGATGTACTGGTGACACGAGCCAAGGACATAGAACAAAGTTTAGGTTTGACATCTTGCATGGGTGGATCTAGCCCGAGTAAGAGAGCTGCAGATGCTGGCCCTAGTGGTGGGAAAAATAAGAGGAATCGTGACTGTAGGTATCGGCCTGAGGCGATGCAAGGTGTGCCAGCTCAGGGTAACCGGGCGAGGTTTTAGCAGAATACTTGTTGGACATGTGGATCGCGTGAGCACTTGAGGCGAGATTGTCCTCACGTGGCTCATAAGGTGCAGGCTCCTGCGGCTGGGGCTAATTCTTGTTGGAATTGTGGATCTGCTGATCATATGAGACATGAGTGTCCATTGTTAGCGGGAGGTGGTCAGGGTCGTGCACCTGTTGTTGCACCACAGAGAGGTCGTGGGCGCGACCATGGGAATTTCCAAAAGAGGGAGGATGGGCAGAGAGGTGTGGCACATGTTGTTGCTGTTCAACCGGAGGGTGGTGGACCTGCAAGGGTGTATGCACATTGCGAGGGACGTAATGACATCGACGTGATTGCATGTACCTTTGCCTTGCAATCCTTGTCTTTTTTAGCAATGATTGATTCTGGATCTACGCATTCATACATATTGAGTGAGCATGCACATTTGCTTGATATTCATGTTGAGATGCTAGATGTAGGATTGCAAGTAACAAGTTCGTTTGGTGAAACTGTTGTTACAAGAAAACTGTATAGGAGATGTCATTTATCTGTTCAAGGCCATGTGTTTTCAGTCGATTTGATGGAATTTCCTTTCTATGGTTTTGATATGATTCTTGGAATGGATTGGTTGTCTGAGCATCGAGTTGTAGTTGATTTTGATGTTAAGAGAGTTACCTTGAAACTTGCGGATGATTACAAAGTAGTAATCGTAGGCGAGAATGTGAAGTTCTTGTTCAATGCAATTTCGGCTCTTGAAGAGAGTCGGAAGATGGAGTTGGGTTGCAAAGCTTTCCTAGCTTATGTAATGAACCCTGGTACGAAGGAAGAGCTAGTGCAAGACATACGAACAATATGTGAGTTTCCTGGTATTTTTCTAGAAGAGTTGTCTGGTCTACCACCAAACAGAGAAGTTGAGTTTGACATTGAGTTGTATGAAAATACGACTCCGGTGTCCATTGCTCATTATCGGATGGCACCTAAAGAGTTGAAAGAGTTGAAAATGCAACTTCAAAAGTTGCTTGATCGAGGGTTCGTAAGGCCAAGTGTTTCACCTTGGGGTGCACCGATCTTGTTTGTAAAGAAGAAGGATGGTACGATGCGTATGTGTATAGATTATCGGCAACTGAACAAGTTGACGATTAAGAACAAATACCCTTTGTCAATGATTGATGATTTGTTTGATCAGTTTCGTGGTGCTTCAGTGTTTTTGAAGATTGATTTGAGGTATGGGTATTATCAACTAAAGGTTAAGGATGTGGATGTATTTAAGATAGCTTTTCGGACAAGGTATGTCCATTATGAGTTCTTGGTGATGCCGTTTGGGTTGACAAATGCACCGGCTGCATTCATGGATATGATGAATTGGGTGTTCCTTGAGTTCCTAGATCAGTTTGTGGTAGTGTTTATCGATGATATAATCGTGTACTTGCGTACCGAGGAGGATCATGATAAGCATTTGAGGATTGTGTTGCAAGTGCTATTGGAGAATTAGCTTTATGCTAAGCTGAGCAAGTGTGAGTTTTGGCTCAGGGAAGTGGTTTCTCTTGGACATGTGGTGTCAGCCGAAGGTATTTGGGTTGATCCACACAAGATCGAGGCGATGATGAGTTGGAAAACGCCTAAATCGATGATGGAGGTGTGTAGTTTCCTTGGGTTGGCTGGATATTATTGAAGGTTTTTCTAAGATTGCTGCTCCTCTGACCAAGTTGTTGCAAAAGAATGTTCGCTTTGAATGGACGTATGTTAGGCAACAAGCTTTCGAGAAGTTGAAGGAAGCTTTGATGCAAGCTCCTGTCTTGATTCAACGAAAATCGGTTAAGGAGTTTGTAGTTTATAGCGATGCATCATATGTTGGTTTGGGTTGCGTGTTGATGCAAGGTGGAAAGGTTGTAGCTTATGTGTCTAGACAATTGAAGGTGCATGAGCGCAACTATCCTACTCATGATCTAGAGCTTGCTACGGTAGTGTTTGCTTTAAAGATTTGGAGACACTATCTTTACGGTGAAAAATGCGTGGTTTACATCGATCATAAAAGTTTGAAGTATCTCATGTCTCAAAGGGGGTTGAATCTTAGGCAACGAAGATGGTTGAAGTTGCTTAAGGATTATGATCTGATGATTGAGTACCATCCTGGAAAAGCCAATGTTTTGGGCGATGCTTTGAGTAGGAAAGTAGCTGTTGAATTTGGGAGGTTGATCGTCGGGGGCGTATCAATACCCTCCCCAAGGGTATCGGTACGCTGTTAGATAAATTGGTTGGATGGCATCTTTGAATGTTCTGAATCTTTACGTTTTAGTCCCTGATTCTTATGGATGCAATTAAATGAGTTTTAATGGTTAATTTGAGATGAGTTTTTATAGAGATACATGAAATGAGTTTAATTAAAGGTTGGTAAACCAAATTTGAAAAAAACCCTTGCAATTTGTTAAGTTTACAAAATGGTCCCTAAAACTGAAATTTGGTAATAATCGATGAGCGTTCGAGTTGTTGTTTAATCCGCTGTTTGTTGAACAGATAGGGACCTAACTTGCATCTAGACAAGATAAAAAGAAAAAATAGGATCGTTTATTGAGGTAAACCTTCCCGGTTTACTTTAGCATTCCCTGTGTGACCCGTTCGGTTCGGTCTATCGGCTAAGCAGGGTCGAGGGGGTTACACCTGACATTCTGAGGATCGACAAATTCAATACTATATCTAGTTTGTAATGTTTCTATCAACCATTTTGTTCCTTCAGGGTGACATGTGCCTATATTTTGGGGGATGTATGGAGTTTATGTTACGAGTATTTTGCCACCATACTTGATACTCCTTCCGTCCCACTAAATTTGTCACATATTGATATTTTCTGGTCAATTTTTTTCAACTTTGACTATAATTTATTTAAATACTTTCATTAACTAAATTTTATAAAAAATATATTTAAAAACTATTTGGTTGAAGGTTTTTTAAATATATTCTTTTATATTTTATCAATAATAAATTTTAAATCATAAGAGGTCAAAGTTGAAAAATTTTGACCGAAAAATGTCAACATGTGACAGCTTTAGTGGGACAGAGGGAGTATTACTTATCTCGTAACTATCATATGATATGATTATATGTATGATTTCATCATACTATATCAGTTTACTCAAATATGTTTTTTTAAATTAGATGATTGAATTTTCGACATGTTTGCTACTTATGTTTTTAAAGTTGAGATGTGACCTGTTAGACACGGTCATTCCGCATAGACCGATCTAGGGGGTTACAATGGCATCCACGGAGACTTTTCAAGCCTTTAGAGAGAATTTAAAAAGAAAATGATAAGAGAAAGAGAAAGGGGAAAAGGAAAAAAAAAGAAAGGAAATAACCCCCCCTCGCGCGCGCGCTTAAAAGTGGTCTTTATACCCTTTCCAAAATGAAGTCCTTTTGGGGTTCAACCCCTCAAATGATGTCGGTTTAGGGTAGATTACTCGATCTGTTCTGGAGGACCTATGAGTTTTTTAAGGTTATGGGTAAATTATTGTTTTGGTCCATTCTTTTTTAGTACATGTAATTTTGAATAATTTCACATTATTAATTGCAATTTCGACCTCTCTATTTTGTACGTTATTTAATTTAGTCATATTTTGCACGCTTAATTTATGCTTTTGGACCTTGTAAGTTCCGATTATTTTAACTCGATCATTTTAGCATGGTATTATTACTATATTTAGTATATTTAACTTCTATTTTTTTGCATATTAGTCTTGCAACATACATGTAGTTATCTTTATACTTTTATTTGTATGGCTACCATTTACCTTAATTATTTATTTATTGTTATTCCTAACGGTTTGTGTGTCTTTCATTTATATAAGACGAGGTAACATACCTTTTATGTATCGATTTTTGGGCATGTTGGGAGTGTGTTTCAACCTTCACCACATATAATCGTCTCTCGAACCTGACCATGATATCAGTATTAAACGCTAACCAATTTAAGGGTAATCAACAATACCCAACCCAAATAGTCGATGATGACTCCAACCATTTGATGAGTCAGGCCACATTGAAAGAACATGTTGTCTTGAAAAAAGATGTAGGCATATTAGTTTCTTCTATAAATACAATGTTTTTTTTGTAATTTACGAGGGTTGTTTTATTGAGATCACCTCTTGTGTCAACGTCCTTTGTACATGTGCATTCACATTCGATGAACTTTCGACCTGAGATATATCACGTTTAAGTGGGAGTAAAACATCATTTTTTTGTGAGGTTAACCCCATGTAGGATAGTAGTTTATTTTTGGGGTGTATATGCTTTTTGTCTTTGCTAGGTGAATCTTTGTGTGGGCATGGAAAAAATGCATTCACTCAAGTTTAACACTGTCCATATGCAAGGACGAAGTTAGAATTTGGGGTTGGGAGGGGCAAACAATAAATGTTTAAATGGGGGAATTCATAAATAAACTAATTTTTTAAAAAATTAAATAGAGGGACAAAGGTGAATTTTTTTCTTCGGGGGTAAGTCCCTGTCTATATGATCCTATGATGAGTGAGTTTCGAGGGGGGTCAACGAGGAACATTTGGGTACCCATTCTAGAATTCAAAATGCATATAATGAACCATATGAACCTACCTCAATTAAAGCCATAGTGAACCTTGAACTTTTAGTGGTCATATGCTTATGTACACGAAAGTTCACACACCTTATTCTTATCTCACTCTCTTTAGAGGGTTTTAGAATTTTAATGGGTATGAGCTTAATATGTATAATGTATTTAATTTTGTTATATAACAGGTAATTCGGTTAATTAACTGGTTTCGAACCGAATTAACCGAAAAACAAATTTTGAAAAATTCTTTAGCCATTCATCGACCGAAAAAAGTTCAGTGACCGACTGTTTAACCAAATAATCTAGTTTGGTCGGTTAATTTGGTTGAACTGACCGTTTGAACACCCTTACCAGCTAGAACACAAATATAGTACATCACATGTTGATTTTGTAAAGAATTCCAAATAGTTGGGTATACAAGGAGAAAATCAAAAAAGAAAAATATTAGGAAAAAAAAGAAAAAGTAAAAAATAAATTATCATGCATTATTTGTTTTTAGATGATTCTGTAAATAAAGGATTTAACTTTAAATATCAATCCTTTTGAGGATAACCTTTTTGCGAATATATCCATGTTGAGAAAAAGTGAACGCTGATAAAACGAAATTGACTATTCTTATAACTTACCCTAAAATAAATCAAACTGTTATACCATTTCTTATATAATAGTGGGGGTGACTAAAACATGAACAATTCAAAAATTGAATGATTAAATAGAAAAATTTTACACTTTAGTGACCAAAATAAGAGTGAGGGTAGAATTGAGTGGTAAAATTTTGTAATTTGCCCTAATTAAATTTCTATATAGCGAGTCAAAACACACCTAAATAAATTTAAGGGATAATGGTACATATGCCCATGTACTTTGTTATTTTTTGTCAATCTATGGTCGATAGTTTATAAACGTTCAATATGCCCCAATACTTTTACTTTCGTGTTCTATTGTGCCTCTGAGACTAAAGATGTTAAGTGATGATGTAGCTAGGACACATGTCACTTTCCTATGCTGCCACGTGACGTTTTTCTTCAGAAAAAATAGTTTAAATTATAGGGCTTTGAAATAATTTAACCCTTTAAATTTTTAATGATAAAAAATAAAATTTAAAAGGTAGGGTATGAAAACAAGTTCACCCTTTTCTTTTGATTAAATTAAACATTTTCCATTCCTCCAATGAGCGTCTTCTTCTTTTAGTAAAAAAAATGAACATTTTCTTCTTCTTCCACCACGTTCGTCATTGTTATCAGGTTACACGATGTCGACACATACAATGAGTGCTACGAGGAAGCAAGTGAGACCGATGATGGGTCTCCTCTCAATCAAACCCACCGTGGATCTTCCATGTCATGTCCCTTCTTCTCTCGACATCATTTTGATCTCATCCGATCATGGGTCTACTAGGTTTCCCCATGTGTTCGTACCCACCGATAAAGTCGTTTTGGTATTTCCAGTTTGTTTTAATTACTTTGAATTTTATACAAAAACGATGTTCTAATGTAAATTTTTTTACTCAAACATTAAGGTTTTGGATATTTATTGGTTTGTAAGCAAATTTTGTTTAATTTATGCATTGCCCTATTATCTTTTCAGAGGCTTTGACTTGAAACTCTGGTTTTGAACTTCTAATTTGGTTGAATCGTTTTAATTTCTTCTAAAAAATGCAAAATTTTGATGTTCTAATGTAAAATAACTTCGACCCAAACTTATAATGTTCATAAACATTGGTTTGTTTTGGAAATTGGTTTAATATATGCATTACTCTTTTTTTTTTAGAAATTCATTTTCAGATTTTCGCATTAGGTTAAATTGTAATCTGCTATAAACCCAACATAGAAACTACGTGTCTTCAAGGAATTTGTTTATATTGCTTCATTTGTTTGCTTTTTTCAACAATTTACGAACATCTTTTATTGTGAAACCATGTGAATCGATCACTTGTTTTCAAAGCAATGTTGAAGAACGACATGGAATAAAGCAGGAGAGGTAAAGTCAAAATGATGTATCATATTGCCGGTGGCATGATATTACTGCAATGCCAAAAATGAAGGAAGAAGAAGAGGTTGGGGAACAGAAAATGTTTAATTTAATCTAAAAAAGGTTTATTTCTATGGTTCATCTATCACAATCGCTTGATGACGAATCTTGAACAATGTCATCGGTCTATTAGTAATAGCTCCTTATGTCCTTATTATGCGAATGGCGAAGAATCCACCCTTCATGTTCTTCGAGATTGCAAGACAGCTCGAGATGTTTGGCTTAATCTCATCCCATCAGGCCTTTCTCAATCTTTTTTCCATCTAAATGAATGGATCCGAGAATGCTTAAGTTCGAGCGAGTTGGTGTCAGATTGGAATCTTCTATGGCCTATTACTTTTGTATATGTTATTTGGCAGTTCTGGAAGGCGCGAAATGTAATGGCCCAAATTCTTGGTTTTGTAAAATTGGGTTTCAGACACAATTAATTTGGGCCTTATAGTTGGGAGCCGAAATCTAGGATAGTGGGTTTGGGCCTTATAGCAAATAAAATAAAAGAAGAAAAGAAATGAGTGGATAAGGTTGATTAAAAAAGTGGCTGGTGATTGATGGAGAGAGAGAAAGTAGAATAGATAGGAGGAAAGGATGTGTTAGAGATAGAGAAAAAGGAGGGGAAAAAGTAAAGGGGAAGACTTTGAATTCTGATCTATCACCGATGAAGCTGTTGTAGGGGTCACCCCCGACACCATTAGAGAGAGCTTTCCGAGAAGAGTCGGCTGGTGGTCGCCGTGTAGCCGTCGGAGCCGCCATTCATTAGAGTGAGGAAGAAGAGGTTTTGGAGGAGCTTATTCGACAAGTTTCGGCTAACACCGCCGCAAACCGAGGCCACCAGCGTGCTTACCGACTGGAGTATTGCGGATATGGAGTTGGTTGCTGCTGTCTGGCCACCAGAAGGCCTCCCACACATCGCTAGTGAGGGTGGAATTGGATCTGCCAAGGTGGGTGCACCATGTTGCGGTGCACCGCGCCACACCGAATTTGGCACACCTGGGTACACATGCATTCTCCAGTACAAGAGCACGCCCCCGTGGATGCACCATCTTCCCCATTCACATGTGCATACAGGATCACGTACCTAGGGTGCACTAAGCTTACAATGCACCGCGTCATACTAGATCACCAGGCTATTGATTAGGCCATTGATCGACCGTTGAATTTTTAGGGGGATCCTACTGTTGCGTGTAAAATAGTCTATCGCAATGGTAGTGCAAGTGTACACGTCGCAAGTAATAAAGTGATACTAGAGTATCGGATATCGTCTCCACAGGGACTGGGCTAACCCTTTCCTTCGCTATCTGCACAAGGGGAAAAGAATAGATTAAGATATTGTCACGAAAATAATAAGATAAAACGCAAAATAAAAGGATTGAATTATCAAGATAGAGAGAATGGGCTGGTATTGAATTGCTCGGTAGTGCAGGTATTGAATTGCTTAGGATCTCCAGTTCTGTCGTCGCTCCCGTCGCCGACAGCACCTGTCGCGACGTCTGTCCGTTGGCAGTCGCGGCAGCAGACACACCAACTCCGTACTTCAAGTTTGGCAAGAATCCCAGATCTGCCTTGCCCTATCCCTAGGCACAAGTCTGTCGATGATCACGTCTTTGATGATACCTCCCGGCGTGAATCGAAGGATGAACACCGATGTGTATGAATTCTTCCTTAGCCACTTAACCTCGCCCTATCCCTAGGCACGAGATGGTTCAACTATAAACTAGAGAACGCGCTCTTATCTCTTTCGTATACTTAACTCTCCCGATGCTAAGTAAATGGATAACCTCACAATGCTCTCCCGATGCTCTTGCAAGATATTAAAACCGAAATAAGAGAACTTGAAGTTTATTTTATTGAACTGAAAAATCCTAAAACAAAACAACCCTTGCAACTACTTTACAAATCAACCCGTGGCCCTAGGGGAATTTAGAACATGTCGGTGACGGGTGGACGGCAGGGGTTTGGTTTTGGTTATGGGGTAATCGGTTGTGCTCCTAGGTTAAATCTATGCCCTTATATAAGCTTTGGGCTCAAGTTATCTAAGGTAACAAGGATTACAACTTTAATTAAAAGTAAGATTCTAATAAAGACTAAATCTATAAAGTCTCCTACTTTCCAGCCGCATCCTTGTTTCTAGGAATTTCTTCTCTTTGAGCTTTGGCTTGACATATCTTTCGATCTGGGGCTTGGAAAAATATGTGGCTTTCACACGACAGACGAGCAGATTTTTCTCTATCTATCGAGGTCCACTTGACTTTTCCTCTTTATAAAGTTGCTGTCACCATGCTGTCACGACAGGTCCATGACAGGTTCGTCTTCCTCGGCTGCTTGTCCAGTTCCGCTCTCCTGCTTCTCTGCCCTGCGCCTGCCTTCATCTTCTACTATGACAGATACCTGCAAAAATAGCCATCTTTTAGTAGAATCCGTGCCTTTTATATAATTGTGATGTTTTATTGAAAACTAACCTAAATGCAATGCAATGATGCTTGAATGCAGCAGAAATATGGGTAAAAAGGGTGTAAATAATAGAACTTTTACACACTCAACACCTACCCAGGGGTTTCTCAATGTTCTGAGTCCATTGGCACATTCTGTTTCACCAAATTCGAACCTGATAAGTTGTTTTTTTACATATTTAACCTTGTGAATTGAATAGGGGATGCATGAAATTAATATGTTTATGTATTCTTTTTAATATGAGGGTTATTCGGGATAGGATATCGAACCAAGTGGAGTAATCGAGAAGTTTATACGAGGATTTATCGCTTTGGCTTAAGGTTAGTACACCTCGAATTCCTACTGCTTCATGAGCATCATAAATGTGATTGTCTTGCGTGTTAGTATCTGCAAAATAGGTAAATGATGAATAAGTATGTGTGGAGATCTGTAAAGTGTCCAAAAGTCCTATATTTCATGCACATGCCAACTCTTATTATTACTGTTTTTAAGCACATTTTAGGCATAAGTAGGTTCATGCATAGCATTTTACAGTATTTCATTATTCCTCCTTACTTTTATAAGTTATCATTTATTTGGTGAACAAGAGATATTGTTTTAGTGTATTCTTGTATGTAGGTACTAACAGCTGAACGAAGGAACCGAGGAACGGAGGACACATCGCTGAGGAGAAAACCCAGGAGCTCTACTGAAGCAGTTCCAGCTAAAGACAAGTTGCTGCCGAGCACCTGCTGAGTAGAGTTGCCGCTAACCTTGCTGCCCACGACAGCTGACTATGGAAGTTGGGAAAACCGGAGCGCGACCTGTAGAGCAAAAACTCTTGAATCTATCGCCGACGTTCATTTGATTTCCTGACATCTGTAGCAGCGGCTAGGGCTGTCGAAGCAAAATTATCAAGCTTACTTGCAGGCTAAGGCAAACGAGAAAGAGCCCATATTCCACGCAAAAAAGTCGACATTTAAAGTCATATTAAAGAAGGAAAGTTATTTTAGAGGACTTCTACTTTAAGGAGGACTTAACCTAGTCTCTAGTCTATAAATACCCATTGTAACTCCTAGTTCAAATCATCTTAGGTTTTTTTATAGATTGTTCTTATGTTCTTCGCCGCCGCCATGTTCTAAACTCCATTTGGGTTAGGGTTATGTTGTAACTAGTGTGAAACAATTGTTTTAGGGTTTTGAGTTATTCTTCAATAAAATATTCCAAGTTTACTTAATCCATTGTTCTTCATTCTTTCAATCTTTCTACACTAGTCGTTTAATAGAATCCATTTGTCGGGCACAAAAGCGCAAGGCTCACGAAAGGGTTAAGTACGGTCACAACGTGCTGAGGCGTGACTAACTTGGTTCTACACTAGTCCACAAGTTTCAGCGGCTAAAAGGGATCACCAACCGAGTTGACTAACTTGGTTCCACACTAGTCTACAAGTTAGAATCTCGAGCATCCTAACCTAGAAATAGGAGGGATCACTGCCGACTATCCTGCCGAACTTGGAGTATCTACCAGACTTGCCGCTAGGACTTCTTGCCGTTCCACCTGCCGAGACAGTACACCCCTGCAATGTTAGTGACCTGCTGCGGCCGCGTAACAGGGTCGTAGTTTGTTGCCTGCCATACCCGCCGAGGAAGCATATCGTGGCAGCACAAGATAACTCATACCTATTACAACACAGTTTTCACACTAAGTGGCAGCATAACCATGCCTGCTCCATCAATCTAATTCACCTCTCCTTTATTATTTGTGTCTTTATTTACTTTTCTTCTCAACCAAACAATTCACTTGTGTTTTACTTTACCCTTGTGCAGGAACTATGAAACGAGACAAGTTGTCTAATCCTCGTGGGATTCGACATCTTTTATACTATAACTTGGCAGGACTGTGCACTTGCGCTCTCACAAAAAGGGAACACCTACACGCCCTACAAGTTTTTGGCGTTGTTGCTGGGGATTGGTAACAACGAATTTCGTTTTTCAATTTCTGCACTTTTTATTTACCTTTTATTTTATTTTCATTTTTAATTGAAAAAAAATTACCGTATCCTTTCCAAGTGTATGACAAGGGCCAACCCAAAAGGAAACTTTATCATTTACGAAGATCTCGAGCGTGAAAGGAGAAGGCTTTAGAGGGAGCTTAGGGAAATCCTAAAGAACAACAAAGACAAAGGCAAGGCAAAGGAAGAAACCATGGTAAACGAGGACCCCCAAATGATGCAATGAATGGTAGGGGCGGACAGCAGGACTTGCCACCTAGAGGACCACAATAACAACAGAGGCAGGATCCTCCTGATCCACCCCAAGTGCAGACAAATAGAGACTACCTGGAACATGACTTGCAAAGGTTCGAACCAATAGTGACTGAACCGGAGATAGGGGCAGATCATTCTGAGCTAAAGCCCGTCATGTTCAACATGATAAACACACTAGGGCACTTCGAAGGGACTGCCACAGAAGATGCTCAGCAGCATTTACGAGGATTTCTGGACATTTGCCGAGCATTCAAGATACATGGGGTTCACTAGGATGTACTACGGTTGAGGCTATTTCCCTATTCACTGAGGGATAGGGTGAAACAATGGTTGAATAACCAGTCAGCCGGATCTTTTAACTCATGGGCGGAGCTCTGCAGAGACTTTCTAGATCGATTCAGCCCGTCCAATGTCACTGATAGGCTGCAGAATGAGATCACAACCTTTAGACAAGGAGATGACTAGCCGATGTACGAGGCATGGGAGCGATATCAACAAATGCTGAATAAATGTCCGCTGCATGGTCTACCGGCTTGGACTCGGGTATCTATATTTTACAATGGGGTTAACTACCAAACTCGGATGATGATAGATGCCTCGGTCAATGGGATCATCTTAGACAGACCTCCAGAGGAAGCACTGTGGCTACTAAACATAGTCGCAAAAAATGATTATAAACACCCGAAAGCCCACCGTGGTGGCACAAGGCAGCCAGCTACTGCAAATGAGGTAGAAGCCTTAGAATCTGTTAACGCCCGCCTCGACCAACTAACGGAGCTGGTGATGAAGATCGTGCAACCCCCTGGAAAGGTCTATGAAGTAAAAGCCGTGGAGCCATTCTGTGGCGAATGTGGAGGCAACCACGATTCCTCTGACTGCACTACATCTGCAAACTACATGGGAGGATATGAGAGGAATAACATGCCTACCCAGAACACCTATAATCCTAACTGGAGAAACCATCCCAACTTCTCCTGGAGCAACCCAAAGACAACTACAAATCCACAACAGCTACAGGGAGGCTACCAGCAGAACCAGTCCTGGCAGCAGACTCAACAGCCAACACAATAATTCACTAGAAGCAACTCTGCAAACCTTTATGAAACAAACTGGTGAATTTATTGTTTATACAAATAAATTTATTGAAAAAACTGAGTCTTTTATGGACGGGCGGAGATGAAGATGAACAACTAGGAGGCTGCCATTAAGAACCTGGAGACCCAATTAAGGAAGTTCACCGAAATCTACTACAGTCGGACTATTGGAACATCATCCAGTAGCCCGCCAGAAGCAGCCAAGCCCACTTATGAACATTGCAAGGTTATATCCACAAGAAGTGGGAGGCAGCTGGATGAACCTAGGGTGGTAGAACAACCAGGAACTCAGCCAGAATAGATAAATAAACCTGCCTCAGCAGCACCAATATTAGCCTCCCCAGCATCAACACCAGCCGCCCCAGCAGTAACACCAGCCGCACCAGCAGCAGAACATGAAAGCAGCCCTGACAAGGATTATCCTCCCCGGACTAAGCTCCCAAGCAAGGAGCAAATAGAGGACATCCGCTTGCTAGCACCATTCCCCCAAAAGCTCAAGCAACAGCAGCAAGAGCACCAATTCAGAAAATTCCTGGATATTCTGGAATAGGTGCATATCAATATACCTCTGATAGAAGCCATACAAAGCATGCCAAACTATGTCAAACATCTTAGGGATATGGTTTCTAAGAAGAAGAGGATAGAAGAATTCGAGACAGTGGTCGTCACTGAAGAATGCATGGCTATGCTACATAACAAGCTGCCGCCCAAGCAGACATATCCGGGCAGCTTTGTTATACCATGCAGTCTAGGAAGCAAGCACGAGACCAGAGCCCTGTGTGACTTGGGAGCCAGCATCAACCTGATGCCAAAGGTCGTCTTTGACAAACTAGGTATTGGGCCTGCCAAACCGACCTCTGTCATGCCTAAACTTGATGATCACTCATTTGTGCAATCGAAGGGAAAGATTGAAGACATACTGGTAAAGGTGGGCAACCTGATTCTCCTTGCCGACTTCCTCATCTTAGATTGTGAGGCCGACGAGAAAGCCCCTATCATCCTTGGGAGACCCTTCTTGGCCACGAGCAGAACACTGATAGATGTGCAACTCGGGGAGCTGACATTGAGAGTAGAGGATCAGAGCATAAGGATGAACGTGCTACAACCCTCAGAAGAATGAAAGGAATACCCGGATGCAAGAGCTGCCAAGATCAGTGTGGAAACAGGCCAGGGCAGCCGCTGCCGCGACATGCCTAGGGGTAAATTGAAGGACCCCATAATGCAGCATCTGAAAGAACAGGTGGACCCCCCAGGAGGGGAGAAAAAGCTAAACCACGTCAGGAAGTGGTTATGTTTGGGAGATGCACCCAAATGCACTCCCAACATAACTTAATTTTTATTTTTATTATTTTTATTTTTATGCATTAGGATTATAGTTTATTTTATTTTAAGATTAGATTAATTTTCAGAAATTATTTAATTAGTTTTTATTTCTATTTTAGGGTTAAGAATAAAAGAGCAGGATCCAAAAGGAGGCCCAGCAAGAAGCCCGCCCACCATCCTGCCGAAACAGCAGTCAGCGCGGCAACACATAACGGCTAGTTGGACATCAACGGCTCCGAAAATAACGAGCAGAAAAATTTGTAATGTGTGCTAGAAAATCGGACCGTTGAGCATTTAATGTCGCCCCGACATTTCTCGGCAGCCCCTATATATACATCTCTCACTCACTTCATTTTACTTTACTTTCATCTTCTTGATGTCTGCTATCTGATTCCCCTGCTCTCTCACAACTTTCATTTCTAGTTTCAGTTAAAGCACAATCGTTCACATGGCTTCAACATCAACCCAAAAACCCATCTACACGAGGTTTTGCTTCAAGGCGGACGAGGAGAGATACAGAGAAAAATTCTCCAAGCAGGCAGTATGAGAGGAATAAGGCTTCCATTACACACAGCAAACGGGAGACCATGGTTTAGAGCCCGCCTTGTTCCAAACCATCCACAGCAAAGGATGGGAGATGTTCGCTCAGCAGCCCGAAGAAGCCATTCGTCTACGTCCGCAGGGAGCCGGTTAAACTCAACGCTGCTGTCATCAACATGTACTACGGCCTAGATATGGACGACAACCCTCACGAGAAGTGGAGGCAGTCACTGACAGCTGCCAATTATGAGGAAATCAAGATCGAACTCTGCCAGCCCAACACACCATGGCTGGGGGGCAAACATGTGGGATCTGTCCAGCGCCGCCACCTGCTGCCAGAAGCCATGCTTTTGAACACCTTTGTGAAAAGGCGTCTACTGCCCACATCCCACAACACAATCGTTAACCGGCCACGCCTCACCCTAATTCAAAGCATCCTAATGAACCGGCCGATCAACGTAGGGAAAATTATCTGTACGAAAATCTACAACTGCTTCAAGAAGAAGAAAGGCAGGTTGTACTTCCCATCTCTCATCACAGGTCTCTGCGCCAACTTTGGTGTCCCGACAGAGCCCACGAATGAGCTAACAATTGCCAAGGAGGGCTGGACCAAAAAGGTCTGCATTCAGATGATGCAAGATGCAGTGAAAGAACCAACAACGCCCAGTCAGCCCTCCGACACACAGTTTGAAACGCTAGCCACCCCCGGCAGTACTGAAGCTGCCCCAGACAAAGAAGTCCTCCCGTTGCTGCACACACTTCTAGAAAGCACAAAACAGATAGAACAGCAACAGTTGGCCTTCATGAACTATATGGGGGAAGCCCAAGAAGCCCTTGTGGCTTATTTTCTGTAGAAATTTCCCAAAGATATACCCACCATGCCGCCCTACCCTGAGGAGCTTGCAGCAGCAGCTCAAGCACAAAGAACTCCACCAGGCGTCGCAGCCCGCCAGACAGACCACCCGGTGCCCTCTCCTACGAATTCTCCGCAGTACACAGTTGCCGCCCCATCCAACACAGTGGCAGACTCTCCTGAGAGGCACCAGCAGAATCTCTCCCCAGCCTGCACAGTGGCAGACACCTCCTCATCAGAGGAGATAGAGCAGCCGCCGCTGGAGCCAGAAACAGCAGTGGTAGCAGCAACAACAGCCATTCCAATGGCATTCATCCCTCCGAAAGCACCCACGGAGGAAAGAAACAAGGAAGAGGAAGTGGCACATAATAGCCGAAGAACTATGGACTTCGAGACGGAGTTAGAAGAAAGCGACGCATCTCCCGCCATTCCCCATGTCGAGCCTCAAGAAGAGCCACAACAAACCCCAAAGAGAGTCCAACCGCCGCGGAAAGAAAAAACCTCACCTGCTAGAACCGCCGCCAAGGCATCTGCCGGTTGTCGCTTCGTCATCCAAACATCCTCCTCAGCTGACTAGAATCCAGCCTCCTCCCAACCCTCAGCAAACTTTTATTTTTTTCTTCTTTTCTTTTATTTTTATTTTTATTTTCTGTTTTCTTATTGCTATTTTAACTTGTATATTTTATTTTTCTTATCTTTATTGTTTTGTGGATTGAGGGCAATGCCCATCTCGAGTTTGGGGGGGATAGCTCCCGCTTCATTTTGTGTAGGCATTCTTAGTTGCATATAGGTTGCATTGTACTTGCCTTAGTAATAATTGGAAAAGAAAAGTTTGTTATGACTTGTGCCTATGATAGGATAGTCGATTAATTTATTTTCGCACCTAATTAAAAATTGAACTTAATCTTGGGAAAAAGCATGAAATATGATTTAGATTTTTTTTCTTTTTACCTGAAAATGTTAAACATCTTTGTTACTTGCTGAATGCGCTAGAATATTTGATGAACACTACCTGTTTGTTTTAGAATTCTTTGCAAAATTCTAACGATGGTTGCAGGTAGCCGCCGAGGTAGGCAAAAGAAACAAAAAAATGCAGAACTGCCACGACAGCAAAAATCAAAAATAAAGAAAAATGATGTTACCCTAGAGGTGCCCGCAATAGGCTCTAGGAAGAATCATGTGCGAGGACACTCCGCTGCTATCAAAGTCCATGAATCTTAAAACCTGAAAGTGACAGACAAATTAGCATGAGTGAATGAAAGCCTTCATGGGATGACTCTACTCCAAGGGTCCGGTGTTCTGTAGTTTGCTCCTATCTCAACATCAGACCTAGAAGAGTAGTTGTGATAAGCTGAAGCCCTCACGACCATGATTAAGAATAATGTGCATAACTATGCTGCCTCGGCATCAAACCTTTGAATCACAGCAATATCTTTTTTTTATTTATTTATTTTGCGCATTCAGCTTGTTTACAGATATGCACACATCACACAGGCATGAGAAATTTAATTCTTAGTTATTTTCTTGCTTATTTCCCTTCATTAAGTTTTATATATAGGTGCCACAGCCTTGAGGTAGAAAATCAGGTTAAAAACAAGTTTTTCTTTCTGACTATTATTAGAGCAAGTACTTTAGGTTGCATTGCTTGAGGACAAGCAATAGGTCGAGTTTAAGGGTGTGTAAAGTGTCCAAAAGTCCTATATTTTATGCACTTGTCAACTCTTATTATTACTGTTTTTAAGCATGTTTTAGGCATAAGCAGGTTCATGCATAGCATTTTACAGTATTTCATTGTTCTGCCTTACTTTTATAACTTATCATTTATTTGGTGAACAAGAGATACTGTTTTAGTGTATTCTTGTATGTAGGTACTAACAGCTGAACGAGGGAACCGAGGAACGGAGGACACATCGCTGAGGAGAAAACCCAGGAGCTGTACTGAAGCAGTTCCAGCTAAAGACAAGTTGCTGCCGAGCACATGCCGAGTAGAGTTACCGCCAACCTTGCTGCCCACGACAGCTGACTATGGAAGTTGGGAGAACCGGAGCGCGATCTGTAGAGCTAAAACTCCTGAATCTATCACCGTCATTCATTTTATTTCTCGACATCTGTAGTAGTGGCTAGGGTTGCCGAAGCAAAATTCTCAAGCTTACTTGCGGGACTAAGGCAAACGAGAAAGAGTTCATATTCCAGGCAAAGAAGTCGGCATTTAAAGTCATATTAAAGAAGGAAAGCTAATTTAGAGGACTTCTACTTTAAGAAGGACTTAACCTAGTCTATAGTCTTTAAATACCCATTGTAACTCCTAGTTTAAATCATCTTAGGTTTTTTTTATAGACTTTTCTTGTGTTCTTCGCCGCCGCCATGTTCTAAACTCCATGTTGTAACTAGTGTGAAATGGTTGTTTTAGGGTTTTTAGTTTTTCTTCAATAAAATATTCCAAGTTTACTTAATCCATTGTTCTTCATTCTTTCAATCTTTCTACACCAGTTTTTTGAGAGAATCCATTTGTCGGGCACGAAAGTGCAAGGCTCACGAAAGGGTTAAGTACGGTCACAGCGTGTTGAGGCGTGACTAACTTGGTTCTACAGTAGTTCACAAGTTTCAGTGGCTAAAAGGGATCACCAACCGATTGGTTCCACACTAGTCTACAAGTTAGCATCTCGAGCATCCTAACCTAGAATTAGGAGGGATCACTGTCGACTATCCTGCCGAACTTGGAGTATCTGCCAAACTTGCCGCCAAGACTTCTTTCCGTTCCACCTACCGAGACGGTACACCCCTGCAGTGGTAGTGACCTGTTGCGTCCGCGTGACAGGGTCGTAGTTTTCCGTTCCATGTGCTGAGGCAGCATATCGTGGCAGCACAGGATAACTCATACCTATTACAACGTCGTTTTCAAACTAAGTGGCAGCATAACCCTGCCTGCTCCATCAATCTAATTCACCTCTCCTTTATTATTTGTGTCTTTATTTACTTTTCTTGTCAACCAAACAATTCGCTTGTGTTTTACTTTACCCTTGTGCATGAACTACGAAACGAGACAAGTTGTCCAATCCTCGTGAGATTCGACATCTTTTATACTATAACTTGGCAGGAGTGTGCACTTGTGCGCTCACAAAAAGGGAACACCTACACGCCCTACAAGACCGATAGTATGAGACTCGATATTGTTGAGATGCATGATG
The DNA here is from genome assembly GCA_958450335.1 of Hibiscus tridactylites. NCBI lineage: Eukaryota > Viridiplantae > Streptophyta > Magnoliopsida > Malvales > Malvaceae > Hibiscus > Hibiscus tridactylites. The sequence goes on from OY288280.1 coordinate 37,797,852, forward strand.
ATTTCATGGATTTGATGAGACTCATGGGGCATTTACAGACTGTTTAGGGTCGTTTGAGATGCTTGTATGATTATTTAATGATTGGTTGATTTGGTTGATTATTTGTGATGCTTTGTATGATTGTTTGAATAGATCGATGTGATTCGATAGAAGTTATGCTTAAGGGATAAATACTCGATTAAATGATTATAAAGCCGGTAATTAATAATAATTGGATCAATGAGATAGTAAACAAAGCATAACGACTTTCATAAGCTTTAGGGAACGAATAAAGTGTTGTAAAGCCGTAGTTCAAGGAAATGGTATGAATCCGTGAATAGGGTATTGGTACGAGCCTTGGCTATATCGGTACGCGATTGGGGGCTACATCAGTACGGGTCAACCCGTACTGGTACTTGTGGAAATTAAGGATTTCTAATAAGCTATTTTAGTATTGATACGCATGTGAGTACTGGTACCTTGGGGTATCGTATCGATACTCGTGTTCGAGTACCGGTACCCACTGAACGAGATGAACTAATTTGAATGACTAACGTACTCTTCCATAATGTATTAACAAGATGGTAAACTTAATTGGGTGACTTGTTGTAATATCAACCATATGAGATCCTTGGTAGATCGAGTTATGCAGTGTGCTGTATGGTAATAGTGTCAATGTTGTGTGTGGTTTTGTAACATTCCAAAACCCGACCTAGAAGAATGTTAACAATTCAATTAAGAACTATAAGTCTTAAGAATATAATGGAGTAATCAATTATATGAATTAGAGACTTTTCTTTAAATTGGAAAAGTTACTAGCAAAACACTAGGACCAATTTGTTCACTTTGCAACTACAAGTATTGCATGTAATAAGAAAATAAAAATGAGGACTTAAACACTTGGAATTCGGTTGTAAGGCAAGAGTGGGGAGACTTGGGAGAGAACAAACATTTCCTTCTCCTTTCTATTTCCATCTTCTAACCGAACCAAAATTAAGTGAGAGAGAGTGAAAGAGAAATTGAAGCTTTGAACATGAAATCAGAGTTGTGAAATCTTTCCAAAAAAGAAAATTTGAACCTTGGAATTTCTCTTGCTTAAGCTCGGTGAGAAGGTGAAATACTCTTTCCTTCTCTTTGATTTCTTGAGATGTTAGAGAGTGGTAGTTTGATCCATACATCAATTGACTTTGTGATACTTTGATTATGTTAGTGAACCCTAAGAACTTAACCGAATGTGATGGTGAATGTCTTACTTTGTTTGGAGTTTTTGATTTGCGCATATACATATAATTGTTGAGTACATGCGATTTGGTGAATTGTTTGTATGCTAGAAAGTTATGCGGTTTGAATTAAGATATTAGACAAGCCTAAAGGCTGATTTAAATTTGCTTAAAGTGTAGGAGGACTACTCTATAGGAATAAAAATGTTTTTGCTACAAAATACTATGTTTCGAGCATGACTGAATTGTAAATGGATTGCTTGAATATGCATGATCAAGAAAATAAGTAATTTAGGGACTGTTCTGAAATTAAATATGGAAAACTCTTGTAATTAGGGGATGCTTGAAGTAAATAAAAATGAAATTGGGGTCTAAATTGAGTTATGAATAAATATATGTTCTCATAGTGTACTAATTACGCAAGATTACAGACACTATGGGACTGTCAGAGTAAGTGATCATGTATGTATAAATAAAGGATGAATTGTTCATGTAGGATTAAGTGTTGACTGTTTGGGATTTAATTACAATCTGGGGAGATTATAATTGGCACAAAATGACTGTTTAGAAAAGGATAAACGCATGATAAGGGTTGTTAAATAACAACACATACAATAATGGACTGATTAGTGAATGTTGGAGAATATGTAAATATTTAAGGGAATGATTTTACCAAATAAATTATGTGGACTATTGTGCATTTAAAGTACATGTTGGAAACTGATTTTTTATGTAAAATTGTGTTCTTGTTATAGTTAGATGGTGTTGGGAACAAAGGGACTAAGGCTGATCAAGTGATGGACAATTCGAAGGGGGTTGTGCCTCGAGACCAAAATTAGCGGGGAGAAAATTGTGAGTGCACAATCGAATATCGAAATGAGCCTTCGATCATTTTGATTCCTTTGAATAATTTTTGATTTATTATTTAGATATTAAATTGTATACTTATCTGTTGAATGTTTACTTGCTTGTGGTTGCTGCATCGAGGTAAGTCTGCTCGAGATTGATACTTGTAATGTTTGAGACGAATTATGGAAATAGATCAATGTAATTAGGGAGTGTGAAATAAAGAATGAATTTGGGAGAAAAAGCCTTGATTAGAGCTAGTTAGGTATGGTTGGGATGCCAATAAGTTCTAAGCTCAGCTTGTTTCGGACTACGGTCCTTTGTTTGGTACTTGTATACCCTTGAAAGTTTATGGCTTGAAAATAAGAAATTGCTACTACGGTGCTCTTGTTGTTAATCAAATTATTGTTGAATTACATATATATGCTACTCTCTAGTCAAGGCTATGGAAGTAAGATTATAACGAAATAAAATGATCTTGAATAATAAGTGATTTTCCTTGCAACAATTGAATTGTCTTGTATTGTTGATGGATGAATTGACAGTTGTAGAATTGTCATCTAGCATGCTCGATTATAATAGATAAATATAACAATTGTTTATTCATCTAGTACTTGAACCATGGACTAGAATAAGTTTAAGCTCGAAAAAGGAAAACCCAATGGTATTGTAATGCTTTTGATAACCGAAACTATAGTATATCATTGAAGCTTATTTGATTTATTACTTAAATTGCATAGCTCAATTCTCATTGCCTTTCCTTGATTGTTTCAGGATAACATTCTCATTTGGCTGAGTTTTGAGGAACATCAAGCAAGATCACAAAGTCAAGCAAATGTATGTAGTATACTTTTGGAACTCTTTAATAGTGGCACGTATATATAAAACCATGACATAGCTTGCATATAGTGAAGTTTGTAAATATTAATGATCCTATGTCATGTATATAACCTTATCCTTACGTGGTTGATTTTGGTGCCTGAGTTATAATCTATGGTAGCCTTCTGATTAAATGATGGCTCGGTAGTTCAATAAGATGGAAATCTTGTATACTTATGGATGTTAGCTTGATTAAGAATTATATAATAACTCATTGAAACTTGAGACTCAAGTAGATCTGAAATTGGCGTTGGATGTATAGTTAATGGTTCATATTGATCTTAGGGAAACTCGTTAGAATTCTACCTTTGTTGTGGAAATCTATTATAACCTCTAACAATTTTCATAGGCCAAGAATGAAATTAAGTGTATCTAAATCAAGGTCTTGTTTAATGGTGAAGTAATATAGTTGTGTATTTTGTTTAGGGTGTTCGAATGGAAATTTTCTCCCCTGGAAGTGTATGAAGTCTAATTATACTTAATAAGTTGATTGATGAGACTTTAAATGACTTAATTTGTTGTTGTGTATCTAGAATGTTAAAGTATGATCCACTTTTAAGCTATATTGAAGAACCTTGAAATTTTTGCTTGGTAATAATCTCTTGTTTGCTTGCATTTAGATACTAGCTTGTAGTCGAGGCTAGTAGTCTCTTGCTCTGGCATTCCAAGATCAGACCTATTCCTTCTAAGCCCGATCTAGGATGTTACATTTGGTAATCAGAGCTAAGGTTCAGTCAATTCCGGGACTAAACCGAATTAGAATTGCATTATTAATTAACCTATGTGCCACTATGAGTTGAATTTAATTATACTCATGATCTTGCTTGATAGAATTTTCCCCCTAAACATTTTTAATTTTCCAAATGTCAGAAACACATCTGGGATGAGACAAAGATAGCCTGGCTAGTTCCTCCAATGAGGGAGGAAGTGTGAGGATGGGTCAGGAGCAACTAAATCCTCAAAAGGCAACTGAACCACAACCTGAAGCTACTCAAATCAACTATATTCACAAAGAATATTTCCTCAGCATGATGGAAATGTTTAATCAACTTGTTGCCAATTTAAGACAAAACACTCCTACACCTGTAGTAGTTCAATCTAGGGCTCCAATTGATAAGCTAGCCCAACACAGAGCTTATAGTTTGCAGGATCTGACGATAAAAACCCCGAAGCAGCCGAGTACTAGTTAGAGACCACCATCAAAATCTTAACAAAAAACTGCAGTGTTCAGAGGAACACAAATTGGAGTGTGCAATAGCTTTAATAGCAGATGAAGCCTTGAACTAGTGGGAAACTACAATCCTTACGGTTCTCGAGAACTTTGTTACCTAGGAATTCTTCGTGAAGGAGTTTAAGAAGAAGTACGTAAGTGAACAATACCTTGCAGAACGCAGAAGACGTTTCTTGTACATGAAGCAAGGCGGAAGGCCAATAGAACAATATGTCAGCGATTTTTGCAAATACTACAAATACGGATCATAGTACATCAAAAAAGAAGAAGATAAATGCTTGATGTTCATTGATGGTCTGAATGATGAATTAAGTCCTATGTTTACGGCTCTCGGGATAACTAATTTTCAAGATCTTGTAAACCGATTGATTGCAACCAAATCCAATTTGAAAGCTACTAAAAAATGAAGGAGAATTACTCTAGGAAGGACAAAAGACAAAGAAATGACAACAAACCTCCCTTGCCATCCAAGAAACCCAAGAATTATGGAGGAAATCCATCAAGCTATTTCTCTTCTTCGAAGGGTAATTATACGCATAAACCGTAGACAATAGTGAAATCTTTTTCTCCGAAAATCTCAATCAATAGCTCAGGAAATGGTGGCAAAGACTCTCAATCTCGTATGTGTAATTTCTATCAGAATTATCATTCGGGTCAATGTAGAAAACAATCAAATGCTTGTTTCCAATGTGGAGCACTAGATCATTTCGTCAAAGATTGCCCTTAGAATCTGAATAAGAATGATGTTAAAGTGTCTTCAAATTTCAATTCCACGCCTTCATCAAATGGAAAAGAGTTGAACCAGACTCAATCGGAGAATTCTGGTTGACCTCATATTCAAGTTCCTGCTTCTACACAACAAGAATCTCGAGCCCCCGCTCGAGTCTATCATGTTCAAGGTTGAGAAGATGAAGATTCCGCTGATGTTATAGCGGGTACTATCAAACTCTTTTCTAATCCAGTCTATTCTTTATTCGATTCAGGGTCAACACATTCTTTTATTTGTTCTAAATTAATTGAGAAGTTTGGATTAACCCCTTCCCTACTGACTTGCTAATTTTACCTTTTGATGATTTTGGTCTAATTCTAGGATTAGATTGGTTGGGAAAACACAAAGCTTGGGTAGATTGTTATAAAAGGAGACTCGTTCTCCATGGCTTAGGAAAGGAATCCATAGTTTTGATTGATAAGAGACCTAAATCTATCTTTGTTGCTATTATTAGACGAGATGAACTTGATTTTGGCATTTACTCAATTCTTGTTGTTTCTGAATTTTCTGATGTTTTTTCCTGAGGAACTTCTAGGGTTACCACCGAATCGAGAAGTGGACTTCAAGATCGAATTCCAACCCGGATCTAATCATGTATCCATCACTCCCAATAGGATGGCCCTGATCGAATTGAAAGAACTCCAGATGCAGTTACAAGATTTGCAAGATAAAGGATTCATTCGACCTAGTTCATCTTTTTGGGGAGCTCTGGTCTTGTTCGTTAAGAAGAAGGATGGGACTATGAAATTGTGTGTCGACTACCGGCAGCTCAACCAGCTCACGATTAAACACAAATATCCCTTGCCCCGAATCGAAGACTTGTTCGACCAATTTAAGGATGCTTGCATGTTCTCCAAGATAGATCTTCGATCAGGTTGCTATTAAATGAAGATTAAGGAAGAGGGTGTACCAAAGACTGCATTTAAAACTTGATATGGCCACTTCGAGTTTCTTGTAATGCCTTTTGGCTTAACAAATGCCCTGGCCGCATTTATGGATCTAATGAATCGAGTTTTCAAACCATTTTTAGATAAATTTGTGGTGGTTTTTATTGACGATATATTTGTTTACTCTCGAAGTGAGGCTGAACATTCAAATCACCTTCGTTTGGTTTTACAAACTCTTCGAGAACATCATTTGTACGTCAAACTTAGTAAGTGTGAGTTTTGGTTATCAGAAGTGTCCTTCGTTAGCCATATAATTTCTGCCGATGGGATTAAGGTTGATCCGAAGAAAGTACAAGCCATTGTTGATTAGGTACCACCTAAAAATGTCCGTGAAGTTCGGAGCTTCTTAGGGTTAGCAGGATATTATAGAAGATTTTTGAAAGGGTTTTCTACCCTAGCTCTAGCCCTAACTAAGCTCCTTCGGAAAGGTGAAGCTTTCGTGTGGTCGGAGAACTAGCAACACAGCTTTGACCAATTAAAACAATCACTCACACATGCCCCGGTATTAATACAACCTGAGCCTGGAAAAGATTTCACGATCTTTAGTGATGCCTCTCACTTAGGCCTAGGGTGTGTTCTCATGCAAAATGATAGAGTCGTGGCCTATGCTTCTTGGTAACTCAAGCCTCATGAATTAAATTATCTGAACCATGATCTCGAACTTACAGTAGTTGTCTTTGCTCTCAAAATCTGGAGACACTACTTGTTCGGAGAGAAATGTTACTTATTCACAGATCATAAGAGCCTCAAATATCTTCTAACGCAAAAAGACTTGAATCTTCGAGAAAGGATGGTTAGAATTACTCAAAGACTATGATCTGACTATCGATTACCACCTGGGAAAAGCAAATGTTGTAGCTGATGCACTCAGCCGCAAATTACTGAATGGTAAGCCTCTCCTCTAATTCGTATTGTGACCTGGTCCTATTCGATCTATCCTTGTAATGGCCATAGAATTTCTTGTAATTGCGTAGTCCCGGTGGCAATCAATGCCCATTTTCGACTCCAGAAAAATCAAAGATGTTTGGCTAACCTTCAAGTCAACTATGATCTAATATCTAAAATAAAGACTCTTCAACAATCTGATCATGAAATCCAAAGCATATTACAAAAGTTGGAAGTTGAAGCTAGTTTGGAATTTTCCTTGAAATCGAACATATTGCTCTATTTTAAAGATAGAGTGTGTACTGAATGATGAAGTTTTAAAGAAAGAAATGCTTGTGGAGGCACACAACAGTCCTTCTTCAATCCACCCCGGCTCTAACAAAATGTAACAGGATTTAAAACAACTATATTGGTGGCCCGAAATGAAATCGGCAACAACCAAGTTTGTTTCCGTGTGCTTGTCCTGTCAGAGGATAAAAGATGAACATAAGGTTCCTACGAGACTTTTACAGCCGATTGAATTGCCTAAATGGAAATGAGAGCATATAACCATGGACTTTGTTAGTGGTCTACCCCTATCACCTAAGAAAAATGATTCAATATGGGTAATAGTGGATCGATTAACAAAATCAGCTCATTTCTTACCCGTGAGAACCAATCAAAGTTTAGATCAATTGGCAGAAATCTGTATTAGTGAAGTGATTCGACTTTATGGAATTCCCACATCCATAATCACAGATAGAGATTCTCGATTCACTTCGAGGTTTTGGAGATCTCTCCAAAGAGCTTTGGGGACAAAGATCAACTTAAGCACGGCTTTTCACCCTCAATCTGATAGTCATTTAGAGAGAGTAATCAAAATACTCGAAGATATGTTACGAGCTTACATTGTAGATTCTGGGAAGGGTTGGGAAAAGTCCTTACCTTTGGCCGAATTTGCGTATAACAATAGCTATCAATCTTCTATTAAGATGGCTCCTTTCGAAGCTTTATATGGGAGGAAATGCTGAATCCCTCTATGTTGGCCAGAAATGGGGGAGAGCAAAGTGTTGGGTCCTGAATTACTCAAAGAAACCAAAGACCATATTAAAACTATCCATTGTAGACTTAAGGAGGCTTTTGATAGGCAAAAGGCCTACGTTGATTCTAGAAGAAGAGAAGTTCACTACTCAGCGGGAGATCGAGTATTTCTGAAAGTATCCCCTTGGAAGAAGATTTTCAGATTTCGTAAGAAGGGGAAACTTAGCCCTCGGTACATCAGACCCTTTGAGATTGTGGAGAAATTTGGAGTCATGGCCTACAGATTGGCCCTTCCAAGTGAGTTCAATATAGTTCACAATGTATTTAACCTTTCTATGCTTCGTAAGAACCGGTCAGACCCGTCCCACGTCCTAGAACCTGAAGAAGTGGAACTTGATCTGAATCTATCATATGAAGAAGAACCAGTTAAGATTTTGGATCGAGAAGTTAGGATGCTTAGAAACAGAAACGTACCCCTGGTAAAGGTTTTATGGAGGAATCACAATATCGAAGAAGCCATTTGGGAGCCGAAAGTATCAATGAAGGAACAATATCCACATCTGTTTACTTCAGGTAAATTCGAGGGTGAATTTCTTTAAAAAAAAGGGGGGGAGAATTGTAACATTCCAAAACCCGACCTAGAAGAATGTTAACAATTCAATTAAGAACCATAAGTCTTAAGAATATAATGGAGTAATCAATTATATGAATTAGGGACTTTTCTTTAAATTAGAAAAGTTACTAGCAAAAAACTAGGACCAATTTGTTCTCTTTGCTAACTACAAGTATTGCATGTAATAAGAAAATAAAAATGAGGACTTAAACACTTGGCATTCGGTTGTAAGGCAAGAGTGGGGAGACTTGGGAGAGAACAAACATTTCCTTCTCCTTTCTATTGCCATCTTCTAACCGAACCAAAATTTAGTGAGAGAGAGTGAAAGAGAAATTGAAGCTTTGAACATGAAATCGGAGTTGTGAAAGCTTTCCAAAAAAGAAAATTTGAACCTTGGAATTTCTCTTACTTAAGCTCGGTGAGAAGGTGAAATACTCTTTCCTTCTCTTTGATTTCTTTAGATGTTAGAGAATGGTAGTTTGATCCACGCATCAATTGAATTTGTGATAATTTGATTATGTTAGTGAATCCTAAGAACTTAACCGAATGTGATGGTGAATGTCTTACTTTGTTTGGAGTTTTTGATTTGCGCATATACATATAATTTTTTAGTACATGTTATTTGGTGAATTGTTTGAATGCTAGGAAGTTATGCGGTTTGAATTGAGATATTAGACAAGCCTAAAGGCTGATTTAAATGTGCTTAGAGTGTAGGAGGACTACTCTATAGGAATAAAAATGTTTGGGCTACAAAATACTCTGTTTCGAGCTTGACTGAATTGTAAATGGATTGCTTGAATATGCATGATCAAGAAAATAAGCAATTTAGGGACTGTTCTGAAATTAAATATGGAAAACTCTTGTAATTAGGGGTTGCTTTAAGTATATAAAAATTAAATTGGGGTCTAAATTGAGTTATGAATAAATATATGTTCTCAATCATAGTGTACTAATTAAGTAAGATTACAGACAATATAGGACCGTTAGAGTAAGTGATCATGTATGTATAAATAAATGCTGAATTGTTCGTGTAGGATTAACTGTGGACTGTTTGGGATTTAGTTGCAATATGGAGAAATTATAATTGGCATCAAATGGTTGTTTAAAAAAGGATAAACGCATGATAAGGATTGTTAAATAACAACACAAACAATAATGGACTGATTAGATAATGTTGGAGAATATGTAAATATTTAAGGGAATAATTTTACCAAATAAATTATGTGGATTATTGTGCGTTTAAAGTACATGTTGGAAACTAAATTTTTATGTAAAATTTTGTTCTTGTTATAATTAGATGGTGTTGGGAACGAAGGGATTAAGTGATGGACAATTCAAAGGGGGTTGTGCTTCGAGACAAAAATTAGCTAGGAGAAAATTGTGAGTGCACAATCGAATCTCGAAATGAGCATTCGATCATTTCGATTCCCTTGAATAATTTTTTATTTATTGTTTGGCTATTAAATTGTATACTTATCTGTTTAATGTTTACCTGCTTGTGGTTGCTGCATCGAGGTAAGTCTGCTCGAGCTTGATACTTGTAATGTTTGAGATAAATTATGGAAATAGATCATTGTAATTAGGGATAAAATGTACTCTTGACTGTGCTTGTAACCCACTAAACCCGGCCTAGAAGAAATAGTCTAATTTAGGAAGTCACAATTTTAAAACTTTACCCTCAAGAAACTAATTCGAATTATTATATATTAAAATAGCGTAAAATAAATTATTTCTGATAATAATATAAAGTGTCTTGATATTTATAAAATCCAAACGTTAAAAATAATAATCTTATAATTTAAATTAAACTTTCAAATTTAAAGTCTGAAAATGCATGGTAAAAATAATAAGCCCAAAATCTGAAATTACATCAAAATCCCAAAATAATAATAATAATAATAAAATATTCCCGAAAGTATAGTATGTCCATACTGAAGATAAAATAGATTCGATAAAATAAAGAGATCCTCTGAGTACTAAGTCGCCTAGAGTCCAAGGTGTATGAAAATGAAAACTATGGGGAAGTAAGCTTTTGAGCTCAGTGTGTCTTTAAAGTGCAAGCAATCACAAAAACTCAGTTTCACAAAAATATTTAAAACATACAAAGCACGTTTAAACACAGTTTTATGAAACCACAATGCAATGTACCCATATTGCATAGTCACCAAAAAGAGTAGGTTCCCCAGAACCTATCGCTACATAGTCACAAATGCAAGTGGTATAAGCCACTAAACTTTCTTCGTACAATCCCAACCCATGATAACACATTAAAAAGATATCACAGTTTGCACAGTCTCAACACAGTCCGATAATAAATCCGGTATTCACAACTCATTTATTTTAAATCACAATTTTATTCACAGTCTAAAAATAATATGCGCGAAAAACATAATGTAAAATCGTAACACTGTCGAAATTCATTCAAGTGTAAAATCACAATCACAAAATCAAAGTATGTAGCACGGAAAGAGAACACACAAAAATAGTTTATTTATAGCACCAGAAGAAACACGCCTCGCAACAATAAAGCTCTAACGTCGATGTAACCCCCTTAACCCGGCCTAGACGGTTGACCCGAATTAAGAAAGTCACACGGGGAAAACCAAAGTCAACCCGAAAGTCAACCTTGACTAACGACCCTTTTTTTTTCTTTTTACTCTTGTCTAGATGCACATTAACCCTAGTTGTGATCACTCAGACAACATGCTCAAAGATCACAAACATCAGAGATCAAACAGGGACCCAATTGAACAAATTACAACTTTAGGGACCAATTTGTAAATTCTGTAAATTATGAGGACTTAACTCAAATTAAAGTTACCATCTTGAAATTAATCAGATTTCATGCTTCTCTATCAAATTTCAGCTCAAACGGACATTCCAAGCTCACACAATTGCCCAAACAAGATATAGGACCAAAATGCAAACAAACCAAAACATTTAACTGCCAATGTCAGCCCCCAACGGTCGACCGTTCCGAAACAGGCAGAGCCTGTTTCGAAACGAGGGGCCGTTCCGCAACGCGTACCGAAACGAGGGCTGGCAGTGGCCTTTCCGTTTCGGAACGGTGTCTCCCGTTTCGGACGCCTGGGTTGATTCAAGGCACCCGTTCCGAAACGGTAGCCTCTGTTCCGAAACACCCTGCACAGAATGCAGCAAAAGGCTTCCTTAAACATGCAAACGAACATTCAAACATGCTCCAAAAGCTACCAAACTTTACCATCAACTCAATCAACATATAAGAGGCATGTTTGTATCAACCATTCATCAAAATATCAACATATATGAAAAGCCCCAAATCCATAGGCATGCTTCCTACACAAGCAATCATTCAAGCATAAACTTCCAATTCAAACATGTATTGGCCAATTACAAAAACCAGTAATCTCAACAACATTCAACATACTTAGGGAGTACAAAACATCTCCCAAAACATTCTCAAAGGTCCCCCATTGCCAAATGCCCAAAAAGCTAAAGTGTTTTTAAGGAAAACCTTCCCATACTTGAGCTTAATTTCTCACTTGATTGATTGCCTTCCTTGCTGCCCTCAAAGTACCTTAATGATCCGCATTATTGATTTAAGAAAACGAAAAAGAGCGTAAGCAAAATCTTAGTGAGGAATGCTCATTAAACCATTCAATAATGCATTTATAAACACTTTATAAATCATGTTTCAAATCATCATTTACTCATGCTCAAAGCAATTTAAACAAGCATTACATGCTTCCATAACATTACATGTCATATTGGCCACAAGTGATAAGTTCCATCTTTTTAAAAACAAGATTAGCACAAGAACCACACAAGGACTTTTAACCACCTTTGTGTTCTTCCCAAGGACTTTTAAACACCTTGGCCCCAAGGACTTTTAAACACCTTGGCCCATGGACTTTTAAACACCATGGCAAGGACCACACAAGGACTTTTAACCACCTTTGTGTCCTTAACAAGAATCATCCAAGGACTTTTAACCACCTTGATGTTCTTAAGTAACAAGGCTCACTCAAGGACTTTTAACCACCTTAGTGACCTTAACAAGAATCATCATGGACTTTTAACCACCATGAAGTTCTTAGAATCCACAAGGCTCACTCAAGGACTTTTAACCACCTTAGTGACCTTAACCTTTTCAAAACATCACTTGCGAATATACATCATTATCATCAAATAATCCACTGTTTTAAAGCATTAAACCAAGCCATATTCATCATGCATTTCCAAGCATCAAACCACATTTAATCGATGTTCAAAAACAAGGAACTCTTACCTTGAGCTTCCTTCAACATATGGCTTACAAAAACAGCAATTACCATGCCAAATCATGCTTTCAAAACAGAATTTAAAACATGCAATAAACCACATTGCATAACAACCAAATCATGGCCACCACTTAGAGAGTTTTTCCGAAAACTTACACTTGAGCTTAGTAAAGTTGTTTAGACTTAAACTAAGCTCCCAAGACATTGGTTTCAAAGCTGAAAACCCATTTTCACTCACCGATTCCACCTCGCCTCTTGCCGAAGCACCAATTCAAGCTTCCGGATCACCAACTCTTGGATCCAAAGATGACTCCCCTGTTTTAAACACATCAAAGCAGAGGATTAATGCATCATCATGCATTAATAGCTTCAATGAAAGCACCTAAACTCGCTGCTCTCATCCACACTCCATTTTCGGCCACCAAACACAACCGAAAATGCCTCCAAACCACTTCTCCACAAAGCCCAGCCATAAACCATCAAAACTAAACATCCTTTAACAACAAATAACAACTAAAAAGAACCTACTAACATCCTTATACCTCCAGCAACATCAGATCCACAAGATCACCTCAAAAACAACCAAGAATCACAAGCTAAACTTAGGAAGTTCAACCTATCCGGGATTGCATTAATCAAAACTCATTTCCTTATCAAATTAACATTCATTAATCACCAAAAACACATCTCAAAACACTGATTTAACAGATCAAACGAAAATCCACCAAAAATCACCAAATCTTGCATTTTAAGCCAAGATCCATTTCACAACTTAAAAGCCATTTATAAAACATCAATTAAGGATTGAGAACTTAGGAATTTCAGTAAAGAACTGATAGTTTAGAGGAGAAGGACATTCTTACCTCCAAACTTGAGTTTATCCTCTTTTAGAACCAAAAAGCTTGAAGAATCAACTTGCAAATGGTGAGGTTTTGTTGATGTAATGATTAGAAATCAAAAGAGAATTGAAAAGGAAGATTTGAGTGACAAAATCAGAAAGAATTCTCTGGAGAGAAAGTGTTTGGGTTGAGAGAAAATGAGAGAAAAGGAAAATTGGGAAATATGAGAAAGTTAGTTACAAATAGCCAAAATGATTTCCCTCCACTTTTCTTTAGTTTTAAAATCAGAATTAAACATTAAAATATCTTAGAAAATTCTGGAGAAACTCCCTTTGGAATAATAGCTCCTTAAAGATTCAAAGTTTCAATCCTTTCTAAAACAGTCACGCAACTTTCAAAAATTACATTTTGGTCACTAGCCAAAATGTCACCCTTCCAAACCTCATTTTGTAAAATTGATTTCACAGTTCACTTATATATATTAAAAGATGATTTTAGAACATTTTTCCATATTTTTAATGCAACCCGAACTAGGCTTTCCTAATTTCACCTCTTTAGATTCGAACAGCACTTTGACCGAACCGGTCAACGCCCAAACTTCTAAGCCCAAAACCGGGGCGTTACAACTCTCCCCCCCTTAAGAAATTTCATCCTCGAAATTTACCTAAAGGAAAGAGATAAGGAAACTGCTTCAGCATGTCTTCCTTCCGCTCCCACGTGGCTTTCTCAACAACTCGATGCTTCCACAGCACCTTTACCAACTCGATGGTCTTGCCACGAAGAACCTTGCTATCCGAATCCAGAACCTTCACCGGTTCCTCATCATAGGTCAAATCCGGATTCAATTCCACTTCCTCCACAGGCATCACATGCGAAGGATCAGATCTATACTTCCGGAGCATAGAAACATGAAACACATCATGAATCTTCTCCAACTCTTGAGGTAACCTCAACCGATACGCAACAGGACCCACACGCTCAACCACCTCATATGGTCCAATGTACCTAGGGCTCAACTTACCCTTCCGGCCAAACCTCATCACCTTCTTCCAAGGCGAAACCTTCAAGAACACACGATCACCCACCGCATACTCTATCTCCTTACGCTTCAAATCCGCGTAAGACTTCTGCCGATCAGAGGCTGCCTTCAACCGCTCACAGATGAGCTTCACCTTCTCAGTGGTTCCTTTCAACAAAGCCGGCATCGAAACCAACTTTTGACCCGTTTCAGCCCAACAAAGAGGAGTCCTACACTTCCTCCTGTACAAAGCCTCATAAGGTGCCATCTGTATACTCGCCTGATAACTGTTGTTATAAGCAAACTCCACCAAAGGCAGATGCTTCTCCCAAGAACCTTGGAACTCAATCACGCAGCACCTCAACATATCCTCCAAAATCTGGATAACACGCTCAGATTGACCATCCGACTGAGGATGATAGGATGTACTGAAATTCAACCTTGTACCCAAAGCTTGATGCAAACACTACCAGAAACGCGATGTGAACCTCGGATCCCTATCCGACACAATCGACTTAGGCACACCATGCAGCCGCACAATCTCAGCAATGTACAGCTCCGCAAGCTTATCCAAGGAAAACGTAGTATGCACAGGCAAGAAATGCGCACACTTCGTCAGGCGATCCACAATCACCCAAACCGAATTCTTCTTCGACGGTGACAAAGGTAAACCAGATACAAAATCCATGGTAACTCTTTCCCATTTCCACTCAGGGATTCTCAACGGTTGCAACAACCCTGAAGGAACCTGATGCTCAGCCTTAACTCGCTGACACACCAAACATTTGCTTACAAACTCTGCAACATCCTTTTTCAAACCCACCCAATAGTACTCATCACGAAGATCGTGATACATCTTAGTACTACCAGGATGCATAGCAAAAGGACTACTATGACCTTCAGTCAGAATAGCACGCCTCAACTCAGCATCATTGGGCACTACTATTCGACTCCCAAAACACAACACACCGTCATCATTAAAACAGAAATCCGAAGGTCTACCCTCCGCGATATCCTGAACATGAGACACCAAGGAATCATCCAGCAACTGCTTTTCCTTGATCAACTGAACCAAAGATGGTTTCACTTGCAACTCAGCTACAAGACCACCATCACGCGATATACTCAAGCTGGCAAACATAGCCCTCAGCTCAACAGCTACCTTCCTACTCAAGGAATCCGCAACAACATTAGCCTTTCCAGGATGGTACTCAATCGTCAAATCATAATCCTTGAGCAACTCCAACCAACGCCGCTGCCTAAGATTCAACTCCTTCTGAGACATCAGATACCTCAAACTCTTGTGATCCGTGTACACAGTACACTTCTCACCATACAGATAATGTCTCCAGATCTTCAGAGCAAAAACCACCGCAGCCAACTCAATATCAGGCGTAGGATAATTGCGCTCATGCACCTTCAACTGCCGCGATGCATAAGCCACAACCCTACCCTCTTGCATCAGCACACATCCCAAACCAACATAGGACGCATCACTGTAGACCACAAACTCTTTCCCTGATTCAGGCTGAACCAAGATAGGAGCTTGTGTCAAAGCCGCCTTCAGCTTCTCAAAAGCCTGATGTCTCGCTTCCGTCCACTCATACTTAACATCCTTTTGCAACAACTTCGTCAAAGGTGCAGCAATCTTAGAAAAACAGTCCACAAACCTCCGGTAGTATCCCGCTAAACCAAGGAAACTACGGACCTCATGAACAGACTTAGGAACCTTCCAATTCATCACCGCCCCAACCTTCTGAGGATCAACACGAATCCCCTCAGCAGAAACCACATGCCCAAGAAACACCACTTCCTTAAGCCAGAACTCACACTTGCTCAGCTTAGCATAAAGCTGATTCTCCAACAAAGCTTGCAGCACAACCCTCAAATGCTCTTCATGTTCCTCCTCAGTACGCGAGTACACGAGGATATCATCAATGAACACCACAACGAACTTGTCCAGGTATTCATGAAACACACGATTCATCATGTCCATGAAAGCAGCAGGAGCATTTGTCAAACCAAACGGCATCACAAGAAACTCATAATGCCCATACCTTGTCCTGAAAGCTGTCTTAGGCACATCCACATCCTTCACCTTCAACTGATAATACCCTGACCTCAAGTCAATTTTAGAGAACACAGCTGCTCCCCGAAATTGATCAAAGAGATAATCAATCCTCGGCAAAGGATACCGATTCTTGATAGTCAACTTGTTCAGCTGACGATAATCAATGCACATTCTCATAGTGCCATCCTTCTTCTTCACAAACAAGACCGGTGCACCCCAAGGCGACACACTTGGCCGAATGAAACCACGATCAAGCAGCTCTTGCAACTGCGTCTTCAGCTCCTTAGGTGCCATTCTATATGGAGTAATGGACACAGGAGTTGTATTCTCATACAGCTCAATTCCAAACTCCACCTCGCAATTAGGAGGTAAACCAGGCAACTCCTCAGGAAACACTCCAGGAAACTCCTTCACAACTCTGATATCTTGCACCCTCAACTCCTTAGAGCTAGGATTCATCACAAAAGCTAGATAAGCTTCACAACCTTGCCTCAGCATCCTGCTCGCCTCCAAGGTAGACACCACATTGGCAAGAAACTTCACATTCTCACCAACCACAACAACATCATAATCATCCGCAAGCTTCAGCGAAACTCGCTTATTTTCACAATCCACAACAGCACGATGCTCAGCAAGCCAATCCATACCAAGGATTACATCAAAACCATAGAAAGGCAACTCCATAAGGTCAACATGAAAAACATGCTCTTGCACAACCAAAGGACACCTTCTATACAACTTTCGAGTCACAACAGTCTCACCAAAAGAACTAGTGACACGAACACCAACATCCAAAGACTCAACAGGCAAACCAAGCAATCCAGCATGCTCACGCAAAATGTATGAATGCGTAGATCCAGAATCTATCAAGGAAAGTAATGACAAGGATTGCAAAGTAAAGGTACCTGCAATCATATCTGCGTCATTCCTCCCCTCCCGCTGAGCATACACCCTAGCTTGACCACCACCTTCAGGCTGAATAGCCACCACATGGGC
This sequence comes from Hibiscus tridactylites, assembly GCA_958450335.1. Taxonomy (NCBI): domain Eukaryota; kingdom Viridiplantae; phylum Streptophyta; class Magnoliopsida; order Malvales; family Malvaceae; genus Hibiscus; species Hibiscus tridactylites. The sequence goes on from OY288280.1 coordinate 37,815,424, forward strand.
CACTCCTCGACCTCATTCATCTCTTCGCTGGAAATTACCACAGCTGCGCCCACGACCTCTCTGTGGTGCAGCAACAACAGGAGCACGCACTTGGCCACCAGCCAACATAGGACAATCTCGCCTCAAATGATCTGCGGATCCACAATTCCAGCACCCATTACCAGCTGCCGCAACAGGAGCTTGCACCTCCCTCCCAGCACGAGGACAGTCACGCTTCATGTGACCACGTGAACCACAAATCCAGCAAGCACTCGGATCAGCTCTAGCATTGCCTCCTCTAGCAGGTGTACCACCACCTCTCTTAGCTGAGGACTGATACTTCTGATCGCGTCCCCTCTTGTTCCGTCCACCACCGGAACTAAACTCAGCTGATCGCTTACCAGAACTTACTCCAGCACTTTTAGCAGATAAACCCAGGTTCATCTCAATATCCTTAGCTCGGCCCACCAACACATCAAAATCATCATACTCAGTGGCCAGCACATACATCTTCACATCCGTCACTAAACCATAACGGAATCTTTTGCACCTCGCCCGCTCATCAGGTACCAGCTCCGGTGCATACTGACTGAGTCGCACAAACTGCACCTCATACTCAGCCACAGTCATGCTCCCCTGGGTAAGAGACATGAACTCACGCTTCTTTTCATCCAGGTACCTCACACCAAGATACCTCCTCTTGAACACATTCAGAAAGAATGTCCAAGTCACATCAGCTTCAGCCATCCCAGCTATAGTGGTCGTCCACCACGTATATGCATCATCCTGTAGCAAGGATACAACACAACCCAGCTTTTGCACATCAGTGCAACTCATCTGCCCCAAGATCCTCTTGGTACTCTCCATCCAGGATTCAGAACCCTCAGCAGACATACCCCTGAACTCAGTCCCACCAAGACTGCGTAAGCGCTCCAAGGGTAGTCTCACTCCAGCATCTCCCTGATGCCCAGCTCCTTGAGCTCCAGCTACTGCCGCTCGAAAAGCACCAGCAATAGCTTGTACCAACATTGTCATGTCAGGCATAACTTGCCCCTGACCAACCTCAGGTCCAGCAGCTCCAGCACCAGCTGCAGCTTCAGCTCTTTCACCCTCAGCACCACCACCACCAGGCGGAGGAGGAGGTAACACCGCACTACCCGCATTTTCCTCATTCTCGTTCTCATTAGGAGCCGTAGCTCTCACATTACTTCTTAACTCTCTACGTGGTGCCATACTTTAACCATGCAATCACAATGCAAATAAACATAGTCAGGCCCAGCAAGGTAAGCAATCCAAGTACTCAAGCTCAATTTCATTTAAAATCAACATCATTACTTAGCTTTGATTTGGCAATGGGTACCCACAACATGCTACATCACAGCATACAACTCAATTACACCAAAATCACAAGCCACTAATCATGCTTTCAATCAATCAAGCATACATAACATACATACTTCAATCATGCATACAATCATTCCCAAATATTCGAGAACTCGGCTCTGATACCACCAAATGTAACCCCCTTAACCCGGCCTAGACGGTTGACCCGAATTAAGAAAGTCACACGGGGAAAACCAAAGTCAACCCGAAAGTCAACCTTGATTAACGACCCTTTTTTTTCTTTTTACTCTTGTCTAGATGCACATTAACCCTAGTTGTGATCACTCAGACAACATGCTCAAAGATCACAAACATCAGAGATCAAACAGGGACCCAATTGAACAAATTACAACTTTAGGGACCAATTTGTAAATTCTGTAAATTATGAGGACTTAACTCAAATTAAAGTTACCATCTTGAAATTAATCAGATTTCATGCTTCTCTGTCAAATTTCAGCTCAAACGGACATTCCAAGCTCACACAATTGCCCAAACAAGATATAGGACCAAAATGCAAACAAACCAAAACATTTAACTGCCAATGTCAGCCCCCAACGGTCGACCGTTCCGAAACAGGCAGAGCCTGTTTCGAAACGCGGGGCCGTTCCGCAACGCGTACCGAAACGAGGGCTGGCAGTGGCCTTTCCGTTTCGGAACGGTGTCTCCCGTTTCGGACGCCTGGGTTGATTCAAGGCACCCGTTCCGAAACGGTAGCCTCTGTTTCGAAACACCCTGCACAGAATGCAGTAAAAGGCTTCCTTAAACATGCAAACGAACATTCAAACATGCTCCAAAAGCTACCAAACTTTACCATCAACTCAATCAACATATAAGAGGCATGTTTGTATCAACCATTCGTCAAAATATCAACATATATGAAAAGCCCCAAATCCATAGGCATGCTTCCTACACAAGCAATCATTCAAGCATAAACTTCCAATTCAAACATGTATTAGCCAATTACAAAAACCAGCAATCTCAACAACATTCAACATACTTAGGGAGTACAAAACATCTCCCAAAACATTCTCAAAGGTCCCCCATTGCCAAATGCCCAAAAAGCTAAAGTGTTTTTAAGGAAAACCTTCCCATACTTGAGCTTAATTTCTCACTTGATTGATTGCCTTCCTTGATGCCCTCAAAGTACCTTAATGATCTGCATTATTGATTTAAGAAAACGAAAAAGAGCGTAAGCAAAAGCTTAGTGAGGAATGCTCATTAAACCATTCAATAATGCATTTATAAACACTTTATAAATCATGTTTCAAATCATCATTTACTCATGCTCAAAGCAATTTAAACAAGCATTACATGCTTCCATAACATTACATGTCATATTGGCCACAAGTGATAAGTTCCATCTTTTTAAAAACAAGATTAGCACAAGAACCACACAAGGACTTTTAACCACCTTTGTGTTCTTCCCAAGGACTTTTAAACACCTTGGCCCCAAGGACTTTTAAACACCTTGGCCCATGGACTTTTAAACACCATGGCAAGGACCACACAAGGACTTTTAACCACCTTTGTGTCCTTAACAAGAATCATCCAAGGACTTTTAACCACCTTGATGTTCTTAAGTAACAAGGCTCACTCAAGGACTTTTAACCACCTTAGTGACCTTAACAAGAATCATCATGGACTTTTAACCACCATGAAGTTCTTAGAATCCACAAGGCTCACTCAAGGACTTTTAACCACCTTAGTGACCTTAACCTTTTCAAAACATCACTTGCGAATATACATCATTATCATCAAATAATCCACTGTTTTAAAGCATTAAACCAAGCCATATTCATCATGCATTTCCAAGCATCAAACCACATTTAATCGATGTTCAAAAACAAGGAACTCTTACCTTGAGCTTCCTTCAACATATGGCTTACAAAAACAGCAATTACCATGCCAAATCATGCTTTCAAAACAGAATTTAAAACATGCAATAAACCACATTGCATAACAACCAAATCATGGCCACCACTTAGAGAGTTTTTCCGAAAACTTACACTTGAGCTTAGTAAAGTTGTTTAGACTTAAACTAAGCTCCCAAGACATTGGTTTCAAAGCTGAAAACCCATTTTCACTCACCGATTCCACCTCGCCTCTTGCCGAAGCACCAATTCAAGCTTCCGGATCACCAACTCTTGGATCCAAAGATGACTCCCCTGTTTTAAACACATCAAAGCAGAGGATTAATGCATCATCATGCATTAATAGCTTCAATGAAAGCACCTAAACTCGCTGCTCTCATCCACACTCCATTTTCGGCCACCAAACACAACCGAAAATGCCTCCAAACCACTTCTCCACAAAGCCCAACCATAAACCATCAAAACTAAACATCCTTTAACAACAAATAACAACTAAAAAGAACCTACTAACATCCTTATACCTCCAGCAACATCAGATCCACAAGATCACCTCAAAAACAACCAAGAATCACAAGCTAAACTTAGGAAGTTCAACCTATCCGGGATTGCATTAATCAAAACTCATTTCCTTATCAAATTAACATTCATTAATCACCAAAAACACATCTCAAAACACTGATTTAACAGATCAAACGAAAATCCACCAAAAATCACCAAATCTTGCATTTTAAGCCAAGATCCATTTCACAACTTAAAAGCCATTTATAAAACATCAATTAAGGATTGAGAACTTAGGAATTTCAGTAAAGAACTGATAGTTTAGAGGAGAAGGACGTTCTTACCTCCAAACTTGAGTTTATCCTCTTTTAGAACCAAAAAGCTTGAAGAATCAACTTGCAAATGGTGAGGTTTTGTTGATGTAATGATTAGAAATCAAAAGAGAATTGAAAAGGAAGATTTGAGTGACAAAATCAGAAGAAGAATTCTCTGGAGAGAAAGTGTTTGGGTTGAGAGAAAATGAGAGAAAAGGAAAATTGGGAAATATGAGAAAGTTAGTTACAAATAGCCAAAATGATTTCCCTCCACTTTTCTTTAGTTTTAAAATCAGAATTAAACATTAAAATATCTTAGAAAATTCTGGAGAAACTCCCTTTGGAATAATAGCTCCTTAAAGATTCAAAGTTTCAATCCTTTCTAAAACAGTCACGCAACTTTCAAAAATTACATTTTGGTCACTAGCCAAAATGTCACCCTTCCAAACCTCATTTTGTAAAATTGATTTCACAGTTCACTTATATATATTAAAAGATGATTTTAGAACATTTTTCCATATTTTTAATGCAACCCGAACTAGGCTTTCCTAATTTCACCTCTTTAGATTCGAACAGCACTTTGACCGAACCGGTCAACGCCCAAACTTCTAAGCCCAAAACCGGGGCGTTACAGTCGAACAAAGGGCGGTTTCGGCTTCCATGTAAGGTGATGGCAGCGTCAATCCGAGAGGAATTCATAAAGCATGGGAACAACTAAGAGCGACAACACTTTAAAACTTAAGGCTTAGGTTTATTTCTATACGTAATAACTATGACTATATATAGTTGAGCAGTGGTAATCTAAACAAATTAGGTTTAGAATATAATAATAATAATAATAATAATAATAATAATAATAATAATAATAATAATAAAATAAGAATAATAAATATAATAAAAATAAGAATTTATGTTGAAAAAGGAGAGTCAATTCAACCGTGAGAAAAAAAGAAATTCAAATTCAATTTGAATTTAAAAGGTTGAAAAAAATAAACAAATTAAAAATAAACGTTGGAGTAGAAACTTAAGAAAATTGAAATTCAATTTGATAAAAGGGTTATTTATGGACTTAACCCTTAAACTTTCAAGAAATTTCATATTAACTTTTAATTTTGATAAAAATTCTTATTGAGTCCCTCATAAAATGGTTATGGTTTTGAATTAAAAATTCTCAATTGGGTTTTCAATTAGAGATGTCAAAATTAGGTTTCTAAATTAGGGGTTTTTTGAATCTAGTGTTTTTAATTTGGGCATAATTTTTGGGGTGTTACAATTATCTCACCCTTAAAAGAATTTGTGTGCTCAAAATTTTCAGACTAACGACATACTTCAAAAAATAGAGGTTTTGATAACAATTTTAAAAAGGCATTTTCGATAAGGGTACGAATGACAACACAGAGTTTTCAAATAGGCTTTAATCTTAAATTTATAGGAACGAGTATGATCACGACTGGTCGCTAATTTAGAGCTCTTACGAGGTGGCATACTAATCTATCTACAAAAGGGACAATCCTATAATTAGAGTTGGTACTTGGAGTTTCTATTCAAAACATATATTTAATTCTTTAAAATAATAAATTTATAAGAAAATCCCATTTTGTCCCAAAACATTTAATATGCATGCAAAAATCATTTTTCTCTTAAAATTTTAAGTGAGCCCCACAATCCGAGGGTTGAACTTAGCTCTGATACCACTAAATGTAACCCCCTAAATCCAGCCTAGAAGAAATAGTCTAATTTAGGAAGTCACAATTGAAAAGTTTACCCTCAAGAAACTAATTCAAATTATAATATATTAAAATAGCATAAAATAAATTATTTCTGATAATAATATAAAGTGTCTCGATATTTATAAAATTCAAACGTTAAAAATAATAATCTTATAATTTAAATAAAACTTTCAAATTTAAAGTCTGAAAATGCATGGTAAAAATAATAAGCCCCAAATCTGAAATTACATCAAAATCCCAAAATAATCTTAATAATAAAATATTTCTGAAAGTAAAGTATGTCCATACTGAAGATAAAATAGATTCGATAAAATAAAGAGATCCTTTGAGTACCAAGTCGCCTAGAGTCCAAGGTATCTATAAGAGAAAACTATGGGAAGTAAGCTATTAAGCTCAGTGTATCTCTAAAGTGCAAGCAATCACAAAAACTCAGTTTCAGAATAATTTTCACAAAAATATTTAAAAGACACAAAGCACGTTTAAACACAGTTTTATGAAACCACAGTGCAATGCAACCATACTGCATAGTCACCAAAAAAAGTAGGTTCCCCATAACCTACCGCTACATAGTCACTAATAATAATAATAATAATAATAATAATAATAATTTAATTGAAAAAGGTGAGTCAATTCAACTATGAGAAAAAAGGGAATTCGAATTCAATTTTAATTTAAGAGGTTGAAAAAATAATTTAAACAAATTAAAAATAAACAGTGGAGTAGAAACTTAAGAGAATTGGAATTCAGTTTGATAAAAACGTTATTTATGGAGTTGTTGCGTGTAAAATTGTCTATCGCAATGTAGTGCAAGTGTACACGACGCAAGTAGTAAAGTGATACTGAAGTATCATATATCGTCTCCATAGGGACTGGGCCAATAGCTTCACCTTGAATTACTACACGAAAGTAAAGAGAATGGTTTAAGTTGTCACGAAAATAATAAAGAATACTGGAAAATATAATTAAAGTAATCAAGATAGAGAGAATGGGCTGGTATTGAATTGCTCAGTAGTGTAGGTATTGCTAAGTTTAGGAAAGTCTGCTCTGTCGATGTCCCCGTCGCGGCAGCACCCGTCGCGGCGGCAGTCTGTTGTTTGTCGCGGCAGCGATCACACAACTATGTACTTCAAGCTTGGCAAGAATCCCTGATGTGCCTTGGCTTATCCCTAGGTCCAAGTCTGTCGATGAACACGTCTTTGATGATACCTTCCGGCGTGAATCGAAGGATGAACACCGATGTTGTTGAATTCTTCTTTAGCCACTTAACCTCGTCCTATCCCTAGGTCCGAGATAGTTCAACTATAAACTAGAGAACTCGCACTTATTCCTTTCGTATACTTAACTCTCCCGATATTAAGTAAATAGATAACCTCGCAATGCTCTCCCGATACTCTTGCAAGATGTTAATAACCAGAATAAGAGAACTTGAAGTTTATTTTATTGAACAGAAAATTCCTAAAACAAAAGCAACCCTTGCAACTACTTTACAAATCAACCTGTGGCCCTAAAGGGGATTTAGAACATGTTGAGAGGGGGAAAACGACTAGGGTTTTGGGAAGAAGGCTAGAGATAGGTGACGTCCTCTCCTAGGTCGAATTACATGCCTTTTTATAGGCTTTGGGTTCAAGTTTTCTAATATGGAAAGAATACAAGTTTAAATTAAAGTACAACTCTAATAAAGACTAAATCTTTAGAGAATATAGCTTTAATTCGTCCTTCCTTCTTGCTTGGAGTTTTCTTCCTTGAACTTTGGGCTTGGCCTTCATTCTCATCTAGGGCTTGGAAAAATATAAGGGTATTCCACGACATATGGGCTTAATTTTCTCTTTCTGTCGAGGCCCACTTTGCTTCTTCTCCTCAAAACTGATGTCGTCCTTTGCTGCCACGGCGGCGACCATGGCAGCATCGTCCTCCTCGACTGCTCATCCAGTTCCAGCTCTGCTGCATCACTGCCCAGCGCCTTCTTCTCCATCTGCTACAGCAGCAACCTGCAAAAATAACCAATTTCAGTAGAAACTGTGCCTTTTAATATATTTGTGATGTCTAACTGTAATCTAGCCTAAATGCAATGAATTATGCTTGAATGCAGCATAAATATGGGTTAAATAGGGGGTAAATAATAGAACTTTTACACACTCAACACACCCCCAAACTCAAGTTTTTGCTTGCCCTCAATCAATTTAGACCTAAAAGAAAAACAAATATTTTTGTTTTGGCTTAAAACAATGAACTTTCCCTTACCCTACATTCGTTCTCTATTGACAGCAGCACCTTGTCGGATAATTTAGGATTCGCCCGAAATCTTGCTATAGTCCTCGTGCAGTGTGTGCATGCTTGTGAACAATTATATGCCAAGACCCCCTTAGTTTCACTAGAATATTTCAACCTCTAACTTGAATTTTTATGCCAAAGTTTATCTTTTTGAAGGCACTTCTTATGCTCCTTTGAATTATTATTTTTTTAAGCTTAAGTTTCACTAGAGCCGGTTTCGAGCACCTCTAGCTAACTTCCTAGAGCCGGTTTCGGGCACCTCTAGGGCTATTGAGTCTGTTTTGCTAAACTTTTTTCCTAGAGCCAGTGTTAGGCACCTCTAGGGGCTATTCAAGTGCTAAGCTTCCTATTCTAGTTAACTAGTAGAGTTCTAGGCAGTATAACAGTCACAAATAGTGTTTAAGTTTCAGAACTATAGAAAGGCTCTAAACTGCTCCTAAAACTATCCTAAAGGCACTGCCTCGACAGAGCTATCACGGAAGGTAAGTTCAGTTCAAAGACTTAAGCCAAAATTTTCAATATTTATTTTTTTAAGCGAAAAAATAAACTAATTAAAAGACACAATTTTAAAACTAAATGAGACTCCATTAATGGAGGGATGCCACCCCCAAACTCAAGGGTTGCATTGCCCTCAATGCAAATGACAAAAGAAAAGAAAAGAAAAGTACATCAAAAAATATATAAAGGCATGCAGCAAAATAAGTTAAGAAACTCAAATTTTATGCGCTGTCGTCACTGCTGCTGCTGACTCGGATCTGTCGGCGGGCAGGGGCCTTCTTAACTGGCTGGCGGATGGGGGAGGCAGATGTGTTCTTCGTTTTGGCCTCCCTTGGAGGTTGAATTCTGGTAGGAGAGATGTGAGGGGGTTTCTCCACTACCTGTACCTCCGAGCTACTGTTGTTGTCAACGCTGCTGCCGCTGTCACTGTTGCTGCTGCTGATACTGCCGCTATCCTTTTTGTTCTTATTTGCCATTCTCTTCTGTCGTTTTACCGTTGTGAACTCTTTGGATAGATTCCTCTTAACAGAGGGTTTGTTGTCTCTTTCCTCCCAAATTGAGGAAGAAGAGAAAACGACGATGAATGCATCAAGTTCTTCCGAGGGCATTCTTCTCTTGGTTCCACGGGAAGAGGTATCAGCTGCACGGTTACTGCCTGCAACTGTCGTGGCAGGGGTCTGTGTGGATGCTGCAGACGGTGTCTTTGGTGTGGCAGAAGGTGTGGGGGTATGGGCAGGGGTGGGTGCAGCAAAATAATGGGATGGGAAGGCTGTAAATACAATATCAGGGAAATTTAAAGAAGTTTGAATGAATTGTACCGTAGCTGTGGTGAAATCCCTGATAAAGCTCATAAGACCTAGCCGTTGTTCCTCCATCTTCTGTATGGCAGCAAGGATCTGGGAGGAGGAGTCGGTCGGGGCTGCTGCTGCTATTTGCTGCCTGGCTTCCGTGGTGGCAGGTTCAGTGTCTGTTGGTTCTGTCGTCTTTGTTGCCGTGGCAGCGGGGTCGAAAGATGACAGCGGGGTGGCAGCAGTCAGCTCCATCAAGCTGAGTATATTTTTGTCGGTCCATCCCTTCCCTTGGACTCTTAGATCGGTGGCAGCTTCAGGTACATGACGACCGCGGAAAAGGGTTGTGATGAGGTAGGGGAGGTAGAGTGGTCCTTTTGGCCGATGTGCACACTCCAAAATGCTTTCCCGGATGAAGCTGCCCACAATAATAGGCCTCTCATGCAAAATAGAATGAATGAGAGCTAACCTGGGTTGATCAACAGTGGTATTGTGCGAGGATTTCATGATTCGCTTTTTGATGAAAGCGTTCCACAGTTTAGCCTCCGAGAGAAGTTGAGTTCTCTTCACCGTCCTCGGGTTCTTCGGATTTGTGTTCCAATGAGTACCTTCATCCGTGAGCTCTACCATGACAGCATCGTAGGCAGCAGAATCTAAGTTGTTCAGAAATTGCTGGTGACCATCCTCGTTGCTGCCCGTGTAAAATCCGTAAAGAGTGTTGATGTATTCTGGCTCGAAGGGCACCTCTCTCCCTCTCACGGTGACTGATGTCGCGGTTCTGCTGTTGATGGCAGCATAGAAATCTCGGACCAGAGATACGTTCATCTCCTCTGGTTGTTCTGCAAAGATCTGCCACTGTAGGGCCTTGATTTTTCTAGCAATGAACGGTTGCAGGCCCAAATTCCCTTCCTTGGAAGTGTAGATAAATCCCCTTTCCTCCCACATGTCTCGTATTTGGAAAGATCGTGGGGTTGATGCTGTCGGGGTGGAGCCTGAGGCAGCACTCCTGCGGGTGTTTCTAGAAGACATGGTTGCAAGGGTTGTAAAAAAAAGTGAAAGCAAGTAAATATTACGAGAGGAAGCAAGTAAGAAGAGTAGAAGTGAGTGTAAAATGAATAGAAAAATGGGGTTTATATAGAAAAGAGTTAGCTGCCCGTTGGAGCTGTAACGGCAGGCGCGAATAACGGGGCCAGTTGTTACGCGGTTTCTGATGCGTCTGTCACGCATTTCCGTGTCTGCTACGCGTCTGTTACGCGTTTGCGTGTCTCTCGCGACAGCGTGTCGACAGCCTGTATTTTCCGCGTCTGTCGCGGCAGCTGTAACGACAGGCTCCAAAATTTAGGCTTTTTGGGCTGATAGAAGGATGTTGGGCTGAATTCACTTCTCCTTTTCTTCTTGTCTCCTTAATTTCCTTAAAAAACAATAAAAATAAAAACATTATTTTAAAAATAAAATAAATCTAATTTCCTAATATATAAATAATAAATAATTATAAAACTAATTAAAAATAAAATTTAGGTTAAATTAGGGATGCCAAGTGGGGCATCTCCTAAGGTAACCAATTCTTGCATTCTTGGGGCTTCAGTCCCCTGATATTGCTTCAAGCGTTGTCCATTGACTTTGAATTGGTGTCCGTCTTTTAAAGATCTGATCGTGATGGCACCATGGGGAAAAACTTGAACCACTTGGAATGGGCTAGACCATCTAGATTTCAGCTTCCTTGGGAAGAGTTTCAACCTAGAGTTAAAAAGCAACACAAGCTGCCCTGGGCAGAACTATCGTGGCAGCAGCTTCTTGTCATGCCAGTTCTTGGTTTTGTCCTTGTAAATTCTTGCGTTGTCATAGGCCATTGTCCGAATTTCTTCAATTTCGTTCAGATCAAGTAGCCTTTTCTGCCCTGCCTTTTCCAAGTCCATATTAACTGACTTGATTGCCCAGTATGCTCTGTGCTCTATCTCGACAGGTAAATGGCATGTTTTCCCGTAAATCAGCCGATAAGGAGACATTCTCAATGGAGTTTTGAATGTTGTCCTGTAAGCCCATAATGCATCATTGAGGTGTAGAGACCAGTCTTTCTGAGTTGGCTTAACCATCTTTTCAAGAATGTTCTTGACCTCTCTGTTGGATATTTCAGCTTGTCCTTTGGTCTGAGGGTGATATGCTGTTGCAATCCGATGTTTTACACCATACTTTTTCAAGGCAGCAGCTATAACCCTATTGTCAAAATGCCTCCCTTCATCACTGATGATCGCCTTAGGGATGCAGAATCTGGAAAAAATGTTTTTATCTAAAAACCTTTGAATCGTCTTGGCGTCATTCTTTTGCGTGGTGGTTGCTTCAACCCATTTAGACACATAATCTACTGCCAGGAGGATATATAAATTCCCGCATGATGATGGGAAAGGTCCCATAAAATCAATCCCCCATACGTCGAAGATCTCGACTTCAAGAATGTTCTGCAGCGGCATCTCGTGTCTCCTTGAGATGTTTCCCGTCCGTTGACACTTGTCACAATTCTTGTAGAATATTTGAGCATCTTTATACAGTGACGGCCAATAGAATCTGGACTGCAAAACCTTGGCAGTAGTTTTGTTGCCTCCTAAGTGTCCTCCATACTGTGAAGCATGACAGTTATGAAGTATATCTTCTTGTTCATCATGTGGTACGCATCTCCTTATAACCTGATCTGCACAGATTTTGAAAAGAAGAGGTTCGTCCCAATAATAATGCTTAACATCATTTTGGAACCTCTTCTTGGCTTGATAATTAATGTAACCCCCTTAACCCGGCCTAGACGGTTGACCCGAATTAAGAAAGTCACACGGGGAAAACCAAAGTCAACCCGAAAGTCAACCTTGATTAACGACCCTTTTTTTTCTTTTTACTCTTGTCTAGATGCACATTAGTCCTAATTGTGATCATACAAACATCGTACTCAAAGATCACAAACATCAGAGATCAAACAGGGACCCAATTGAACAAATTACAACTTTAGGGACCAAATTGTAATTTCCGATAATTAAAAGGACTTAACCCAAGTTAAAGTTACCAGCTTGAAATTAATCAGGTTTCATGCTTCTCTGTGAAATTTTAGCTCAAAAGGACTTCCCAAGCTCTTACAATTGAACAAACAAGATTCAGGACCAAAATGCAAACAATTCAAAACATATAATTGCCCATGTCAGCCCCCAACGGTCGACCGTTCCGAAACAGGTAGACCCCGTTCCGAAACACGGGCCGTTCCGCAACGGGTTCTGAAACATGGCCTTGGCAGAGACCAAACCGTTTCGAAACGGTGCATACCGTTTCGGACGCCTGGGTTCATGTAAGGCACCCGTTCCGAAACGGTGCACACTATTCCGAAACGCCTGCACAGATTGCAGCAAAATAGCATTCCAAATCATGCAATAAATCATTCAAACATGCTCCAAATGCCACCAAACTTTACCAGCATGCAATTCAACATATATATGACTTATATGCATCAACAAATCAACAATCTAACATCATATGCAAAAAGCCCCAATTCTATAGGCATGCTTCCTACACAAGCTAGCTACTCAAGCACCAAACTTCCAAAACAAGCATGTAATGATCCAATGCAAAAACCAGCAATCTTAACATCATTCAACACACTTAGGGAGTCCCAAACACCTCCCAAAACATACACATTGGTCCCCCATTGCCAAATCACCCAAAAGCTAAAATGTTTAACAAAAACCTTCCATACATTGAGCTTTACTTGTACTTGAATTCTTGCCTTCTTGCAGCCCCTCAAGGTACTCTAATGCTCTGCATTATTGAATTAAAAAAACGAAGAGAGCGTAAGCAAAAGCTTAGTGAGGCATGCTCTTTAAAAACCATTCAATAATGCAATTAAAAACATTTATAAACATGCTTAAAATCAACCTTTGAACATGCTCAAAAGCATACTTTAAACAAGCAATCTCATGCTTCAACATAAACATAACATGTCATATTGGCTCAAGTGATACATTCCATTTCTTAAAACAAGTTCATCAACTTCCCAAGGACTTTTAAACACCTTGGCCCCAAGGACTTTTAAACACCTTGGCCATGGACTTTTAAACACCATGAATTAGGACCACACAAGGACTTTTAACCACCTTTGTGTCCAAAGCTTGAATCACCCCAAGGACTTTTAAACACCTTGGCCCCAAGGACTTTTAAACACCTTGGCCCCATGGACTTTTAAACACCATGGCCCCATGGACTTTTAAACACCATGGAAAGGATCACCTAAGGACTTTTAACCACCTTAGTGTCCGCAACAAGAACCATCCAAGGACTTTTAACCACCTTGATGTTCTTAAGTAACAAGGCTCACTCAAGGACTTTTAACCACCTTAGTGACCTTAACCTTTTCAAAACATCACTTGCCAATATACATCATTTTCATCATTTAATCCACTGTTTTAAAGCATTAAATCAAGCCATTTTCATCATGCATATTAAAGCATCAATCCACATTTAAACAATGTACACAAGCAAGGTACTCCTACCTAGAGTTACCTTCAACATATGGCTTACATCATCAGCAAAAACCATGCTAAAACATGCTTTCAAAACAGTAATTAAAACATGCAAATCATCATTTTGCATCACATCAAAATCATGGCCACCACTAGAGAGAAAATCCGAAAACTTACACTTGAGCTTAGCAAAGTTGTTTAGACTTAAACTAAGCTCCCAAAACCTTCAAACCTTGGTTTAAAAGCTGAAAATCCAATTTCCACAAACGCACTCACCGATTTCCACTTTGCTTCAAGCCAAAGCTCCAAATCAAGCTTCCGGTTCAACAACTCTTGGATCCAAAGATGCCTCCCCTGTTTCAACACATCAAAGCAGAGGATTAATGCATCATCATGCATTAATTGCTTCAATGAAAGCACCTAAACTCGCTGCTCTCATCCAACCTCCATTTTCGGCCACCAAACACAACCGAAAATGCATCCAAACCACTTCTAAACAAAGCCCAGCCATAAACCAGCAAAACCTCACTTCCATAAACATCATAACACATCTAAAAACAACCTATTAACATCCTTATACCTCCAGCAACAACAGATCACCAAGATCACCTCAAAAACAACCTTGAAACACAAGCTAAACTTAGGAAACGCAACCTATCCGGGATTGCATCAATCAAAACTCAATTCCATATCAAATTAGTGTTCATTTAACATCAAAAACACCTCTCAAAACACAGATTAATCAGATCTAACGAAAATCATCAAAAATCATCAAAATCTTGCATTATAAGCCAAGATCCATTAATCAACTTAAAAGCCTTTAATTAAACATCAATTTAGGATTGAAAACTTAGGAATTTCAGTAAAGAACTGATAGTTTAGAGGAGAAGGACGTTCTTACCTCCAAACTTGAGTTTCTCCTCTTTTTGCAATCAAAATCCTTGTTGAAACAATTAGCAATTGAAGAGGTTTTGAAGATACAATGATTAGGAATCAAATGAGAGTTGAAAGGAGGGATTTAGGTGAAGAAATCAGATCCAATTCTCTGGAAAAGTAGTGTTTGGGTTGAGAGAAGATGAGAGAAAGAAAATTAGGAGAAGTTGGTTACAAAATCCAAAAAATAGCCAAATGGCTTCCCTCCAATTTTAATATCCTTTAAAATCAGATTTTAGACTTAAAATATCTTAGAAAAATCTGGAGAAACTCCCTTTGGGTAAATAGCTCCTTAAAGATTCAAAGTTTCAACCCTTTATATAACAGCCACCAAACTTGCGAAAATTACATTTTGGTCACTAGCCAAAATGTCACACTTCCAAAACTTATTTTCCAAAATTGATTTCACAGTTCACTTAATTATATTAAAAGATGATTTTAGAACATTTTTCCATATTTTTAATGCAACCCGAACTAGGCTTTCCTAATTTCACCTCTTAAGATTCGAACAGCACTTTGACCAACTGGTCAACGCCCAAAACTCCTAAGCCCAAAACCGGGGCGTTACAATTAAGGTCAGGAGGAATTATTACGCTAACTAAAAAATTAACGAAATCAACATACCAGGGGAGTTCAGAAGACTTACCTGCCGCCATAGCTGTCGCGGTAGTGACTGTGGCAGCAAATAGCTGCTCATCAGGGAATGTCTCCAGTATGTTTGTCTCATCTGTCGGTAGATTCTTTCCCTTCTCCAACCTTGACAAGTGATCTGCCACTTGATTCTCTGTCCCCTTTTTTTCCTTGATTTCAAGGTCGAATTCTTGCAATAGCAGGATCTAACGTATCAATAGAGGCTTTGCATCCTTTTTCGTTAACAGATATTTCAATGCAGAGTGGTCTGTGTGCACTATGACCTTCGTTCCAAGTATATAAGAACGAAACTTGTCAATGGAGAATACCACAGCTAATAATTCCTTCTCTGTGGTGGTGTAGTTCACTTGGGCGTCGTTCAGTGTTTTGCTGGCATAGTATATGACATGAAAAAGTTTGTCTTTTCGCTGCCCAAGTGCTGCCCCGACATCATAGTCACTAGCATCACACATGATCTCAAACAGCATAGTCCAATCTGGTGGCTGTATTATTGAGGTGTTACCAGCTTTTCTTTCAGAACCTTGAATGCCTCAGTACATTCATCATTAAAGTCGAAGGGTCAGTTCTGCTCCAGAAGATGGCATAGGGGCTTGGTGATTTTTAAAAAGTTCGCAATGAACCTCCGATAAAAACCAGCATGTCCTAAGAAACTTCTGATTCCCTTGACTGTGGTGGGTGGCGGCAGCTTTTCGATCACTTCTATCTTAGCTCTGTCAACTTCTATGTCACGGCAGCTAATCTTATGGCCAAGGGCTATCCCTTCATCCACCATGAAGTGACACTTTTCCCAGTTCAATACTAAGTTTGCTTTTTCACATCTCTCGAGCACCTTCTATAGGTTGCCTAGGCAGCTTTCAAAGTTGTCTCCAAAGATTGAAAAATCATCCATAAAGATCTCTAGGAAATCTTCCACCATATCGGAGAATATTGCCATCATGCACCTTTGAAAGGTGGCTGGTGAATTGCAGAGTCCAAAAGGCATTCTCCTAAAAGCGTAAGTTCCGTAAGGGCATGTGAATGTTGTCTTTTCTTGATCTTCCGGTGCGATGGCTATTTGATTGTAAACTGAGTAACCATCAAGAAAACAATAGTAAGGTTTACCCCCTAATCTATCAAGCATTTGATCAATAAAGGGTAAAGGAAAGTGGTCCTTCCGGGTAGCTTTGTTAAGCTTCCGGTAGTCCATACAAACCCTCCAACCGGTCACAGTCCTGGTTGGGATTAGCTCATTGTCTTCATTGGTTACCACGGTCATTCCTTCTTTCTTGGGAACGCATTGCACCGGGCTCACCCATTTGCTGTCCGAGATGGCGTAGATTATTCCAGCATCTAGCCATTTGATTATCTCTTTTCGCACCACCTCTTTCATAGCATGGTTCAGACGCCTTTGTGCATCAATAGTCGGCTTATGATCATCCTCTAGAAGAATTTTATGCATACATAATGCCAGACTAATGCCTTGAATATCAGCTATCGTCCATCCAATAGCCTTTTTGTGCTGCTGCAGCATCCCTATTAACTGTTGTTCATGTTCCTGCATCAACTTGGAAGAAATGATTACGGGCAACATATCATTTAAACCAAGGAAAACATATTTTAGCTGCACTGGCAGGGGCTTAAGATCTAGAACAGGGGGCTCAACAGTTGATGGCTTTTGAATTACATGGTTATCCGAGGTATAATTTAAAGGCTCGAATAACTTACCTGGACGATTGCCTATCCAGTTTACCTCCTCTGGATCTTCAGTATCCGATGTATCAGATTATGAGAAGTTGATGTCGTCGGTGCTGTCATGACAGTCTTCTAAGTGGCTGCCAAGGCAGTGACCAATTTTGATGTCGTGGCAGCCCGACCTGATGTAGGGTTGGTCAAGGGTAACTTCAGTGATAACCTTGCATTCTTCTTTTGCATCAGCATGCTTCATTGCTTGGAGAACATTCAACTTTATTTCTTGATCGTTCACTCTCATGGTGAGTTCTCCTTTTTCCACATCAATTAGTGATCTTCCCGTGGCTAAGAAGGGTCGCCCCAGGATGATTGGTGCGTTTTCATCTGCTTCACAATCTAAGACAAGAAAGTCAGCAGGAAAAATAAACTTATCCACCCTTACCAGAATATCTTCAATTTTTCCTTCTGGATGAAAGTAAGAGCGGTCTGCCAGCTGCAAAATTACTGTTGTGGGCCGAGCTTTTCCAATACCTAATTTCTGAAAAACATATTTGGGCATTAAATTTATACTAGCACTAAGATCACAAAGTGCCTTACCCACATATTTGTCTCCGATTACACATTGTATGATGAAGCTCCCAGGATCCTTCTTCTTCTGGGTGGATGCTTGTGCAGAAAACTCATGCATCCTTCTGTCATCTTAACCGTTTCAAATTCTCCAAGTCTGGATTTCTTTGACATGACATCCTTGAAAAATTTGGCATAACCGGGCATCTCCCTAACGGCATCTAACAGCGGAATGTTGATATGAACCTGCTTAAAAATATCATAAATCTTTTTAAGCTGTGATTATTGTTTCAATTTCTGTAACCGTTGAGGAAAAGGAGGTGGGGGACGATAATCAGCAATACGTCCTTCCCACTACATACGGATCTGCGGAGGTTTATGTTCATCATCTTTCTCCTCTGTCCCTTCTGCTGTCGTGACAGGATCTTCGGCAGCAGGCTGTTTGTTACCTGTCGGGCTAGCTTCCTCGGCAGGTGTATCCAAGGCTGGTTTACTTGATTCAGCTTCCTTCTCTGGCCCTGGTAGTTTCTTCCCACTCCTAGTAGTGATGGCTTTACACTGCTCATGTGTGGGATGTCTAGCGTTTTCAGTATCGCTAGGAAATCTGCCATTCTGCCTTGGTTTGATATGCTGGGAAACCTGACCCATCTGTGTCTCCAATGATTTCAGAGTAGCTTCATGATTTTTCATCCGCATCTCTGTTTTATCCATGAAAGTCTCCGTCTTCTTGACAAAGTGATTCATGTTCTCAATGTAAGTTCCTGTTTGAGACATAAACGTAGCCAGAGTCTATTCTAGTATACTATTTGTGGCAGCTGGTGGTTGTTGTTGCTGCTGCTGCGGTTGCTACCGAGTCAGCAATATAGGTCCTCCCTGGTTCTGATTATTCTGTGCTTGAGGATTCAGAGCATTATTAGGATTACTCCAAGAGAACTTGGGATCCTTTCTCCAGCTGGGATTGTAGTTGTTGGAGTTATAATTCTGCTTATTGTAGTTTCCAACATACTTTCCCTCTTCTAACTGTATTGGACATTCCTCCGAACTGTGATTTCCTTCACAAATTTCGCATACCTCTTCAGCAGCGTATACAGGCTGTGAATCTTCGTTCAATAGCTTTTTCATTGCCTTAGTGAGATATGCCACCTGTGATTTCATTGTGTTATCGGCCTCATAATCCAATATAGCTAGGACTCGTTTACCCCCTCTTCTTGCTGTCGGAAACTGCTCCTCATTCTTCGCCAGATTTTTCAATTCTAATACGGGTTTGTAAATTGGCAGCATTATAAAACTTTGTTACATGGTTCCAAACGGGAAATCCATGCATCGGGCAGTTCCTTAGAAGAGTGGTAAATTTGTCTCAGGCCTCGTGCATTGGCTCGTCATCTTCCTGTTGAAAAGTAGCAATTTCGTTACGTAATCGCTCAGATAAGTGTGAAGGATTAAAACGAGATAAGAATTCACGAGTTAAATCTGCCCAAGTTCTAATTGAACCTGGCGTAAATTTATTCCACCAAGTCTTTGCTCTGTCCCTCAATGAATGAGGAAATAACCGAAGCCTCAGTATCTCCGGATTAACTCCTGGTAGTCTAAACGAACCACAGATTTCCTGGAATGTTTTCAGATGCTCCCTAGCATCCTCTGTAGCAGCACCACTAAATTGATCGGCGTTGTTGATCATGCTGAACATAACAGGTTTTAGCTCAAAGTTGTCAACATCTACATCTGGCAGGGTGGTTTATAGTTCTACATGATCATTAACCATGTAGTCTCGGCATGACCGGCGTGCGGCAGCGACAGGAAGGTCGACGACAGGTGGATCGATCCCTCCATCTCCGACAGGATTGTTGTTATCCTGAAGATTCCATGGGTTGTCCCTTCTTTCGCCACGTCTTTCGTTCACCATTGCTTCAAGTTGTTCCTCCAAATATTCGTTCCTTTCAACGAGGTAACAGACTCTTTTCTTGAGATTGAACGTTCGTTCGGGTTCAGGATCTAACTGGTACTCAGGTTCCTTCCCCCGTTGAGACATGCGCATACGCAGACAAAAGACCTTGTGAAAGGTATAGGTTAGACAATCCAAGTAAAATAGAAAAATAAAACGAATGCAGTAAAAGGTAGGGTAAAGTTATGTTGCCAGTCCCCGGCAACGGCGCCAAAAACTTGTTGCGTGTAAAAATGTCTATCGCAATGTAGTGCAAGTGTACACGACGCAAGTAGTAAAGTGATACTGAAGTATCGGATATCGTCTCCACAGGGACTGGGCCAATAGCTTCACCTTGAATTACTACACGAAAGTAAAGAGAATGGTTTAAGTTGTTGTCACGAAAATAATAAAGAATAGTGGAAAATATAATTAAAGTAATCAAGATAGAGAGAATGGGTTGGTATTGAATTGCTCAGTAGTGTAGGTATTGCTAAGTTTAAGGAAAGTATGCTCTGTCGATGTCCCTGTCGCGGCAGCACCCGTCGCGGCGGCAGTCTGTTGTTTGTCGCGGCAGCGATCACACAACTCTGTACTTCAAGCTTGGCAAGAATCCTTGATGTGCCTTGACCTATCTCTAGGTCCAAGTCTGTCGATGAACACGTCTTTGATGATACCTCCCGGCGTGAATCGAAGGATGAACACCGATGTTGTTGAATTCTTCTTTAGCCACTTAACCTCGTCCTATCCCTAGGTCCGAGATAGTTCAACTATAAACTAGAGAACTCGCACTTATTCCTTTCGTATACTTAACTCTCCCGATATTAAGTAAATAGATAACCTCGCAATGCTCTCCCGATACTCTTGCAAGATGTTAATAACCAGAATAAGAGAACTTGAAGTTTATTTTATTGAACAGAAAATTCCTAAAACAAAAGCAACCCTTGCAACTACTTTACAAATCAACCCGTGTTTCTAAGGGGGATTTAGAACATGTTGAGAGGGGGAAAACGGCTAGGGTTTTGGGAAGAAGGCTAGAGATAGGTGATGTCCTCTCCTAGGTCGAATTACATGCCTTTTTATAGGCTTTGGGTTCAAGTTTTCTAAGATGGCAAGAATACAAGTTTAAATTAAAGTACAACTCTAATAAAGACTAAATCTTCAGAGAATATAGCTTTAATTCGTCCTTCCTTCTTGCTTGGAGTTTTCTTCCTTGAACTTTGGGCTTGGCCTTCATTCTGATCTAGGGCTTGGAAAAATATAAGGGTATTCCATGACAGATGGGCTTAATTTTCTCTTTTTGTCGAGGCCCACTTTGCTTCTTCTCCTCAAAGATGTTGTCGTCCTTTGCTGCCACGGCGGTGACCTTGGCAGCATTGTCCTCCTCGACTGCTCATCCAGTTCCAGCTCTGTTGCATCACTGCCCAGCGCATGCTTCTCCATCTGCTACAGCAGCAACCTGCAAAAATAACAAATTTCAGTAGAAACTGTGCCTTTTAATATATTTGTGATGTCTAACTGTAATCTAGCCTAAATGCAATGAATTATGCTTGAATTCGGCAGAAATATGGGTTAAATAGGGGGTAAATAATAGAACTTTTACACACTCAACAGGAGTCAACGCTTAAATTTTCAAGAAATTTCATATTAACTTTTAAGTTTGATAAAAATTCTTATTTAGTCCCTCATAAAAAAGTTAGGGTTCTGAATTAAAAATTCTTAATTGTTAGGGTTTTCAATTAGATATTTCAAAGTTAGGTTTCTAAATTAGCGATTTTTCGAATCTAGTGTGTACAATTTGGGTGTAGTTTTTGGGGTGTTACAGTGTTGTTAAGTCCTTAATTAAATTAAGGAGTGTGAAATAAAGAATGAATTTGGGAGAAAAAAAAAGCCTTGATTAGAGCTAGTTACTTACGGTTGGGATGCTAATAGGTTCTAAGCTCTGCTTATTTCAGACTACGGTCCCTTGTCTGGTACTTGTGTACCCTTGAAAGTCCATGGTTTGAAAATAAGATATTGCTACTACGACACTCTTGATGTTAATCAAATGATTGTTGAATTACGTATCTATACTACTCTCTAGTCAAGGCTATGGAAATAAGATTATAATGAAATAAAATGTTCTTGAATAATAACTGATTTTCCTTGCAACAATTGAATTGTCTTGTAATGTTGATGGATGAATTGATAGTTTTAGAATTGTCATCTAGCATGTTCGATTATAATTGATCAATATAAGAATTGTGTATTCATCTAGTACTTGAACCATGGATTAAAATAAGTTTAAGCTCGAAAAAGGAAAAATCAATGGGATTGTAATACTCTTGATAACCGAAACTATAGTATATCATTGAGGCTTATTTGATTTATTAATTAAATTGCATAGCTCAATTCTCATTACCTTTCCTTGATTGTTTCAGGATAACATTATCTTTTGGCTGAGTTTTGAGCAACATCAAGCAAGATCACAAAGTCAAGCAAATGTATGTGGTAGTTTACTTTTGGAACTCCTTAATAGTTGCACATATATGTAAAACCTTGACATAGCTTGCATATAGTGAAGTTTGTAAATATTAATGATCCTATGTGTTGAGTGGATCGAGTTAACCGATATGGACAAGAGGGGGTGAATTGGAACTTTAAAAAATGAAGGGAGCAAAAGGAACAATTAAAATTGATGGACAAGGCAATTATAGTGGTTCAAGCTTCTAAACAAGCTCTACATCCACTACATTAGCTCCCACTAAAGATTTTCAACAAACTCTCCACTAATTTGTTCTTCCTCTTTTCTAGGCTAAGGATGCAACCATTACAAATGTTCAATCTTTCTATCCAAAGATTGAACCACAAGACTCTCACTTTACAAAAGAGATGTTGGCTATTACAATTGATCTCTCACAAGATAATATATAGCCCAAATAGAATACAAACACTCCCTAAACTCTGAAATTTGATTTACACTAAGAACTCTAAGAGTTGGGTACACGAATTTGACCATAAGTGCTTAGGGTTTGGATTTGATTGCTTGGATGTTACTTTGAGGTTCAATAGTTGTTGCTGGTGCTTTCGAGGCTTGCTTTTATACCTTCTCATTGATTTCTATTCATTTGGGTGGTTGAGATCATCAATAGAGCCGTTGGGGCTCTCACTTCCTTCCAAAAATGCAGTTCTACAACTACCCGTATCGGAACACGTGGCCCTGTATCAAAACGGACACTAAAAAAAGAAAGAGTCGTTGTGTGTAAAAAGGGGACCGTATCAAAACGGCTATAGACCGTATCAAAACATTTTGAAACTGTAAAATGCCTTTAAGTGTAAAAAGGGGATTGTATTGAAACGGCTATAGGCCGTATCGAAATGTTTTGAAACTGTAAAATGGTGTTTCGAAACAATTAACTAATTTTCAAAAGTTTTGTTCTGACAAGTAACAGCTAGTTCATTTAATGCTCAATTTTGAAAATACTTAACCCATGTATCGAAACAGGTATAAGTCGTTTCAAAACTACACTTAAAAAACAAAAGCCTAGATGAAGGTTGTATCGAAATGGGCAAGCCCATTTTGAAACCCTTGTCTCGAAACAGATTAGTCTGTATCGAAACAGACGTTTCCAGTGGCAAAACGTATCGAAACACATTGGGGGTGTTTCAAAACTCCTGGGCGATTTTGAGTATTTTGGCTTTGAAACACTTAGAAAATTTCATGGGGTTTAAGTTTTGACTTCAAAACATTTTAAGTCTAAAATTTACTTGTCAAATATGTGTCTTTTGAGTACTTAAAAATTTATCTACTTTCAATTTGGTTCTTAGATTATTTGTTATATCAAAATCAAACATTGGTTTTACAATCTCCCCTTTTTTATATAACAAAACCAAAGATAATTTTTAAGTAAACTACCCTTAAATTGAAGCTAGGTTTTGAAAAAGATTTAAATAATTTAGCTTAACCCTCTTCTTCCCCTTTTTGTTAGATCAAAATTAATGAAAGAATAAGGAATATAACCAAGATATAAAGTAGTATAGCATAAGACAAAGCATAATTAAAGCAACATAATATCGTTAAGCATAATAAACCAAAGCAAATGTTTCAAAATATCCAAACACAATATCCAAACTTGATACTTAAAAACAATAGATCAAAGCATAGGTCCTAAAACAAAACATAGATAGGTGCATAAAAAGGGAAAGCCTAAACTAAATGATATTCAATGAGATGCAAAAATCTAAGTCTCATCGTCATCTTCATCTTCATCGTTGGCGGTGCTCCTTCGAAATTGCCTTCACTCGCCATAGAATCCGGTAAAAGACATGTCCATCGATGCTTGTTGAGTTTCAACCCAAGTAAGTCGATTCTCAACACTTTGGACACATCCCTACAAGGAAGTGAAACGAGTGTCAATAGAGGCAAAACCGAAGTCCATGTGGGTTCGCAAGCCATTGAATTGCTCGGTGAGAAAAGTCATGAGAGCTTCATTGTTTGGTGGAGCAATTTGAGGTTGAGGTTCGGGGGCCGCAACTTTAGGAGGATGCTCAACACGAATCCACTCTCCATCAATGAAATGAAACTTGCAACGAAGAATAGTGCGCTCTTCAATGGGATCCTTGAGTGATTCCGGAAAGTCAAGAGAGCAATCGATCCCCAATTTTAAGAATAAGTAACTCAAGGCTTGTGCCATATGTGAAGGAAGTGACAAGATCCGAGTTATGATTTTGAACAAGATGCACCATCTCGGCAAACATGATGCAGCAAAGGTTTGGTCGATGTTCCTCACGAAAGCAACAAATCCAAAAATCGTCGACTTGGCGAATGTGGGAGAATTTTACTCCAGATGGACGAAACCACCAAGATACCATGAGATGAAGGATGCGATCATGAGCATCAAGGACCGTGACGGAGGCACCAAGAGTATATCCCAAGGAGTTTTCATCCAAAATACCCTCATCGTTAAACCCAAAAACATTTACCAAAGTTTGAGGATCAATCCGAAACTTCTTCCCCATGAGGTAGGATTTAATGGCAATCACATTAGAACGATCGACATTGGAAATACATCGGGCATTGGTATAAAAGAGAAGAATCATGCTACGGTACAAAGTACTGGGTAAGCTAAAAAAGGATAAGAAATTCCAACGCCTCAATAAATGGAGATAGCGGAATTGAAAATGTTCGGAATCCAAAAAAGGGTATAGTAATAACACGCTCATGTCGGATTGCATGATCTTGAAAAAGTTTGAAGTTGGTATGAGAGTCGTTGTTTCGAAGACTCTTTTGATAGAGTAGAGTGAGGTTGGGACGAGAGGACTCATCATCAATGTTAGAACTTCCATCAACCTCATTGGTTCGTACTCTCTTCCTAAAACTCATATTCGAAATCTGGAAATAAATCAAGATACAAAAACATATGTATGCGTAAATCAACCAAATTCAATCCAATAGGCAATTCAATAGTCAAGGTGTTGATAAAAATCTATACAATATAGTTCAAAAACATATATAAATATAAAATAAATTTTTGGTAAAAAGAATTTCGAAAAATAGTAAAGAAAATATATGATACAATTTTATATTTGAACCAAAACTTTTCGAGTTTTAAAGAATTTTTGCAAAAACTTCAAAACTCATACTATAAGTATATGTTCTATGCAAAAATTGACTAAAAACATTGAAGAAATGTAAACGAAAATTCAAAAAGAAAAGAAAAGGGTTTATACCTTGATATAGGAATTTGGATGAATGAAGGATGATTAATGCACCAAATTGCTTGCAAAGCTTTAGCCTTGATGTGTAGATTGAAAACCTTCAAAAGATTTTAGGTTTTGGTGTGAAAAATCAAGAGATTTGAGGAGTTTATATAAGGGTTTTCGGTTAGGGTTTGAGAGAAAAAAGAGAGTTTGTGTTTTAATTAAAGTTGGGATACTCATTTAAGGCTATTTGAAACAATCTGCGCAGACGCGTATCGATACGTCACTGTGACATATCGAAAGGGGTGTTCCGAAATGCTTTCGAGCCGTTTCAGTACAAGATGTATTTCGATACAAGTAATAGTCATTTCGGAGAAACACCGCGATCCCATATCAAAACACGAAGAGCCTATTTCGATACGACCAATTACAGTAACCAACTTAGATCAAGCCCGTATCGAAACAGATGAACCTATTTCGATACACCTTTGCCAGAAAATGCATTTTGGGCAGTTTTAAGTTTAAAAGGCCAACTTAGATTAAGCTTAAATGCATGTAAATGATATATAAGCATGTTATATGAACTAAAACAATTGCATACCCCCTAACAACAAGCATAAATACAAAAGGAGGAAAATTAACACAAACATGAACATCAAATAATTTCAAGCACATTTTTGGTCATTTGGGGCCTAAAAGGGTCAAGGAAGGCTGGTTAAACCTAACTCTCTCCTAAGGGTCCAAAAATGTTCTTTATCTAAAGGTTTGGTAAATATGTCTGCTAATTGGTTCAAGGTATGAACATATTCTAGAACTACGTCATTTTTCAAGACATGATCTCTAATGAAATGATGTCTAATTTCTATGTGTTTGGTTCTAGAGTGTTGGATGGGATTCTTAGTGAGACAAATGGCACTAGTGTTGTCACACTTAAGGGGTATGGTATCTACTTGAACACCATAGTCTAAGAGTTGTTGCTTCATCCAAAGAACTTGAGCACAACAACTTCCTAAGGATATATACTCCGCTTCGGTGGTAGAAAAGGATACGCTATTTTGTTTCTTAGGGGATTCTTAGTGAGACAAATGGCACTAGTGTTGTCACACTTAAGAGGTATGGTATCTACTTGAACACCATAGTCTAAGAGTTGTTGCTTCATCCAAAGAACTTGAGCACAACAACTTCCTAAGGATATATACTCTGCTTCGGTGGTAGAAAAGGATACGCTATTTTGTTTCTTAGAGAACCAAGATACGAGCATACTACCTAAGAATTGACATGTTCCGAAGGTACTTTTCCTATCTATCTTACATCCCCCATAATTCGCATCGGAGAAAGAATGAAGGTCAAAGGAGAAATCCCTAGGATACCAAAGACCTAAACTAGGTCTATCTCTAAGGTATCTAAAAATTCTATTAATGGTAACTAGGTGTGATTCTCTAGGGCTAGCTTGAAACCTAGCACACAAGCAAACATTAAACATAATATCTGATCTACTTGCAGTAAGGTAAAGCAAAGAGTCAATCATAGATCTATAAATCTTAGAATCGACACACTTACCTTCCTCATCTTTGTCAAGCTTTATTGATGAGCTCTTTGGAGTGGCTTGAGGCTTTAGGTTCTCCAAGCCAAACTTCTTGAGCATGTCCTTTATGTATTTTCCTTGATTGATGAAGGTGCCATCTTTCCTTTGCTTAATTTGGAGCCCCAAGAAAAATGAGAGCTCTCCCATCATGCTCATCTCAAATTCACCTTGCATTAGCTTAGAAAAATCTTGGCAATAAAATTCATTAGTAGAACCAAAAATAATATCATCAACATATATTTGAACTACTAAGATGTCATTGCCATATCTTTTAATGAAAATTGTAGTATCCACCTTGCCTTTTTCAAAACCTTTTTAAATCAAAAAGTTTGAAAACTTTTCATATCAAGCTCTAGGAGCTTGTTTTAAACCATAAAGAGCTTTAGTTAATTTGAAAACATGATTTGGAAATTATGGATCTTCAAAACTCGATGGTTGTTCAACATACACTTCTTCATTTATAAAACCATTTAGAAAAGAAATATTTACATCCATTTGAAAAAGCTTGAAATCATGATAGCATGCAAATGCAAGAAGCATAGTAATAGCTACCATTCTAGCTATGGGTGCATATGTTTCATCAAAATCAATTCCCTCTTCTTGAGTGTAACCTTGAGCAACAAGTCTAGCCTTGTTCCTCATTATGTTACCACTCTCATCTAGTTTGTTTCTAAATACCCTTTTAGTTCTTATAGTAGATTGATTACTAGGCCTATCAACTAATGTTCATACTCTACTTCTCTCAAATTGATTAAGTTCCTCTTGCATAGTCAATATCCAAAAATCATGTTACAATGCTTCTTTGATATTTTTAGGCTCTATGCATGAGATGAATGCAACGTGATTCATAAGTTTGAGAGAGGATCTAGTAGTTACCCCCTTAGATGGATCACCCAAGATTTCACCACCTTTGACATAGTTGAACTCCCTTGGGTATGTCACCACCTTTTCCTCAAGATCCAATTCCTTCAAGGCTTCAAGAGGTGGATCTTGTGCTTCCTCTTCTTTAGTTGGAATCCCATCCACCTTTGATGTTTGTCCTCCATCAATGGCTTCAATGATCCCTACATCATCATCATCACAAGATTCCTTCCTTGGAAGGAGGTTATCATTGAAAACAACATGTATAGACTCTTTAACAACCAAAGTTCTTTTATTAAAACTGTAGAACTAATGTTTTGATATAATAATTGAAAAATGTTTTGGACTAATTTAAAAAGAATTCAAAACTATTTCCAATGTCCAAATAACTTGAAACTATGTTTAGGGGTGTTTTCAAAAGGGTTTTAAACGTTTTCAAAAGCCAAACTACACAAAACCATCCAGGTGTTTCGATACGGGGTATTCTAGTAGCAAAAACGTTTCGATACGAGCTATGACGTTTCGATACGCCTACGTGGCATCGACCACAACGGTCATAAACCCCAACGGCTATTTCCCAACTAATATTTAAATGCAGATCATTTCGATACGGAGACAGGCGTTTCGATACGGGTGTTTTGAAATGGCCAAGGGTGTTTCGATACGGGTGCTACATCAGACTGCAACGGCTCTTTCTACTTAAAGGGTGTTTCGAAACGGTCACGAGTGTTTCGAAACGGTGAGCTGCAGAACTGCATTTATGGTGGGAAATTAAGTCTCCAACGGCTCCAATTCAACCCCAACGGCTAGTAACGGCTACAAACTCATTAAGGAGTATAAAAGGGACCTCCAAGCATCAAGATTTTGTCAATGCTTCAATTGTCAATCAACAAATGATCAAAAAGTGTCTTTTTACTTAAGTTGTCAATTCCTTGTATAGACAAACACTAGTGAGCCAAAATTGTCAAATTTGCTCAAGTGTTTTAGGTTTTGGGTGAGTGCAAAATTGTGCAAACAAATCACCTATTAGAGGGATTTAAGTTTTCTTATCTTTCTCTTTTGTAAAGAGGGTTTGATCAAGGCTTTGGGTAGAAAGCTTGATCGGTGTATAAGGGTTTCCTCCTAAGCCTAGAAAAGGGGATGAATAAATAGTGGATTGATTGGAAATCCTTAGTGGGGAGCTAAGGTAATGGATGTAGACCTTGGTTAGAAGGTTGAACCACTCTAAAATCATTGTGTCATCTTTATTTTAGCTTCCACACCTCATCCACCCAAAATTCCACCTCTCCACCACTTGGTGAGCAACATCGGTTGAAGGAATCGAGCACCTCAAAACCTAATAAAAACCTAGTAGGCTTTAAAATTTAGGGAATAACCCAAAAATATTGCTTCATCACTTTTAGCATCAAATTTACCTAAGTTGTCTTTTCCATTGTTTAAAACAAAACATTTACTACCAAAAGGGTGGAAATAGATAATGTTAGGCCTTTTGGATTTCAAAATCTCATAAAGTGTTTTCTTTAAAATAGGCTTAATCATTACTCTATTAATAATATAACAAGTCGTATTAGTGGCTTTCACCAAAAAATACTTAGGTAAATTGTTTTCACAAAGCATGGTCCTAGCCATCTCTTCTAAAGTTCTATTTTCCCTCTCAACTACCCCATTTTGTTGAGGAGTGTGAGGAGCTGAAAAATTATGGTTAATGCCATTTTCATTACAAAAATCTTCAAAACCCATATTTTGAAACCCGGTTCTATGATCACTTCTAATATGTGAGATTTTAAGACCAAGATTATTTTGGGCAATTTTTGTAAATGTGATAAAATTTTCTAAAGCCTCATCCTTAGTATTTAGGAATAGAACCCAAGTGTATCTAGAAAAGTCATCTACCAATACAAATGCATATGACTTACCACCCAAGATCATAGTTCTAATAGGCCCAAATAAATCCATGTGGATTAATTGTAACACCCTACTAGTTGAAACATCATTAATGGGTTTAAATAAGGTTCTCTTTTGTTTACCCTTAGCACAAGAATCACATATTTTATCTAATGAAAATTTTAGTTTAGGTAAACCTCTAACTAGATTTTGAAAAACCAACTTTTCTAAAACACTTATGCTAGCATGCCCTAGTTTCCTATGCCACAACCATGCATCATTCTCATCATGTGCAACTAAACATGCATGAGATGAATGTATGTCATCTAAATGCACCATATAAATGTTTCCTATGCGATGACCAATGAACATTATTTTATTTGTTTTAATGTTCACAATTTTACACCCATTTTTATCAAAATGAACATCAAAACCTTTGTCAAAAAGTTGACTAATGCTCAATAGATTATGTTTAAGACCATTGACAAGTAATACATTTTCAATAAGAATGGATGAGAGATTACCAATAGAGCCAATTCCCTCAATATGGGCTTTGGAGTTGTCACCGAAAGTTACCACTCCACCACGTTTTAGCTTGAGTTCTATGAATCTACTATTGTCTCCGGTCATATGTCTTGAGCATCCATTATCAAGGTACCATGTGTTTTGACTTGATATTTTGGCCTTGTAGCAATGCTCCCCCTACAAACAAAGATTAGTTCTTTGATTTTGGTACCCAAACCATTTGGGTCCATAAGTGTTAGCTCCCAAAAACTCGGTTCCCTTAGGAATCCAAGATGAAATAACATCAATATTATTAGAAGCTACAAGTTCCTTAGGAACCCATACACTTCTAATCCTCTTAGCTCTAGAATGCCTTTGAGAGCCACTTTGTTTGTAGTTAAAATTCTTTCTCTTTACATATTGGGTTTTTAAAGGACTACCCTTATTAAAACCATTTTTCCCAATAGCAAGAGAAGTTTTAAGATTATCCACTTCCTTAGTGTGATAATCTTGGAAATCGGAAATAAGTTTTTCAACATCAAGATTTTTCTTTTTAAGCTCATTTGAAAGATTTATCAAGTATAAAACCTTCTTTTTCAATTCAGAATTGGATTTTGAAAGAGACTCATTTTGAGATTTCAAATTGAAAATATTTTTCTTGTTTTTCAAAATAGACTCTTTATATTTTTCAACCAATTCATCGTAAACTTCTTGCAACTCATCATAGGCATCATATAGTTCATCATAAGTAAGAGATGATGAGTTAGAGTTTACCACAGATTCCTCCTCAAGGGCTATGAGGCAAAGGTTGGCCACTTCATGCTCCTCATCCTCAGATGATGACTCCTCATCACTCCAAGTTGCTACTTGAGCCTTGAGCTTCTTCTTCTTCTCAAAGCTCTTCTTCTTTAGTTGAGGGCTATTAATGTGAATGTGATCCGACTTCTTGCACTCATAGCAAATGAGTTGGTCTTTCTCTTCTTCTTTGTTCTTGTTCTTGAAGTATTTTCTTCTTGAAAACTTTCTACCACGATTGGACTTCATGAACCTTGAGAATCTTTTGGCTATCATAGCCAATTCTTTAAACTCTTCTTCCCCACTATAGGTGCTCTCCTCTTGTGGTAGAGAGGCTTTGAGAGAAACTCCTTGTTTCTTCTTATACCTCTTGTTTGACTACTTTTCTCTCTTATTTTCTCTTCTCTTCTTCCCTCTCTTGTTTCATGTTCTCATGAGTAAGGAGAAATCCTACCAACTCATCGAGCTTCAAGGTCTTCAAATTCTTTGCCTCGATGATTATGGTTCTCTCCCCATCCTATGATTCGGGAAGTGAATAGAGTAGCTTCCGAACTAGCTTGTCTTTGGAAATAATCTCTCCGAAGCCCTTTAAACCACTCACGATGACGAAAAAGCGATCAAACATCTTCGTTACGGTCTCATCGGCCTCCATCTTGAAGTTCTCGTAACTAAGATTAAGGATCTTGATCTTTGTTTCCTTTACATCACTTGTTCCTTCATAAGTAGTCTTAAGAGTGTCCCACACTTCTTTGGCATTTATGATCGATGACACTTTGGAGTAGATGTCCGGCCCGAGTGAGCAAAATAGCATGTGCAAGGCTTTGTCATTCATTTGCAATCTCTTCCTATCCTCTTCACTCATCTCCACTTTCTTCTTTGGAACAAACCTTCCTTATTCATCTCTCTTCATGGAAATGATTGGTCCATCTTCTACCACATTCCATATGGTGTAATCATTTGAATTTATGAAGAGGCGCATTCGGTTCTTCCAAAAAGGATAGTTATCCCCATTGAAGAAGGGTAATTTGGTGATAGATTATGACTCGTACATGCTTGGCCCGGAGGTAGATGCCATGGCTTGACTTGGAAATTGATCAACACTCTTCTAGAATCTCTTCTTGTGGTTGTGAAGCCTTCAAAAAGGTAGGCTTTGATACCAATTGTTGAGTGGATCGAATTAACCGATATGGCCAAGTGGGGGTGAATTGGCACTTTAAAAAATGAATGGAGCAAAAGGAACAATTAAAAATGATGGACAATGCAATTATAGTGGTTCAAGCTTCTAAACAAGCTCTACATCCACTACCTTAGCTCCCACTAAGGATTTTCAACAAATTCTCCACTAATTTGTTCTTCCCCTTTTCTAGGCTAAGGAGACAACCTTTACAAATGTTCAATCTTTTTACCCAAAGATTGAACCACAAGACTCTCACTTTACAAAGAAGATGTTGGTTATTACAACTGATCTCTCACAAGATAAATATAGCCCAAATAGATTACAAACACTCACCAAACTCTCAAATTTGATTTACACTAAGAACTCTAAGAGCTGGGTACAAGAATTTGACAATAAGTGCTTAGGGTTTGGATTTGATTGCTTGGATGTTACTTTGAGGTTCAATAGTTGTTGTTGTTCCTTTTGAGACTTGCTTTTATACCTTCTCATTGATTTCTAGCCGTTTGGGTGGTTGAGATCATCAATATAGCCGTTGGGGCTCTCTCTTCCCTCCATAAATGCAATTTTACAAATACCCGTATCAAAATACGTGGCCATGTATCGAAACAGACAGAAAAAAATAAAGAGCCGTTGTGTGTAAAAAGGGGACCGTATCGAAACGGCTATAGGTCGTATCAAAACAGTTTGAAACTGTAAAATGCCTGTAAGTGTAAAAAGGGGACCGTATCAAAACAACTATAGGTCGTATCAAAACGTTTTGAAACTTTAAAATGGTGTTTCAAAACACCAAAGAGGTGTATCAAAACAGTTAACCAATTTTCAAAAGTTTAGTTCTGACAAGTAACAACTAGTTCATTTAATGCTCGCTTTTGAAAATACTTAACTCATGTATCGAAATGGGTATAGGTCGTTTCGAAACTACACTTAAAAAACAAAAGCCCAGATAAAGGATGTATCGAAACGGGCAAGCCCGTTTCGAAACCCTTGTCTCGAAACAGATTAGTCCGTATCGAAACGGACGTTTCCAGTGGAAAAACGTATCAAAACACTTTGGGGGTGTTTCGAAACGCCTGGAGGATTTTGAGTATTTTGACTTTGAAACACTTAGAAAATTTTATGGGGTTTAAGTTTTAACTTCAAAACATTTTAAGTCTAAAATTGACTTGTCAAATGTGAGTCTTTTGAGTACTTAAAAATTTATTTACTTTGCAATTTGGTCCTTAGATTATTTGTTAGATCAAAGTCAAACATTGGTTTTACACTATGTCATGTATATAACCTTATCCTTACATGGTTGATTTTGGTGCTTGAGTTATAATCTATGGTAGCCTTGTGATTAAATGATGGCTCGGTAGTTCAATAAGATGGAAACTTGTATACTTATGAATGTTAGCTTGATTAAGAATTATATAATGACTCATTGAAACTAGAGACTCAAGTAGATCTGAAATTGGCGTTGGATATATAGTTAATGGTTCATATTGATCTTAGGGAGACTCGTTAGAATTCTAGCTTTGTTGTGGAAATCTATTATAACCTCTAACAATTTTCATAGGCCAAGAATGATATTAAGTGTATCTAAATCAAAGTCTTGTTTAATGGTGAAGTAATATAGTTGTGTATTTTGTTTAGGGTGTTTGAATGGAAATTTTCTCCCCTAGGAGTGTATGAAGTCGAATTATACTTAATAAGCTGATTGATGAGACTTTAAATGACTTAACTTGCTGTTGTGTATCTAGAATGTTAAAGTTTGATGCACTTTTAAGCTATATTGAAGAACCTTGAAATTTTTGCTTGGTAATAATCTCTTGTTTGCTTGCATTTAGATACTAGCTTGTAGTCGAGGCTAGTAGTCTCTTGCTCTGGCATTCCTAGATCAGGCCTACTTCTTCTAGGCCCGGTCTAGGATGTTACAGGTTTGGACACTTGATTGGCTGAGTCACCTTTGTTTGGTGGGATCCGGATACCCAGAGAAAGTATGTTGCAACACCATGGTTAGAGATGTCGAATGTACATTCCTGAAGCTATATGGCACCATGTCTCATTCGAAGATGCTTGACGAGAGATTTCGAGCATGGGTGTACATTCTCGAAGTTGTGTGGCACCGAGTCTCACCCAAAGATTGTACGTTCCTGAAGCTGTGTGGCACCGGGCCTCACTCAGAGTGTACATTCCTGAAGTTGTGTGGAACCGAGCCTCACTCCAGATTGTGGTTATTACTTTGTGTGTTTTTGCTCGGATGATCTGGTGTGATCCCAAGTATGGTTGGGCCTTGGGAGTCATGTATGTTGTTTTGCTATGTTGAGAGCATGTGTTTAGGCAACTAGTGGTAGCGCCACATGTTTGTTTATCTATCCTTATTGCTCGTACTAGCTTGCATGCTTATGTTTATGATTAGCATGAAGTATAGTAGAGTATATGTGTACCACTGAGCTTTGTAAGCTCAACGTTTGAAATTATTGTTTTCCGTGCGTAGTTTGATCGTCAGACTGTGGGACACTATCAGTATGGGATTCTAGCATGTGGAGGTTTTTAGAGTACGATACTTGTGTTCAGTGGGCTATGTATTCATAGGACCTTACGTGGTCAAGTCTGTAATTCTTACTTTTGAAATTGTATTAATCAAGTCAAATGTTTTAAATTTAAAGTGTAGCTCCTTTGTAACGATTTAAATTGTTTATCCATATTTTCAACTTTTGGATCTAAATGTTTTGGAAATACCTTGTTGGGCTAAATCTATTTTTGAATTTTATGGTTTTGGGTTGGGCTTGAGGCCCAAATGTGACATCCGGATTGAGGGTAAATGAATTTGTTTTTAATACTGTTGAACCTTCTACAGTTG
Organism: Hibiscus tridactylites; assembly: GCA_958450335.1. Classification (NCBI taxonomy): domain Eukaryota; kingdom Viridiplantae; phylum Streptophyta; class Magnoliopsida; order Malvales; family Malvaceae; genus Hibiscus; species Hibiscus tridactylites. Next base: position 37,850,316 of record OY288280.1, read on the forward strand.
CATCTGCAGTAGGGGGCTCACATGGGCTCGCTACTATAGCATCGATCCAGTTCCGACATCACTAGTGTTAACCTCGCCATCTTTTGGTTTATCCCCTTATTGGCGTGGCCCGGACCCATGATGGGTTTGTTTATATGTGGACACAGCCGTATTGGCTGCCTTGAGTTTTGGTGTTGTAGGAGGTTTATTGTGTGATCATTCGGGATCCCGACTTTATGGTTTTCAAAAGGTAATCAGGATTACGCAACCTCTCTAAGCCGAGCTTTGGGCAGTACTAGTTGTCCTCAAAGTTGCTTGGGATCAAGGCTTTGTATTTGTTCAGGTCCACACTGATTGCACAAAGGCAGCTAAACTTTTGAATGCTCCGAATGCCAGTGTTAGTTCTCTTTCTCTTGTTCGAGCTATCAACCAATTCAGGAACAAAGGATGGGCTACATATATTACATGGATCCCTCGTGCCTGCAACAAACCAGCTGACATGCTCGCCACAACGATTGACTCGTATCACTTGGACGTCATTTTCTTAGCAGATCCTCCGACTTTGATTACTGCATTATCAACAAATGATATGTTCTTTTTGCATCCTGTAGAACATTAGCTCTATATCGATCTTTGTAATTCAAAAAAAAAAAAAAGAAAAGAAAAGAAAGGTAAACTTGTTCTATACCCTCAGTTTTAAATTATATTTTTATCATAAAAATTAAAAGGGTTAAATTATTTCAAACCCTTTGATTTAAAGTAATTTTTGTGGAGAAAAAATACAACATGGCAGCATAGGAAAGTGACATGTGTCTTTGCCACGTCATCTAGTGGCGAATGTACTTGGAAGGGTGGGTGGGCCTGTGCCCACCCTGAATTTTTTAAAGTCACACATTTCTTTAATTTTTAAAATTTTTATGAATTAATCCTTAAATTTTTAAATTTTTATGATTTGTGCCCACCCTGAAATTTTAAGATTTTTATGACTTGTGCCCACTCTAAAAATATTTTAACTTGTACCTACCCTTAAAAATATTTTTGGATCTGCCGCTAACGTCATCACTTAACGGCGCTAGTCTCAGGGGCACAATATAACATGAAAGTAAAGTATGGGGGGCACATTGAACGCTTAGAAACTATCGATCCCACGTTGACAAAAATGACAAAGTACATGGATCATCTGTGCCTTTATCCCTAAATTTAAGATTATTATTTGATACACAACCTATCTAAAAATAATTTACACATTTTAACTTTAAAATTTAAAAATAAATCATAAACTCCTAAATTCTAATCGTTTAACACTGAATACATTTCTTACAAAATAATTGAAGAATCAATGAAACGGCACCGTTTCAGTGTATCAAATTCATATGGATAGTCTTTGTAGGTGAATTGCCAAAGCTAAAACATAGTGAGCGCCCTTATAACCATCAGATCAGCCACGCATCAATCGGAGTGTGATTAAGAGGGACCCACGCTCCCAACCTTGCACTTCTATTCCATCAATGAAATATCCACCTCTTGATCATCGAACGTCCATCAAACTCTATAGACCCTCGAGGCACTGCATGTTATATTCTCCCCTCCCTACCACCTAGGGTTTTGTCTTTCCTAGAACTTCCGCTCAAACCTTCTCCAGTTCTCCTATCTTCGTCGGCGAAGGAGGAAGAGAAAAAAGACGCGAAAATGGCCGCACCCGAAGCTCCTCTCTGCTATGTCGGCGTCGCTCGCCAATCTGCTGCTTTTCGTCTTATGAAGCAAATGGTACGTAACCTTATAAATGTATCTACGTATATTTTGTGATTGGTATTTTATTTATTGTTTGAGTGGCCTATTTAGGGATGGGAAGAAGGAGAAGGGCTTGGGAAAGATAAACAAGGGATCAAAGGTCACGTTAGAGTTAAAAACAAGCAGGATACTACTGGTTCGTTTCTAATCCTTTTGTTTTCTTTTTTTTATAATGATCGTCTTCTGGATCTGTTTGTCTGTCTGTTTAGTTGAGTGATTTTGTTTATTTACTTATAGAAGTTGAAGTACTTGGTGGAGAATTAGAATAGGAGGAAATGATGAAAAAAACTTCTAAAATCTGATTTTTATTGATAATTGAACATCATGGAACAGGTATTGGGTTAGATAAGCCCAATCCGTGGGCCTTCGATACTGCTCAGTTCGATAGTATTCTCAAAGGATTGAAAGTGGTGCGAATTTCAATCTTAATTTTACCGATTTTGATTGGCTTGTACTGTGTTCAATTCGATTCATAAGCTCGTTATCTTTTCCTTCTTTTTGTTTTGCAGAAGCAAGCAGAGCAGACCAACGATGGCGGTATGGTTGATGCCAAATAAAAAATTCATCTCATATTTATACTTGGGTAGAATGATATTGATTGAGAAGTACTTTAATTTTACTTAACAGCTGAAAAGAATGAAAGTCAAGTAGAAACCAAGACTGATGTGCCAAATGGTGCTGAAGAAAAAGTTGTTAAGGCTACCCGACCCCAGGGAAGGTTGGTGTATTAATTGCATGTGTTTTTAGTCGTAAGAGATTATTGCTGGTTGTTATTTAATGCTTGATGTTATTTGTTCTTTTTTCTACTTTGTTTGGTTCTTAGATATAAGAAAAGAGAGAGAGGAAAGCTTGTGCATGCATATTCTTCGAAGGATCTTGAAGGAATTCTTGTAAGTTCTAAAACTTCATTATTTCTTATTGCCTTTGTCTCTTTCAAAGTATTTAGACTGTTAAAAGTTTTTACTTGTTTGAAGGATTGGCAATGATGGTGTCCTTTTTATACATTACTTTAGTATGCGATATTTGTTGTTGTCTTTCAAGATGCAAAATAATTATATCAGATCAAAATGTAATACATCAAATGTGTGGCTCAACATGTGTTCAATTGTCAATTATTTTTCAAACTTGATTTGTTAATTACGTCCAACTTAATCTCAACAAGGTTTTCCTGGTTAGAATGCATGGGAGCTTAAGGAAAAATAAACTGCGAATATTTTCAGTTTACCCGGTGTTGTTGTGAGTTGAATTGTCAGTATTCTTGTATAATCCTTGATCAGTCTATGCTATGTTCCATATTAGCACGAGAGACAGATGCTCTGCTACCCTCACCATTTAGCCATTCACCTTTCCAAACAAATTTTGATATCTTTGCATGAGTTAAAAAGTCGGTCACACAAAGCATTGTAGTAGAATATAGTAATTGAATAACAAACAGGTCTTATGTTTTGGTCAAATGCTGAAGGACCTTACAACATCATGTGAAAATTGAAATATTCATTAAAGCAGTTTTCTGTTTCATTTGATAGAATTATCAATTCATATTTTTAGATAGTTCTTTTCCCCTTGGAATTTGTATTTGATTAGATGCAACAACTTCTAACATTTACTAGTATTTTAGCTTTAAACAATCACTTTATTTAGCCTTACATGTTTTGCAATAGGCCAAAAAGGTTGAGGAGCCATCGCCTGTAAATCCTGATGTCTCTGGTGAAATGGAGATCATAGAGCCAACTGAAACTTATGAGTTTTCTGCTGAAGGTAATACAAGTAACTTGATGAAAGGCATTTATACTCTAGTCCATACTGAAAGCTTCAGTAAATTGTTGCAGTAAGGTGTCATTTTCCTTTATATTATTTTGTTCAGAAAATCTGTTAACCTTTAGTCTTTGCAGTAATATTGAAGGTGGAAAGCCATAATTTTTATCCTCAAGTGCATACTATCTTGTACCTGAAAAACTTGTCTTTTCCTGGAAAAGAATATTCATGACCTCTCTTCTCTTGTTTGCTTTTTGCTGGCCGTATCTGTTTGCTGTTGATTGTTTCTGAGAAATTTAGCTCTTTGTCATAGGAAACAAAGTTGAGAGTGTTTCTCCGGATTGGTGGGGCTATAAATATGGATTTGTTTCTGGAGGTTTTCTGGGAGAATCTACAAGAAAGAAATCATTCAAAACCGGAGAGCTAAAGCATTCAACTGAGAGAACCGTATTTTTTGAAGTTGACCAAGAGAATCTCTACAAACTTGTGCAAGTATGTCTCTTTGCTTTTTTTTTTTCTGGTTATGAAAACTGTCCTACAGTTATTTGTATGATGAAGAAAAAAAATTATAATTGCGTTTCCAATTTAACATTCCATCTGAAAGATGAACCTATAAAGATCTTGTAAACAAGTGGTGTTTAAATTGATTATTCTACATGCTTTAATGTAGTGTGAATCTAGTAGCATGTTGGAGATTGGGAGATTAAAGGATTGAATGTCTTTTAATTCAAATTTTCAGGATAAAGCCACAACTGGAAAACAAGGTCTGGGTATCAAGGATCGACCAAAGAAAATAGCCGGAGTTCACTTTCAGGGGAAAAAGACATCATTTAGTGATAGTGATAGTGATGGTGATGGTGAGGATTCTGATGATGTTGGTCCTCCACCAAAACGAATGTGCGGCAATTCATTAGAGACAGAGAAAGCTGATGAATCAAAACTAAAGCTGAAAAAGCTGTGTAAACGGCTTCTTCGTCAGGTACTTCATTTAAAATGCAAGCTGTGTTAAATCGTGGTGCAAGATTTTCTCTAATTAATAGCTATCTTCCTACTCAGGTACCTGGAGATTCATTAAAACTAAAACAACTGAAAGTTCTTATTGATGAACAATCATCTTCAGTTTTTTCTGACTTTTCTTCCAAGAAAGATGCTATTGCCTACTTGAAGCGAAAGGTGTTCTTATCGCTCCTTATAACAGTTCTTTCCGATTTTATGAATGTTTTGTCAACTTTCTTTGAATTTGCCTGAAGAAAATGGTCCATATCTTCATTGTGTCCGGGTTCGGAATTTTGACATTTCTTGCTTTTTTGTCCACAGCTCGAAGGCAGCAGCAAGTTTTCCGTGGAGGGAAAGCGAGTGAGTCTAACATCTGGAGGCGGCTAAAAATAACAACTGATACGATTTTGGTGGCCACTACAAGCTGAGACTGAATTTTATCAGTGGCATTTTTTAAAATTATGTTGATGCCATTTTTGTAGGTAATAGGCTTGTGCAGAACAAGATTCATCTCGATTGAAGTTAAGCTGAGACTGGTTTTCTATTTTTGATTTGTACTATTGGTTACGCAGTGAAGACATAATATTTGGAATTTGCCAAATTTGGGAGATGAAATCAGAAATGTACAGGCATTCAATTCAAGTTCGTGTTTACAAAGAAGCTTCCAAATAACGCGTCGGCAAATTATGGTTAAAATTCCAAATCAATCTTCTTCGACTCTTTTTTCAATTGTAGTTTTTTTTTTTCTTTCTGAAAGGGTTAATTTCATCGGGGTCATTCATATTTAAGGCGTGTTTCATGTTAGTCACCCAATTTGAAAGAAAATATTATTCTTGCCATTTATATATTCGGCTGTTAGGAAAATATTATTCTTGCCATTTATATATTCGACTGTTAGCATTCTGATCATTTAACTATTGGCTTCTGTTAATTTCTGTTAATATGATAATGTGGCATAAATTTTAAATTTTAAATTTAACTCTTTAACTTTTAAAATTTTATTTTTTCACCATCTTCATAAAATTTCTTCATTTCTCAAAAAAGTTCTCTAATTCAAACCCTAACCTCTCCTCCTATAACACCACAGCCTAAGAGGTAACATATTCGGTAGAATATCACCTAAACGGTCTACAATAATGGGTAGTTATGGACTGAAGTAGCTTTTTTTCCCCATATGGCTTGTACTGAAAAAGAAAAATAAAGAAATACTAAATCTGAATGTTAGATCTGTTTTTAAGAGAAAGAAATGAAAGGATTTGAAGATCTTTTTTCCCTTTTTTGGGTTTCGGGATAGTGACCAAAATGTTTTCACTATGGTCGGAGTTTGTGAAGTGTTGGAGTAGAAAATGGTTTTGATTTTTGGGTAGATTAGAGTTTAGGATGGGTGAAGAAGAGATGGATTTTATCAAATTCGAGATTTAGTTTAGAAAAAAAAAACATTTAGGCTTTTCGAGAATATTTTTAAATTTTTGGTTAATTAAATCGAAAAAAGAAGAAAGGATAGATTTTTTTAGATGTTTATGTTTAGTTTTAATCTTGAAAAAATAAAAGGAAAAGAGGGACTTAGGTGTTATTAGGATCAAATAGGAAATACGAGAAAGTGCAAATCGTTGTTCTTGTTTTTGTGTGGCTTCGATCTAAAAAACAAGGAAAAAAAAAGAGATTTGGTGTTATTGTGGATTGGAGAGGGAATTTTTGAAAAGACAGATGATGAATTGGGTTTGAATATGAATTTTTTATTCGAAAAGGGACGAAATCTGGGAATTTAAGTTTTTATTAAGATCAAATATGATAAAAAATAAAGTTTTTAAAGTTTGAGAGTCAAATTTAAAATCAATTTTTTTTACTAACATGTCAAATCATTGTTTTTACGGGGATTAACAGAGGCTAATGGTTGGGTGATCAAAACAGTAACAATCGAAAATATAAGTGACAAAAATAATATTTTTTTAAAATTAAATGACCAAAATAGAACACGCCCTAAATAAAAGGATCTACCGGTGAAATTTACCTTTAAAAAATAATAATAAAATTTTAAGGGCGATAAATGCTCTACATTTTTTAAAAAATTAATTAACCCAATGCAACCTTTTTATCTATAGTTTTTTAAAAATATTTTTTTGAGAAAATAGTTAAAGTTTTTAGTTGACACATCTCTTCTCCCTTAAGTTGTGGGTTCAAACTCATTAAGAATAGTTTTTTTTTCTCTTTCCTAAATAGAAATTGTTAAAGAAATAATTATTATTGTACTAGAGGAGTTTAATTAATTTTGTTTAGAAAATAAAAATTATAATTACAAAAAAATCTCCCTAAAATCAAAAGATTTTTCCTCGAATCAAGGAAACGATTTTAATATCAAAGAAAATTTGTTGACAGGTTTTCTTCAAGATGCTAATGTTGAGATGTATCGAGTAAAAAATTCATATTCAAACCATTAAATTAAGGGACGAAAAGGGACGAAATCTGGGACGAAATCTGGCAATTTAAGTTTTTGTATCGAGTAAAAAATTCATATTCCCAAAATCGGTATTCTTTTTATTAATATTCCATAATCTCGATATTCTTTTTTATTAATGATTCCATGCCAATGGAAAAGGTAAACAATGTAGTTTTTTTTAGTAAAGTCGAGTACTATAGGATTGTTGTATGCTAGTTATTTGAAGTTTACCTCTTGAAGCATTTTTTTTTTCAATTTACTTCTTTAAAAATCGAATCTTTATGTTTAGAAATAAGAATCTTTCAGTAAACGTAGGTCAACTCGTATCCTACCAAATGCAAGTTCTGTGAAAAATAAACACGATAAGTTATTATTATTTTTTTTCTTACCTACCTACTCACACAGAACTCGAGTTTAGTTAAAAAACGAGTTCGAAATTCGCGTTTATTTAAAAGTATTCGTCCTACCTGGGATGAAAGAGGTTATTTATCTAAATAATATTGAATGAATGTTATTTATCTAAATATTTATTTAAAAATATTATTTAAATAAATTAGCCTATTTACTTGATATGATTTTAATGATGTGACAATTTAATTAAAATTAAAATAGTTTAAAATTTAAAAATAGATCTGATTGCGGATTTATCTTTTGGCTACCAATCATGTTAATCAAGGTAGGAATTCAAACACATGTGTGCGTTGGTTTCCCCCTCCTCCAGGTTTCTTAAAACTCAATATAGCTGGAGCTGTTAATAGATCGAACTCTAAGAGTGAGATAGGTGGCTTACTTAGAGATAAAAATGGCACGACCTTATTTGTATTCTCTGAGGATACTGGCAGGCAGTGGCCCCACGACGATGACTAAATTAGAGGCTATCAAGTTTGGAGTCTCAAAATTAATGGTGCAGTCGAGCCCTCTCCTATAACCTCTCTGCGGGTGCAGGAGTTAATGTATGAAAAAGGAATTTTTTGCGGCTGATTCTCCGGGCATGTAACGTGATTGCAGATAATTTAGCCAAAAGAGACATTGGGTAATTGTCCTGATAATGTCTTAAAGGGTTAGTGTAATTTTGCTTTCGAATGGTTTTATATTTTGGAAACTTTTGCCTGGACAATTGCTTGGGATATAATGATTTATATTAGGAAAATTCTACAACGGGCGTCGAGCACCGCTGAACACCACTAATGTTGAACACCGTTGAACACCATTAAATTAAGTAATAACGATTAAAAATTTCAAGGACTCAATATACAATTAATAATCATTTAAATAAAATTTCAATTAAATTATTTTTCATATATATTATATTTTTAATCTTTTTTTCCAAATAATTAGATCAAATACCAACCATAATCAATCCCTAAATTAAAAAACCTTAAATCTTTTTCCTTTGCCATCCCAGTTGCTGTCGTCGTTATCCACCGTCCGCCGACGAGATTGTCGCTACTACGTCTCCGTCCTTGCGTGACCATTGTTCTAGCCTGGCCGCCGTTCCCTGCCGTTTTTGTAACCCCATCGACCCGGCCTAGCCACCAGACCGTATCGAGCGAATCACACGGGACTAACCGAAGAAAGATCCGGAGATTTCTCTCCAATTAGCAACCTTAAACGCGTTGATTATTATCTTTTCTAGATGCTCGAATTAAACCTTATGTTTGAGAACACACAGCAGAAGAAAACACAACAAGACGAGCACCGATCGATCAACCGAGCAACCATGGACCAAAATGCAAAACTAGCATAAAACAGGGACTTAAGATGAAATTAAGGTGACTACTTTGAAATTAGATTCATTTCATACCTCCCATGCTGAAATGCAACTAAAAAAAGCCCACAATCAACCACAATTGATAACACATCAAGCTTGGACCAACATGCAAGAAAAATAACTTCAAAGATGCTCTTAACTAACTTCCAACGACTCCTGTAACGCCCTGGTTTTGGGCCTAGATGTTTTAGACATCGGATTAGACCGGCCGGGAACGGTTCGAAGTGAGTTTGGTGATTTAAGGAAACCAAGGATCGGGATAGGATAAAAATATGGTAAAAATTGCTAAAATCCTCTAAAATCATGTTTAAGAGGTTGGTCAAAACAATTTTACAAAAAGAGTTTCGGAAGAAATACATTTTGGGTATTGACCAAAATGTAAAGTTTCAAAACTGTGGAAAAAATGCAATTTTTAAAAGAGGAGCCAAAATCTTAGAATTTTAAGGAGCTTTATGGTAATTTAGCCTTTCCTTAATATGACATGTGTTTTAAAAGGATTTTTAAGTGATTAACTTAAAGAGTTTTATTTAATTAAAATTAATAAAATAAGAAAAATGAGATTTCATTTGACGTAACTACCTTCCTCTTCTCATTTTCAGCCAAACACCATTGTAACTCATTTTCTCCAGAATTCTTTTCTCCCAAACACTCTCTCATTATTTTCTAAACAAATTTCAAGAGTCCTTTCAAGTTCTTCAAGATTTTTGCTAAGGAAAACTTGTCATTCATTGAGGAAAGCAAAGATTGGAGGTAAATCTCGTTCTCAACCTTCAATCTAGGTTCTTTATTGAAATTCCCAAGATCTTTGGCTTCTAATTAATGTTTTTAGTTGAGTTTTCATTATAGTATTGATTTGAGATTGAAATCTTGCAAAAATATGATGAAAAACCTGATTTTCAGACTTGTTTTGTTAAGCTCTGTTTTGGATTGATTTTAATTGAGTTTTGAGATGACTAATAAGTTGAAAAAGGGCTTTGATGATATAGAACCCGAAATCCTTGAGATCCTTGAGTTTCTTGATGGTTTTAAGTGGGTTTTTTGAGGCGAAATGATGAAGTAATGCTTGCTGGAGGTATAAGGAAGAGTTTAGGTTGTTTTTAGATGTGTTTTGATGTTTATAATTGATTGGAGGTGATGTATGTTGGCTGGGCTTGGTTTAGGAAGCAATCAATTGAGTTTTCGGTTGTTTCGGATGGGTAAATTGGTGTAGTTTAGGTGAGCAACGAGTTTGTGATTGGTTGCTGGTATTGAAATGCATTTTAATGCATTTAGATCTTCGTTTTGATGATGTGAAAATAGGGGATCTTGATCAAGGAGCAAACGAGACGTTTTTGGAGGCTCCGGAAGAGTAATTTTCGTGTTGGCGAGCAAGGCTTCACGTATCGGAGAGTGGAAATGGATTTTCCAGATTTGTAACGCTTTGATTGTGGTCTTGGGAGCTTAGTGTAAGTTTGAAACACTTAGCTAAGCTCAAGAGTAAGTGATTCGAAAGTCTCTCTCGGAATGTGTTATGCTTTTGTTGGAAAATGCACTTGATGTAAATGTGATTTTATTTACTGTTTTAAAGCACGTTTTGAGCATTGATAATGCTGTTGTTTACTACCATGTTGTTAAGGATGCATTTGGTCAAAGATCCTTGGATTTGAGGATTGTAAGTATTTGAGATTAAGCATGGTTATGCTTGTGAACATGGTATTGTGTTTATGCTTGTAAAACAATGGAATATTGATGTTAAATGATTATATTAACAAGTGATGAAAATGGTTTTTGGTTACTTTAATCGGATATAGTTAGCCGGCTATAGGATTGGATGCACTGTGAATAAAGTCGCCTTGGATGTTGAGGGGTTGTGATTGTACCGTATACTCCATCCAAGTACCCTAACGATTGAGGTTAAGATCACAACGGTGGATGTTAATCCCATGTGTGGATCTTGTGTTAAGTGTCCCGTGCTCTCGTTAGTGGAATTATACAACTACCAATGAGTGGTGTTAAGGGGTTGTGACTGTACCGTTATGTTGGAGTATGCCTAAAGACCAATCATATGATGATTGAATAGACATACTATTTTACTAGATTTATCAAGTAATGACATTGCCGTTATTATCATTTGGTATGTTTCTGTGCATCAAACTAACCATTGGATAATAATGTCCATACAATAATACGATTATTGTTAAATAGGATCCTTAGTCGAATATTATTACGGGTTTGGACAGTGATAATATATAAAGACTAATATGTGGTTGATGACAAGCGTTGTCATTGACATAGAGATGTCAAAATCAACACATAAGTATTTGTTAGAGAACAACATACTGGATTGACCCGCTATGAGCATGTTTCTTGGGTAATTATGTGACAGTCACAACATTGCTCATGATAAACATATGTATAATCCTCAGACTTGAGATCAACATGATTTTAACATAAAGATTTACGTATTTTGACATAGTCAAACGTGTGTCGTAACTGACTACATTATAAATACTGATGATTGGATACGTGATGACCTATGTAGTGAAATATGGTTGATCAAGAAAGGATTTGTCCCTCCTACATAATGGGAGAAATATCTTCGGCCACTTGATTGAGTGAGATTAGAAAATGCATGGCCATGCTCGAATATTATGATATGAGATATCATAGAGATTCGTTTATCATAATCTACTCAAGACATCAAGAAACACTAGATGGACAACGCAAGTGTGACTAACCCATGACTTGTGTTCATCTAAGATATAAAGGACAAAAGGATGAAATACATAAAGGAAGTTTATTCAAGAATTAGGAAAGTCAAACCATGACTTCATACAACTTAGGTAGGAATGATGTATTGCTAGATGCCACTCATTGTTTGTAAAATTAGAACAGTTCTAATTTTGCTGCTAACGTTGCATGAACCTACAAGGGTCACACCCTTCTAATGAAACGAACAAAAAATTCAAAACCATACTCCCTATTTTAGGGAGGTTGCCGAAAAACCCCTATGGGATAGGGGAAATCGGCAACTCCCTTAAATGGGAATAATATTGGATAAATATTGTATTTGTCAAATATTATTTAGAGTATGAAAAATATTTAGAGACTTAAATATTATAGGATAAGATTCTAGAAATTTAAATATATATTTTGGAATTTATATAATGTATATTTAATTCCAAGTTTATGTAGAATTAGATTCCACATAATTAAAAATATATATTTAAATATATTTAAATCCAAGTAAAGATAGAATGAGATTCTATATAATAAAAATATATGTATATATTTAGATTAAATGTAATGTATATTTAAATCCATGTTTTATGTAGAATAAGATTCTACATAATTAACTATATATATATATTTCATTTAATATTATTAAATATAATGTTTATTTAATATAAACCAATTTCAAGTAGAATTAGATTCTATGAATTTTGGTTGAACTTGGATTTAAGGAATTCAACTAGAATTAAGTCTCTGAATACTATTTAAAGGGACAAGGGCTAGCAATCAAATCATCCCTATTCCTCCTTGCAAATTTCGACATATCCCTGAAAATCCCTTCTAGAATTTTCGACAAGTCCCAGATTTCTTCTGAGAAGCTATTCGATATTTTTCTGGTGTTCCTCTTGCCCCCAGGCAAATTCCTGGCGATTTACTAGTTCGAATCCAAGTCCCGGTAGAACCCATGGGATAGGGGAAATCGGCAACTTCCTTAAATGGGAATAATATTGGATAAATATTGTATTTGTCAAATATTATTTAGAGTATGGAAAATATTTAGAGACTTAAATATTATAGAATAAGATTCTAGAAATTTAAATATATATTTTGGAATTTATATAATGTATATTTAATTCCAAGTTTATGTAGAATTAGATTCCACATAATTAAAAATATATATTTAAATATATTTAAATCTAAGTAAAGATAGAATGAGATTCTATATAATAAAAATATATGTATATATTTAGATTAAATGTAATGTATATTTAAATCCATGTTTTATGTAGAATAAGATTCTACATAATTAAATATATATATTTCATTTAATATTATTAAATATAATGTTTATTTAATATAAACCAATTTCAAGTAGAATTAGTTTCTATGAATTTTGGTTGAACTTGGATTTAAGGAATTCAACTAGAATTAAGTCTCTGAATACTATTTAAAGGGACAAGGGCTAGCAATCAAATCATCCCTATTCCTCCTTGCAAATTTCGACATATCCTTGAAAATCTGTTCTGGAATTTTCGACAAGTCCCAGATTTCTTCTGAGAAGCTGTTCGATATTTTTCTAGTGTTCCTCTTGCCCCCTGGCAAATTCCTGGCGATTTACTACTTCGAATCCAAGTCCCGGTAGAACCCATGGTCGATTTCAGACTCCCTCAGGAATCCCTAGAGGGATTTCGACTTCTCCCTAGAAGGTGTTCAAACCTGTCGAAATTTATCCCTAAGTGTTAGGGAGGCGGAAACTTTGTTCGTTTTGTTCGGGTGGACTCCGTAGAGGTCATTGCGAACCTGTGACGATTCCGGTTTTACTTGACGTGGTTATTCTGACATACCATAAGTTTTCCAGTTTCCAGAGTTTTAAAAGGTAACTCTTCATCTTTTCACCCCAAATTCGTTCCTGTACATGGATCCTGGCTGGATTATGTCGGATTAATTTTTCCGCTTCGCCACGGGGCGTGCCGACGTGACCCAACAGTGGTATCAGAGCCACTTGTATCATACGAATTCAGACTTAAATTCTTCGGTGATGTTTATGTATGAGATGCATGCTGTTTGATTCGATTTAGATATTTATTGTTTATCGTATCACACCTAATAAAGACTTATTTCGATTATCACTAAATGATTAAGAGTTAATCATAACTATGTTAGGTTGCTTCAATGTTAAATGTTAACATGTTGAGACTAATAGTTAGTCTAGAGAACAAGTAGTTGTTCGTAGTTTCATAGATTTATGAAATCTCTGAAAGGGCTTCTAATTTGATAAAAGTTATCAAACTATCTTTCACGGTGAATCCATAAGAGTTATGGTTAGACGTTGTGAAAAATGCATGTCTAGGATTGGCATCATCAAAGACCTGGTACTTAAGTGTGCCTAGTGCGCCACCTCTCTTTCATGTTGACCTACCTGGTGCATTTGTTCGTTAACGCAAATGGTTTATGAAACATCGTGATCCTTCTTTGGCCCATTAACCGTAACATAGGGATAATCAGTTTAAAACTCCGTAAACACGTCGTTACTTTGTTCGCACGATGTTTGAAATGCATGTTAGATTGCACGGTGTTTGTTTTGCATGGTTATAGCCCATAGCCTTTATAGTTTTGGTTTTTATAAATACGGCCTACGTGTCGTGCCTTTCTCTATCTTCTATTGTACTTCTCTTCTCATCTCACTCCCTCGCATGTAACACGAGTTTCTAAAAATTGTAAATACTCATGGAGATAAAGCAAGAACCAAGGTAGCTGCGTGGTGGGCCTTCCCTGATGGACCGGGCGTTTCAGAAGCAGATTCTATCTTCAGTAGAATGGTCCTCCCATTGGCTTGGGACGGGTCGCCTTAGGTTAAGAAGGGCTATAATCATTGCATATTTATTCACCGCTTATATTTACCTTGTATGTGATGCAATGGATGTTTTATAAGCATGATTAAACATAGTTCTATTGATAGGATCAATGTTAAAATGATGAGATAATTAAGTAAATCCCTCACTATAATTCTAAGTCTGTTTTAACCATCCAATATTTACCCTCGTTAAAGCTTCGATCGATATAATGCGAGCTTTGCCAAAGCAATGTCACATTTATCTATCTTAGCTAAACGTGAAGAATAAGCTAGTGATATTCGCCGGTTGAGATATTGGTATTGACTTAGCTGTATTGTTCTAATAGGATTAGAAAATCTAGTGGTTAAAAGTTTTGGATAATCATAAGATGATTTAAAGAACAAGAGTTGTTCGCCAAAAGATGAGGAATTACATGAGATGTAATTAGTAAGGTGTTACTTACCTAAATAACCATTTCCTAAAAGACTGGACAAAGCTGATTTAGGAATGGTGAAATACGAATCCCCACTCACTAAAAAAACTATCGAAATGTTTTTCTGAAATTAAAACTAGAGGGTTTTTAATTTTGAAGAAAATAGTGGGAGTAAATTTATAGTAAAGACCTATCTATAAATTTTAAAATTTAGTAAAACTTTTGTAGCATATTTTCTTTGTTGTAGAATTAATGGAAAATAATACTCTATCTCTGAGATCTATCCTTGAGTAGGATAAGCTCAATGGCATAAACTTCCTTGACTGGTTCCGCAATTTGAGAATTGTTCTCAAACAGGAAAAGAAGGAATATGTCATTGAAGAACCTGTTCCTGATGAACCGGTTGCCACTGCTTACAGAGTTGACAAAGACAAGTTTAAGAAACACATGGACGACATGCTGGATGTCGGTTGTCTTATGCTTGCCGCCATGACCCCTGAGCTTCAGAAGCAACATGAGGACATGGTAGCTTATGATATGATTCAAAATCTCAAGGAGATTTATGAAGGGCAAGCTCGTCAAGAGAGGTACGAGACCTCTAAAGATTTGTTTCAATGCAAGATGAGTGAGGGATCTCCTGTAGGAGCTCACGTCATCAAAATGATGGGCTACATCCAAACGTTGGAGAAGCTCGGCTTTCCACTGAAAGACGAATTAGCTACTGATGTCATCCTGCAATCGTTATCGGATAGTTTCAATCAGTTCGTCCTTAATTTCAATATGAATGAAATTAACAAGACGCTGCCACAGTTACTCGGCATGTTGAGAACTGCTGAAATCAACCTGAAGAAGGTAGGACCTAAACCTGTTCTGATGATCCGCAAGGGCAAGAAGAAAGGTAAATCAGTTCGTCCTTAATTTTAACGAGAACAAAATATTTGTTGCTCAAACGATAGTTTATCTCGAAAGAGAATACTTATCACTAAGGGATTTCATTTTTCAACGAGAACAAAATTTTTGTTGCTCAAACGAGAGTTTCTCTCGA
Organism: Hibiscus tridactylites; assembly: GCA_958450335.1. NCBI lineage: Eukaryota > Viridiplantae > Streptophyta > Magnoliopsida > Malvales > Malvaceae > Hibiscus > Hibiscus tridactylites. Next base: position 37,866,069 of record OY288280.1, read on the forward strand.
AAGAGATTACCTCTCACAAAAGGAAAAAATGGAATTTGGAATGTGAAGAAATTTTAGACAACAAATTTATGAACCAAAGATTGAGAATGTTCCACAAATGATCAAAGAACATTGGAACAAAACACAACCATTGTGTTGATCCTTAAGAGAATACCATATACTTGAGAAATATGGATTTCTCACTATCCGTACATGGAAACACTCTTCTTTTCGGATCAAAATAAAGACTAGGTCTTATCAGAAAGCAATGGTGAGCCCAAAATTCGAGAAATGGCTAAGAGCCATGAGATATGAGATGGAATCCATGTCTAAAACCAAGTATAGACTTTGGTTACCTAAAAGGGTAAAACCTAAGAGGTATGGATGAGTTTTTCAACAAGGAAAAACCGACATGGATGATAAAACATACAAAGGATGATTCGTCGCTAAAAGTTTTCAAAAAACTTCATAGTATAGACTATGATAAAGCATCTTCCTTGTAGCTATGTTTAATCCATCTTAATCTTACTTGCAAGTAGTTACATACGATGATTATGGAATCAAATAAAGGAATGTCCAAATCACTTTCCTAAGGGAAAACTTGAAACAGATGTGTACATGACACATCCAGAAGGTTTTGTCACTCCAAGGTTTGTAAGCTACAAAGGTCTATCCATAGACTAAGGCAAGCTTCTCAAAGTTGGGATATTCGTTTTAGAAGATACAATCAAAAGGTTTGGTTTATCTAGAAACAAAGGGGAGTCTTGTTTTCAAAAGAGCTAGTGGGAGCATTGTTACTTTCCTAAGTATTGTATGTAGATGACATACTCATCAAAAGGAACTAAAGATCGCAATCCGTTTTGCATTAATAAAAGATACTGCGAGTTAGCAACATGAGACAGTACCTAACTCTACAACATAGGCTGAATGTATTTCAGTCGACATAGCAATAAAGAAGGATGTTTGGATCTAAAGGGTTCACTTCTGAACTAAGGGTTGTTCCCAGCATATTAGATGCTACATAACTATGTTATGATGGAACCTTTGCGTAAGCAAATAAAACCCAGATCTCATCAATAAATCCAAACATATTCTAAAGTGCTTACATCTTGGAGATGTGAAAGTATGCAACATACGCACAAAGTTGATAACTTTGTCAACTCCCGGACAAAGCTTTTGACACATCATAAGCATGTCAGTTACACTAAGCCATGTCATATTAGATACGAGAATGATTGGTCTTAGTGCTAGTGGGAGATTGTTGGAGTATGCCCAAAGACCAATCATATGATGATTGAATAGACATACTATTTTACTAGATTTATCAAGTAATAGCATTGCCGTTATTATCATTTGGTATGTTTCTGTGCATCAAACTAACCATTGGATAAGAATGTCCATACAATAATACGATTATTGTTAAATATGATCCTTAGTCGAATATTATTACGGTTTTGGACAGTGATAATATATAAAGACTAATATGTGGTTGATGACAAGCGTTGTCATTGACATAGAGATGTCAAAATCAACACATAAGTATTTGTTAGAGAACAACATACTGGATTGACCCGCTATGAGCATGTTTCTTGGGTAATTATGTGACAGTCACAACATTGCTCATGATAAACATATGTATAATCCTCAGACTTGAGATCAACATGATTTCAACATAAAGATTTACGTATTTTGACATAGTCAAATGCGTGTCGTAACTGACTACATTATAAAGACTGATGATTGGATACGTGGTGACCTATGTAGTGAAATATGGTTGATCAAGAAAGGATTTGTCCCTCCTACATAATGGGAGAAATATCTTTGGCCACTTGATTGAGTGAGATTAGAAAATGCATGGCCATGCTCGAATATTATGATATGAGATATCATAGAGATTCGTTTATCATAATCTACTCAAGACATCAAGAAACACTAGATGTACAACGCAAGTGTGACTAACCCATGACTTGTGTTCATCTAAGATATAAAGGACAAAAGGATGAAATACATAAAGGAAGTTTATTCAGGAATTAGGAAAGTCAAACCATGACTTCATGCAACTTAGGTAGCAATGATGTATTGCTAGATGCCACTCATTGTTTGTAAAATTAGAACAGTTCTAATTTTGCTGCTAACGTTGCATGAACCTACAAGGGTCACACCCTTCGAATGAAACAAACAAAAAATTTGAAACCATACTCCCTATTTTAGGGAGGTTGCCGAAAAACCCCTATGGGTAGGGGAAATCGGCAACTCTCTTAAATGGGAATACTATTGGATAAATATTGTATTTGTCAAATATTATTTAGAGTATGAAAAATATTTAGAGACTTAAATATTATAAAATAAGATTCTAGAAATTTAAATATATATTTTGGAATTTATATAATGTATATTTAATTCCAAGTTTATGTAGAATTAGATTCCACATAATTAAAAATATATATTTAAATATATTTAAATCTGAATAAAGATAGAATGAGATTCTATATAATAAAAATATATATATTTGGATTAAATATAATGTATATTTAAATCCATGTTTTATGTAGAATAAGATTCTACATAATTAAATATATATATATATTTTATTTAATATTATTAAATATAATGTATATTTAATATAAACCAATTTCAAGTAGAATTAGATTCTATTAATTTTGGTTGAACTTGGATTTAAGGAACTCACCTAGAATTAAGTCTCTGAATACTATTTAAAGGGACAAGGGCTAGCAACCAAATCATCCCTATTCCTCCTTGCAAATTTCGACATATCCCTGGGAATTCCCTTATGGAGTTTTTGACAAGTCCCAGATTTCTTCTGAGAAGCTGTTCGATATTTTTCTGGTGTTCCTCTTGCCCCCTGGCAAATTCTTGGCGATTTCCTAGTTCGTATCCAATTCTCGGTAGAACCCCTGGTCGATTTCAAACTCCCTCAGGAATCCCTGGAGGGATTTCGACTTCTCCCTGGAAGGTGTTCAAACTTGTCAAAATTTATCCCTAAGTGTTAGGGAGGCGGAAACTTTGTTCGTTTTGTTCGGATGGACTCTGTAGAGGTCGTTGCGAACCTGTGACGATTCCGGTTTTTCTTGATGTGGTTATTCCGACATACCGTCGGTTTTCCAGTTTCTAGAGTTTTAAAAGGTAACTCTTCAGCTTTTCACCCCGGATTCGTTCCTGCGCATGGATCCTGGCTGGATTACGTCGGATTAATTTTTCCACTGCGCCACGGGGCGTGTCGACGTGACCCAACACGTTATACTCCACCACGGGTGTCACAATGATGGAGGGTTGCTCTCGTGTGTGAGCCTTGTGTAGTTCGGTAGTGTGTATGAAGTGTGTGGGACTACGCTTGTAATCCGCGTATCCGATTGGGTCATTTATGTTGATTTTGGTATGATTTGACAATGGACCACTTGCAAGCCAACATAATGTTGTTGATTAATGATTTAAGCATGAGATGCTTGTGGTTTATGCTAGAATGCATGTGATGCTTGGTTAAGCATGAGCAAAAGATTATTTGCTGTTATTTTGATGATGCTATGAACATGTGGTTTAAAAAGTGCATTGATGCTTGTAAAGCATGTTTTAAGAAAAGGCATGAAATGACAATTGATGATATTTCCGATTTCGTAGATGCATTGATGAATGTTTGTTTTAGCGATCCTCACTAAGCTATACGCTTACGCTCATTTGTTTCATCAATGCATATAATTGAGCATTCAAGGCAGCCTGATAGCAAGTGGAATCCAAGCTTTTGATTAAACAAAGTATGTCAGCTAATCACGAATCTAAAGAGCGAGCAACCTTCTCCTGCAGCTCCTGCCCCTAGCAGAGCCCCACTCGAGAAATTATCACAACATCGGGTATATACATTTGTTGTGCCTTTGAGGAGAAGCCCGAGGATGCTGAATATTGGTTGGAGAGAACCACCCAAATCTTAACCAAGCTATTGCAATGCTCAGATGAGCACAAGCTGGAATGTGCAATTGTATTCCTTGCAGACGAAGCTTTGAGCTGGTGGGAAACAACTACTCTGACTGCTCCTGCAAAAACTGTTACCTGGAATTCTTCGTTAAGGAATTTAAGAAGAAATTTATTAGTGAGCAGTACTTGGCCGAGAGAAAGAAGCGTTTCTTGTACTTGAAGCAAGCTAATCGGCCTATCGAGCAATATGTGGCTAATTTTTGTAAGTACTGTAAGTACGGAGCAGAGTATATCAAAATCGAGCAAGATAAGTGCCACATGTTTGTCGACGGGCTAAATGATGATCTGAGTCCGATGTTTACGGCTCTAGGGATTTCTGATTTCCAAACCTTAGTGAATCAGGTTATCGCTACTGAAGCTAAGATGAAGGCATCTGAACGTAGAAAGGGTGGCGGTTGGAATGATAAGAAGCACAAGCGGGACGATAAACCCCACTAGTAGTCCAAGAAAGCCCGATATCAGAAGGAAGGGTCCTCTACTTTCTCTTCTGCTCCCTGAAGTAATTTTACACCGAAGCCACATTCAGTAGGTAAAGTTGCTGCCTCGGTGATTTCTGTGAATAGCATGGGCAACTCAGGGAAGGTCCCTACATGTAAATTCTGCCTAAAGCTTCACTATGGCCAGTGTCGATCTCAATCGAATCTGTGTTATGGTTGCGGTGGAGCTGATCATTATGTGAAGGACTGCCCACAAAATACTAATAATAAGCCTTCAGTTCCAGCTCCTACAAATCAGACTCCTACACAATCCAATCGGAATAGGGACCAAGGCAAGCTCAATACGGTAATCAGGCTAAAGGGAAAGACCATCAATCTTTTGCCACTCATCAGGAATCACGAGCTCCTACCCGGGTTTATCACATTCGTGGTAGAGAGGAGGAGGAATCACCTGGCATGATCACAGGTACTGTCGAATTGAATCTAAATCTTGCATATGCTCTTATTGACTCGGGATCCACTCATTCTTTTATCTGTTCAAAATTGCTTGCTAAGTTGAATATGAAATCTGAATCTGTTGCTTCTAGCCTTATAGTCTCAAATCAGATAGGAGGAAATAAGCCGATTAATCTTCTTTTTAAAGGTTGTACTATTACTATTCAAGGCATTCCATTTCCCATCAATCTTTATGTTTTTCTAACATGTGAATTCGATCTAATCTTGGGATTAGATTGGTTGGGAAAGCATCAAGCTTGGATAGACTGTCAGAACCGTAGACTTTATCTTCGAGGTTTAAGAAAGGAATCTATCCTGTTAATCGGTAAGAAGCCTACCTCGATTTTTACCGCTATGGTGTTGCAAGATGATTACGATTTTGGCCTACCATCGATGCCAGTAGTGTCAGAATTTATCTATGTCTTTCTGGAAGAACTTCCTACACTCCCTCCAATTCGGGAAGTAAAATTCGGAATCGATATTCATCATGGAACTAATCTGGTGTCAATTACACCATATCGAATGGCCCCTGTCGAGTTGAAAGAATTGAAGAAGCAAATTGAAGAGTTGCAAGACAAGGGTTTTATCCGACCGAGCACTTCTCCTTGGGCTGCTCCGGTTTTGTTCGTGAAGAAGAAAGATGGTTTGATGCGGCTGTGTATCGACTATTAGAGGCAGAATCAGATAACAATTAAGAATAAATATCCATTACCGAGAATTGAAGATTTGTTTGATCAACTTCGTGGTGCAACTGTATTCTCTAAGATCGATTTAAGGTCGGGTTACTATTAGATGAGAGTAAAGGAGAATGATGTACCCAAAACGGCTTTCCGAACTCGTTACGGCCACTTTGAGTTCCTCGTAATGCCATTCGGGCTAACCAACGCCCCGACAGCCTTTATGGACCTTATGAATCGAGTCTTCAAGCCGTTTCTTGATAAGTTTGTGGTCGTATTTGTTGACGACATTCTTGTTTACTCCTGAAATAAAGAAGAACACTCTGATCATCTTAGAATTGTATTGCAAACTCTTAGGGAACATCAACTCTTTGCCAAATTCTCCAAATGTGAATTTTGGCTTTCAGAAGTGTCATTCCTCGGTCACGTTATCTCGGCCGATGGAATCAAAGTTGATCCTAAGAAGATACAAACTATGATCGATTGGCAACCTCCGAGGAATGTTAGTGAGGTTTGCAGTTTTCTCGGTTTAGCGGGTTATTATCGAAGATTCGTTAAAGGTTTCTCTACGATTTCTTTTCCGCTAACCAAACTTCTCAGAAAGGAACAACCCTTTTCTTGGTCCGAAAATCAACAACGATGTTTCGATCAGTTGAAATAAGCTCTAACTCATGCTCCGGTACTGACCCAACCTAAATCGGGCAAAGAATTTGTCGTTTATAGTGATGCATCCCATTTGAGTCTAGGTTCTGTGTTGATGCAAAGAGAAAAAGGTTATAACATATGCATCCTGGCAATTGAAGTCACATGAGCTTAATTACACGACACATGACCTTGAGTTAGCCGCAATCGTCTTTGCACTCAAGATCTGGAGGCATTACTTATACGGTGAGCAGTGTCATCTATTCACGGATCACAAAAGCCTCAAATACCTTCTCACCCAAAAGAATTAAATCTGAGACAAAGAAGGTGGATGAAGTTACTAAAGGATTATGATCTAGTAATTGATTACCATCCCGGGAAGGCTAATGTAGTAGCAGATGCACTAAGTAGAAAACCGACTCCCGCTAATTCTTATAAAATTTCTTAAATTCATTTGAACCTTCATATAAATTCTTGAGAGAATTTTTTTCTCTTTCTTGTTTTCTAAGAAAGAGTTTGATCACTTCCTTGTTAGATAAGGAAGTCAATTGAAATCTTCAATCTCGATAATAACGTGTTTAAATTGACTACTTGTAGCTCCAACGGCTATCAATGCTCCTTTCCGACTTGCAAAAGCTCGGAATTATCTATCGTAACTCCAAATTCAATCTAGTCTAATCACCAGGATCAAAGAGATTCAACAGCTTGATCTCGAACTTCAGAAAAGCATCTCTAAGCTTGAGCCTAATTCTGACTTCTCGGTTAAGCCGAACGGACTAATCTATTTTCGAGATAGAATTTGTATCCCCGATAATAAGGAATTCCAAGAGAAGATCCTCAGTGAGGCTAACCAAAGTCCTTTCTCTGTTCATCCGGGATTAGTAAAGATGTACAAGGATCTTAAGCCCTTGTACTGGTGGTCGGGTATGAAGGCTGCTATCAATGATTATGTGTCCAGGTGCTTGAATTCTCAACATGTGAAGGCTGAACATCGAGTTCCAACTGGTTTGTTACAACCAATCAAATTTCCGCAATGGAAGTGGGAACAAATCACCATGGATTTCGTATCTGGACTTCCTTGTACACCAAGAAAGAACGATGCAATTTGGGTGATAGTTGATAGATTCACCAAATTAGCCCATTTCATTTCTGTCAGAATGAACATGAAACTGGAAGCTTTAGCTGAGTTGTATATTAGAGAAGTCATCCGTTTTCACGGTGTTCCTGTTTCTATTATATCAGACCAAGATCCTCGTTTCACTGCACGATTTTGGAAATCATTGCAACAAGCTCTTGGGACCAAACTTAATCTCAGTACAACTTTTCATCCTCAGAGTGATGGTCAATTTGAAAGAGTGATTCAAGTCTTGGAAGACATGCTTCGGGCATGTATTATCGATTTCGGGAAGAATTGGGAGAAATCGTTGCCTCTGGTAGAATTCGCTTACAATAATAGCTACCAATCTTCGATTCAAATGACTACTTTTGAAGCACTCTATGGCAGAAGGTGTCAAACTCTCTTATATTGGTCTGAGTTGGGAGATAATAAGGTGTTAGGCCCTCAATTCTCTAGGAAACTAAAGAACAAGTTCAGATTATCAATCCAGATTGAAGTAAGCCTTTGATAGGCAGAAATCATATGCTGATCAGAAACATAGGGACATTCAATATGAAATTGGAGACAAGGTTTTCTTGAAAGTGTCTCCATGGACGAAAGTCTTTCGTTTTGGCAAGAAAGGAAAACTCAGTCCTCGATTTATTGGGCCTTTCAAAGTAACTGAGAAGATTGGTCCAATAGCTTATCGACTCACTCTTCCTCCTGAGTTCGGTAAGATACATAATGTCTTCCACATATTAATGCTCCGACGGTACCGTTCTGATCCATCTCACATACTAGAACCTGAGGAAGTGGAATTGAATCCCGATCTTTCATACGAGGAAGAACCTATTCAGATTCTTGATCAGGAATTTAAAAAGCTCAGAAATAAGAGCGTTCCTCTTGTAAGGGTTCTCTTGAGAAATCATAATGTGGAAGAAGCTACATGGGAAACAGAGGATACGATGCGGAAGCAATATCCTCATCTATTTGATTCAAGTAAGAATTCGAGGACGAATTATCATTTTAAGGGGGGAGGAATTGTAATACCCTTGATGTACCCTAGAAGAAAATAAATTAAGTCAATTTATTTAATTAAATTAATTGATCACAAATTAATTGTAATTAGAAGATTTAGTGGCTAATTGGATGAAATTGAAAAGAGCTGAAGGGTAAAAATGAGATTTCCCCATACCCTAATCATCACATGGTCGGCCACTTGAGTGTGAGAGAGAAGGGAGATTATACTTTCCACTATCAAACAAAACTCTCTTCTCCTTCTTCCTTTCTTCTTGCCGTTAGTTTAGAGTGAAAAGGGAGTGATATGTTGCTGGTTTTGCTGGCCATGGAAGGGTGTTGAAGCTCAAATTAAAATTAGAATCAAGAGGAATTATAAATTGCAATGTAAGTAGCCTCTTTGTCATCATTTTGTTAACCGATTGTGTCGTGCATTTGCATGAGTTTTATTTTGAATTCATGGATGAAAATAATAGTATCATACATGCATGTGTTTTCATGATCTTAGAATTGAAATTTGATAAGGATTATACTTGAAAACTGATTTTTAGCTTGAATTAGAGGACCGATTAAACTAAGGACAAATTTGAAGATAATGTCTAAGGCTTTGGACTAATCTGAAAATTTGAAAAGATTAGGGTTTGAATTGGAAAATTTCCTTTAATAATGGAATGAAGACTAGGGTCTTAATTACAAGATTTAGGCTTGGGATTGGCTAAAATGAGATTAAAATGAACCTAGATTGAGGGAATTAGCTAATTGGTTCAGTGAATTAGGAAAACTGAAATTTGGGATTGTTTTGTAATAATTAGAAAATGCTAGGATTAAAATTGATTAAATTATGATTATGGAGATTTTTAAAAAAATCATGGGATTATGTTAAAAAAATTAGTAACTTGAAATTGAACATAAAATGGCTCAAATTAACAATTTAAGCAAATTAGTGAAGTTGTCCAAAAACACCCCTATTCCGGAACCTGAACTTTGAAAATTCACTATAAATCGCATATAAGGAATTTGAAGCTAAATTTTTTATGGATTAAACTTTCACATGTCTATTTTAGTTGAGAGAAAAATGAATTCAACTTGGAGCAATGTGCTAAAATCTAGAAGTAGATTAAGTTAGGCACACCAAAACTGTTTAGAATCCGAAATACCTATAAAGAAGGAGTAAGCCGTATTAATCTAGAAATGGGAAAAATATGAGACAAATTTTGTTAAATGGGATATTGAATTACCTTTCTAAGAATGTATGATAATTGATTTTTGGAATTGTATAGAGAAAGTTATGACCAATTTCGTGGTTGGTGCTCAAGTCTGCCAGTTTAGGACAACCTTGAAAAATTGAAATTAGCATGTGCATATTGGTGGTCTAATGCATGATTTAGATACTAATATGGCTTTTATATGTACGTGTATGATCAAAAAGATCAAAGGATTGACAATTTGGAGGAGGAAGCCAAGATTGGATCATCCCAAAGAAGGAACAAAGGGATAACTACCAAGGAACAAGATTAGCTTGGAAGTTTGTCAGTGTAGTTACCATAGGGTTGGGACTAGTGTCCTGTCCACCATGTTTAATTTAATTTTTCTTATGTTACAAGCATGAAAATGACTTAAATTAAAGCTGGTAATTTAGTAAGGGAAGGAGGCTAAATAATTAAACATGAAATTATGATTGAATGGATTGTTGATGTTGTGAATTATATGTATTATTGGATTGCTTTGTGTGATGATACGAATGATTGAATGAAGCATAAAACTTCTTGTAGGCTATTGATTTTGGAGTGCACTGAAAGGTTCGATATATGTTTGTCTACCATGCACTTAAAGATCAATACTTGTCTGTTTAGCATGCACTTAAAAGTTTGATACTTGCTAGTTTACCATGGCTGACTGTTACATATATAAATTGAATCTGGTTGCTCTTGATTTAGATGAATGAATGATATGAAAAATCCTTGTGAAAGCTTGCTGAAAATTTATCATGCCATGGTTTGATTGAATAACCTCTTGTTATATCATGATTTACCTTTTATGACACGAAATATGCTAATTTAAAAAGTTACAAGTCCTTGGTTTACTAGATGGCATAGGTAGAAGGGCATGCCTTAGGGTCTAGAGCTCTCTTGATTCAGGAATTAACATAGCTTCTTGTATTGGTGATTATACACCTTCTTGATTAGCACTTTGTGTGTCTTGTGAAATGGTACTATACGTACTAGTGGATGTGGTGTCTTAGCACCTACTTGTAATACTGGTTAGTATCTTCTTGATTAGGTACAAATGTACCAACTTGTGACTCGCTTACCTAGTCCAATCTAATAACCAAGGCAACTTAATTATAAGATGAAACACAAAATGACTTGTCTTGCATGGATTGTTCTTATGATAATTGTTATTGTGACTTATTTTGCAAGAATTGATTGTTGTTATATGACTTTTATGATTGTATATGATTGAATATGCCATGAGACTAGCTAGGTCTTCTTGATAAAAGCTTATGTAGGAAATTTTGGTGCAACTTTGAATAAGACCTAACTTGTTTTAAAATTGAATAATAAATGCTACCTCACTAAGTACAATTTTGTACTTATCATCTCTCGTTTCCTTCTTCCCAACCTAGCAGATTGAACCTAGTTCAATAGTCTACTTCCTTGATCGAGAGCAAAGACTATAAGCATAGTAATCATGTATGACTTGATCCCTTCTTGTTCGACTTTTGGATGGTGGCATAAAGTTAGATTTTGTGTTAGCTATGTCATGCATATGGTGTCTAGATGATATGGTTAATGATGTATATGCTAGTTTGATCTTGGCTTGTAAATATGAACTTGACATGTAATGCTTTGAGACTTTGTTGTAAAAATGTCATCTTGGTTTAACGAATGAATGTATGTTGAGTTTTGAAATCTTGAATTAAATGTATGGTTGAATGATTTTTTAAATGGGTATGTTTGAACCAATTGTCTTTAGCATTTCATTCGAACAATGCTTGCATTGTAATCAATCGAATGTAATTATATTTTAACTATGTATGAGCTGATGTTCGAATAAGTCAATAAAGATTAGAATATATCGTTTAAGTGTATGATTTAATAAGTTATGTTAATGTCTCCCCTAATATAGTTGATTGTTGCTTGCTAGTCAAGCAACTCAACCTTTAGGAATGAGTTGCGAAAAAGTTTTAAATTTTCCGCGTTCTCGCGACGCCTCCCGACCGGTTTATCGCCAAGCCGGAAGGGAGGTGTCACACTTTGAGGAAGGCTTTTTCACCAACTTCATACTCAATGTCTCTTCTCTTGAGATCCGTGTAAGCCTTTTGTCGATCGAAGGCAACCTTTAAATGATCATGAATGATGGCAACCCGTTCTTCAGTTTCTCGAAGTAAGTTAGGGCCTAAGATCTTGCCCTCACCAAGCTCCGACCAACACAGTGGAGTTCTGCATCGCCTACCATACAATGCTTCATATGGCGCCATTTGAATTGATGCTTGGTAACTATTATTGTAGGAAAATTCAACAAGGGGTAAAGATTTCTCCCAAGTTTTACCAAAGTCTATGATGAATGCTCGAAGCATATCTTCCAATATCTGGATTACCCTTTCTGACTGGCCGTCAAATTGAGGGTGAAAGGCTATGCTAAGATTAACTCTGGCGCCCAGAGCTCCTGGTAAGGTTCTCCAAAACTGAGATGCCAATCGAGGATCTTGATCGGAGATAATAGACTTGGGTACTCCGTGGAGTCGGATTACTTCCTTGATATACAAATCAGCTAATTTAGGAAGACCGTAATCCATTCTAACCGGTATAAAATGAGTTGACTTTGTGAAACGATCTATAATGACCCATATGACATCATGCTTCGTGAGAGTTAACGGTAGACCGCTAATAAAATCCAATCTTTTCCCACTTCCATTTTGGTGGATCGATAGGCTACAATAATCCAGTAGGAGTACAATGTTCTGACTTAACACGTTGGCACGTGAGACATTTGGAGATGTAATCAACTAGAGCTTGCTTCATGCCTGGCCACCAATAGAGTTCACGTAGGTTCTTATACATCTTTACAGACCCGGGGTGAATGGAAAAGAACTCGAATGAGCTTTAGAGAGAATATCAGTGCGAAGACATTCATCACTAGGTACATAAACCCGATCATGAAAACACAAGATCCCTTTAGAATTAATTCTGAAGTCGGGGTTGTCTGATAGCTTAGAGACAATGGATTGAAGATCAAGATCTTGTTCTTGCAAATCCTTGATTCGAGAAACGATGGTAGACTGAACTTGAAGTTCAGCTATAAGACAGCGATGCTTCTGAAGTCGGAAGTGAGCGTTAATTGCTCGAGGGGCTACAATACAACGATATTACAATGAGTTAATGTACCACATAATATATATAACTCCATATGCATTGTCAAGGCTTACCAAGAAAAGGTTTGCGACTGAGTGCATCAGCTACAATGTTGGCCTTGCCCGGATGGTAATCATTGACAAGATCGTAATCTTTAAAGAGTTCCATCCACCTTCGTTGTCGAAGATTCAATTCCTTTTGAGTCAATAGGTACTTAAGGCTTTTATGATCGGTGAAGAGATAACATTTTTTCTCCGTAGAGATAATGTCTCTAGATTTTCAATCAAAGACAACTGCAGCCAATTCAAGGTCATGAATAGGATAATTCATTTCGTGCGGCTTGAGTTGTATCGAAGCATAGGCGATGACTTTGCCTTCTTGTATCAATACGCATCCTAACCCGAGGTGTGATGCATCATTGTAAACTATGTAGTCCTTTCCAGACTCGGGCTGGGTCAGGACTGGTGCATGGCTTAACACTTGTTTCAACTAATCAAAACTCTGTTGTTGAACCTCGGTCCAAATAAAAAGAGCTTCTTTTCTTAATAACATGGTTAAAGGAGCGGCTATCATAGAAAACCCTTTCACAAATATTCGATAATAGCCAGCAAGCCCAATGAAGCTTCTGACTTCACCAATGTTCTTCGGTGGGTGCCAATCTACAATAGCTTGGATATTCTTCGGGTCCACTTGAATACCCGAAGCTGACACAATATGTCCCAGAAAGGCAACTTCGGTGAGCCAAAACTCACACTTAGAGAACTTCGCGTACAATTGCTTCTCTCTTAAGGTCTAAAGCACGATATGAAGATGATCTCGGTGTTCCACTTCATTCTTGGAGTAAATCAATATGTCATCTATAAACACCACTACGATTTTATCAAGATAGGGTCTAAAAACCCGATTCATCAAATCCATAAATGCTGTCGGTGCATTGGTTAACCCAAGGGCATCACCAAGAATTCGTAGTGTCCATATCTTGTGCGGAAAGAGGTCTTTGGTACATCACACTTCTTTACAAAGAGAATTGGTGCTCCCCAAGGCGAAGAGCTCGGTTGAATAAAACACTCACTTAACAATTCTTGAATCTGAGCCTTTAATTCTTTTAATTCCACTGCTACAATGCGATATGGTGCAATAGAAACTGAGGCAGTCTCAGGTTGTACCTCGATGCCAAACTCTACTTCACGGGTTGGGGGCAATCCTGGAAGTTTATCGGGGAAGACATCAGGAAATTCATATATAGTGTCAATGTCTCGCAATTGTGATTCGCCTTTGGTTTCCAACGTCAAAGCATACAATGACGGGTTCTTCACATTCATCAATACAACACTTTCCTTACCCAGACCCCAAAGGTACAATTTCCTCTTACAACAATCTACCCAGGTGTTGCGTGTAAAAGAGTCTATCGCAATTGTAGTGCAAGTGTACACGACGCAAGTAGTAAAGTGATACTAAGTATCGGATATCGTCTCCACAGGGATTGGGCTAATGACTTCACCTTAGTTTACTGCACGAAGTAAAAGAGATAGTTTAGAATTGTCACGAGAATAATAAGATAAAATCGTAAATAAAAGGTTTGAGTTATCAAGATAGAGAGAATGGGCTAGTATTGAATTGCTCGGTAGTGCAGGTATTAAATTGCTTAGGAACTCCAGTTCTGTCGTCGCTCCCGTCGTCGACAGCACCTGTCGCGGCGGCTGTCCGTTAGCTGTCGCGGCAGCAGACACACCAACTCCGTACTTCAAGCTTGGCAAGAATCCCAGATCTGCCTTGGCCTATCCCTAGGTCCAAGTCTGTCGATGATCACGTCTTTGATGATACCTCCCGGCGTGAATCGAAGGATGAACACCGATGTGTATGAATTCTTCCTTAGCCACTTAACCTTGCCCTATCCCTAGGCACAAGATAGTTCAACTATAAACTAGAGAACTTACTCTTATTTCTTTCGTATACTTAACTCTCCCGATGCTAAGTAAATGGATAACCTCACAATGCTCTCCCGATGCTCTTGCAAGATGTTAAAACCAAAATAAGAGAACTTGAAGTTTATTTTATTGAACTGAAAAATCCTAAAACAAAATAACCCTTGCAACTACTTTACAAAACAACCCGTAGCCCTAGGGGGAATTTAGAACATGTCGGTGACGGGTAGACGGCAGGGGTTTTTGGTTTCGGTTATGGGGTAGTTGATTGTGCCTCCTAGGTTAAATCTATGCCCTTATATAAGCTTTGGGCTCAAGTCATCTAAGGTAATAAGGATTACAACTTTAATTAAAAGTAAGATTCTAATAAAGACTAAATCTCTAAAGTCTCCTACTTTCCAGCCGCATCCTTGCTTTGTGGGAATTCCTTTCCTTGAGCTTTGGCTTGACATATCTTTTGATCCGGGGCTTGGAAAAATATGTGGCTTTCACACGACAGACGAGCAGATTTTTCTCTATCTATCGAGGTCCACTTTGCTTTTCCTCTTCATAAGTCTGCTGTCACCATGCTGTCACGACAGGTCCATGGCAGCTTCGTCTTCTTCGTCTGCTTGTCCAGTTCAGCTCTCCTGC
Organism: Hibiscus tridactylites; assembly: GCA_958450335.1. Taxonomy (NCBI): domain Eukaryota; kingdom Viridiplantae; phylum Streptophyta; class Magnoliopsida; order Malvales; family Malvaceae; genus Hibiscus; species Hibiscus tridactylites. The sequence continues at coordinate 37,881,312 of OY288280.1, forward strand.
TTCTCTGCCCTGTGCCTGCCTTCAACATCTACTATGGCAGATACCTGCAAAAATAACCATCTTTCAGTAGAATCCGTGCTTTTAATCCTTTTGTGATGTTTTACTAAAAACTAACCTAAATGCAATGCAATGATGCTTGAATGCAGCAGAAAAATGGGTTAAAAAGGGTGTAAATAATAGAACTTTTACACACTCAACACACCCCCAAACTCAAGTTTTTGCTTGCCCTCAAGCAATGAAGAAAGAAAAATGAAAATTTTTTTTGTGTTGGCCATCAAACAGTGAACTGTCCCTTACCCGTCGCTCATTCTCTATGGCGGCAGCAACTTGTCGGAAAGGTTAGGATCTGTCCGGAATCTCCCTATAGCTCTCGTGCAGTGTGTGCATGCTTGTGAACAGTTATATGCTAGGACTCTCTTAGTTTCACTAGAATATTCAACTTCTTAACTCGAATTCTTATGCCAAAGTTTATTTTTTTTAGAAGGCACATTTTCATGCTTCTTTTTCTTCTATTTTCAAGCTAAATTTTTCTAGAGCCGATTTCGGGCACCTCTAGTTAGCTTCCTAGAGCCGGTTTCGGGCACCTCTAGGTTTTTTATTTTCTTTTGCTAAACTTCTTTCCTAGAGCCAGTGTTAGGCACCTCTAGGGGCTTATTCAAGTTCTAAGCTTCCTATTCTAGTTTGGCTAAAAGAAATCTAAGCAATATAACAGTCACAAAAGTGTTTAAGTTTTCAGAACTATAGAAAGGCTCTAAACTTTTCCTTAACCTGTCCTAAAGATGCTGCCACGACAGAGCCGTCACGACAGGTAAGTTAACTTCACAGTTTTTAAGCCAACAATTTTATATTTTCTGAATTTTTTTTAGGAAAAATAAGACACAACAATTAATAAAAAGAAGTACTAAAGACTCCATTAATGATGGAGGGTTGCCACCCCCAAACTCAAGGGTTGCATTGCCCTCAATGCAAAATGACATGAAAAATAAAATAAAGAAAAAGTACATCACAAAATATAAAGGCAGGCAGCAATAAGAGGAAAATAAAAACTTAAATTTTAGTCGTTGTCCTCGCTGCTGCTGCTAACACGGATCTGCCGGTAGCGTCTGGGCTGTGGAGGAGGCTGGGCAGGTTCAGGGGCAAGTGCTGTGGCAGGTTGCTCTACAAGTTGGACATCAGAACTGCTGCCACTGTCCCAGCTGCTGCTGGTGGTTGTGCTGGCCTTGGGCAGCCGTTTCTTGTTTGCCACGTGCTTAATTCTCTTGACCCGCGTAAAGTCCCTCTCCAAATTCCTCCAGAGAAGAGGGCTGTCATCAGTGGCAGGTCTCTTGGTTCCTCGATGGGAGGTGTCTGCTGGAGGGCTGCCTGCTGCCGTCGGGGCAGAGGATGGTGTGGAAGTGGCATAATGTGTATGGGGAGAGACAGGTGGTGTAGGAGTAGGGGAGGGGATATGGAAATAATGGGCGGGGAAGATGACATCCGAATAATGTAAAGTATTAGTAATAAAATTTACCGTTGCATTTGAGAAATCGCGGATGAAAGTCATCAAACCCATTTGCCGCTCCTCGACCCGTAAGATTGCAGCAAGGATAAGTGCCGACTGGTCTGTCGGAGCGGTGGCGGTGGCAGCTTCAGGGGCAGGCTCGGTGGCAGGTTCCTCATCCGAGTCTGCAGGTGGTGCATTCGGATCGAAGGCGTTGATGGGTGTGGCAGCTACGACCTCCATGAGGCTGGAGATGTTATTGTCGGTCCAGCCATGACCTTGGTGTAGTTTGTCGGAGGGCTCCTCTGGTACAGCAGCACCGCGGCAGAGGGCAGTGATGGTGAACGACAGGCAAAGGTGAGAGTCGGAGCGGAATGCACAATCGATGATGCTGTCCCTCATGTATCTGCCCACATTGAAGGGCCTGTCATGCATAATAGAGTGAATGAGGGCCAGCCGCTGTCGGTTGACTGTCGTGTGGTGGGACGAGGGCAGGATACGCTTTTTAATGAAAGCGTTCCACAGTTTTGCTTCGGGGAGGAGCTGCCCCCTATTGACGGAGTGGGGGTTCTTCTTGCTGGTAGTCCATGTTGTACCAGCCTCTGTCAGCTCCACCATGATAGCATCATAGGCAGCAGCGTCGAGGGTGTCCAGAAATTGTTGGTGAGCATCATCATCGGGGCCAAAGAAGAGGCCGAACATATGGTTGATGCTGTTGGCGGTAAAGGGCACTTCCACTCCTCGGACAGTGACAGATGTCGCTGTTTTGCTGTCGATGGCCTCGTAAAACTCCCGGACCAAAGTATCATTTAGCTCTACCGGCTGTTCGGCAAAGTCCTCCCATAGCTGTGCCGTTATGGCCTTCACAATGAACGGCCGGAGTCCCATATGGGGAGCGTTTCTGTTGTATATGAAGCCACGCTCCTCCCATAATTCCTTGTTGGCGAAGGGTGACGCTGCTGCTGAAGAAGAAGCGGCAGCAGTGTTACGACGGGTCTGTCTCGACGACATTTTGGTTGCAAGGGCTGTGAAAGAGAGAAAACGAATAAAACTAGAGGAGAAAGCAAGAGAGAAAAAACAGAAGTGATGAAAAATGAAAATGGTAAGGGGTTATATAGCGGTCGGGTATCTGCCCATTTAAAGCCGCAACGACAGGCGGGAATAACGGGGCGGCAGATTGGATGTAGCGTGTCTGACGCGTCTGACACGCATTTATGCGTCTGCTGTGCGTCTGCCGCACGCTTCTGCGTCTGCAATGTCAGTCTGTTGACAGCCTGTCAAGTCCGTCTGCGGCGGCAGCCGAAACGACAGGTTACCATAAATGGGCTTTATTGGGCTGATGGATGGGGCGGTGGGTTTGGGCCACTTCTTCTTTCCTTCTTGACTCCTTTATTTCCTAAAACTGAAATTATAAAAACAAAACATTATGGAAATAAAATAAACCTAATTCCTAATAAATAATAATAATAATAAAATAAATAAAAATAACAATTAGGTTAAATTAGGGATGCCTTGTGGGGCATCTCCCAAAGTAACCACTTCCTGAATTCCTGGGGCTTCAGTCCCCTGATAATGCTTGAGGCGTTGTCCATTTACTTTGAATTGGTGCCTATCTTTTAATGATTGAATTGTGATGGCACCGTGGGGAAAAACTTGAACTACTTGAAACGGGCCAGACCATCTAGACTTTAGCTTTCCTGGGAAGAGTTTAAGTCTAGAATTAAATAACAACACAAGCTGCCCTGGGCAGAACTGTCGTGGCAGCAGTTTCTTGTCGTGCCACTTCTTAGTCTTTTCCTTGTAGATCCTTGCGTTGTCGTAGGCCATTGTCCGTAATTCTTCAATCTCGTTCAGATCTAATAACCTTTTCTGGCCGGCCTTGTCCAAGTCCATATTCACTGCCTTGATTGCCCAATATGCCTTGTGCTCGATCTCGACAGGCAAGTGACAGGTTTTCCCATAAATCAGTCGGTATGGAGACATGCCCAATGGCGTCTTGAATGCTGTCCTATATGCCCATAATGCATCATTTAAAAGTAAAGACCACTCTTTCCTAGTGGGTTTAACCATCTTTTCAAGAATGTTCTTTACTTCCCTATTGGATATCTCAGCCTGTCCATTGGTCTGTGGGTGGTATGCTGTCGCGATCCTGTGCTTGACACCATATTTCTTTAAGGCGGCAGCAATTACCCTATAATCAAAATGTCTCCCTTCATCACTGATAATCGCCCTAGGGATGCCAAATCTAGAAAAAAATGTTTTTGTGCAAAAACTTTTGGACCGTCTTGGCATCATTCTTTTGAGTGGCGATTGCTTCAACCCACTTGGAGACATAATCCACTGCTAGGAGGATGTACAAATTTCCACACGAAGATGGAAAAGGTCCCATAAAATCAATCCCCCAAACATCGAAGATCTCAACTTCCAAAATATTCTGCAGTGGCATCTCGTTTCTCCTTGAGATGTTACCTGTCCGCTGGCACCTGTCACAGTTTTTGTAAAATTCCTGTGCATCTTTATATAATGTCGGCCAGTAGAACCCTGACTGCAGCACTTTGGCAGCAGTTTTGTTGCCTCCTAAGTGTCCTCCGTATTGTGAAGCATGACAGTGATGGAGAATGTCTTCTTGTTCTTCTTGGGGTATACACCTCCTTATAACCTGATCTGCGCACATTTTGAAAAGAAGATGTTCGTCCCAATAATAATGCTTAACATCATTTTGAAACCTCTTCCTTGCTTGATAATTAAGATCAGAAGGTAATATTCCGCTAACTATAAAATTAACGAAATCAGCATACCAGGGAAGGTTAGAAGACTTACCTGCCGCCATGGCTGTCGCGACAGCGATTGCGGCAGCGAAGAGCTGCTCATCAGGGAAGGTCTCCAGAATGTTTGTCTCGTCTATGGGTTGACTCTGTCCCTTTTCTAACCTCGACAAGTGATCTGCCACCTGATTTTCTGTCCCCTTTTTTTCCTTGATCTCAAGGTCGAACTCTTGTAGTAGCAATATCCATCGTGTCAACCTAGGCTTTGCATCCTTCTTTGCGAACAAATACTTTAGGGCAGAATGGTCGGTGTGTATTATTACTTTCGTTCCAAGTATGTAAGGACGAAACTTGTCGATGGAGAACACCACAGCTAACAACTCCTTTTCTGTGGTGGTGTAGTTCACTTGGGCGTCATTTAACGTCTTGCTGGCATAGTATATGACGTGAAACAACTTATCTCTGCGCTGCCACAGTGCTGCCCCGACAGCATAATCACTGGCATCACACATGATCTCAAATGGTTGTGTCCAGTCTGGTGGCTGTACTATGGGGGCTGTCACTAACTTTTCCTTCAGAACCTTGAATGCTTCAGTACATTCTTCATTAAAGTCAAAGGGTCGGTTCTGCTCTAAGAGATGGCATTAGGGCTTTGTGATTTTTGAGAAATTTGCAATGAATCTCCTATAAAAACCAGCATGCCCTAAAAAACTCCTAATGCCCTTAACTGTGGTTGGTGGCGGCAGCTTCTCAATGACTTCAATTTTTGCCCTGTCGACTTCTATCCCACGGCAGCTAATCTTATGGCCTAAAACTATCCCTTCATCTACCATAAAATGGCATTTTTCCCAATTGAGAACAAGATTAGCTTTTTCACATCTTTCAAGTACCTTTTGAAGATTGCCGAGGCAGCTCTCAAAATCGTCTCCAAAGACGGAAAAATCATCCATGAAAATCTCAAGGAAGTCCTCTACCATGTCGGAGAATATTGCCATCATGCACCTTTGGAAGGTGGCAGGTGCGTTACAGAGGCCGAACGACATCCTCCTAAATGCGTATGTTCCGTAGGGGCATGTGAAAGTCGTTTTCTCTTGATCCTCCGGTGCAATAGCAATTTGGTTATAACCTGAATAACCATCAAGAAAACAATAATAAGATTTACCCGCTAATCTATCAAGCATTTGATCAATAAAGGGTAAAGGAAAGTGGTCCTTTCGGGTAGCTTTGTTAAGCTTCTGATAGTCCATATAAACCCTCCAACCGGTCACAGTCCTGGTTGGGATTAACTCATTGTTTTCGTTGGTTATCACAGTCATTCCTCCTTTCTTTGGAACGCATTGCACCGGGCTCACCCATTTGCTGTCGGAGATGGCGTAAATAATACCAGCATCTAACCATTTAATTATCTCTTTACGCACTACCTCTTTCATCGCAAGGTTTAACCGCCTTTGGGCTTCAATAGTCGGCTTATGATCTTCCTCTAGGAGGATTTTGTGCATGCATATTGCCGGACTAATGCCATGAATGTCTGCTATCGTCCATCCAATCGCCTTCTTGTGCTGCCTTAACATGTCGATCAGCTGTCGTTCCTGTTCCTGCGGCAGCTTAGCAGAGATGATTACGGGCAGAGTATCATTGCAACCAAGATAAGCATATTTAAGCTGTCCTAGCAGGGGCTTAAGTTCTAAGACAGGTGGTTCAACAGTAGAGGGCTTTTGGATTAAGTGGTTATCCGAAGTGTAATTCAAGGGTTCGAATAACTTACCTGGACGATGGTCTAACCAGTTTACCTCCTCATGACCTTCAGTATCAGATGTATCGGGTTCAGAGGAGTCGCTGTCGACGGTGCTGTCGTCATCGCTGTCGTCGTCACTGTCGTGACAGGCCTTTAAGTGGCTGTCGCAGCAGTGACCGAATTTTATATCACGGCAGCCTGACCTGATGCAGGGGTAATCAAAGGTCACCTCAATGATGGCTTTGCATTCCTCGTCCACATCAGCATGTTTCATCGCTTGGAGAACATTCAACTTGATTTCTTGATCGTTCACGCGCATGGTGAGTTCTCCTTTCTCCATATCAATCAATGATCTTCCCGTGGCTAAGAAGGGTCGCCCAAGGATGACTGGTGCGTTCTCATCTGCCTCACAATCTAAAATAAGAAAGTCAGCAGGAAAAATAAGCTTATCCACTCTTACCAAAATATCTTCAATTTTTCCCTCGGGGTGAACGTAAGAGCAGTCGGCTAGCTGTAGGGTAACTGTCGTGGGCCGCGCCTTCCCAATACCTAATTTCTGAAAAACAGATTTGGGCATTAGATTAACACTAGCTCCAAGATCACAAAGTGCCTTACCCACAAATTTGTCGCCGATTACACAAGGTATGATGAAGCTCCCCGGATCCTTCTTTTTCTGGGGTGGCTGCCGATGAAGAATACTCATGCAACCTTCTTGCATCCTTACCGTTTCAAATTCCCCAAGTTTAGATTTTTTCGACATAACATCCTTGAGAAATTTAGCATAACCGGGCATCTCCCTAACAGCATCTAACAATGGAATATTAATATGAACCTGTTTAAAAATATCATAAATCTTTTTAAGTTGAGATTCATGCTTAGCTTGCTGTATCCGTTGAGGGAAAGGTGGTGGGGGACGATAATCAGCAATGCGTCCTTCCCACTGCATGCGAATCTGAGGACGGTAATCATCTTTTTTCTCCTCTGTCGCTTCTGCTGTCGTAACAGGCTCATCGGCAACAGTCTGTTTATCACCTGTCGGGGCAGCTTCCTCGGCAGGTTTATCCAAGGCAGGTTCCTTTTCTGTATCAGCTTCTTTTTCCGGCCCTGGTAGTTTCTTCCCACTCCTAGTAGTAATCGCCTTACATTGCTCATGTGGGGGTGGTCTAGCATTTTCAGTATTGCTAGGAAATCCTCCATTCTGTCTCGGCTTAATATGTTGTGATACCTGACCCATTTGTGTCTCTAGAGATTTCAATGTAGCTTCATGGTTTGTCATCCTCATCTCGGTTTTATCTATAAAATTTTCCGTCTTCTTGACAAACTGATTTATATTCTCCATATACGTACCAGTCTGAGACATAAAAGTGGCCAGAGTTTGTTCCAACACACTACTCGTGGCAGGTGGTGGCTGCTGTTGCTGCTGCGGCGGCAGGTGCTGCGGCAGGTTCTGCGGCGGCAGTTGCTGTCGCGTCAACAATCTAGGACCCCCCTGATTCTGATTATATGCTTGCGGATTCAGGGCATTGTTAGGGTTACTCCAGGAAAATTTGGGATCTTTCCTCCAATTGGGATTATAGTTGTTGGAATTGTAGTCCGGCTTGTAATTTCCAACATATTTTCCCTCTTCTATATTTATCGGGCACTCATCCCTACTATGATTTCCCTCACAAATAGCACAAACTTCCTCGACAACAAATCCTCGTAATTCCTCTTCACTCAATAAGTGTTTCATGGCTTTAGTGAGGAATGCTACCTGTGATTTCATAGTGCTGTCGGCCTCATAGTCCTTGACAGCAAGTACCCGTTTACCCCCTCTTCTAGCTGTCGGAAACTGCTCTTCATTCTTGGCCAGATTTTTCAAAACTTGCAATGCCTCGTCTGGATCTTTATCCAATAGTAACCCGTTTGCTGCAGAATCAATCCGAATGCGAGTTTGTAAGTTAGCAGCATTATAGAACTTAGTTACCTGGTTCCAGACAAGAAATCCATGCATTGGACAGTTCCGAAGAAGAGTAGTAAATCTGTCCCAGGCCTCGTGCATCGGCTCGTCGTCTTCCTGTTGAAAAGTAGCAATTTCATTACGTAATCGCTCAGATAAATGCGAAGGATTAAAACGAGATAAAAATTCACGAGTTAGATCTGCCCAAGTCATAATGGAACCCGGTGTAAGTTTATTCCACCAAGTTTTAGCTCTGTCCCTCAATGAATGGGGGAATAACCGAAGCCTCAGTATCTCTGGACTAACTCCTGGCAGTCTAAACGAACCACAGATCTCCTGGAACGTTTTGAGATGCTCCCTAGCATCTTCTGTCGCAGAACCACTGAACTGCCCGGCGTTGTTGATCATACTAAACATGACTGGTTTAAGTTCGAAGTTATCAACATCAATATCCGGCAGTGTGGTTTCCAGCACTACATGATCGTTCAGCATGTAGTCACGACATGACCGTCGTCCATCTGCCCTCGGCGGGTCGCCGACAGGTGGGTTATTATCGCCAAGGGGTGGTATGAAACCACCAGCAGGTTGGTTATGACCCATCTTCTCTAGCTGTTCCTCGAGATATTCGTTTCTGTCTAAAAGTCGGCGAAGTTGTTTCTTGAGACTGAAGGAACGTTCGATTTCCGGATCTAACGGATACTCAGGATCTTCACCTCTTTTAGATCTGCGCATAAACAAGAAAACCTCGTGAAAAGCGAGAGTTGAAAGCACAAAAGAAAAATTAAAGAAAAATAAAAATAAAAACGAAAACAAAAAGAAAAATAAGAGCAAAAAGTGCAATAAAAGAAAGATGTAGTTATGTTGCCAATCCCCGGCAACGGCGCCAAAAACTTGTTGCGTGTAAAAGAGTCTATCGCAATTGTAGTGCAAGTGTACACGACGCAAGTAGTAAAGTGATACTAAGTATCGGATATCGTCTCCACAGGGATTGGGCTAATGACTTCACCTTAGTTTACTGCACGAAGTAAAAGAGATAGTTTAGAATTGTCACGAGAATAATAAGATAAAATCATAAATAAAAGGATTGAGTTATCAAGATAGAGAGAATGGGCTGGTATTGAATTGCTCGGTAGTGCATGTATTAAATTGCTTAGGAACTCCAGTTCTGTCGTCGCTCCCGTCGCCGACAGCACCTGTCGCGGCGGCTGTCCGTTAGCTGTCGCGGCAGCAGACACACCAACTCCGTACTTCAAGCTTGGCAAGAATCCCAGATCTGCCTTGGCCTATCCCTAGGTCCAAGTCTGTCGATGATCACGTCTTTGATGATACCTCCCGGCGTGAATCGAAGGATGAACATCGATGTGTATGAATTCTTCCTTAGCCACTTAACCTTGCCCTATCCCTAGGCACAAGATAGTTCAACTATAAACTAGAGAACTTGCTCTTATTTCTTTCGTATACTTAACTCTCCCGATGCTAAGTAAATGGATAACCTCACAATGCTCTCCCGATGCTCTTGCAAGATGTTAAAACCAAAATAAGAGAACTTGAAGTTTATTTTATTGAACTGAAAAATCCTAAAACAAAATAACCCTTGCAACTACTTTACAAAACAACCCGTAGCCCTAGGGGGAATTTAGAACATGTCGGTGACGGGTAGACGGCAGGGGTTTTTGGTTTTGGTTATGGGGTAATCGATTGTGCCTCCTAGGTTAAATCTATGCCCTTATATAAGCTTTGGGCTCAAGTCATCTAAGGTAATAAGGATTACAACTTTAATTAAAAGTAAGATTCTAATAAAGACTAAATCTCTAAAGTCTCCTACTTTCCAGCCGCATCCTTGCTTTGTGGGAATTCCTTTCCTTGAGCTTTGGCTTGACATATCTTTTGATCCGGGGCTTGGAAAAATATGTGGCTTTCACACGACAGACGAGCAGATTTTTCTCTATCTATCGAGGTCCACTTTGCTTTTCCTCTTCATAAGTCTGCTGTCACCATGCTGTCACGACAGGTCCATGGCAGCTTCGTCTTCTTCGTCTGCTTGTCCAGTTCAGCTCTCCTGCTTCTCTGCCCTGCGCCTGCCTTCAACATCTATTATGGCAGATACCTGCAAAAATAACCATCTTTCAGTAGAATCCGTGCTTTTAATCCTTTTGTGATGTTTTACTAAAAACTAACCTAAATGCAATGCAATGATGCTTGAATGCAGCAGAAAAATGGGTTAAAAAGGGTGTAAATAATAGAACTTTTACACACTCAACACCAGGCTTGATGCTCACTAAGACAATCTAAACCTAGGATGATGCAATCTCCTAAGGGATTGGTTACAGAGATTCTCGGTGCTATTGGTTCGGAAGACATAGTATACTTCTTAACAACAATGGTGCTTATAAAAGAGTGAGTAGAACCAGGGTCAATCAATACATACAAAGGATATGAATATAGCTCAATGGTACCTGCGATGACGTCAGGTTCATCCTCTTCTTCTCTGCTCCTCATATGATACATTTGGACAGGGGCTTCAGAATCTTGCTTATTGAATGGTTTTCCCGGACCACTCGATCGTCTATAAGTTCCCGATGATCCTTGCTTTGATCTTTTACCTCAATAGGATTGAGTAGGAGAGGCAGTAGTAGTCAGTGTAACAACATATTTGGTTACATTCAAAGTGCAGTCACGGATAAAGTGACTCTGCTCACCACAATAGAAACAAGCTCCAATATGCTTACGACATTGACCCGATGGGTGCCTATTCTGACAATATTTGCAAACTGGATGTTGGTTGCCTCGATTTGAACCTCTGGTGCTATCAACGGATGATGCCTTAGCAAATGACTGCATTACAGACTATGGCCTCTCAATGTTTCCAAACTGGAGGGCTGTGGATAGACATTATGTTTGGGGCCTTGATATCTCCCTTTCTTGTTCCATCTCGGAGGTCGAGAATCATCATTGAACCTCTTCTCAGACTTTCTAGACCCACCAGCTCGTTGAGCTTTCTGTGAAGCTTCGGTGGCCTTAACTCTATTCACGAGGTCTTGAAAATCAAAAATGCTTAGTGTAGTAAACATAGGGCATAGTTCATCATAGAGCCCTGCAATGAAAATCTGATACTTCTCTTCCTCCTTCTTTATATACTCAGCACCATATCTACAGTACTTGCAAAAATCATGGATGTACTATTCGATCGGTCGCCCGCCTTGTTTGAGGTGGAGGAAGATATTTCGCCTCTCAGCAAGGTAGAACTCACTGATATATTTCTTGTGAAATTCTTTAAGAAAGAACTCCCAAGTTACAATGTCTTCAGAGATCGTCAATATGATAGTTTCCTACCAGTGAAGTGCCTCATCATCCAGCAATGCGATGTCACACTCGAGTTTGTGCTCGTCCGAGCACTGAAGTTGCTTATCCAAAATCCGTTAAGTGTTGTCCAACCAGTATTCGACAACTTCAGGGTTGTCGTCATCTTGTCCAGTAAAGGTGTAAGCTCGATACTGTGAGAGCTTATAAATGGGTGCTTGAGTGTGTGGGACAACATGAGCGATAGGTTGCACGACTTGTTCAACCCTCATAGCAATCATAATCTACTTGAGCATGTTAGCCATGTTATTGTAACATTCAGCCAAAACAGTAGGTGCTACAAGCTCAAACCCGTGAGCAGGAGGATCCTGCGGATGCAGTGGATTCATAGAATTTCCTCCTCTAATCTCCTTGTCATGTGTCGAGGAGCCGATGGCAAACTCGTCGATGTGAGCTTCAATAGTTTCAGACATATCTATATGAAAGATCGGATTAGTCGACAAGTCACATTATACGCAATATATAACTCCTAGGTGGCAAAGTAACACAATAACAATGCAACAAGCTTCAGTTTAGTCCTAGAATCGACAAAACTCTAGCTCTGATACCATAAATGTAACACCCTCTTCCCGATCTGGTCGAGAACCGGGTCAAAAGGTGATACCGTTGATCAATACGGTGATCGGTGCAATAAAATTTCATTTTATTATCAACATTTAAAACCATAATATACAATAACACATTACCACAATGCATCTTAGTCCAATTAATCCTTATGAAGCAATAATTAATCAATTAGGGCTAATTCTTAACTATTACAAGTTTTAGGGATCAAACTGCAAATTTGATAAATTAGGGGTCATTCGATGCAATTGATTAGACTACATTGAAATTCACTACAATATTAACAAGCCTGTAAAATTCCATACAATTTGGAGTTCATTTACTCAATCAATTGATTCGATCTAAACTCAGTGATCAAACTGTATACTTTGCAAAGTGCTAGATTATGTCTTTTAACTAACTTAACTAACCTCGTATCGAAACACCTTAAGACTGTTTCAAAATGAGTGTACTATGGTCAACCTAAGTTGACTAGTCCTTTAGACCGTATCGATGCGGGCAAGCCCTGTATCGGTATAGGTTGACTACTTTTGACCTTGACTTTGACCCGTTTCGATACGCTATAGACTCGTATCAAAACAATCAATTCTAGTAGCAAAATGTTTCGATACGGCCTCAAACCGTATCGATACACCCTGTTCTTAGAGTCTAGTTTTGCTTAACCATATCGATACGCCATTACCCGTAACAATACGGCCTGACCTATAATGATAGATTTTTGCTAGTTTTTAATCGAATTGACCTACCAAACGATGTTCAAATACAATGAAACTTTCCACACAACATTTCAATGCTATAAGCTATTGGCATGCCAAAATTCATCATCATTCGAATACGTTTACTAGGTTTTGACCTATGTGAGCCAAATATGCCATTTTTAACTAATTTTAGCTAAACCAAAAGACATTTTAGGGCCTATAACCAACTTACAATATATGCACATTACAAACATAACAAAATGGGCCCAAAAGACTAGTTCATCTACTTTGCCACCTTCCTAGGAGTTCATAAAGTCAAAATACATTACTTTAGGCTTGTAGTGACTTTTCTCGCCTCGACTATCCGATCTTCAAACGCAATGGCCTTTCAACTTGAAATGCATGAGATGAGACACGTTAGGCATACATTGCCTAGTGATGTAGTCATAAAAAATATGAAAAATAATGTAGCAAGTATTTATATATATGTTCTCATGCTCATCAATGTCAAAACTATGTATCAATATACAATGTTTAACATATTAATTTCATCATTAACCCTTGGATTGAATCACGATAGTGGATACGCGAATTCCTACACCTCGCACAGTCAATGAATGGTCTAATCCCTCTGCCTCGCCAATATAACCAATATAAATACACATCCCTCCGCCTTGCCAAATCAATATAGGCAGTAACCTTAGGACCGTAGTCCACCCGTACATTGAGCTCAAGAATTCTATGGCATGCCAATTGTATCCATTGTCTGTTCAAATCCAAGGTTTCAATGTCCGTATCCATATTCAATGTTCAATGAGAATTTCAATGACCAATGATTTCAATATTGTCAATAGCAAACATGTTTCGTTATTAATATGCCATATTTCAATGTCAATATCAAATATCTGATGATTTCTTTACAATATTGCAATAACACAAATCATATCAATAACAATACATGATAGCGATGCCAATAACTATGTCCAATATTCAATGACAACTTATTGACACTTACCAATGAATCCGATTAACAATTCAATGCAAATTCTTTAACGATATTGTTAGTGATATGGTTAGAATCAACAATAAAAGATTCAAGAAGGCTCATCGCCAAATCCCGAGACTCTGACTACACTCACCTTAAAATCTGATGCTCTTATGACTCTCGGATAACAACTCCCTTGTTCCTAGCCTTCAGTGAATTTGATGGATGCTCCTTTACGTTGTCTTGATCTAGGAAATCAATAGGGAGACTATTAGGATAGATAATACGATATCAAAATGAATACAACAATATCAAAATCGATATACAATTCTAATATAGATGACAACGATGAGATATCCATGGATGGTCAAAACCCTAGCTTAAGATTAACTCGATACATCCATGGAATTCAATAACCGATTAATGAATATATCTTACTCGATCGATAACAATGATTTGATAACAATAAATCAAAGAAAAACGAAGCTTGAAACTAGCTCCAATGGAGGTGCTTGCTTAGGTAGAAGACGATGAAGATGAAGAGTTTGGAGAGATATTTTCTTTCAATGTTTTCAGGTAAGCTCTATCTTTTCTAATTCTTTTCTTTTTATTATTTAGCCGCCGATGGCTAATCATAAGATTAGTCCCTCGACTCTCTCTATACTATGATTTTGCCCTTCGACTTGCATTTTCTTCAATTTGATCACAAATTAGGTTTCGATATTATTCGATAGGATCCAATAACAATGATTTAACTCAATTAGAGTCCAATATCAATAATTAACTAGCTAATACTATATTTAGATTTTATCGATGTGAAATTTCTGTTCACCGGAACCTAATTTCGACTAGATCGGATTTTGGGGTGTTACAGATATGCTCTAGGTGTTAAAGGATATAAAGTGTAACACCCTGTTCCCGGCCTGGTAGAGAACCGGGTCAGAACGTGTTATCGGAGAGCGATGCGGTGATCGGTGTGTTAAACTTTTAACTTTTTAATAACCTTTATTTATTATAACACTCACAAACATTACCAATATACGCATTAGTTCATTTCATTCGTGAAAGACTACATTTAACTGACCTTGTATCGAAACGCTCAAGGTCATTTCGGTACGGGAGGACAAAGGTCAACCGTGTTGACTTCCTTTTTAGACCGTATCGATACGGGAGCACCCGTATCGATACGGATTGACTACCTTTGAGTTAAAGTTTGACCTGTTTCGAAACGCTGTGAACCCGTATCGAAACAGAGGTCTCCAGTGACAAAACATTTCGGAACATCCCAACCCGTTTCGGTACACCCTGTTTAATAAGGTTCAAATTACGCTTACCCGTATCGAAACGCCATCACCCGTTTCGATACGGTCTGGCCTAAAATAGCAGATTCTTGCTGGTTTTAATCCGTTTTACCAAACCAAAAGATGTCCAAAGGCAGTGAAGCTTTATCTACAACATTATAAGGATATACACTACTAGCATGCCAAATTTTAAAGCCATATGAATCCATTTGTCCGGTTTTTACCTTTTTAGTACATACATGCACTTTAGGGCCATTTCTTACTACATGGAGGACTCATTTCAAGCAAACCACACACAAAACACTTAGTCATATCATGAACGTACCAAAAGAGACATAATAAACTTATACATAGACCTTGCCACCATACTAGGAGTTCGAAGGACAAGATACATTACTTAGAGCTTGATTGTGACTTGTGCACAGCTCAACTTCTCCGATCTCAATCCCGATACCTGTCTAACCTGAAATGGATGCAATGGAATGCATTAGGCATACTTTGCATAGTGAGGTAGTCACATAACAATGAATGAACATATTATGTCAGGTAGTCACAAAATCATGGCATGCTTCTTATTCACAACAAAGCATAATATCAATTCATCTATGTCAATATCATAGTTTCATAGCAATCAATATCATGAGTCATTAGTTCCCTTGGATCGATTCATGGTATATGGATACACGAATTCCACCTCCTCGCCAAATCAATAAATGGTCATCCCACCGACATCGCCAAAGACCAACATAATGCATCCCTCCGCCTCGCCAAATCATATAGGTCGTAGCCCTAGGACCATAGTCCACCCGTACCAATGAGCTCATGAATTCTATGGCATGCCAATTGTATCCCATGCTTCGAATCCAAGGTCCAATAACAATAGTTCATCATTCATAATTCATAAACAACATTTCATGTCAATAAACAAGAACAATGATTCATGTCAAGCTTTTTACATGTCAATGCTTTCAATGATTTCCATGACGATGATAACCATGCTATGAACGTGGAATCAATGCAACGCTTACCATATACTTACCAACATATGATCAATGATGTAAAACCCCTATCTCAAAGGTTAGTATTAACAAAACTAACAACCGATTCAAGTAGGCCCTTGCCTAAACTCGAGACGCTACTACACTCGCCTTGCTTGGTTAAAGCTTTATGATCGATAATACCTCGTCCGATGCTTAAATCCTCCTTCTCGTATGTAAATGGATAAAACGAGATTCTTAAACGAAGGAAGACAAAGCTTTGGTTTGTCTTCAATGGAGGTGTTTGCTTTAAGCTTGAGGTTGAAGATGAAAATGGAGGAGCTTACTTATTTTCTAAAGAAAAGAGTTTAAGCTCAGTAGGAAATCAAAAAGCCAAAACTCTTTTCATCCACTTCTAATTTATAGAGGATTTAAGAAATCATTATTCACCTCTCTATCAGCCAATAAAAAGTCTTCCCTTGCTTGAGGGTTTGCTAAGCCCAACACACCTCATCAAGAACCAATTAAAACATTTCCTCTCCCCAAAGATTTCTTATTTAATTTTTCCCATCAATTCACATCATATTTTCTGACAAACAACTATTTATTCAACATAGAAACATGTGAGAAGATGTCAAGCAAGTAGGTGACTCACTTAAGGGCCGCAACTTTTGACTTTGGGACGTCTACCCTGTTTTCTGCATGGTATCGTTTCGATACGCTTGAGCCGTATCGGTAAGGGTAAGCAGAAGTCCCAAAAGTTAGTTCAAATTGTTATCTCGTATCGATACGCCCTTACTCATTTTGGAATGCCTTACCCAGATCGTTTCGGTACGTGTCTGACTGTACCGAAACACCTTGCTCAAAAACATCATATAGGCATTCTCCAAGAAATCTTAACCAGAGACATGGTTTACTTAAGATCATATAACATTATAACAACATAATCTATAATAAGGAATCAAGATTTTAATATTCTAATATCAATATTCCGGTCATCGGAACCTAATTCCGACTAGACTGGTTTTTGAGGTGTTACATAAAGTATATGTTCTTCAAACTCATTTCATCAAAATTTCTCGCGATATTGTTTTTCATGAACATATATATCCTTTTCGAGTTATGCCTTTTACTGATTTGAACATTGATCTTTTTTTGATTTATCTTTGTCTATTGTTTTAACTGACAATGGCCATGTTGTGAGACAGGTCTCACAATCATTTGAGTTTGAAATACTTCAAATTTTATTACAAAATCTACTGATTTAGACTCTTCTCACATCTATGATCAATCTAATACTCCAAGTGCTTCTTCAGTACAATCTACTAATTCAGAAGTTCCTGCCAGTACTAATATGTCCAATATTGAAGAAAATGAGTAGTCTTTAAATGAGAACGTTCCTCAACAACACGAGCAAGCAAAGGAACAATTGAATGAGAATGTTACTCAACCTATAAATGTCCATCCCCAAGAGGAAAGAGTTCTTCGCAGATCTTCAAAAGTCACACAAAAGCCATCTTATCTCACTCGATATTATCAAATGGAAGCAAATCATATAAACATTGTTTGTTCATATCCTATTGAAGACTGTGTATCTTCCTCCAAATTGTCTTCTTCCTACAAGGCATTCACTGGAAATGTGTCTTATGCCTATGAGCCATCGTTTTATCACCAAGCTATGAAACACCTTGAGTGGAGAGAGGCCATGGATGTTGAGTTGAAAGCTATGAAGGATCTTAATACCTGGACAGTAGTTCCTTTACCTCAAGAAAAGCAACCTATAGATTGTAAGTGGGTCTACCGAGTGAAGTATAATGCTGATGGCACAATCGATCAACATAAAGCTCGCTTAGTTGCCAAAGGGTTCACTCATGTTAAGGGCATAGATTATACTGACACCTTCTCACCGGTTGCAAAGCTGACTTCTTTCAAAATTCTCCTTGCCTTGGCTGCTACAAATGACTGGAATCTTCTTCAACTTGATGTTAATAATGTGTTTCTCAATGGGAAGCTCGATGAAGAGGTGTATATGAAGCTAGCTCTTGGCTATGAGTCAAAGATTGTTGGTCCTAAAATGGTGTGCAAGTTAAAAAAAAATCCATTTACGGCCTTAAACAGACTTCTAGGCAATGGTTTCATGCCTTTTCTCAAGTAGTTATGAAATTTGGATTTAATCAGTCTCCATCCGATCATTCTCTCTTTACTATGGGTTCAGTTGACAAGTTTGTGGCCCATCTTGTATACGTGGATGATATAATTCTTGCAGGGAAAGATATAGACTTGTTGACAACTATTCAGGATTTTTTACAACAAAATTTTAAACTCAAAATTCCTGGTCCATTGAAGTATTTTCTTGGATTTTAGGTGGCTCGCAATTCCTCTGGCATATCATTATTACAAAGAAATTATGCTTTACAGCTTCTGGAAGAGACTAGTTCTCTTGGTAAGAAACCAACTACTTTGCCAATTAATCCTTCATATAAGTTGAGCAGCAAAGAAGGAAAACTTTTACCTGATCCACATGTATATCATCGTCTCATTGGTCGATTATTGTATCTTACTCACACAAGGTCAGATGTTACCAACGTTGTTCACCTATTGAGTCAGTTTGTTTCTTCTCCTAGAGCACCTCATCTAGTTGATGTTTACAATCTTTTAGCATATATCACGAAGGCTCCAGGACTGGGCTTATTTTTTCCTGCGAATAACAATCTTCAACTTAGTGCATTTGTTGATGCTAATTACAATGCTTGTCCAGATACAAGAAGGTCTACTACTGGGTTTTGTACTTATATTGGGAACTTTCTTATTTCATGGAAATCCAAGAAGCAGCTTATTGTCAGTCGATCATCTTGTGAGGCAGAATATCGAGCAATGACCTCAGCTACAGGTGAATTAGTATAGATTGCACCCCTCCTCTCATCGTTTCAAATTTCTATACCAATTACGTTTCTGTATTGTGACAATTAAGCATCTATTTACTTAGCTTCAAACCAAGTTTTTCATGAAAGAAGCAATCACATTGAAGTGGATTTCCATTTTATTAGAGATAAAGTCATGTCTGTTCATCAAAATTGTTTCATATTAGATCAACGAACCAGTTGGCAGACATATTCACCAAGGGGTTACATTTGCCTGGTTTCAACAGTCTGTTGGTCAAACTGAAGCTTTTAAACATTCGCCAGTCTTCAGCTTGAGGGGGCTATTATTTAGTTAGTTTTCTGTTATTATCAAGTTAGTTACGGTTAGTTTGTAGGTTTCCAACATATAGATATATATATATTAAGATAGGCTTATGTTGTAAACATTCATTCGATTCTCATAATAAAGAAATACTTTTATATTTCTTTGATTCATAATACACCCGAATTCGAGTACCATAGGTGTTGAGTGGATCATTGAATCGATAAATGCTAAGAGGGGATGAATTGGATTTTTAAAATGATCGATAGTGACGTGGTAAAATAAAAATTGAAGACAAGACACTTATAGTGGTTCAATTTCCAAATGAACTCTACATCCACTACCTTAGCTCCCAATAAGGATTTTCCAAACAACTTCACCAGTTGATCTTCCCCTTTTCTAGGCTTAGGAGGAAACCTTTACACAAATGGTCAATTTTCTACCCAAAATGGACCAAACCCTCTCACAAGGTTACAAAGAAGAACTTTCCAAATACAAAGCATCTCTCAATACAAATGTTGCCCAAATTACAAGCACTCAACCCAATTGAATCTGAAAAATAGGAATTATAAAGAATGACAATTGAGGTTTTACAAGAATATAGGAAATTAAGCACTTGAGCTTGGATTTGATGTTAGAATGTTTCTCTTAGGATCAATAGTTGTTGCTGGTTGTTTTTGGACTCCCTTTTATACCTTGTAACCCCCTTAGCTCGACCTAGACAGTTGACCTAAACTACGAAGATTACACGGGGAAAACCAAAGTCAACCCAAAAGTCAACCTTGATTAACAACCCTTTTTTTATTTTTAATCTTATCTAGATACACATTAACCTTAAGCGTACCCTTGAGAAAAGCATACTTGAAAAGCACATCGATCAGAAAGCAATAAGGGACTCAATTGCACAACATACAAAAGTTAGGGACCAAATTGTAATTTCTGGGCAGATGGAGGGCTTAACTGATTTTAAGATTACCAAAACTTAATTAGTCATATTAAATGCTTCCCTGTCAAATTTCACATTAAATGGACATCTCAAACTCAAGCAATTGCAAATATAATTTTCAGGACTAAAACGTAAAGCTTGCAAACCCCAAAACCATTCAAATCAGTGCCCAACGGTCATCTGTTTCGAAACGGGGTTGACCATTCTGAAACGCGGGTTCGTTTCGAGACCTGTATCGGAACATGGCCTAGCAGTGGCCAAATGTTTCAGAACGGCCCTATCTGTTTCGATACACGAAGGCCATTAAAGGCCCCCGTTTCGAAACGCTAGTGCCCGTTCCGATACGGATTGCCCAGAAATTGCATAATTTGCTGGTTTTACTTACTTTAAACCACTCAAACACACCCTAATGACTTCCTAATCATGCCAACATGTCACCATGCAATTAAGGTACATGTTTGCAACACCGAAACACATTCATGACATCAATCAAGGAAATCCACGAGTCTATAGGCATGCATCCTAATATCCAAAGCCAAACAACCATCAAAGCATCAAAACATGCATCAAAATGGCCATTTACAAATCTAAATCATTTAAGGCATCATTCCACAACTAGGGAGTCCAAAACATCTCCCAAAAACACATCATAGGTTCCCATTGCCAATATATCAAAAACTAATAATGTTGTGAAAACATCACCATACATGAGCTTAGCTTTCCCTTGGATTCTTAGCCTCCTTGCTGCCCTCAAACACCTCAATTATCTGCATTATTGGTTCAAGAGAGAGAGCGTAAGCACAAATGCTTAGTGAGGCGTGCTCTAAAGAAACAACACAATAATGCATTGTATAAAACACTTTACACAAAGCCTTTTAACACCTAAACATCATTTCTCATGCAACAATGCATACACATCAAGCATCTCATGCTTCATTAACATCAACATGTCATATTGGCTTCCAAGTGATAAACCATATCCTTTTACAACTTAAAATACAATCAGATACGCGGATTACAAGCGTTGTCCCATACGCTTCATACACACTACCGAACACACAAGGTGGAGTTTACCGGTACAATCACAACCCCTCAACATCCGTGATGGAGTTTAACGGTACAATCACAACCCCTCAACATCACTCGTCGGTAGTTGTATAACATCACTAACGAGAACACAGAACACTCAACACAAGATCCACACATGGACTTTTAACCACCATTGTGATCTTAAACATCTCATTAGTGTACTTGGATGGAGTTTACGGTACAATTACAACCCCTCAACATCCAAGGCGACTTTATTCACGGTGCACCCAATCCTATAGCCGGCTAACTATATCCGATTCAAGTACTTTAAAACCAACACATCACTTGCCAATATATATCGTTTATCATCAACAATCCACTGTTTTAAAGCATTAATCGAAGCCATTAAACCATCATGCATCATTATGCATCAAAACCACATTTACCAATATCAAACCAAGGGTCTCTTACCTTGAGCATCCTTCAACACATGGCTTTCAAAACCAGCATTAATCATGCTAAAACATGATTTCAAAACAGAATTTAAACATGCAAATTAAATACAATGCATCCAACCAACTCATGGTTCATCAAAGAGAGAGTTCTCCCGAAAACTTACTCTTGAGCTTAGTTAAGTTGATTAGACTTAAACTAAGCTCCCAAACCTTCAAACATTCGATACAAAGCTGGAAATCCAACTCCACTCACCAATTCCGTTTCACAAGCTTGCCGAAACGTCGTTCAAGCCTCTGGATCAACACCACAAGGATCCGAAGATGTCTCCCCTGTTTTAAACACATCAAAGAAGAGGATTAATGCATCGTCATGCATTAAAATCTTCAGCCATTACACCTAAACTCGCTGCTCTCACCAAAACTAACATTTCGGCTACCAAACACAACCGAAATCACTTCCAAACTCCTCCACAACAATACCCAGCCAAGATCCATCACTTCTAAACATTCCTAAACATCAATTAAAATCCAAAAAGAACCTAAACTCGTCCTTATACCTCCAGCTATAACAGAACACCAAGATCGCCCCCAAAACCACCATTTTCATAAGTAAAAACTTCGGAAATTCAACCTATTCAGGATTGAATTGATCAAACCTCAATTATGCATCATTAAACATCCAAAATACATTTAAAATCCATCTCAAAACAGAGCCCAAACAATCAACACAAATTTCTTCAAGATTTCTTCCAAATCTTGAGTTTTAAGCCAAAATCAAGTTCATAACTTTAAATCCATTTTTAAAACTTAATTTAAGGATTGAAAACTTGGGAATTTCAGTAAAGAACTGGGTATTTAGAGGAGAAGAACATCCTTACCTCTAAATGTAGATTTCTCCTTGATTAGAGACAATTTCCTTGAAAATCCAATAAGCAAAACAATAGAATTTGATGTAGAAAGGATTAGGAATCAATTAATGATTGAAACCTCATCATTTGGTATGAAAATCAAAAGTAATGTTGCTGTAGAAATGTGTTTGGCTGAGGGAATTTTGAGAGAAAATGAGATGAGAAAGTTTTAACAAAAGTTAGTTATGAAATCTCAAAATATGGTTTTCCACTTTTCATTTAATTGATTAAACATTAATTAAATCATTAAAATCTAAGAAAAATCTGGAGAAATCCTTTCTTGGGTAAATTAGCTCCTTAAAGACTCAAAGTTTCAATCCTTACAAAACAGTCACCACTGAACTTTTCAAAAATCGCATTTTAGTCACTATTTCAAAATGTCGCACTTCCAAACCTTATTTTGTAAAATTGATTTCACCACTCTCCTATATATTAAAAGAGGATTTTTAGTTATTTTTCCATATTTTTAAAGCATCCCAAACTAGGCTTTCCCTAAAACCACCTTTTATATTCAAACCAAAAATCAGATCGGTCCGATTCAGACCCTAAACTTCCAAGCCCAAAATTGGGGTGTTACAACTCTCCCCCCTTAAGAAATTTCGTCCTCGAAATTTACCTAGAGGAAAGAGGTACGGAAACTGCTTCTTCATGTCATCCTTTCTTTCCCACGTGGCTTCCTCAACACCACGATGCTTCCACAACACCTTTACCAACTCAATGGTTTTACCTCGAAGAACTTTACTGTCTGAATCCAGAATTTCCACCGGCTCCTCATTATAGGTCAAGTCTGGATTCAACTCCACTTCCTCCACAGGTATAACATGCGAAGGATCCGATCTATACCTCCGAAGCATAGCGACATGAAACACATCATGAATCTTTTCCAACTCTTGCGGCAGTCTTAGCTTGTACACAACAGGACCCACACGTTTAATCACCTCGTACGGTCTAATGTACCTAGGGCTCAATTTACCCTTTCGGCCAAACCTCATCACCTTTTGCCAAAGCGAAACTTTCAAGAACACACGGTCACCTACCGTATACTCAATCTTCTTACGCTTCAAATCCGCGTAAGACTTCTGTCGACCAGAAGCTGCCTTCAATCGCTCACAAATGAGCTTCACCTTCTCGGTGGTTCCTTTCAACAAAGTTGGCATTGAAACCAACTCCTGACCTGTTTCAGCCCAACAAAGAGGAGTTCTGCATTTCCTCCCATACAAGGCTTCATAAGGTGCCATTTGAATACTTGCCTGGTAGCTATTGTTATAAGCAAACTCCACCAAAGGCAAATGCTTCTCCCAAGAGCCTTGAAACTCAATCACACATCACCTCAACATATCTTCCAGCACTTGGATAACACACTCAGATTGTCCATCCGACTGTGGATGATAAGAAGTACTGAAATTCAGTCGTGTACCAAAAAGCTTGATGCAAACATTCCTAGAAACGCGATGTAAACCTCGGATCTCTATCCGATACTATAGACTTTGGCACACCATGTAGAAGCACAATCTCAGCAATGTACAACTCTGCAAGCTTGTCCAAAGTGTACGTAGTATGCACAGGTAAGAAATGAGCACATTTCGTAAGGCGATCCACAATCACCCACACTGAATTTTTCTTCGATGGCGACAAAGGCAAACCAGACACAAAGTCCATGGTAATCCTTTCCCACTTCCACTCAGGAATCCTCAACGGTTGCAACAACCCAGAAGGAAACTGATGCTTAGCCTTAACTCGCTGGCAAACCATGCACTTGCTCACATACTCAACAACATCTTTCTTTAATCCCACCTAATAGTACTCATCTCGAAGATCACGATACATCTTTGTACTACCAGGGTGCATAGCAAAAGGACTACTATGAGCTTCAGTCAGAATAGCACGCCTCAACTCAGCATCATTGGGCACTACTATCCGACTCCCAAAACAGAAAACTCCATCACCATTAAAGCAGAAATCCGATGGCCTATCCCCAGCAATATCCTGAACATGTGGCACCAAAGAATCATCCAACAACTGTCTATCCTTTATCAACTGAATCAACGATGGTTTCACTTGCAATTCAGCCACAAGACCTCCATCTCGCGAAATACTCAAACTGGCAAACATAGCCCTCAATTCCACTTCTACCTTCCTACTCAAGGCATCCGCTACAACATTAGCTTTTCCCGGATGGTACTCGATCGTCAGATCATAATCTTTAAGCAACTCCACTCAACGTCGTTGCCTAAGATTCAACTCTTTCTGAGACATCAGATACTTCAAACTATTGTGATCCGTGTACACCGTACACTTCTCACCATACAGGTAATGTCTCCAAATTTTCAAAGCAAAAACCACCGCAGCCAACTCAATGTAATGCGTAGGATAATTGCGCTCATGCACCTTCAACTGGCGCGATGCATAAGCCACCACCTTACCCTCTTGCATCAACACACAACCCAAACCAACGTAGGATGCATCACTGTAAACCACAAACTCTTTTCCTGATTCACGTTGAACCAAGATAGGAGCTTGCGTCAAAGCTGTCTTAAGCTTCTCAAAAGCCTGTTGTCTCGCTTCCGTCCACTCATACTTGACATCCTTCTGCAACAACTTCGTCAAAGGTGCAACAATCTTTGAAAATCCATCCACAAACCTCCGATAGTATCCCGCCAAACCAAGGAAACTATGGACTTTATGAACAGACTTAGGAGGCTTCCAATTCATCACTGCCTCAATCTTCTGAGGATCAACACGAATCCCTTCAGCAGAAACCACATGACCAAGGAACACAACTTCTCTAAGCCAGAATTCACACTTGCTTAGCTTAGCATAAAGTTGATTCTCCAACAAAGCCTGCAACACAATCCTCAAATGTCCCTCATGCTCCTCCTCAGTACAAGAGTACACAAGGATATCATCAATGAACACCACAACAAACTTGTCCAAATATTCATGGAACACTCTATTCATCATGTCCATAAAAGCTGTAGGAGCATTCGTCAAACCAAACGGCATCACAAGGAAATCATAATGCCCATACCTCGTTTTGAAGGCTGTCTTTGGCACATCCACATCCTTCACCTTCAACTGGTAATAACTTGACCTTAAGCCAATTTTAGAGAACACAACCGCTCCCCTAAACTGATAAAAAAGATCATCAATCCTCGGCAATGGATACCGATTCTTGATAGTCAACTTGTTCAGTTGACGATAATCGATGCACATTCTCATAGTGCCATCCTTTTTCTTCACAAACAAAACCGGTGCACCCCAAGGTGACACACTTGGCCGAATGAAACCACGATCAAGCAACTCCTGAAGTTGCGTCTTCAGCTCCTTCAACTCCTTACGTGCCATTCGATAAGGAGTAATGGACACTGGAGTTGTGTTTTCATACAGCTCAATTCCAAACTCCACCTCTCGATTAGGAGGCAACCCAGGTAACTCCTCCGGAAACACACCAGGAAACTCTTGCACAGTCCTGATATCTTGAACTCGCAACTTCTTAGAGCTAGGATTCATCACAAAGACTAGGTAGGCTTCACAACCTTGCCTCAACATTCGGCTTGCTTCCAACGTAGACACCACATTGGCAAGAAACTTCACATTCTCTCCAACCACAACTACCTCATAATCATCCGCAAGCTTCAACAAAACTCGCTTGTTCTCAAAATCCACCACAGCTCGATGTTCAACAAGCCAATCCATACCAAGGATTACATCAAAACCATAAAATGGCAATTCCATGAGATCAACATGAAAAACATGATTTTGCACAACCAAGGGACATCTTCTATACAACTTCCGTGTCACAACGATATCACCAAAGGAACTAGTTACACGCATACCAACATCCAAAGACTCAACAGGAAAACCAAGCAATTGAGCATGTTCACGCAATATGTATGAGTGTGTAGATCCATAATCAATCAAGGAAAGTAATGACAAGGATTGCAAAGTGAAAGTACCTGCGATCACATCCGTGTCATTTCTCCCCTCTCGCTGAGCATACACTCGAGTCTGGCCTCCACCCTCAGGTTGGACAGCCACCACATGTGCCACATTCCTCCCACCATCATCTCTGCGCTGGATATTACCACGGCCGCGCCCACGACCTCTCTCTGGTGCAACAACTCCAAGAGCACGTCCCTGACCACCACCGGCTAACAAAGGACACTCCCTCTTCATGTGATCTGCCGAACCACAATTCCATCACGAATTACCGGTCACTGCCACAGGAGCCTGCACCTCTCTCGCTTCTCGAGGACAATCTCGCCTCAAATGACCACGCGATCCACACGCCCAGCACGTGTTCTGATCAGCTCTCGCCCTGTCTCCCTGAACAGGCGCACCATGCCCTCCACTACCACGCCTGGCAGAAGACTGATACCTCTTATCTCGTCCTTTGTTGTTTCGTCCACCACCAGAACTATACTCAGCAGCTTTCTTGCCCGAGCCTGAACCAGCACTCCTGGAAGACAAACCCACGTTCTGCTCAATGTCCTTCCCCTACTAACCAGCACATCAAAATCCGTGTACTCAGCTGCAAGCATAAAGGTCTTTACGTTCGTCACCAAACCATATCGGAAACGTTCACACCTCTCCCGCTCATCAGGAATAAGCTCAGGTGCGTACTGACTGAGACGGACAAACTGGATCTCGTACTCAGCCACCGTCATGCTTCCTTGTGTAAGAGACATGAACTCCCTTTTTCTTTTCATCTAGGTATCACACACCTAGATACTTCCTCTAGAACGCGTTCAAAAAGAACGTCCAAGTCACATCAGCTTCCTCCATTCCGGAGACAGTGGTCGTCCACTAGGTATACGCATCATCATGTAACAGCGATACCACACAACCTAACTTCTGCACATCATTGCAGTTCATTTGTCCCAATATCCTCTTGGTACTTTCCAACCAAGATTCGAAACCCTCAGCAGACAAACCTCTAAACTCAGTCCCTCCCAGACTGCGCAGACGTTCCAAAGGTAATCTCGCTTTAGCATCACCCTGATGTCCAGCTCCATGAGCTCCAGCTACTGCCGCCTGAAAGGCTCCAGCAATAGCCTGTATCAACACTGTCATGTCAGAAGCAACTTGCCCCTGCACAGCCTCAGGTCCAGCGACCCCAGCACCAACACCAACATTCTCTCCTTCAGCACCACCACCGCCGGGTGGTCCACCACCAGGAGGAGGAGGTATATCCACAACTTTATCAGCATTGACCTCATTCTCGTTCTGAGCCATAGCTCGCGTATTAATTCTCGTCTCTCTACGAGGTCCCATTCACTAAAACAATACAATGACACAATGCAATAAACATAATCAGGCTCAGCAAGGTAAGAAATCCAAGTACTCAAGCTCATTTCCAAATAAAAACAATTCCTTTCATTAGTTTTGATATGGCAATGGGTTCCTCTAACATGCTTCAACACAGCATAACATCACAATTGCAACATACTTACAATTCACACATCAAACTCTCACTTAAAAAGGCATATCATGCAATCACACACACATCACCCACATAACCATTCCCAATTACACGAGGACTCAGCTCTGATACCACCAAATGTAACCCCCTTAGCCCGGCCTAGACGGTTGACCCGAACTACGAAGATTACACGGGGAAAACCAATGTCAACCCGAAAGTCAACCTTGATTAATGACCTTTTTTTTTCTTTTTAATCTTATCTAGATGCACATTAACCTTAAGCGTACCCTTGAGAAAAGCATACTTGAAAAGCACATCGATCGGAAAGCAATAAGGGACTCAATTGCACAACATACAAAAGTTAGGGACTAAATTGTAATTTCTGGAAAGATGGAGGGCTTAACTAATTTTAAGATTACCAAAACTTAATTAGTCATATTACATGCTTCCCTATCAAATTTCACTTTAAACGGACATCTCAAACTCAAGCAATTGCAAATATAATTTTCAGGACTAAAATGTAAAGCTTGCAAACCCCAAAACCATTCAAATCAGTGCCCAACAGTCATCTGTTTCGGAACGGGGTTGACCGTTCCGAAATGCGGGTTCGTTTCGAGACCTGTATCAGAACAGGGCCTGGCAATGGCCAAAATGTTTCGGAACGGCCCTATCCGTTTCGATACACGAAGGCCATTACATGCCCCCGTTTCGAAACGCTAGTGCCCGTTCCGATACGGATTGCCCAGAAATTGCATAATTTGCTGGTTTTACTTACTTTAAACCACTCAAACACACCCTAATGACTTCCTAATCATGCAAACATGTCATCATGCAATTAAATTACATGTTTGCAACACCGAAACACATTCATGGCATTAATCAAGGAAATCCACGAGTCTATAGGCATGCATCCTAATATCCAAAGCCAAACAACCATCAAAGCATCAAAACATGCATCAAAATGGCCATTTACAAATCTAAATCATTTAAGGCATCATGCCACAACTAGGGAGTCCAAAACATCTCCCAAAAACACATCCTAGGTTCCCATTGCCAATATATCAAAAACTAATAATGTTGTGAAAACATCACCATACATGAGCTTAGCTTTCCCTTGGATTCTTAGCCTCCTTGCTGCTCTCAAACACCTCAATTATCTGCATTATTGGTTCAAGAGAGAGTGCGTAAGCACAAATGCTTAGTGAGGCATGCTCTAAAGAAACAACACAATAATGCATTGTATAAAACACTTTACACAAAGCCTTTTAACACCTAAACATCATTTCTCATGCAACAATGCATACACATCAAGCATCTCATGCTTCATTAACATCAACATGTCATATTGGCTTCCAAGTGATAAACCATAACCTTTTACAACTTAAAATACAATTGGATACGCGGATTACAAGCGTTGTCCCATACGCTTCATACACACTACCGAACACACAAGGTGGAGTTTACCAATACAATCACAACCCCTCAACATCCGTGATGGAGTTTAACGGTACAATCTTAACCCCTCAACATCACTCGTCGGTAGTTGTATAACATCACTAACGAGAACACGGAACACTCAACACAAGATCCACACATGGACTTTTAACCACCATTGTGATCTTAAACATCTCGTTAGTGTACTTGGATGGAGTTTACGGTACAATTACAACCCCTCAACATCCAAGGCGACTTTATTCACGGTGCACCCAATCCTATAGCCGGCTAACTATATCCGATTCAAGTACTTTAAAACCAACACATCACTTGCCAATATACATCGTTTATCATCAATAATCCACTGTTTTAAAGCATTAATCAAAGCCATTAAACCATCATGCATCACTATGCATCAAAACCACATTTACCAATATCAAACAAAGGATCTCTTACCTTGAGCATCCTTCAACATATGGCTTTCAAAACCAGCATTAATCATGCTAAAACATGCTTTCAAAACAGAATTTAAACATGCAAATTAAATACAATGCATCCAACCAACTCATGGTTCATCAAAGAGAGAGTTCTCCTGAAAACTTACTCTTGAGCTTAGTTAAGTTGATTAGACTTAAACTAAGCTCCCAAACCTTCAAACATTCGATACAAAGCTGGAAATCCAACTCCACTCACCAATTCCGTTTCGTAAGCTTGCTGAAACGTCGTTCAAGCCTCCGGATCAACACCACAAGGATCCGAAGATGTCTCCCATGTTTTAAGCACATCAAAGCAGAGGATTAATGCATCGTCATGCATTAAAATCTTCAGCCATTACACCTAAACTCGTTGCTCTCACCAAAACTAACATTTTGGCTACCAAACACAACCGAAATCACTTCCAAACTCCTCCACAACAATACCCAGCCAAGATCCATCACTTCTAAACATTCCTAAACATCAATTAACATCCAAAAAGAACCTAAACTCGTCCTTATACCTCCAGCTATAACAGAACACCAAGATCGCCCCAAAAACCACCATTTTCATAAGCAAAAACTTAGGAAATTCAACCTATTCGGGATTGCATTGATCAAACCTCAATTACACATCATTAAACATCCAAAATACATTTAAAATCCATCTCAATACAGAGCCCAAACAATCAACACGAATTTCTTCAAGATTTCTTCCAAATCTTGAGTTTTAAGCCAAAATCAAGTTCATAACATTAAATTCATTTTTAAAACTTAATTTAAGGATTGAGAACTTGGGAATTTCAGTAAAGAACTGGGTATTTAGAGGAGAAGAACATCCTTACCTCTAAATGTAGATTTCTCCTTGATTAGAGACAATTTCCTTGAAAATCCAATAAGCAAAACAATAGAATTTGATGTAGAAAGGATTAGGAATCAATTGATGATTGAAACCTCATCATTTGGTGTGAAAATCAAAAGAAATGTTGCTGTAGAAATGTGTTTGGCTGAGGGAATTTTGAGAGAAAATGAGATGAGAATGTTTTAACAAAAGTTAGTTATGAAATCTCAAAATATGGTTTTCCACTTTTCATTTAATTGATTAAACATTAATTAAATCATTAAAATCTAAGAAAAATCTGGAGAAATCCTTTATTGGGTAAATTAGCTCCTTAAAGATTCAAAGTTTCAATCCTTACAAAACAGTCACCACTGAACTTTTCAAAAATCGCATTTTAGTCACTATTTCAAAATGTCGCACTTCCAAACCTTATTTTGTAAAATTGATTGCACCACTCTCCAATATATATTAAAAGAGGATTTTTAGATATTTTTCCATATTTTTAAATCATCCCGAACTAGGCTTTCCCTAAAACCATCTTTTATATTTGAACCGAAAATCAGATCGATCCAGTTCAGACCCTAAACTTCCAAGCCCAAAATTGGGGTGTTACATACCTTCTCATTAAATTCTAGTCGTTGGGGTTGTTGTCATCTTAAATATAGTCGTTGGGATGCAATCTTCCCATCATAAATGCACTTCTACAACTACTCGTTTCGAAACACATGTACATGTTTCGAAACAGACCAAAATAGAAATAGTCGTTGGGGTGTAATTAAGAGACTGTATCGAAACGGATACGATCATTTTGATACTGCTAAGAGCTCGTTCCGAAACGTGCTTGTTGTTTTTTCGAAACATTTTGACACTGTCAAAACCCGTATCGAAACGTGATATATCATTTCGATACATCTTAACCGTTTTGTAAAAGTTAGTTATAAAATTGAAATGGTCATAATTTTGAATCCAAGTTTAAATCTCATTTCGAAATGTTTGAGGTCGTTTCGATACTGCCGTATCGAAATAGATCTACTCGTTCAGTTGTTCTTCATTCGTTTCGAAACATGGGGTCATATTTACGAGAGGACTCGTTCCGAAACAAATGTTCACAGTTTCAAAACGTTTCGAAACGCCTAAGGGTTGTTTCGAAATGGTGACTCGAAAACCACTCTTTTGACTTGTAAAATACTTAGAAAATTTTGTATAAACATTTGGTTTTGACTTGACAACTTTACTTAAAAGTTTTGGGAAGTTTTGAGGATTTAAAAATTTGTTTTCTATTTTCAATTTAGTCCTTAAATCCTTCGTTATATCAAAATCAATTCTTTGGTTTTACAATCTCCCCCTTTTTGATATAATAAAACTAAGTATAAATTTTTAAGTGTGAAATATTTGAAAAACTTTTAACTCCCCCTCAAATTAAGATAGGTTTTAAAGTTTTGAAAAGTTGAAATTTAAAGCACTTGAAACTTAAAACCAACTTAAAAACACTTAGGCTCTTAGGAATTACTTCTCCCCCTTTTTGTTAGATCAAAATATATAATCAAGGCTTAAATGAGAATAAAAGAGACATTAAAGCATAATCCAAACAACATATTTGGATAGATATCATTAAGTTCATGAAACAAATTCAAACATAAATCAAACTAAAATCTTAAAAGACAGAAAATCAAAGCATAAGTCTTATAACAAAACAAAGAAAGGTGCATGAACTCAATCCTAATATGACAAAATAAGATTATATGCAATAAGCCTAGGGTGCCTCATCGTCGCCATCGCTTCCAATGTCATCCAAGAAATCATCCTTATCTTTCTCTTGATCCTTGCGAAAGTGCCTCCAATCACCATAGAAGTTGGAGAAGGAGAGATCCATGGATGATTGTTGGGTCTCAAGAGCGGTAAGACGATTTCTGTTGCCAAGAACAAGATCCTCCAAGGATTGTAAACGAGTGTTGATAGCAGCAAATCCCAAAGCCATGTTTGTGTCCATGGTGTTAAACCTTTCGGTGAGGAAGGCCATGAGAACATCATTGTTAGGAGCCACAATGGGAGCTCGAACCTGTGGTTCAGGCTCTACATGAGGTGCTTGAGCTCTACGATCGACTCGAATCAATTCACCAAGTGTGTATCGAAATTCAGATCTTACAAGAGAAGATTCACCAAGCTTTTGCTTTTATGGTTCTAGAAAATCGTAAGAGACATCGAGACCAATGCGAACAAAGATGTAGCTCAAAATTGTCCCACAAGTGAATGTTGTCACTGAATTTTCATCCCTTTTTATTTCTTTTATCATTATTATTATTATTATTGTTATTATTATTTAGTAAGATAAAGACCAAAAATAAAATGCAACAAAAAAGGTCCATTTGAATTAAATAAGGTGCTCAAATAAGCCCACTTAAATTAAATATATGATATAATAAAATCCACCCCAAAATATAATAAGAGAACCCATTTTTGTTTTAGGCCCAAACTAACCCATTTATATAGTTTTTTTTTTCAGGTTCAATTAAGGTCGTTGGATCTAGGGCATTAAGGATCAAGGGACCAGATTGGATCAAGCAAAAAGGGGAGGGGGAAATGGGTACCAGTCCGCGCCGCCACACACCTAGCGCGTGCGCGTCACGCGCACGAGGCTGGTGTCCCAAATCCTCAATTCGAAGACTGGTTGGGCCGACTGCCAACCTTCTCCAGTCGTTACGAGGCCATGGCGGCCGCCGTGAAGGGTGACAGTCGACTCTCCTCGGCCGTTCGGTTCTGTTACCGCCGACCTCGCCCCTTGCCATCGCCGTTAGCTCGCCCATTTGGGGGGAAAAGGGTTCAAACCCTAATTTAATCTTAGGGGGAAAATCCCAAACTTCGAGCCAATTAGGATGAAATTTTGCTCAATTCTCAATGGGTCAATGCTGTTGATATTAGATGGATTGTAACCCCCTCGTCCCGGTCTGAACGCTTGACCGGTCCGAGCGGGTTACACGGGGATAACCGAGGCGAAACCCGTTAAGGCTTCACTTCGGTTACCGACCCTAGAAAACTTTTCATTTATTATTATCTTATCTAGATGCATTAATATGTCCTATGTGAAACAACAACAGCGGAAGAAAACAAGCGAGGCAAACGACCAAGAAGCAGATCAAAAATAGCCCATTTTAACTTAAACTGCAGGCCGTATCGAAACGCCCAAAGGGTGTATCGATACGCCTTGACTAGGTCAACTGGCCAAAGTCAACCCGAGGAGACCGTATTGAAACGGTTGTCGACCGTATCGATACGCCCTCATCGGTCAACATCTCGTGGTCAACGCTACGAAGCCCGTTCCGAAACGCCTAGGACCGTTTCGATACTCTAAATTTCTCGTCAAAATCTCAGATTTCCAGTAGCAAAAGCGTATCGAAACGCCCCCTTAGCGTACCGAAACACTTGGCCTGAAACAAGGGAACCGTATCGAAACGAGACCAACCGTTTTGATACACCTGCTGCGAACAGACAGGTTTTAGCTGGTTTATGGCACAAGGCTGCCCAAAACACCAACTAAAACCTCCCACAACCAAACATACAATAACTCTAGATGCAAGGCACCCTATACAACATACTTAACACCCATCAAACATGTAAAAGCCATACAATCCAAGTATCATCAAATCAACAAGAGAAGCATACATAGAATTCATGGTTTCATGCCTTAGACAAAAACATACACTTAAGCATTCAAGAGAGGGGCACAAGGCCAACATACTAGGCATAAGCAAGCCTTAAACATATCATCCACATAACAAGGAGTCTAACATGCTCCTAAAACAAAATAACCACATAAGTCCCCATTGCTTGACTATTACATCATTAACTTAAAATAGTTCATACTTGAGGTTAGCACAAGCTCAACTAGCGCACTTGGAGGCCCTCTCCTTGCACAAGCAACCCACGAACTAAGGATCTACATTGTTGAACAAAATAGATCGTAAGCATAAAGCTTAGTGAGAGTAAGCTCATAAAACAAACCTCGACCATGCAGGGTCCAAGCACGAGCATACAACCAAGGTAGAATGCATGATCTTACCTTTGAAGCCACAAGAGCCAAAATATATATGATGCATGAACATAAACTCAATATTATGCCATGCTCAACAAGTCCATAAACACAACGTGTAGAAACACATATATCAATGTATAAGCAACACAATCCACAAATCCGTATTGGCACCTAGCTATGACCTGAATACGCGAATAATTGTTGGAACTCACATCCAACCACAACCATTACCTTACGGTGGGATTACACTCATCACCGTTTCACACGGAGGGGATTCCACTCATCCTCACGGCCCGTCGATGGGATTCCACTCATCACCGACTAACATATATATAAGAGGATTTCCGGGCGAACCCGTACTCCATCTTGATGACTACCATCACCAAGACCACGCACGCATTTTGACTCGCGTGTGCACACTAAACATCCTAATGATTGATCATTGTACTCAAGCATACTGGTGTCAATACTAAACATAATTCATAACCATTCACAACACCATTTCATATCAATTTCCGTGCTTAGCACGTACTCACCATGACTTACCGTCATGCACAAACCACATGCATATAACAATGCATCACAACCATGCCTCAACACACATGTATAACACAATATACATAACCACCATAATCACAATTAAACTCGAGGCATACTCAACAATTAAAGTTCAACCAAAGTCTCTGACTAAAGCTTGGGATTAGACTACCAATCTAATCCCAACTCTAGGTGGGTATACCAAGCCCAACCTAGTACACATGCTTGAACCAACCTTTGAAATTCAATTTAAAACGTAGAACCACTCACCGACTATCCAAGCTCAACCACACTAGCCGATCAAGCTCCAAACGGTTCCGGGTTCGTTCCCGAGGCTTCACCAACACAAATCCTTGCTTCTAATCATCCCAACACAATCAAAACAACTACAAATCAGTCCACAAATCAATGTAGCAACCCGGAACACAAACCAAGCACAAAACACAAGATTTCAAGATAAAGACAATCCCAAAAATCCTCATTCCCGAGCAGCCCTAAAGCACATCAAAAACCCATTGATTCTAACACTTACATTACTCCCAAAAGCTTCTAAAACAACCCTTATACATAGTCTAACCATCAGCCAAAAAATTTCCACATTAAACACCCCCAAAACTCAACCTAAAACCCTTCAAAAACCTCCATAAAACCCAATTTTGGGAATCATCATAAAACCTTGTAAAAATAAAGTATGTTGGACCTTATAAGATGCTTTTAACTTATCTAACAACATTAAATTAAAAACTCATCTAAAGGTTATTAAAATTTGGATTTTTATCTTCAAAACTTAAAAACTAAAAATGTAAAAACAATGAGCTTTCATGAAAATAAAGGTATGAGCTTGTAGAGGAAAGAGAGGGCAAGTCAAAAGTGGTTTGGGTGTTTTAAAAATTCTCCAACAATAATAAAGAAAGATGATGGAATAGTGAACACAATGGTGAAGGGGTTTTTCACGTTAGAAAGGCTTAAAGGTAGAAGATGATGAATAGTTTGGGTGTTTTGAAATAAGAGTGTTTTTATTTTACAAGTCTCAATAATTATAAGATTGCCATTAATGAGATGGCAATCTCCCAATTCCTAAAATCCATGGGATTTGGGTTTGAAATCAAAACAAGCCCAACAAAAAATATTTGTTTTGAAAACACGAGGACCAAAATATTATTTTAATATTTTAAATACACCAGACCCCCAAACCCAGGTGTTACATGGATGATTTTTAGGGATGAATTTCGTAATTTTGTCCCCGGATTAGCTTGATTTCTAAGCACCCAAAACCCTATAAATTGAGATTCTTTTCCTCTTTGTTCTACACACTTGATCACCTGGAAAAAAGCCAAAAGAGCTAAAAAAGAATTCCAAAAAATTCTTAAGAGTTGCTGGAAATTTTGGAGTTGAAGTTCGAGCTTGGGGGCAATTTTTCAGAAGCAATTGGGAGCGTTTTGAGAAGTTCATATTCGAGTTCTTCGGTCGTCTTTTCGGTTGTGTTCTTGAAGTCGGAAAATTGTTTCGTGATTCCGGTAATGTTTTCGTTTTAAATTTTTGTTTATTTTTTGGTTTGATCTTTAAAAAATTGCATGCTTTTAAAAAATGTTGTTAAGAGTGTTTTGATCTTTAGAAATGTAGGAATGAATTTTTTTTGAGTTAATGATAAAATGCAAGAATAAAAAATAGTTAATGTGGTTTTATTTAAAAAACATAAAGTTAGGGATTTAATTAGGAAAAATAATAATAAAAATGTAAAAAAGGGGTCTTGGCTTTTAAAAAAATATAAAAAGTAAAAAAAAAAGAAATAAAGGTTTTTCAAAAGAAATAAAAAAAGGGAAAAACACAAAAGAATTGCTTGCTTGTTTTTAGAAATAGGTTGAAACTTAGGTCTAGGTTCTAAAGCTTAGATAGAGACGTGTTTGTTAGAAAATTTAGTTCACAAAAATAAAATACACTTAAGAAAACTTAAACTTTTAATTAGGAATAAAAGACTTAGACGTTTTTAGGGTTTTTAAATAATTGAACTTAGAATAAATATAAAATGCTCAACGAACTAAATTTTCATGTTGTTTGAAAAAGTGAAATTAATTTAACGCGGTTTCTTATCAAACAAGAATGACGGGTTAGCGCAGGAAATGTTGGCAGTGATTAAAGTTCATCTTCCGGGCGATAAGGCCGTTAAAATAGACTAATATTTATTAAACGGGAAAATAAAGTCGAACATTTGTGAACTTGCAAATTCCAGTTTTCAAAACAATTTTAAAATCAATTAGGTACCAATTTTGGGCGTCGTGGGGGTGCTAACCCTTCCCCACGCGTAACCGACCCCTGAACATGTTTTCTTGTTTTTCGTAGACAAAAACTGTTGTTTTTTAAAACAAAACGTTTTTTTTTAAATAATCCTGTTTTAAAGTGATCCAATCGCACTTTTTCAAAAAGATTGGTGGCGACTTTGTTTTTTTAAAAAGTTTTCCAAAAAGTCAAAACTCCTAAAAAGGGTTGCGACATCTTGGCGACTCTGCTGGGAACATGTTTTTGTTTTTTTTTAAATAAAAACAAAAGAGGGTCAGGCCACAAATTGGTTTTAAATGGTTTTCAAAAAATGTTTTTTAATATGGAATTTGCAAGTTCATAATAGGTTCAATTTATTTGTCCGTTTAAATGAATATAACTCCATTTTATGCATCTAAGACTTAATTCCATGCTCTGTTCCCAAGCTTTGTCTCGTTCGTTTAAGTGGGGGGAATACGCTTTGCTCATGTAAGAATATTGATTCTTCGTATGAGCCTAGCAAGTACCTTCTGGACTCATTCCCTTGTCTTCGTAAGGATATTGATTCTTTGAGAAGGCATCGATGGTGAGTCCTCCTGAGTTAAACTCGATTCGTTTGAAGCCTGTAATGGGTGAGAATCGAGGGCCTTACTACCCTTACTAGGGGACAGTAAGGAAAGCTCGGGTACCTTTTTAGAACCAAACCAAGTTTGAGAATCTAGAGCCTACCCCTAATAGAGCCATGCGGAAAGCCTAGGATGTTGAGTCGCAGGAATAATTCGTGGAGACATGTCCTGAAATGTTGGAATGCCGACCCATAATTATTATGCAATTGAATTATTTTGGATCTTTTAGGTTTCCTTTCTTTTTTAAAAAAGATTACTAACCTTTTTGTGTGTGAGTTTTGTTTTGTTTTTGTAGCATATTTATTTATTGCTAACCTTTTGTGTGAGAGTTTTGTTTTGTTTTTGTAGCATATTTATTTATTGCATGCATCCTATATCTAGAGGGAATCGATTTAAAAGCATGTTGCTCAATCAGAGAAAGCTTTTGCCATGGATGGAAGTTACCTAAAGGAGGATGACAAAGTGCAAACAATGAGAATTTGTCGAATGATCACGCGGAGGAAACATCGAAGTATGCTCACATCAGCACCAAGCATAATATTAAAAGTCGCAAGAGCAATAGGACCACTTCGATGGTCCCACCAAGCAGAATTTGAAAAATGATCTTTGGTCTACTCGAGTTAGGGGTAACGTCAAAAGGACCCAGGAGCGAGACGAGTTTGATAAGAGCATCACATCCTAAATTGAAGACGTATCTAAGCATGTGACGTCAAGAAGCTACATTTCTTCGCCTCGTGTAAGATCGACAAAGTGGGACCAAGGCTTCAAAGGTTGACCGAGAAGTATTTGTAAGACCTTTGTCATCCAATGAAAGCTACGTCTAAAAGCAACACCTTAATAGAATCAATGACCCTTCGCTTGCATTCATGCTCTTGCATACATACATTTGCTTTCATGCATTTTTTTGTTTGCATTAAATAATGTTTTGATCATTGCATTCATACATGTATAATCACGGATTAATTTTGGAAAATTCCATTTAAGTAGTAAAGATCCCGCGCAAACACGACTCGAGCCATGAACACTGAGGAAAGATTGACAACTCTGGAAGCAAATCAGAAGAGCATCCATGATAAGTTTGAGAAAATGGTAAATGATCTGAAGAAGGAGATTGAGATATCACAACGGAAAATAGTCAGTCAAATCGCAGCCATGTTTGGGTTGAAAGACCCTGAAGCAAGTGAAGACACCAACACTTTCTCGGGTATAGCTTTTGTACATTCACGGATGCAAAATGAAGTGATTTCATCTAAAGTAAAGATCTTGCCCAATTTCATAGAATCTTTTGCCCGTACTGAAGACAACACCGATGAGGTTCACAGCTACGAGACGCCTGACTTTGATGAAAAAACTGACAAGGCAAAGGTCTAGAAGAAATGGGAAGACCACTACAAGAAGTTAGAGGAAATGATTAGATCTTATCAAGAATTAAGCATTTATGGTGCCATGGATGCAAGGGATTTGAGTCTAGTTTCTGACCTGGTGGCTCCTCCAAAGTCCAAGGCCCCTAGCTTTGAAAAGTATAACGGAACTACATGCCCATTGGCACACTTGACTATGTACTGCCGGAAAATGTCACCACATTTAGAAAACGAGAAGTTTTTGATCCATTGTTTCCAAGAAAGTCTATATGGGTATGTTATCCGATGGTATGCTCAACTGAGTCGGGTCAACATACGCACTTTGAGAGATCTGCCGAAAGCTTTCCTCAAACTGTACGAGTATGTGACAGATATGGCCCTAAGCAGGATCGCACTACAGAATTCGGAATAAAAGCCCAATGAGAGCTTCCTCTAGTATGCCCAGAGATGGCGTGATGTGGCAGTTCAAGTTCAACCTTCGCTGTCAGAAAATGAGGTTACTCCAATGTTTGTGGAGACTATAAATGGGCCCCTCTATGACTACATGTTAAATCACGCCACCGAAGGTTTTGTAGACATGGTCATGAATGGAGAGTTGATATTGGCAGCCATCAGAAGTGGAAGACTCGAGACAAAAGAAGACGACGAACGTGTTTAGAGTTTTGTCACGAAGTCGTTGGAGGCAAGATTGGCCAGGATTTGTGCTTTCATGGAATAATGCTTAATTTTCTCTAGACAGTTGGGATCATGCTTAGAACCAACCCTTTTGCTTTTGCCCGCGAGCATTAGAGATCTTTTGTAAGGGTTTCTATGTCAATTTACTTGTTTAGAGATGCATTTTTTTTCTTTCAAGTGGCAAACATTTCTCATTTGTGTTTCATCCTTTATTTTCATTCTTCATCCATTTCTTTCCAAGAATACATATTCTTTACAGAGTCCCTATTATTGATTGTATGAATGATTCTTGAGTCTAATCCCGAGATAGAGGGGCAAAATGTGTGTTCAGGTTTAATATACAGATTTTGAGTAAATTTTCCTCTTAGACATTGTTTTTAGGGTCCTTGAATAAAGTGATAACTCTAAAACATCTACCAACTGAAGATTGATTTTCTTCTATGATGTTTGTGTGTGAAATGACATTTGGCATTCCTTCATTTTCTTTCACAAAAAAGAAAATCCATTCGTTTTCCCCCTTTGAGCCTGATATTATTTTTCTTGTGTTTAAACCCTAACCAAGGATCACTCCCCACACTGGGGGCAAAACGATGAAAATTGCAAAGGAAAACACGACGAATTAAGTAAATGTCCTAAACTGTAAATGAAAAGGACACAAAAAGGAAAAACAAGAAAAAGGAAAAAAAGAAAAGAGAAGAAAAAGAAAGGAAAGAAAAAAGAAAAAAAAGAAGAAAAGAGAAGGTAAGAGAAGAAGAAAAAAGAAAGTTGAAGAGTGAAGGAAGATCTGAAACAAATCCTTCAAATGAGACATGTAAAGGAAATTAACTCTAGGGTGAAAACCCAAAATGGGCAGTGTAGAGTGATCCAAAGAATAAAAGAAGAAGAACGAAGATTTCATCAAGAAAAGTTGATCATTGGTTTAATCACCTTAAAATATGAATTTGAGCCTTTATATCTTTTATTTGGCAGCCCGGGCCTAGCCTACATTACAAGCCTTAAAAGACTATTTGGATCACACATGAATATTTGAGAAAAGGAGTTCGTCTTTAGAACACATTCCGCCTAATTGAGTTAACCTTTCTTCAGGGAACTCGAGCTTCTAATGTTTGATTGAGATTAGAAAAGTGGGAAATTTAAATTTGGGAAGTGTGTAAGTAAAAGAGAGCCAACAAAAAGTGGGGCACTATCCGATTGATGGATTCTTGAATCATTCATGATTTGAATTTTGGGGCATCTGACTTTGCCTTATTCTTGTGTTTGCCATGACTATTTTTCTTTTAAGATCCCCATTTTTAACCTTTTCTTGCGTTTGTTATGATTGTTTCCTTTGAACTATCATTTCTAGCCTTTTATTGCATCTTACAAGTAGGCTGACATAGATTCATGAAAAACAAAAGATTTCTTGGTATTGATCTCAACTATAGGAGACGATGAATGAATGTTTCCATCACTTCAGAAAACAATTTTTTTTGAATGGGGGCATCACCTTGCATGAGAAGGTAAAATGAAGAAGCACATACGTTGAAGAGTTTGAAGTGGGTCGTGTTGTCAAGAAAGATCCACGTATAAGATGAAAAAGCTCAGAAGCATGAAAAGAGATATAATTGCACTTGGTAAGCAAATGATGCCATTAGATTGGGGCAGTCTATAGGCCCTCGGTATTAATAGGCGTGAGAAGAAGAGATTAAAGCCTCAACATCATTCGAAGATATTCAAGGTGGAAATAAGCTTTCACATGCAAGCAATTCAAGATGTCCTGCATGGGCAAGAATTTGAGAATTCACATGAAGCATTGAAGATGCTTTGATAAGGGGCATATGAAGACTTGAAGCTTTTAAGACCACACAAGGAAGCCTTTCACTCAACATTGATGTATCAACTACAATGATAGTAGATCTTGAGACATTTGCCTACGAAGATTGAATGTTTTCGATGAATTAAAGAGATATGAAGAATGAGAATGGCGAAGCAATGACAATTGAAGGAGTCTATCCTTCCAACCAAGAGTACAAGATCACTGAATTAAGTGAGCAAAGATCTGATATTTTCCATGAGTCGAAAAAATACAGAGAAAAAGTATAACTGCTTATCTAGATTGAGCGAGAAAACGTGCGGAAAAATTAATTCTGAGAAAATAATTCCAAAAAGCAAAAGAAATGAGACATGCATTCATATTTTAGACATCCCTAGGGGCATACACATCATAATTGCATTGTATATCACATTTTTAGGTACACGAAGGACCTTTCAGCAAAAGAACTCGCCTACCCGTTCAGGCGCAAGGAGAATGGGAGCTACTTATCTATTCAAGCATATGGAGAATAGAGCCCGCTTATTCATCCAAGCGTAAGGTGGATGAAGCACTTTTTGGAACCTGCTTATTCATCCAAGTATGAGGAGAATGGAACCCCTTTTTAGAACCCGCTTATTCATCCAAGCATAAGGAGGATGAAGTTTTTTCAGAAGATTCGCCTAACCGTTTAGGTGTAAGGAAAATGGAGGTTGCTTATTCATCCAAGCATAAGAATGATGAAGTTTTTTAGAAGATTCGCCTAGCCATTCAGGCATAAGGAAAATGGAGGTTGCTTATTCATCCAATCATAAGGAGGATGAAATTTTTTCAGTAGATTCGCTTATCCGTTCAAGCGTAAGGAGAACGGAGTTCGCTTATTCATCCAAGCATAAGGAGGATGAAATTTTTCCAGAAGATTCGCTTATTCGTTCAGGCGTAAGGAGAACGGAGTTCGCTTATTCATCCAAGTACAAGGAGAATGAAATTTTTTAGAAGATTCACCTATCTGTTCGGAAGGAAAGAGAATGTTTGCTTATTCATCCAAGCATGAGGAGGATGAAATCTTTTAAGGTTTTGCTTATTCATCCAAGCATAAGGAGGATGAAATCTTTTGAAGTCTATTTGCTTATTCATCCGAGTATAAGGAGGATGAAATCTTTTAAGGTTTTGCTTATTCATCAAAGCATAAGGAGGATGAAATATTTTGAAGTTCGTTTGCTTATTCATCCAAGCATAAGGTGGATGAAATATTTTGAAGCATGTTCGCTTATTCATCCAAGCATAAGGGGGATGAAATTTTTTAGAAGAATCCGTCTATTTGTTTAAGCATTTGGGAGAATAGAGCCCAGTTCAACAATTCAGGCATTTGGCAGAATAAAACCCAGCTCAGCTATTCGAGCGTAAGGAGAATAGAATCAGCCTATATGTTTGAGCATGGAACCCAAATCAACAATTCGAGCATTTAGGAGAATAGAACCCAACTCAGCTATTCGAGCGTAAGGAGAATAGAATCAGCCTATCTATTTGAGCATGGAACCCAGCTCAGTTATTCGGGCATTTGGGAGAATATAACCCAGCTCAGCTATTCGAGCATAAGGAGAATAGAACCAGCCTATTCGTTCGGGCGTTTGGAGAATGGAATCCGCTCATCTATTTGGGCAAAAGGAGAATAGAACCAGCCTATCTATTCGGGCGTTTGGAGAATGGAATCCGCTCATCTATTCGGGCTTCTGGAGAATAGAACATGCCTATCCGTTCGGGCAACAGGAGGATGGAGCCAACCAGAAAATCGGTGAAAATCATTGCCTTTTGGTCTTTTCTTTATCCCTGTTGCATAGAGATAAGCAAAGAGGGGCAATTGTTGTTACTAAATTTTCACCCATTTTTATTTTATTATTATTATTATTATTATTATTATTATTATTATTATTATTATTATTATTATTATTATTATTTAGTAAGCTAAAGCCCAAAAATAAAATGCAACAAAAAAGGTCCATTTGAATTAAATAAGGTGCTCAAATAATCTCACTTAAATTAAATATATGATACAATAAAATCCACCCCAAAATATAATAAGATAATCCATTTTTGTTATAGGCCCAAACTAACCCATTTATATAGTTTTTCAGGTTTAATTAAGGCTGATGGATCTAGAGCATTAAGGATCAAGGGACAAGATTGGATCAAGCAAAAAGGGGGGAATGGGTACCAGCCCGTGCCGCCACGCGCCTGGCGTGTGCGCATCATGCGCACGGTGCTAGTGTCCCAAATCCTCAATTCGAAGATTGGTTGGGCCGACTGTTGGCCTTCTCCCGCCGTCCTGAGGCCACGTCGGACGTCGTGAAGGGTGTCGGTCGACTTGCCTCGGCCGTCCAGTTCTGTTGCCGCCGACCCTGCCCCTTGCCGTCGTCGTTAGCTTGCCGATTTGGGGGAAAAGGGTTCAAACCCTAATTTAAACTTAGGGTAAAATCCAAAAATTCGAGCCAATTTGGATGAAATTTTGCTCAATTCTCAACAGGTCAATGCTATTGATATTAGATAGATGATTTTTAGGGATGAATTTCGTGATTTTGTCCCAAGATTAGCTTGATTTCTAAGCACCCAAAACCCTATAAATTGAGCTTCTTTTGCTCTTTGTTCTA
Source organism: Hibiscus tridactylites (assembly GCA_958450335.1). NCBI lineage: Eukaryota > Viridiplantae > Streptophyta > Magnoliopsida > Malvales > Malvaceae > Hibiscus > Hibiscus tridactylites. Next base: position 37,925,729 of record OY288280.1, read on the forward strand.
CACACTTGATCATTTGGAAAAAAGTAAAAAGAGCTAAAAAGGAATTCCGAAAAATTCTTAAAAAAATCTTAAGAGTTGCAGGAAATTTTGGAGTTGAAGTTTGAGCTTGGGGGAAATTTTCTTGAAGCAATTGAGAGTGTTTCGAGAAGTTCGTATTCGAGTTCTTCGGTCGTCGTTTCGGTTGTGTTCTTGAAGTCGGAAAATCGTTTCACGATTCCGGTAATGTTTTCGTTTAAAATTTTCGTTTATTTTTTTGGTTTGATCTTTAAAAAATTGCATGCTTTTAAAAAATGTTGTTGAGAGTGCTTTGATCTTTAGAAATGTAGGAATGAATTTTTTTAAGTGTTAATAATAAAATGCAAGAATAAAACATAGTTAATGTGGTTTTATTTAAAAAAAAACTTAAAGTTATGGATTTAATTAGGAAAAATAATAATAATAAAGGCTAAAAATATAAAAAGGGGGTCTTGGCTTTTTAAAAATATAAAAAGTAAAAAAAAGAAGAAATAAAGGTTTTTCAAAAGAAATAATAAAAAGGGGAAAAACGCAAAAGAATTGCTTGCTTGTTTTTAGAAATAGGTTAAAACTTAGGACTAGGTTCTAAAGCTTAGATAGAGACGTGTTTGTTAGAAAATTTACTTCACAAAAATAAAATACACTTAAGCAAACTTAAACTTTTAATTAGGAATAAAAGACTTATACGTTTTTAGGCCTCAACGCACTAAATTTCCATGTTGTTTGAAAAATTGAAATTAATTTAATGCGGTGTCTTATCAAACGGGAATGACGGGTTAGCGCCAGAAATGTTGGCGGTGATTAAAGTTTATCTCCCGGGAGATAAGGCGGTTAAAATAGACTAATATTCATTAAACGGGAAAATAAAGTCGAACCTTTGTGAACTTGCAAATTCTAGTTTTGAAAAAAAAATTAAAATCAATTAGGTACCAATTTTGGGCTTCGTGGGGGTGCTAACCCTTCCCCACGCGTAACCGACCCCCGAACCTTTTTTCTAGTTTTTCGTAGACCAAAATCGTTGTTTTATTAAAACAAAATGTTTTATTAAAATAATCCTTTTTAAAGTGATCCAATCACATTTTTCAAAAAGATTGGTGGCGACTCCATTTTTTAAGTTTTCCAAAATGTCGAAGCTCCTAAAAAGGGTTGCGACAGTGAAGGAGGTGATGGAGTCGGATAGACGATTCCTTACTTGATGGACCATCTCGGCAAACATGATCTTCACCAAGTTAGGTTGCTGAGCTTTTCGGAAACACTCAAGCCAAAAGGTATCAACTTGGCGGATGTGGGCAAATTTACCTCCGGATGGGCGAAAGAACCATGAGATGATTAGGTGCAAGATACGGTCATGGGCATCCAAGGTAAGAACCGATCTGGTTTGAGATCCAAAGTGAGTTTCATCCTCAATTCCCTCATCAACAAACCCAAGGATGTTCACCAAGGTGGATGGAATAATGCGGAACTTCTTGCCCAAGATGTAAGACTCAATGGCTATGACTTCGGAACCATATTCTTGTAGACGATGTCGGGAATGTTCATGAAGCTTAGGAAACTCCATTGTGTCAAAAGAGGTAGGTACTTGAAGTAGAAGCGCTCGGAGTTAAGGAATGACATGTCTACAACACGCTCTCAGTGAACAATGGCATCTTGAAGAATTTTAAAACGATTCTTAGCATCTTGATTTCTAAGACTCTTGGAATAGAGGATGGTAGGGTTAGGACGAATGTTGTCACCGGGGTTCGAACCTTGACCCCTTCAATCTTTATATTCTCAGAATCCATTAAAAACACCTAAAAATAAAACAAGGAAGAAAATTTAAGTGTATGCATTAAATCCTAATTCGATCCAATAAGAATCCCATTAAGGTTTTTAAAGACACTTTGAAAGTATATACATAAAAACAAAATTTGGATGAAAACAAATTTGAAAAATAGTGTTAAAAATACGATTAAAATAAAATATATTCAAACAAAAAAATTTGAGATTTTGAAAAAAAAAATTACAAGTTTTTGAAAACCCATAATGTAAAACAAGTATACTACACAAAGCTATAATTTATTAACATAGTACTCGAACGAAATCAAAAGAAAAAGTAAAAATAGAAAATACCTCAAATATGGGATTTTGGAGGAATTGGTGGATGAAATTGCACCAAATTGATGAAGCTTGCTTAGATTTACGTTTAGGAGTAAAAGCCCTCAAGTTTTGATGAAAAACAAAGAGATTTGGAGGGTTTTTATAGAAGAATTCGATCTAGGGTTTTTAGGGTTTTGTGTTTTAAGTAAAAGAGTCTTTTAGCATTCAAAATCCTTTAAATTAGGCTTTTCCAGATACGCGTTTCGAAACGGGAGAGATCATTTCAAAACAGGCGTACCGAAACGCTTTCGAACATTCTGAAACATGCTAACCGTTTCGATACAGGTTTGACTGTATCGAAGCACAAGAGATTGCCCGTATCAAAATGCATAGGGTCGTTTCGATACTTGTTTTAACAGAACCAAAACGTTTCGAAACCCTTTGGGACATTTCAAAACAGCTTGGTCCATTTGTGTTCTTTAAAGGCAGCCTGTATCGAAACATGGTGACCTGTTTCGATACCAATAGCCCTGGAAGTGCAGATGAGGCTCTAAAATGCGGAAAATTTGAACTTTGATTGATCCTAGATGCATGAATGAGATGTATGAGCAAGTTTAACATATCAAAACATAAACATGGTCCCTCTAAATATAAGCAAGGGTGCAATTAAGATCAAAAACACATAAGCATGAGATTTAACAAGAATTCAAGAACTTTTAAGCACAAAAGGTCCTAAAAGGTCAAGATAGGCTAGTTAGACCTAACTCTCTCCTAAGGCACCAAAAAATGCTCTTTATCTAGGGGTTTGGTAAAGATGTCTGCTAATTGATTTAAGGTGTCTACGTACTCTAAAACAACATCTTCCTTAAGGACATGATCTCTAATGAGATGATGCTTTATTTCTTTGTGTTTGGTTCTAGAGTGTTGGATGGGATTTTTGGTAAGACATATGGCACTAGTGTTATCACACTTAAGGGGTATGGTGTCTACCTATATTCCATAGTCTAAGAGTTGTTGTTTCATCCAAAGGACTTGAGCACAACAACTCCCTAAGAATATGTACTCTGCTTTGGTGCTAGATAAAGCTGCACTATTTTGTTTCTTAGAGAACCAAGATATGAGCATACTACCTAGGAATTGACAAGTGTGGGAAGTAATTTTCCTATCTATCTTACAACCCCTGTATTCTGCATCCGAATAAGCATGAAGGTTAAAGGTTGAGTCTCTAGGATATCAAAGGCCTAAACAAGGAGTATCTCTAAGGTTTCTAAAGATCCTTTTAACGGCTATAAGGTGTGACTCTCTAGGACTACCTTGGAACCTAGCACACAAGCAAATACTAAACAATATATCCGGTCTACTTGCGGTAAGGTAAAGAAAATATTCAATCATAGAGCGATAAAGCTTAGAGTCAACACACTTACCTCCTTCATCTTTGTCAAGCTTTGTGGATGAGCTCATTGGTGTAGCTTGAGGCTTTGCTTGCTCCAAGCCAAACTTTTTTAGCATATCTTTAATGTACTTAGCTTGATTGATGAAGATGTCATCCTTCATTTGTTGGATTTGGAGTCCCAAGAAAAATGAGAGCTCCCCCATCATGCTCATTTCAAATTCACCTTGCATCAACTTAGAAAAATTTGACAAAGCAACTCATTAGTAGAACCAAAAATAATATCATCAACATAAATTTGAACTACTAAGATTCTTATCCATTGTTTTTAATAAATAGTGTTGTGTCCACCTTTCCATTTTTAAAACCTCTTCCAATAAGAAAACTTGATAATCTTTCATACCAAGCTCTAGGAGCTTATTTTAAACCATATAAAGCTTTTGAAAATTGAAGACATGGTTTAGAAAAATGGGATCTTCAAAACCCGGTGGTTGTTCCACATACACTTCTTCGTTTATAAAGCCATTTAAAAACGCACTTTTGACATCCATTTGAAAAAGCTTGAAATCATGATAACATGCAAATACAAGTAACATCCTAATTGCTTCCATTCTAGCTACGGGTGCATAAGTTTCATCAAAATCAATTCCCTCTTCTTGAGTGTAACCTTTAGCAATAAGCCTAGCCTTGTTTCTCACTATGTTACCACTCTCATCTAGTTTGTTTCTAAAGACCCGTTTAGTTCCTATAGTAGATTTGTTTCTAGGCCTATCAACTAATGTCCACATTTTACTTCTCTCAAATTAGTTTAACTCATCTTGCATGGCCATAATCCAAAAGTCATCTTTTAATGCTTCTTTAACATTCTTAGGCTCAATGCATGAGATAACAACATTATCAAGCATTTTAAGAGAAGAACGAGTAGTTACCCCCTTTGATGGATCACCCAAGATCTCACCACCCTTGACATAGTTGTACTCCCTTGGGTAGCCCACTTCCTTTTCCTCAAGAGATATGTCTTACAATGCTTTTAGAGGCGGTTCTTGTGCTTCTTCCTCTTTGGTTGGAATCTCATTCACCTTTGATGATTCTCCACCATCATTGGCTTCAATGATCCGTACATCATCATCATCACAAGAATCCTTTCTCAGAATGAGGTTATCATCAAAAACCACATGAATAGATTCCTCTACAACTAAAGTTCTTTTGTTAAACACACGATAGGCTTTAGAGTTTAAAGAGTAACCTAGAAAAATAGCTTCATTACTCTTTGCATCAAATTTACCTAAATTATCTTTTCCATTGTTTAAAACAAAACACTTGCAACCAAAAGGATGAAAATAACTAATGTTAGGCTTTTAGATTTTAAAATCTCATAAGGAGTTTTCTTCAAAATAGGCCTAATCATTACTCGGTTTATAATGTAGCAAGCGGTATTAGTAGCTTCCGCCCAAAATACTTAGGTAAATTATTTTCACAAAGCATAGTCCTAGCCATTTCTTCTAATGTTCTATTTTTCCTCTCAACTACCCCATTCTGTTGAGGAGTGCGAGGAGCCGAAAAATTATAACTAATCCCATTTTCATTACAAAAATCATCAAAACCCATATTTTGAAATTCGGTTCCATGATCACTTCTAATATGTGAAATTTTAAGTTTAAGATCATTTTGGGTTATTTTTGAAAATGTGATGAAGTTTTCTAAAGCCTCATCTTTGGTGCTTAAAAAGAGAACTCGAGTATACCTAGAGTAATCATCAAAAAGCACAAATGCATATGATTTTTCACCCAAGCTAGTAATCCTAATTGGCCCAAAGAGATCCAAATGGATCAATTGCAAACATCTACTTGTAGAAACATCATTAATGGACTTGAAAGAGGCTCTATGTTGTTTACTTTTAGCACATGCATCACAAATTTTATCTAATGAGAACTTGAGTTTAGGTAGGCCTCGATCTAGATTAAGGGAAACTAATTTTTCTAAAACGTTAATGCTAGCATGTCCTTCTTTTCTATACCATAACCATGCATCATTTTCATTTAAGCAACTAAGCATGCATGGGATGTATGAATGTCATCTAGATGCACCATGTAAATATTGCCTATGCGATGACCAATGAGCATTGTTTTGTTAGATTTAATGTCTACTATACTACACCCATTTACATCAAACATGACATTAAACCCTTTATCGCATAATTGACTAATGCTTAATAAATTGTGTTTTAGACCATTGATATACAAGACATTTTCAATAAGTATGGAAGGTGATTACCTATGGAGCCAATACCTTAAATGTGGCCTTTGGAGTTGTCACCAAAAGTTACTACTCCTCCACTTTTTGGCTTTAATTCCATGAATCGAGTCTTGTCTCCGGTCATGTGTCTCGAGCATTCACTATCAAGGTACCGTGAATTTTGACTTTGTGTTTTGTCCTTGTAGCAATGCTCTCCCTACAAGCAAAGAGTTAAACTTTGATTTTTGGTACCCAAATCATTTTGGGTCCATGAGTGTTAGCTCCCAAAAGCTTGGTTCCCTTAGGAATCTAATGTGACATGACATTAACATTATTATATTTTTTAAGTTCCTTAGGAACCCATACACATATAATCTTTTTAGTTTTAGAATGCCTATAAGAGCCACTTTGTTTGTAGTTCAAATTCTTTCTTTTTACAAAGTTGGTTTTTGAAGATTCATCCTTTTCAAGCTTTGAAGAACCAACATTTTTTAAAGAATTTTTGAGCTCATTTAGCTCATTCACCAACTTTTGGTGTTCATTACATTGAGAAAGAAGGTTTCTCAAATCAATATTTTCTTGTTCAAAGAACTTTAAATCATCTTGCAAGCTTAAAACCTTTTTTCTCAAAATCCAAGTTAGGTTTAGAGAGTAAATCGTTTTAAGCTTTTAAATCCGAAATGACCTTTTTGTTTTTCAAAACGGACTCCTTGTATTTCTCTACTAACTCATCATATACCTATTGTAACTCATCATATACATCATGCAATTCATCAAATGTAAAATTTATCAAGATGAGTTAGAGGTTACAATAGAATCCTCCTCAAGAGCCATGAGGCAAAGGTTGGCCACTTCGTGTTCCTCATCCTCAGAATACTCTTCATCACTCTAAGTAGCAATCTTGGCTTTGAGCTTCTTCTTCTTCTCAAAGCCCTTCTTCTTGAGTTGAGGGCAATCGGAACGAATGTGACTCGGCTTCTTGCACTCAAAGCAAATGATGGGATCCCTTTCTTCTTCTTTGCTTTTGTTCTTGAAGTCTGTCATTCTTTGAAATTTCCTCCCTCGGTTAGACTTCATGAACCATGAGAAGCGTTTTCTATCATTTCCAATTCCTCAAAATCATCCTCCTCACTAGAAGAGCTCTCCTCTTGTAGAGAGGCTTTGAGAGCAACTCCTAGATTCTTCTTCTTGTCCACATCTTGCTTCTCTATTCTCCTTTATTCTTTTCCTCTTCTCTTCCTTGCTTCATAATCTCATGAGTAAGAAGAGAACCAACTAGCTCATCAAGCTTTAAGGTCTTCAATTTTTTAGCTTTGATGATGGTCGTTCTTTTACCATCGCAAGATTCCGGGAGAGAATATAGAAGCTTCTTAACTAGCTTATCTTCGAGAATCACTTCACCAAATCCTTTAAGACCATTGACGATGATCGAAAATCGATCAAACATCTTAGAGACACTCTCATCGGGATCCATCTTGAAATTTTCATAACTCAAATTTAGTAGCCCATCTTTGTCTCCTTCACGTCGCTAGTTCCTTCATATGTTGTCTCAAGAGTGTCCCACACTTCTTTGGCGCTCTTAATTGAAGAAATCTTGGACTAGATGTCCGGACCAAGTGCACAAAAGATGATGTGCAAATCTTTATCATTGACTTGCATCCTTCGTCTATCTTCCTCGGTCATCTCTGATTTCTCATTCGGAACAAGTCTTCTTTCATCATTTCTTTTCATCAGAATGTAAGCCCCTTCTTCCACTATATCCCAAACCATGTAGTCAGTAGATTTGATGAAGAGACGCATTCTATTCTTCCAATATGGGTAGTTGTCCCCATTGAAGAATGGTGGTTTTATGGTGGATTGAGACTTGTAAAGGTTGGAGGTTGAGATAGATGCCCTGGCTTGACTTGAAATATGATCACACTCTTCTAGAATATGCTCTTGTGGTTGTTAATCCTTCAAAAGACGTAGGCTATGATACCAATTGTTGAGTGGATCGTTGAATCGATAAATGCCAGGAGTGAGGGTGAATTGGATTTTTAAAATGATTGGTAGTGAAGTGGTAAAATAAAAATTGAAGACAAGGCACTTATAGTGGCTCAAGTTCCAAATGAACTCTACATCCACTACCTTAGCTCCCACTAAGGATTTTCCAAACAACTTCACTAGTTGATCTTCCCCTTTTCTAGGCTTAAGAAGAAACCTTTACACAAATGGTCAATTTTCTACCCAAAATTGACCAAACTCTCTCACAAGGTTACAAAGAAGAATTTGACAAATACAAAGTATCTCTCAATACAAATGTTGCCCAAATTACAAGCACTCAACCCAATAGAATCTGAAAAATAAGAATTACAAAAGAATGACAATTGGGGTTTTACAAGAATATAGGAAATTAAGCACTTGACCTTGTATTTGATGTTGAAATATTTCTCTTAGGATCAATAGTTATTGTTGGTTGTTTTTGGACTCCCTTTTATACTTTCTCATTCAATTCTAGATGTTGGGGTTGTTGTCATCTTAAATATAGCCGTTTGGGATGCAATCTTCCCACCATAAATGCACTTTACAACTACATGTTTCGAAACACATGTACATGTTTCGAAACAAACCAAAATAGAAATAGTCGTTGGGGTGTAATTAAGAGACCGTATCGAAACGGATACGATCATTTCGATACTGCTAAGAACTCGTTCTGAAACGTGCTTGTTTTCGTTTCGAAACATTTTGACACTATCAAAACCCATATCGAAACGTGATATATCATTTCAATACATCTTAACTGTTTTGTAAAAGATAGTTATAAAATTGCAATGGTCATAATTTTGAATCCAAGTTTAAATCTCATTTCGAAACGTTTGAGATCGTTTCGATATCGCCGTATCGAAACGAATCTACCTATTTCGTTGCTCTTCATTTGTTTCGAAACATGGGGTCCTGCTTCGATACTAACATATCGAAACGGGAGGACTCGTTCCGAAACAAATGTTCATAGTTTCAAAACATTTTGAAACGCCTGAGGACTGTTTCGAAATGGTGACTCGAAAATCACTCTTTTGACTTGGAAAACACTTAGATAAATTTGTATAAACATTTGTTTTGACTTGACAACTTTACTTAAATGTTTTGGGAAGTTTTGAGGACTTAAAAATTTATTTTCTATTTTCAATTTAGTCCTTAAATCCTTTGTTATATCAAAATCAATTCTTTGGTTTTACAATAGGTCTCAAATTCAGCTAAATATCCAAACTTTGATGAATTTTTAAAATGTAAATTTAGGGTTTTATTTCATTGCAGAATTACCTCCTGAATTTTCTCTGCAACATCAACTTTAGATAGCTTACTGTCATGTTGATCGGTGACATGGAAAACTGCAAACAAACAAGCCATTTGAAGGGGGGACCCCAAATCTGTGGAATAAAAAGCAAAATTTCATCGGACAGTGTTCAGAAATTAAGAGGCTAATACCATCCATGAACCAATCTCCATTTGAAGAAATGTAAGCTCGTCGAATTATAAGATCTAAATCAGTTAAAACTTGAACCACCTTCAAAAGACTCCCCCTCTTATTAGCACTACCAACCTGCTAAACAATTCTGAAAATCCTCAACAAAATTGATCTCAGAAGAAAATCCAATCTTTCGTTAATCTTGATTAAAGTTGATGTCCTGCTTCTAGCATTATCAAATACAGTTTAAATTATATGGGTATAATATTAATAATATATTAAAGGGAAAACTACATCGGTAGTCACCAAACTATTACCTTTTTCTGGTTTTGGTCACCCAACTAATTTTTTTGTCAAAATCGTCCCTCATGCCATATACATTTTCTGTTTTGGTCCCTCTCAGTTTAAAAATTAACAAAATTGCTGATATGGTATTTTTTAAAATTTTCAAATAAACATTCTCTTTCCTCGTCAGCACTTATATGGTATTTTTATTATTTCAATCAATCAACTAGGAGGTGACACGTGTCACATCCAAATTTTGAACAAATTGAACGAAAAATAATACTCCTCAAGTGCATTCTGTTAGGCTTGATAGACTCGATTTCCTTCAACCGATTTAGCTAGCCAAGTGATGGAGAAGTTGAATCCTTGGGTGTTTGAGTTGGTGGCAAAAATTAAGAGTTAAACACAAGGATTTAGAGTGGTTCAACTTTCTAACCCAAAGCCCACATCCACTACCTTGGAACGCCACCAAGGATTTCCCAAATTCACTAAGAATTTCGTCCCCTTTTCTCGGATAAGGAGGAAATTGTTACAACGATTAAGCTATCTACCCTTAGCTTAATCAAACACTCTCTACAAGTGAAATTTAAAGCAAACAAGAAATCCCTCTAATAGGTATGTGTTTGCAACTCTAAGCACTCACCCAAAACCTATACACTTGAGCATACATAGACATTTTAGCTCACAAGTGTTTTGTCTATACAAGAGAATGACAATTAAGCTCTAAAGATAATTCGACATCATAATGTTGTTACAATTGAAGCATTAAGCTTTCCTTGATGCTTGGAGGTCCCTTTTATACTTCCAATTGAGTTTGTAATCATTGAGGACCGTTGAGGTTGAATTGGAGCCGTTGGAGTCTTTATTTCCCACCATAAATGCAGTTCTGAAACTTAGCGTATCGATACTCCTCAATTCGTATCGATACGATCCCAATAAGGAAATAGCCATTGAGCACTTCCAGCTGTGCGTATCAGTACGGTCCTGCAATTTAAAAGACCGTTGGGAAATTGAACATTGGGGGTAGTTGGGCGAATTGGTACGCGAACTAGCCGTTGGATATTTAACACACATCGTATCAATATAGAAAAAGTGTATCGGTACGGGTTTTGGCTACTTGAATTTCACTGTAGCTAAAACCCTAAGGCGTATCGATACAGTACCGGACCGTATCGGTACGGTTACTTGAAAGACACTGGTTTGGCTACTTTAAAAGCATTTTAAGTTATTCTAAAGCCTTTTAAAAACCCTTAAACATATTTTGAAGTTGTTTTGACTAAAAGTTTGTTTTAAATTCTTTTCAATTTAGTCCAAAACATTTTTCAATTATTATATCAAAACATATATTTCTACAATCTCCCCCTTTTTGATATAATAAAACCAACTTGAAAAATTGTTTGAAATTCTCCCCCTCGGTATTTAAAAATTTAAATAAGATATTTTAAAATTTGAATGAAGTTAAAGCTCCCCCTCTTATTCATTTGAAAAAAAATCAAATTTTCAAATCATTTCTCCCCTTTTTTGTTATATCAAAAAGAATTTAAAAGATATTAAGTTCAAAATAACATGGGAGGTCAAAGAATTTTACACAATTAAGAAACTTTGGTTTTAAAATTGTCTCCCCTTACTCAAAGCATCAAATATTGTTAGTCCAACAATATGATAATCTAGTTTTAAAGAAAATAATCTAATTAAAACAAAAACAACTAGAAATTTTACCAACACTTGAACTTCAAGGGAGGATGTGAAGCCTTCCTTATTCAAGTGTTCTTTCTTGTGTGTATGGAGCTCCCCCTCAAATTTGGACTTGTTGATCACTCTCCATCACACCTAACATAAGACAACCAAGTAATTTTTTGTATCCAAAGTTGCTTTGGATCCATAGACGTTAGTGGCACAAATTTTAGTCCCCTTAGGAATCCATTTTTCAATTTCATCCTTTTTAGTTGAAGTACTTAGTCCTTTTGAGGCCCAAATACTTCTAAAAACTTGGCCATTCAAAAATCTAGGGGCACTAGATTGTCTTACATAAAATTTTGATTTTTCCAAATTGTTTTACTTTTGAAGTTCATTAAAAATCAAATCTTTTTCCTTTTTGTAAATTTAAAACTTTAAGTTCAAAATCTTTAATTTTTGCTTTAAACTCTAGATTTGTTTTGGAAAGCAAATCATTTTCCTTTTTCAAATTTGAAAGCAATTTTGTTTAGAAAATGATGCTTTAAATTCCAAAAGCAAATCATCATAGGCATCTTGTAACTCATCAAATGTATATGAATTTTAAATAGATGAGTTCGAAGTTACCCTTGAATCTTCTTCGATAGCTATAAGGCAAAGGTTGGCTTGTTCATTGTCGGTGGAGTCCTCATCACTCCAAGTAGCCACATATGCCTTCTTCTTATGGCTTGAAGAGCTTGCCTTCTCTTTCTTCCTCGATTCATGCTTAGATTCATTCATTTTTCTCTTCATGAATCGTACAAATTTTTCGAAGAGATAGGCTATCTCTTTTTCTTCACTTTCCTCCTCACTTGATTCAACATGGTTGCACTTGGAGGACTTGAGAGCCATGGCATTAGTGTTGATGCCAAGCTCCAAGATTTTCTTCTTCCCCGTCTTCTTTATCACTTCCTTCTTCTTCTCCTCTTCTTTTCCTTCATACTTTCATGAGTGAGAAGAGACCCCATGAGTTCATCAAGCTTTAAAGTCTTGAGATTCTTGGCTTTGATGATGGCGGTCTTCTTTGAGTCCCATGACTCGGGAAGAGAATATAGAAGCTTTTGGACAAGCTTATCTTTCGGAATGATTTCTCCATAGACCTTGAGCTCATTTGTGATGGTGGAGAATCTATCGAACATCTTCGTGATGTCTTCATCTGGTTCCATCTTGAAGTTCTCATACTTGAGGTTAAGAAGACTGATCTTGGTCTCTTTTACTTCATAGGTTCCTTCGTATATGACTTCAAGCATGTCCCATACTTCTTTGGCATCTTCGCAAGAGGACATCTTCTCATAGATGCTAAGGCCAAATGCACAAAAGAGGATGTGCAAAGCCTTGCAATTAAGCTCTATCTACTTGCGATCATCTGCATTCCATTTGGTCTTAACACTTTGTGGCACATAAGGACCCTCTTCAACAATATCCCAAAGCTTGTAGTATTTGGATTTAATGAAGAACTTCATTCTAATCTTCCAATGAGCGTAGTTGGTCCCATCAAAGAATGGTGGCTTGTCGATGGTTTGCGCCATTTGACCGGTTGATTGAATTATTGTATCAAGCTTCCTGGATCACCTCAATAAGATGTTAATCCCCTTCAATTGAGCCTCGCTCTGATACCAATTGTTAGGCTTGATAGACTCGATTTCTTTCAACCGATTTAGCTAGCCAAGTGGTTGAGAAGTTGAATCCTTAGGTGTTTGAGTTGGTGGAAAAAAATAAGAGTTAAACACAAGGATTTAGAGTGGTTCGGCTTTCTAACCCAAAGCCTACATCCACTACCTTGGAACGCCACCAAGGATTTTGTAAATTCACTAAAAATTTTGTCCCCTTTTCTCATATGAGGAGGAAACCGTTACAACGATTTAGCTATCTACCCTTCGCTTAATCAGACACTCTCTTACAAGTGAAATTCAAAGCAAACAAGAAATCCCTCTAATATGTATGTGTTTGCAACTCTAAGCACTCACCCAAAACCTATACACTTGAACATACATAGACATTTTAGCTCACAAGTGTTTTTTTCTATACAAGAGAATGACAATTAAGCTCTAAAGACAATTTGACATCTTAATACTGTTACAATTGAAGCATTAACCTTTCTTTGATGCTTGAAGGTCCCTTTTATACTTCCAATTGAGTTTGTAGCCGTTGAGAACCGTTGGGGTTGAATTGGAGCCGTTGGAGCCTTTATTTCTCACCATAAATGCAGTTCTAAAACTTATCGTATCGATACTCCTTAATTTGTATCGATGCGGTCCCGATAAGGAAATAGTCGTTGAGCACTTCCAGCTGGTGTGTATTGATACGTGTGACAAGCGTATCGGTATGGTCCTGTAATTTAAAAGATCGTTGGAAAATTAACCGTTAGGGGTAGTTGGGCGTATCGGTACGCGATACAACCGTATCGGTACGCGAACTAGCTGTTGGATATTTAAAACACACCATATCGATACGGACAAAGCGTATCGGTATGGGTTTTGGCTATTTGAGTTTCACTGTAGCTGAAACCCTAAGGCGTGTCGGTACGATTATTTGAAAGACACTAGTTTGGCTAATTTAAAGCATTTTAAGTTATTCCAAAGCCTTAAAAAAATACTTAAACATATTTTCAAGTATTTTTTACTAAAAGTTTGTTTTAAATTTAGTCCAAAATACTTTTCAATTATTATATCAAAACATATATTTCTACACATTTAAGTGGAATTGAACCAGTGACCCCTTGATCAAGGGTCCAACGCCTAACCACTTAACCAAGCTTAAGATTTGTGTAAAGTTTATCCAAACTAATATTTAACTTATACTTTTCCAACTTTAAAAATAAGCAAAACTATATCTTTGGAGGTTTGAAACAAGAACAATTTGAACTAAAAGCTATAGGCTTAACCACTAAACTAGGTTAAGAGTTTATTATGTATCCACATAATCTAATATTTAATTTAAGATTTATTATCACCTAAAAATAAATCTAAATACTACTAAAATTATTTTTCAATTCTTTCAGAATAAAAAAAAATAATTATTTATTATTTTTAAAATATATTATATCATTCTAAAAATTTTGAATACAAATTTTGAATTACTTGAAAATAACTATTTACATTTAAAATTATTATTTTAATTTAAAAAAAAACATTTTAGCTTGAAATGTAATTAAAATGGAAGATCATACTAGAATTATTTTCCACTTCGTTTTAAAATTAAAAACAATATTAAATAATTATTTATTTATTTTATAAAACTAATATTAAAAAAATCTAAAAATTATATTTATAATATTTATTTAGGATAAAATATAATTTTTAAATAACATTTAATTCGGTGGCATGTATATGAACAAATTATTTTACTTTTGATTAATTTTTAGAATGATCTAATACATTTGTATAAAAATAAATAATTAATTTTTTATTCCCAAACGAATTGAAAAATAATTTTAGTTTGATTTTAGTAGTAATTTGATTTAATTTTGAGGTGATAATACATTTTAAATTATTTTTTTAAAATTTGGGGATACATGCCAAGTTTTCTATCTAGCTTAATAGTTAAACACTTTTGCTCTGGTGTAATGTTTTGTAAGTTCAAATAACCATAGATGCATTTTTTTTTCTTATTTTCGAGGTTGAGAGAGTATAACTTAAATATATGTTTGGTTAAAATTTGACTAGATTTCAAGCCTAGATCAATGGTTAGGTGTTGGAACACTAAATAATACGCTAAGGAGGAAAGAGAATGTTGATGTAGAAATTAAAAATATAAAAAAATGACATGTCAGCGACTCCGTTAGTTTTTTAACAGAGAAGGACCATGTAGAAATAATGTTTTGATATAATAATTGAAAAATATATTGGACTAATTTGAAAAGCATTCAAAACTTGTCTTTAAGTCCAAACAGCTTGAATTTATGTTTGAGGGATCTTAAAAGGTTTGTGGCAAAGTGTTTTATGATTTAAATGAGCCAAACTTGAATTTTCAGGTTGCCCGTACCGATACGGTCTAACCCGTACCGATACCTTTTTGCCCGGGTTTGGTCACTGCCAAAATTCGTATCGAAATAGGCTTTGCCGTTTCGATACGGAGAGGGATCGTTTTCGATACGCCTGGTAAGCGTATCGATCCCCATTTTAACAACCCCAACGGCTAGTTTCACAACGGTCTTTTAAATGTCATAACGTACCGATACGCCTTCAAGCGTATCGATACGCTTAGGCTTACAAGAGCCAACGGCTAGTTTCTGATGAAGGTCGTACCAATACGAGTCCATGCGTATCGATACGGAAGGCTACAGAATTGTATTAAAGATGAGAAATTAAGTCTCCAACGACTCCAATTCAACCCCAACGGCTAGTAACGGCTACAAACTCAAAGAGGGGTATAAAAGGGACCTCCAAGCATCTTGTAATGGTTAATGCTTCAATTGTTAACAACAAATGATCAGGAAATTGTCCTAGTGCTTAGTTGTCATTTCTTTGTATAGACAAACACTAGTGAGCCAAAATTGTTAGATTTTCTCAAGTGTTTTAGGTTTTGGGTGAGAGCTAATTTGTGCAAACAAATACCTATTAGATGGATTTAAGTTTGCGTATCTTTTCTCTTGTAAAGAGGGTTTGATCAAGGCTTTGGGTAGAAACCTTGATCGGTGTATAAGGGTTTCCTCCTAAACCTAGAAAAGGGGACGAATCAACAGTGGAATGATTGGAAATCCTTAGTAGGAAGCTAAGGTAGTGGATGTAGACCTTGGTTAGAAGGTTGAACCACTATAAATCATTGTGTCCTTAATCTTTTTAGCTTCCACACCACTAACACCCAAATATTTCACTTCTCCACACTTGGTGAGAAAGAACGATTGAACAAATCGAGCACCACACATCTCAACAATTAGTATCAGAGCTTGGCTCAATTGAAGAGGATTAACATCCTTTTGAGAAGATCCGGCTAGCTCGATCATCATTTCTATCAACCAGCTCAATGGCGCTATCTATCGACAAACTGCCCTTCTTCGACGAAACTCACTATGCCCATTGGAAGACAAGAATGAAGTTCTTCATAAATTCCAAGGACTACAAGCTATGAGATATAGTAGAAGATGGTTCGTTCGTTCCACAAGGAAGCAAGGCAGA
Source organism: Hibiscus tridactylites (assembly GCA_958450335.1). NCBI lineage: Eukaryota > Viridiplantae > Streptophyta > Magnoliopsida > Malvales > Malvaceae > Hibiscus > Hibiscus tridactylites. Next base: position 37,942,005 of record OY288280.1, read on the forward strand.
ATGGAGTGCCGACGATCACAAGAAGATGGAGCTTAATTGTAAAGCCTTGCACATCCTATTTTGTGCATTTGGGTCAAACATCTATGGGAAGATGTCTTCTTCTGAGAGTGCCAAGGAGGTATGGGACAAGCTTGAAGTCACATACAAGGGAACCAATGATGTAAAGGAGACCAAGATCGGGCTCCTCACCTTAGCGTATGAAAACTTCAAGATGGATCCGGAAGAGAACATCGAGAAGATGTTTGATAAGATCTCCACTATCACCAATGGTCTTAAAGGATATGGAGAAGCCATCCCGGAAGAGAAGCTTGTCCGAAAGCTCATCTACTCACTTCCCAAGTCATGGGACTCAAAAAGGACCGCCATCATCAAAACCTTGAAGCTTGATGAGCTAATGGGGTCACTTCTCACTCACCAAATCATGAGGAAAAACAAAGAAGAGGAGAAGAACAGGGAAGAAATTAGAGCTATGGGGGAGAAGAAGCTCAAAGGGCTTGGCATCAACACAAATGCCATTGCTCTCAAATCTTTCACATGTCATCACGTAGATTCAAGTGAGGAGGAAAGTGAAGATGAAGAGATGGCCTATCTCTTCAACAAATTTTCCTGATTCATGAAGAGCAAAATGGAGAATTCAAGGCATGAATCGAGGAAGAAGATGAAGGAATCCCACAAGTCCAACAAGAAGGTATCATCTTCAAAACAAGCATATGTGGCCACTTGGAGTGATGAAGACTCCACCGATGATGAGGTAGCCCACCTATGCTTGATGGCCCTCAATGAGGGGGGGTAACTTCTAACTCATCTATTTCAAATTCATATACTTTTGATGAGTTGCAAGATGCCTATGATGATTTGCTTTTGGAATTCAATGCATCATTTTCAAAAAACAAAAAGTTGATTTCAAAAATGAAAAATGAGAATGATTTGTTTTCCAAAACAAATCATGAACTTGAAGCAAAATTGAAGGATTTTGAACAAAAATGTTTTGATTTACAAAATTTTTCTTCTTAAAGTTCAAAAAGAAAATGATTTGATTTTCAATGAACTTCAAAAGAAAAATAATTTAGGAAAATCAATTTTTTATGTAAGACAATCTAGTGCCCCTAAATTTGTAAATGGTAAATGTTTTAGAAGTATTTGGGTCCCAAAAGGACTAAGTACTTCAACTAAAAAGGATGAAATTGAAAAATGGATTCCTAGGGGGACTAAGTTTAGTGTCACTAACGTCTATGGATCCAAAGCAATTTGCATACCAAAAATTACTTGATTGCCTTATGATATGTGTGATGGGGAGTGATCAACAAGTCACACGTTGAGGGGGAGCTATATGCACACGAGGAAGAACACTTGAAGAAGGAAGGCTTCACATCCTCCATTGTCTTCAAGTGTGGTAATTCTAGTTTCTTATGCTTTTATTTGATTTATTTTCATTTATGTCAACTAGATGATCATATATGTTGAACTAACATTTTTATGATGCTTTGAGTAAGGGGGAGCCATTTTAAAACCAAAATTCTTATTTTTGTCATATTTTCAAACCTCCTAAGTTATTTTGAACTTAATGTCTTTTGAATTCTTTTTGATATAACAAAAAGGGGGGAGAAATGGTTTGAAAAAATTGAATTTTCAAATGAATAAGGGGGAGCTCAAATTGATTTCAAAATTTTCATCTCTTATTCACATTTTTAAACTTAAAGGGGGAGAATCCCAAACAATTTTTCAAGTTGGTTTTATTATATCAAAAAGGGGGAGATTGTAGAAATAATGTTTTGATATAATAATTGAAAAATGTTTTGGACTAATTTGAAAAAAATTCAAAACTTGTCTTTAAGTCCAAACAGCTTGAATTTATGTTTGAGGGATCTTAAAAGGTTTTTGGCAAAGTGTTTCATGATTTAAAAGATCTAAACTTGAATTTTCAGGTTGCTCATACCGATACGGTCTAACCCGTACCGATACATTTTTGCCCAAATTTGGTCACTGCCAAAACCCGTATCGAAACAGGCTTTGCCGTTTCGATACATAGAGGGATCGTTTTGATACGCCTAGTAAGCGTACGGATCCCCATTTTAACAACCCCAACGGCTAGTTTCCTAACGGTCTTTTAAATGTCATACCGTACCGATACGCCCTAAAGCGTATCGATACTCTTAGGCTTACAAGAGCCAACGGCTAGTTTCTAATGAAGGTCGTACCGATACGAGTTTACGTGTATCGATACGGAAGGCTGCAGAACAGCATTAAAGATGAGAAATTAAGCATCCAACGGCTCCAATTCAACCCCAACGGCTAGTAACGACTACAAACTCAGAGAGGAGTATAAAAGGGACCTCCAAGCATCTTGTAATGGTTAATGCTTCAATTGTCAACAACAAATGATCAAGAAATTGTCTTAGTGCTTAATTGTCATTTCTTTGTATAGACAAACACTAGTGATCCAAAATTGTTAGATATGCTAGAGTGTTTTAGGTTTTGGGTGAGAGCTAATTTGTGCAAACAAATACCTATTAGAGGGATTTAAGTTTGCTTATCTTTTCTCTTGTAAAGAGGGTTTGATCAAGGCTTTGGGTAGAAACCTTGATCGGTGTATAAGGGTTTCCTTCTAAACCTAGAAAAGGGGACGAATCAATAGTGGATTGATTGAAAATACTTAGTAGGAAGCTAAGGTAGTGGATGTAGACCTTGGTTAGAAGGTTGAACCACTATAAATCATTGTGTCCTTAATATTTTTAGCTTCCACACCACTAACACCCAAATATTTCACTTATCCACACTTGGTGAGCAAGAACGGTTGAACGAATCGAGCACCACACATCTCAACAGACCAAAACGGGAAAAGTGTCCAGCCTTCGATTCTCACTGACATCTATTTTTACTTTTGATTTTCACCTAAAGGATAACATTTTTTTTGAACAAACCTAAAGCATAACATTTTAATATAAACATTGTCAACAATAATCGTAGAATTGTACTTGGCTCAGTGGTTTTTGCATTTGCTCTGCTCGCCAAATTCCAGGATCGATCTGCCATCTACACCCATTAATCACTTTAAATTTTGGCTTAACATTCAAATAAGTGCTCAAACTCTATTTTTTTCTAGCTAGATACCTAAACTATATTTTGGGCTAAATAGTTGTCTAACATTTCATTCCGTGACTCATTTAAGATTTTTCCATGACATACGTTATTTTTTCCCGTTATCCAATAAAATTTGAACACATGGTTTATCATTTTCTGAAATTAAAATCCGAAAATAAGAAAAATAAAAAAATATAGTAATCAACCCAATAATATCTAATTTCTCTAAAAAAACCCAAACCCTAACCTTAAATCCCTAAATTCCTCCACTTGACCCCCAGTTCAACAACCATCGACCACCCTTATCTTCATCAGACCTCATCTTTTGAAAATCTCATCATCTCGTCGTCAAAAATCGGTGAATAAAATGTCGATTGCTCCATCGATGAACACCCAACAATGAAGAAAAAAGAGGCAGATTGGGTTCCCACCGACGGGTTAAGAATAACATATGTCGAACAGTGAAGTACATTGCGCTTTGGCGTTGAACGGTGAACCACCGACTTGTGGGGGATGTTAGACGGTGAGGAAGATGTGATTTGGGGTTTTGGTTGAAAGAAATTAATACTTTGGGTTTTTTAAGAAATTTAGATTTTTAAAGAAATTCGGAAATTAATAATATAAAGTAGGTCACGTGTCATGTTCTAATTGGATGACAGAATATTTTTAACGGCTGTTGACAGAAAAACCTTAAATGGGCCACAAAATGAAACATTAGGTATATATTTTGTCCAAAATATAGTTCAGACACCTATCTAGAAAAACTAATATAGTTTAGGCACTTATTTGAATGTTAAGCCTTAAATCAGGCGATGTGATTGGATTAAAATTATTAAATAAAATAAATTAAAATCCTTTAATCATGTCATGACACGTGTTATCATCTACTAGAGGATTGATTTTTTAAAATTAATTAAAATTAGAATTAAATTAACAGAATAACTAAGTAACTAGATTAAATGTGTAATTACACCCAATTTTTGCTAACAACCACGTCACCATTCCTAGGGGTACTTATCGAGCGAGTTGATCGCGAGTTGGACAGTGCTCGACTCGTGCTCGTTAAAAAATTTTGCTGCTAGACTCGACTCGTTGTTCGTTAAGCTCGTTAAAATTGTGCTCGACTCGTGCTCGTTAAAAAAATGTGTTGCTCAACTCGACTCGTTGCTAGTTAAGCTTACTAAAAATTTTACCTCATTTTTTAACTAAAATTAAAATTTAATAATACTATATGAGGCTTAATATAAACATACATTAACAAATTTAACCAAAAAATATCAAAATAGTATATAAAGCACTTTCAAATTCTAAATTCCAAACTAACAATCCACAAATACACTAAACTAGCATATTAAAACTAAAGTAACAATACACAAGTTCACCAAACTAACATATTAAAACTAAAGTAACAATCCACAAATACATCAAACTAACATATTAAAAGCATTCTTAAAAAAAGTTCAATGATACATAACCGATCTTGAAAATATGGAAATCAACATCTCTTTACTCTATTCATTGTTGCTTGCAATTAATAAAAAATATTTTAAAAAATTAACGAGCTACTCGCGAACTTATCGAGTCGAGTTAGACTTTACTCGAATCAACTCGTTAAGGTCTCGAGTCGAGTTCAAGTTCGAGTCGAGCCAATCCGAGTCGAGCGTTTATCGAGTTTTGACCGAGTCGAGTTCGAGCAGCTCATGAGTTGCTCAACTCGTTAAGCACCCTTAACCATTCCTATTAGGTTTTAATGCCAAGTGACTTAATTAATAGGATTTTAATAGTCTGATTGACAAAATTAATAGGTCGATGGTCAAAATAAGACTATCCCTTATCTTCATCATACACCCTATTCTGAAATCCCTATCATCTCGTCGCTAAAAACCGACGAATGAACCATCGATTGCTCCGTCGACGAACACCCAACAATGAAGAAAAAAGAGGTCGATTGGGTTCCTACCGACATGTAGAGAATGGCATTTTGAACGGTGAGGTACACAACGTTTGGGCGGTGAACAGTGAACCAACAACTTGTGGGTAATTCCAGACAGTGAGGGAGGTGTGATTTGGAGGTTTGATTGAAAGAAATTAAAACTTTGGGGATTTTTTTAAAGAATTTTAGATTTTTAAAGACATTCAGAAATTAAAAATATAAAAAATAGGCCATGTAATGTTCTGATTGGATGGCGGAATTTTTTAATTTCCGTTGACGGAAAAACCTTAAATGAGTTACGGAATGAAACGGTACGTACCTATTTGACGCAAAATATAGTTCATGCACCTATCTAGAAAAACCGGTATAGTTTAGGCACTTATTTGATTGTTATGCCTTAAATTTTCAACACCAATCCAATCAGGTGACGTGATTGGATGAAAATTATTAATTAAAATAATTTAAAACCCTTTAATCATATCATGACATGTGTCATCATTCGACTGTATGATTGATTTTTTAAATTAAATTAATAGAATAAGTAAGTAACATGGATTAAATGTGAATTACACAAATTTCAGCTAACAACCACATTACAATCTCTGTTAGATTTTTATGCCAAATGACTTAATTAATAAGATTTTAAAAGTTTGATGGTCTGATTGACAAAATTAATAGGTCGATGGTCAAAATAAAATTAAACCCATAGTTGAATAGCCACTCGTGTAGTTTATCCGCTTTTTAATTAGGGAAATTCGTGGTGGAAAGGGGTAGAACAGAGCTACGTAATAGGTTGCAATAGAGTGATATCATGAGTTGAATGAGTCGCAACTCCAATCCTAATGTTAATAGTAAATTAATTCCGTATAAGATATGATTATGAATGAACAAAATGTACATATCTCATAACAATTAATCTTCAAACGTCGGTTGCCAAATGTTTGAAAAATGAGAAAAAAAGTTTGGTAGTTTTGGGACTGTACTCCACGCGGAAACCAAAAAGGAAAATTCTTTGCAACCGCTTTCGTTCAACATTTCCTTATTATCAAAACAACCAACCCATGATTTTCTCTTAAACAACCCTATCTGCAGCAATAAAACGACCATCTAATTGGCTGTTTGATTACCAGAAAACCCAAATGGGAGTATGAATATTCTGACAAAAGTGACCCCAAAAAAGGAAAAAAGGGAGATCATTCTCATGGGTTAAGTGGTGCCCTTTTTGGTGGTCCAAAGTCCAAACAAAAAAGCTTCCATTTTGCTGTATGGAGTTTCCCTGCGGCTAAAGCAATAATATTTTTTTTGTTTAACTACTTGTATCCAGCTGATTAATTGATTAATTCAGATCAGGTATTGCACAGATTTGTTATGGGGGCGATCCTTCCAATTTAATTTACAACGTTAGAATTGGGTCCTCTAACTTTGCTTAAAGATTTAATGCCTCATTCCAATAATATCTTTTTTGTGTGTCTTGAATACTTTGAATTTGACACCTACAAGGCCACAACACAAGCCATCCCCTCACAGTGCTATAAGCTCAAAGCCTACATAGCCTATAACGCATTATCTTTCTTCATAGCTGCAAATGGAGAGTGTTGACAGTAAGTGTTTGTAAATGCCCTCTGCAAGTTGCAGATAGCTACTGATCAGGCATGTTCCATCACCCATCTATAGTTTCTGATCATCCCTTACCCTTAGCCATTGTTTTTTGGTGATGAAGGAAGAACTCGATCACGATTCATGGAAAGCGAGAATGTTGAAAAGAAGAAAGGCTATGGCTTCGTTGGTACATGAGAATAGGGACCAACCATGCAAATGGCAATACCCCCCATTATTCAAACTGCCAACTGGCAACCAATGGACTTCATCACATAGCCATACTCCATCTCTTCTTTCAACATTTCCGAATATTATTATTATTTGTAAGATTTCCAAATCTGGGTATGTATGTATACATATATATGTGGAAAAGTTTCATACTAGTTATAAAAATATCTGTCTTAAATTATTTGTCCCTTTCGTTCAATTTCAAATAAGCTTTAATTCCATAGCACTTATTCAATTTATCATAGTTGGATATCAACCATCTTTAGAACAAATAGTTAAAAACTCTCAGTTACACATTTCTTTCTCCCCCTAAGTGGGGTTCAAAATTAGCAAATTTCCTTTCCCTACCTTATGTAGGAAAAAAACTTATCATCGTTGAAGTGAAATTGAATATAAAAATGGTTTATTTTTTGGTATAACCGTTCGTCGGCACTTAAGGTGAGCATTCGATCCAGTCAAGTTATTTAATTTTCTGTTCAAATTTAATTGTAAATATTTATAATATTATTGTACTATTTGGTTCCAATTCAAACGACTTTTTATAACCACACACACATCGATCCACTAATTATTAAAATTTTTGAGTTATTCTAAGTCTCATTTTATAACTAAAACTTTATTTGAATTTTTTTCGAGACGTGTTGAGTTTATGAAATTAAGATTTGAGTAAGGTCGAGTTGAGTAAAAAATTCAATTTTTTCGTGTTAAGTTTTGCTCACCCTACCGATATCCAACTACTCATTGGTTGATTAATCCAAATTGGGTACTGTAGAGGTTCATTATGAGAGTGACTCTCCCATCACAATTTGCTTCATTCACAACGCCATGATGCGAATCACTAACCATGCTTAAAAAATTTAGTGTCTCATCCCACAAGACCAACTAGTAGTTGGTTAATAGGATTTGATTTAGATTTAATTCCTATGTTTTAATTTAACAAAAATTATCCCCTTTATTTTTATAAATATATTTAAAGTGATGACAAAAAAAATCTTCTTCTATTATTATAAAGTCACAACCACGTGAAAATATTCTTAAAAATATTCAACCAATAACAAATTTATCTGTCAATAAATTGTTTAAAGTTGTTTTTAGAAGGAAAATTTTATTTCATCATTTTACTACCAACAACAACAATGATGTAATCAATTTAGAGCTACTAATGAACCCAATGGATGAAAAAAATGAATGTTGTTTTTTTAAGAGAATGAGGTTTTGACCAATTTTATCTACAAAATATGTATAAGTATTATTAAGGGTTCAAATTAAATAATTACTATCATTAGACCATATTGATAGTGGTCAAAAATTTTGGAGCTACTAATAGCATAATAAAAAAAATTATGATGAATTAAAAAAGAATGGTTAAATTCCATCATAATAAATATGAGAAAAATACTTATTTAATCATCCAACTATTGTTGTGTTTATGTTTTTCTCACCCAATTACTAAAACTTTTATGAGTCACTAATATTACATTTTTATTCTATTTTAATCAATGACTATAAAAAATTTAACAGATATGAGAAAGTGACCTAACTTAACTTTTCATTTTACAAATTATATCGATTTTGTAACGACCCAATTTTCGGGTTAATTATCTAGACTTTAGATTCAAGTCGAATATTTTAATTCAAGTATTAATTAATGAAAGGAGATATTGGAAGATTAAATTTAAGGAGTGATGATCATTTTGTGTAAGGATGGGAGTTTGATGACTTATGATGCAATTATACCGTTATGTTTTGGAAGAGGATATGTTTTAATCAAAGTGGTGAGGAGGAAAGGGAGAAAAATCAGATTTTAAATTCCTTTCTCTCTCTCTCCCATTTTCATCTTTCCTTTTCTCTTTTTTTTCTCACTTCCTCCTTAAATTTTCAACTTTGATCTACCGAGATTCGACCAATTGTTATCGACACCTTTACCTCTATTGTGTTCATCTTATCGAGACGAGTTCGCCGGTGCCAGCGACGTCGCAATCAGAGCCGCCGTCGGAGGGGGTGAGAGAAAAGAAATTTCAGGTTGTTGAGTTAGGGGTAGTTCGAGTGCTCAAAATGAAAAACTGAGGTCGCCATCAGACTAGAGCCTCGTCGCCGCACGTGCCACTGCCTGCGCATGGGTGAGGCAGTTGTGTACAAATCTGGGCTGTTGGATCAGCTATTGGGCTAGCCGATTGGGCTGGCATACTGAGTCAAGCCGCAGGCCCAATGAGCTGGTCTGCTAAGCCAAACTCAAGCCGACCCAACCGAGTCGGCCTGCCGAGCCGCTGCTACTGACTGTCGCACCACCATTGACTATTGTCACTGCCACCGTTGATCGTTGTTGACCGGCGTTGACTTTTTTCGGGGGGGGGGCTATTCGAGGGCTTTTCGACGTCCTAAGTTCATTCTCCCATCATGTTTCACCAAATTCGAAGCCAATAAGCTGTTTTTATGCGTTTTATTGCTTTGGTTCGTTCGATAGTGAGGATTTCTTATGTAGTCGTATTTGTTTTTATCTGAGGTATATGCGGACTTGAGTATTGGATTTAATGGGATGATTGGAGGAGCTTGAATGAGAAATTATCACTAGTGCTTGAGGTTAGTACACCTCGAACTCCAAATTCTTCATAAGCATCATAAGTGTGATTGCTTTCATGTTAGTGCCTGCAAAATAAGTAGACAGCAAATGAGCAAGTTTAGAGATCAATAGTTTGAGACCTGATATCAATGAAATACATGATGATGTTACGAATATGATGAGATCGTGGATACTTTAGGGGCCACGTAGGGTCACTAGCTGTGTGTGCTAGTTGAATGTCTTATTTTTTGACGAAAACCATGTTAAAGAAGATAAATACCAAAATTCGAATAAATGATCATAAAGTCGATATTTGACATTAAATGATTAAATACATTAGAAAACAAACCCTAATGACTTTCATAAGCTTTAAGGATCGAATAAAGCCTTGTAACTTCGTAATTCACTAATATGGTTTGAGGTCGTGAGTAGGGTGTCAGTACGGGTTCGACTATACTGGTATGCTATTCAATTTCGTATCGATATGGGTCGACCCATACCGGTACTTGGGGAAATTTAAGATTTCCAGTAAGCAACTTCAGTATCGGTACACATGTGAGTACCGATACTTGAGGGTACTAAACCGATACTCGTATTTGAGTAATGTTACCCGATAAGAGAAATAACCTATAAATGCTAATTAAGAGATGGAAATTGGTGTGCACGATTAATAACCTAATTAATGTATAAATAAATGAGATAATGTGGAGTAATGGTGATAATAAGTGAGATTAATTTTATACTCCTCATAATGTATTAGCAACTCGATAATTTAAAAGTAATGATGTGTTCGATGATAAGCAACAATAAGAAGATCCTTAGGATAACGTTGTTTGTATGCTGGGTAGGAATTTGATTTGTTGAGTTAATGATTGATAGGATCCGGATACCCAGTGAGAGAGTGTTGCAACATCATGGTTATAGATACTGGATGTACGTTTCTGATGTTATGTGTTCCAGGGTCACATCCAAAGAGACGTCGAATGTATGTTACTGATGTTGTTTGTCCTCGGGTCTCATTCAAAGATACTCGAGAGGGGGATTCCGAGTGTAGAGTGTATGTTCCTTATGTTAAGTGTCCTCGGGACTCACTCTGAGTGTATGTTCCTGATGCTTTGTGTCCCTGGGCCGCACTCAAGTTTTATATATTGGTTGTATTGCTTGATGAATGCCAATGGCATCCCGTATGTTTGCCTTGATGGTCTATTGAGACGCCAGGCATGGTTGGGCATTGTGCGCCACATAGATAGACTCCTATGATTTTGAGCATGTGTTTAGACGACTAGTGGTAGCACCACGTTTTTATTATTCCGACCTTATTGCTTGTACCAGCTTGCATGCTTATATTTATGATTGGCATGATGTATGGTAGAGTAGATGTGTACCACTGAGCTTTGTAAGCTCAATGCTCGGAATCATTGTTTCTGTGCGTAGGTTGGTAGATCGATCGGGAGCTCAAGGAGCAGCTATTAGTACGGGATTCCAGCAAGCGGTTATCATCAGAGTACAACACTTGCATTTAGTGGGTTGTGTTCATAGGACCTTACGTGGTCGAGTCTGTAATTTTAGTTTGAAATATTATTTTTATATACAACATATAACTTGGAGCTCCTATTTTGTAAATTAATTTATTCTTATTTAATTATATAACGTAATGGATGCTATAATGTTTTGAACAAAGGGCTAAATCTATGGATTTTAAATGAAACGTTTTGGGTCAGATTTTAGGTGACCCAAATATAGCACTTCGGATCCGGGTCGGGGTGTTATTAATTTAGACCTCAAACACATCAACATCATAGCTTATAAAGTATTGTAAATTTCTAAGCCAAAAAATAAATGAAAGATCAATTCATCCCCCAAATAGATCTTCCTCCAAAAATTTCAATTTAAATGAAAAGCAAATGCAAAGGAAATCCAAATTGTTATAACTACTATGATCTCCACCAACAACTCATTCGTATTACGCAAACCCACTTAGTGAGGTATCCATATGTGATCTTCCGAAGCTACCCACATAGCAATGACCAAGGGACTCTTATGAGGGGGCTTCCAGAGTAGGATACACTGAAGACCTTCGGAGTAACCTCATCCCAATACTATACTAACTTCAACAAGACAAATGTCAAGTCCACTCACCCTACAACGAAGTTTATCGACTGGCAAGTAGGGCTACTTTGTCTCATCCATCATATGCTACAAGGAAGAGACTTGACGCCATCGTCAGACCTCCATAATATATATAAGGGAAGCTATCAACTTCCCCTAACCCGAACCCCACATAATGATCAAACAAACCTCATTTATCTTCTTCTTACTCACTGGTATTGACCGCATCTCTCCACTTAGACCACCCTAGGTGAACTGCCTGAAAGGCCACCATCACCTTCATATTCAGCTTACTAATAATTGGTGCAGTGAGTGTGGATAGACTTTCGTATCGAGAGAATTAGTGATGATAAACTCTTAAAAGAAGCATCCACAATTTTCACTTTCGCCTATTTTTTCGATTATTAGTGGCGAGACAACCATTGAGACATTGGTCGAGCGTCATTCACCACATGCATCACCTCAATTAAGGTGGCCATGACGAGGAAATACAACCAATAGGAGAGCAAAATTTTACATGAACCACAACCTATCAATATAAGAAAATTAAGAAAGGTGAAGCCAAAATACGTCCACAATCCCTTACCATGACTGCTTCAAGACCCCGATGTGGCGGTGATAAGATGAAAATCATCTACTAAAAACTCTGGTAGGTCTACAGTTTCCATCTTATCATACTGAAGACTAATCTGGATGCTTGTCTCAAAGAGCCACTCTCCAACTCTATAGTTACACGTGCAACCCATCGTGAAACTCCTTACCATGATGGGAAGCCAAAGACGAGTGGTTAACAAGCACTCACCAGTTATTTTTGTTAGACATAAACTAGAGTGATATGTAAGAAGAAGAGAAATATTGATGTTTCCCCTTGCCAACCAGAGAAAGAGCACAAAGAAAGGATGTGCTAAAAAGATAGCAACAACATGTTGGACGTAAGAGTGCAAAAGAAAGGATGCACTAAAGAGACAACACCAACATGTTGGACGTAGAATCAAACTCCTCCAATAGAAGCATTCCCAATGATGTCTATGCACCATACAAACCCGAAGACATAGAAATCCTAGGAAAATATACATTGTAACATTTCTATGTAAAGCATAAAATTGTAAAAAAGAGGATAGCATCTTATGCTAAGTAGCTATGTGTTATGTGGATCAATTGAATCGAAAATGGCCAAGAGAGGGGGGAATTGACTTTTTAAAATTGAAGGGAGTGAATTGAAAATGTAGAAATTAAAGACAAGACAATTTATAGTGGTTCAAGCTTAGAACAACCTCTACATCCACTACTTTAGCTCCCACTAAGGATTTTCAACCAATTTCACTAGAAATTCGTCCCCTTTTCTCGGATTAGGAGGAAACCTTACAATCGATTAATCTTTCTACCCAAAGATTAAACAAAACTCTCTCAAATACAAAGATTGTTGGCAAATGAAAAATAAACCTCACAAGGTAGAATATTTTCCCCAAATTAAAAGTTCTCTCAACCCAAATTGATAAAACATGAATACAATAACAAACACTCAATTGGGTACAAGGGTTTGACTCTAATAGCTCAAGAATGGATTAGATTTTTGCTTTGTTGTTGTTCACTTGTTCATCAGTTGGTACTTTTAGCTTTAATGGCTTGCTTTTATGCCCCCTTCATTGAATTCTAGCCGTTTGGGTGGTTGACATCATCAACAGAGCCGTTGGGCTCCCTTTTCCCCCATAAATAAAGTTAGGCAACATCTTGTTTCGAAACACTCGAGCCTGTTTCGATACCTGTCTTAAAATAGAAAGAGTCGTTGTGTGTAATAAAGAGGGTGTATTGAAACGCTCGAAGTTGTACCGAAACGGTTAGGGGTCGTATCGAAACGGATATAGGCCATATCAAAACGGTGTTGCTCACAAATGAATCTGCCAAAATGTGTATCGAAATTGGTAACAAAAATTAAAATATTTTCAAAATCTAATAACTGACAAGTGACAGCTATATCATTAAATGCTTAGATTTGGAAAATCTTAACACCCGTATCGATACGGGTAAGGTCGTATCGAAACGCTATTTAAAATATTAAATCCAGATGAAGGCCATATCGAAACAGACAAGGCCGTATCGAAACGCCAGTCTCGAAACGGGAACTTCCGTATCGAATTTTTTTTTTCCAGTAAGCTCTTAAGATCAAGCCATATCGAAACGCCTGGGGGCGTATCGAAATGCCTACGCAATTTTGTGAATTTTGACTTTAAAACACTTAGAAATTTATGGGGTTTAAGTTTTGACATTAAAACATTTTAAGTCTAAAATATACTTGTCAAATGTGAGTTTTTTGAGTACTTAAAAAATTATTTACTTTGCAATTAGGTCCTTAGACTATTTGTTAGATCAAAATTAAACATTATTTTTACAATCTCCCCATTTTTTATATAACAAAACCAAAGTAATTTTTTAAGTAAACTCCCCCTAAGTTTAAGCTATGTTTTGAAAAGATCTAAAAAATTTAGCTTAACCCTTCTTCTTCCCATTTTTGTTAGATCAAAATCATGAAAAGCGATATAATGGGAATAACATGATTCAATGAGGAAATAAGCAATATAAAGCAAACAACTTAAATTTCATTAAAGCATAAGAGTTCAAAGCAAATAGAAATCCAAACTTAAATCCTAACAACAAGAAATTAAAGCATAGGTCCTAGAGTGAAAAACATAGATAGATGCATAAAAAGGGAAATCCTAAATGAGATGATATGCAATGAGATGCAAAGAGTTATGGCTCGTCATCATCTTCATCTTCATCGTTAGCATTGCTCATTCGAAATTGCCTCCAATCTCCATTGAAGCTGGTAAAGGAGATGTCCATCGATGTTTGTTGAGTTTCAACCGAATTGAGGCGATTCTCAATACCAAGAACACGCTCTTCCAAGGATGTGAAACGAGTATCAATGGCGACAAAACATGAGGTCATGGAATTATCCAACGAAGCAATGTTGGTTTGCAAGCTATTGAATTTCTTGGTGAGAATAGTCATGAGAGCTTCATTGTTGGGTGGAACAACTTGAGCTTGAGGTTAGTGAAACTTGCAACGGATAAGAGTTCTCTCATTAATAGGATCCTTGAGAGATTTCGGAAAATCAAGAGAGCAATCGATCATCAATTTCGAGAACAAATAACTCAGTGTGGTTCCATATGTGAATGAAGTGACAAGATTCGAGTTACGATTTTGGACAAGATACACCATCTCGGCAAACATGATTTGTCAAAGATTTGGTTGACATTCCTCACGAAAGCAACAAAGCCAAAAGTCGTTGACTTGGCGGATGTGTGAGAACTTTCCCCTAGATGGACGAAACCACCAAGAGATCATGAGGTGAATAATGCGATCATAAGCATCAAGGACCGTAACGGAGCCACCAAGAGTATATCCCAAAGAGTTTTCATCGGAAATACCCTCATCTTCAAACCAAAAAACATTGACTAAAGTTTGAGGATCAATCTGAAACTTCTTCCCCATAAGGTAAGATTGAATGACAATCACTTGAGAGCAATCGACATTGGAAATACACCAGGCATTGGCATAAAAAAGAAGAACCATGTTACGGTACAAAGTACCGGGTAAGGTCAAAAAGGGCATATAACACCAACGCCTCAATAAAGGAAGATAACAAAATTTAAAACGTTCAAAATCTAAAAAAGGTATAGAAAGTAACACTCTCACGTCAGATTTGATGATCTTTAAAAAGTTTGAAGTTGTTGTGGGCTTCATTGGTTCTAAGACTCTTTTGATAAAGTAAAGTGAGGTTGGGACGAGGGGATTCGTCATCGTCATTTGTACTTCCCCCAACCTCATCAGTTCTTGATCTCTTTCTAGAACCCATATTTAAAGTCTAAAAAACAAAGTAAGGTACAAAACACATGTATGCATAAATCAACCAAATTCAATCCAATGGACAATCCAAAATTCAAGGTATTGATAAAAATCTATAAAATTTAATTTAAAAACATATATAAATATAAAACAAATTTTTGGTAAAAAGAACTTCGAAAAACAGTGTAGAAAATTATACAATATATTTATATATTCGAATAAAAAAATTCAGTTTTGAAAGATTTTTTGCAAAATCTTCAAAACCCATAGTATATATATGTTTTATATACAAGTATTATTTTAAAACAATATAGAATTTGAAACAAAATTGAAAAGAAAAAGAAAAGAGTTTTATACCTTGAGATGGGATTATGGATGAATGGATGGATGATAATGCACCAAATTGATGAATTTGCTTAGACTTGAGTTGATAATCAAAAGCCCTCAAAAGTTTGTGTGAAAAAAAAGGATTGATGGATATTTATAGGAGAAAAATCTAGGGTTTGGGTATTGAAAGAGTTTTTTATTTAATAAAAAGTGGTTGAAATTTGGGAAACTCTTTTTAATGATCTTTTTAGGCTGCTGTGGCTACGTGTATTGATACGCCATCTGGTGTATCGAAACAAGGGTATTAGAACGCTTCAAAACTGTATTGAAACACGCGTTCGTATCAGTATAGGTATAAGCTGTACCGAAACATGATTGATGCCCGTATCGGAAACGCTTTCTAGCCGTTTCGATACAGATTTTGCCAAAAACAAATTTAGGTATCTTTCCAAGAGTGGATACCAAGCCTTTCAAACTCACCTTCAAGCCTTTCAAACTCACCTTGCATTAACTTAAAAAATTCTTGGCAGTAAAACTCATTAGTAGAACCAAATATAATATCATCAACATAAATTTGTACTACTAAGATGTCATTGCCATTTCTTTTAATGAAAAGTGTAGTATCCACCTTGCCTTTTTCAAAACCTTTTTCAACCAAAAAGTTTGAAAGCCTTTCATACTTGTTTCGATACACCTTAGCTAGAAAATGCACTATGGGCAAGAAATATAGAGCCTGTATTGAAACACTTGCTTTTGTTTCGAACAATTGTGCTAGAAAATGTATTTTTGAACTAAATGAAGTTCAAAAATTGAATTTTAATCGATCCTAAATGCATGTGAATGATGAATGAGCAACATTTATGGACTAAAACAGATACATACTCCCCCTAGAAACAAGCATAGACGCATCAAGAGGCAAAATTGCATAAACAAGATCATCATTCAAATTCAAGCAAATATTTGACATTTAAGGGATCTAAAATGGTCAAGATAGGCTAGTTAGACCTAAATCTCTCCTAAGAATCGAAAAATGCTCTTTTTCTAATGGCTTTGTAAAGATATCCGCTAGTTGGTTTGAGGTATCAACATACTCTAGAACAATATCATTCTTTAGGACATGGTCCCTATTGAAATGGTGTCTTATCTATATGTGCTTGGTTCTAGAATGTTGGATGGGATTCTTAGTGAGACATATGGCACTAGTGTTGTCACACTTAAGGGGTATGGTACCTACATCAATTCCATAGTCTAGGAGTTGTTGCTTCATCCAAAAAACTTGAGCACAACAACTTCCGGCCGATATATATTTCGCTCCGGTGGTAGATAAGGCTACATTATTTTGTTTCTTAGAGAACCAAGATATGAGCATACTACCTAGGAATTGGAAAATGTCGGAGGTATCTTTTCTATCTATCTTATGACCCCCATAATCCGCGTCGAAATAAGCATGTAGGTTAAAGGGAGAGCCTTTAGGATACCAAAGGCCTAAACAAGGTGTGTCTCTAAGGTATCTAAAGATTCTCTTAATGGCTACAAGGTGTGATTCTCTAGGGTTAGCTTGGAACCTAGCACACAAGCAAACACTAGACATGATATCGGGTCTACTTGCGATAAGGTAAAGCAAATAGCCAATCATAGAACGATAAAGCTTAGAATCAACACACATATCTCCTTCATCTTTTTCAAGCTTAATTGATGAGCTCATTGGAGTGGTTTGAGGATTCACATTCTTCAAGCCAAACTTCTTGAGCATATCCTTGATATACTTAGCTTGATTGATGAAGATTCCATCATTCCTTTGCTTGATTTGAAGCCCCAAGAAGAATGAGAGCTCCCCCATCATGCTCATCTCAAACTCACCTTGCATTAACTTAAAAAATTCTTGGCAGTAAAACTCATTAGTAGAACCAAATATAATATCATCAACATAAATTTGTACTACTAAGATGTCATTGCCATTTCTTTTAATGAAAAGTGTAGTATCCACCTTGCCTTTTTCAAAACCTTTTTCAACCAAAAAGTTTGAAAGCCTTTCATACCAAGCTCTAGGAGCTTGTTTTAAACCATATAAAGCTTTAGTTAGTCTAAAAACATGGTTTGGGTAAACTGGATCTTCAAAATTGGGTGGTTGTTCAACATACACTTCCCTATTAATAAAACCATTTAAAAATACACTTTTAACATCCATTTGAAAAGGCTTGAATTCATGATAACATGTAAATGCAAGAAGCATCCTAATTGCTTCCATTCTAGCTACGAGTGCATAGGTTTCATCAAAATCGATTCCCTCTTCTTGAGTATAACCTTGAGAAACAAGTCTAGCCTTGTTTCTTATTATGTTACCACTCTCATCTAGTTTGTTTCTAAAGACCCATTTAGTTCATGTAGTAGATTTATTAATAGGCCTATCAATTAATGTCCAAACTTTACTCCTCTCAAATTGATTAAGTTCTTCTTGCATGGCCAATATCCAAAAATCACCTTTTAATAATTTTTTTTGATATTTTAGGCTCAATGCATGAAATAAATGCAACATTATTAAGAAATCTAAGAGAGGATCTAGTGGTTACCCCATTGGATGGATCACCCAAGATTTCACCATCTTTGACATAGTTGAGTTCCCTTGGGTAGCTCACTTCATTTTCTCCAAGATTCATGTTCTTCAATGATTCTATGGGAGGATCTTGTGCTTCTTCTTATTTGGTTGGAACCTCATCCACCTTTGATGATTGTCCACTGTCATTGGCTTCAATGATTCCTACATCATCGTCATCATCACAAGAACCCTTTCTCGGAATGAGGTTATCATCGAAAACAACAGGAATAGATTCTTCTACAACTAAGGTTCTTTTGTTAAAAACTCGATAGACTTTAGAGTTTAAAGAATATCCTAAGAAAATAACTCCATCACTTTTTGCATCAAATTTACCTAAATGATCTTTTCCATTGTTTAAAACAAAACACTTGCATCCAAAAGGATAAAAATAACTAATGTCAGGCTTCTCTTATTTTAAAATCACATAAGGAGGTTTCTTTAAAATTTGTATAATCATTACACGATTTATGATATAACAAGCGGTGTTTGTGGCTTTCGCCCAAAAATACTTAGGTAAATTGTTTTCACAAAGCATGGTTCTAGCCATTTCTTTTAAAGTACGATTTTTCCTCCCAACTACCCCATTTTGTTGAGAAGTGTGGGGTGCGGAAAAATTGTAGCTAATACCATTAGAATTACAAAAATCCTCAAAACCTAGATTTTGAAATTTCGTTCCATGGTCACTTCTAATATGAGTAATGTTTTGACCAAGGTCATTTTGAGTAATTTTTGAAAATGTGATGAATTTTTCTAAAGCCTCATCTTTTGTAATTAAAAAGAGAACCCAAGTGTATCTAGAGAAATCATCAACTAAACCATAAGCATATGATTTTCCACCCAAGCTAGTTGTCCTAATAGGCCCAAAGAGATCCATATAGATCAATTGCAAAACTCTACTAGTTGAAACATCATTAATGGATTTGAATGAAGTTCGCTTTTGTTTACCCTTAGCACAAGCATCACAAATTTTATCTAAGGAAAATTTTAGCTTAGGTAAACCCCTAACTAGATTTTGGGAAACTAATTTCTCTAAAACACTTATGCTAGCATGTCCTAGTTTCTTATGTCATAACCATGCATCATTTCCATTTTGAGCAACCAAACACGCATGTGATGTGTGAACGTCATTTAGATGCACCATGTATAAGTTACCTATGCGATGACCAATGAGCATTATCTTATTTGTTTTAATGTTCACAATTTTGCAACCATTAACATAAAAAAGAACATTAAAATTTTTATCACATAATTGACTAATGCTTAACAAGTTATGCTTTAGACCATTGACATATAACACATCTTCAATAAGAATAGAAGAGAGATTATCAATGGAACCTATACCCTCAATATGGCCTTTGGAGTTGTCACCACCCCACCACTTTTTGGCTTTAGCTTCATGAATCTACTCTTGTCATCGGTCATGTGTCTTGAGCATCCACTATTAAGGTACTAAGTGGGTTCAAAGTACTTGGTTCCCTTAGGATCCAAGAAGCAATAGCATTAATATTATTATAAATTACTAGTTCCTTAGGAACCCGTACATTTCTAAAGCTTTTACCTTTAGGATGCCTTTGAGAGCCTCTTTGTTTGGAGCCATTAAAGTTCCTCTTCATATAGTTGGGTTTTGAAGAACTTCCTTTTTCAAAATCTTGTTTTCCAACTACGTTTAGAGAAGCCTTAAGCTCATTCACCACTTTGTGGTGAACATTATGAACTTTTGAAAGAAGATTCTTCAAATCCACATTTTCATTTTGAAAATACTTTAAATCATCTTACAAATCCACAATATTCTTTTCAAGTTTCGAGGTGATTGTAGAAAGAGAAACGTTTTGGTTTTTCAAATCAAAAATTATTTTCTTGTTTCTCAAAACTGATTCCTTATATTTTTCTACCAACTCATCTTAAACCTCTTGTAACTCATCATATGCATCTTGAAGTTCATCATATGTAAAATCGAAAATAGATGAGTTAGGGTTTACCTTAGGATCATCATCAATAGCCATGAGGCAAAGATTAGCCACTTCGTGCTCCTTTTCATCGGATGATGATTCTTCATCGCTTCAAGTAACAACATGGTCTTTGTGTTTTTTCTTCTTATCGAACCTCTTCTTTTTGAGTTGAGGACATTCCAATCTTATGTACCCCGACTTCTTGCACTCATAACAAATGAGTAGATCATTTTCTTCTTCATTGTTCTTGTTCTTAAAGTCTTTTCTTCTTTGGAACTTTCTATTCTGGTTGTACTTCATGAACCGAGAGAATCTCTTGGCTATCATAGCTAATTCCTCAAACTCATCCTCATTAGAATTGCTTTCCTCTTGAGATGCCTTGAGAGCAATTCCTTGTTTCTTCTTCTCTACCTCTTGATTCTCCACTCTTTTCTCTTCTCTTTTCTTTTCTTCTTCCCTTCCTTTCTTCATGATCTTGTGAGTAAGGAGAGATCCCACCAACTCATCGAGCTTCAAAGTCTTCAAATTTTTGGCCTCGATGATTGTGGTTCTCTTCCCATCCCATGATTTAGGAAGAGAGTAAAGTAGCTTCCGGACTAGCTTGTCTTCGGGAATGATTTCATCGAAGCCCTTGAGACCATTTACAATGGCGGAGAACCGATCAAACATCTTGGAAACGCTCTCATTCGGCTCCATCTTGAAATTCTCATAACTCAAATTAAGGATCCCAATCTTGGTCTCCTTTACATCGTTGGTGCCCTCGTAGGTGGTCTCTAGCTTGTCCCACACTTCCTTTGCACTTGTGCAAGATGGCATCGTTGCATACATATCGGGTCAAAGTGCACAAAAGATGATGTGAAGAGCATTGTCATTCACTTGAAGTCTTCTTCGATCTTCATTGGTCATTTCCGCTCTTGTTTTCAGAACCAGCCTTCTTCATCTCCCTTCATCGAAATCGTTGGCCCATCTTCCACTACATCTCAAAGGACATGGTCATTAGACTTGATGAAGAGCCTTATTATATTTTTCCAATAGGGATAGTTATCCCCATTAGAAAATGGTGGCTTGGTGATCGGTTGTGACTTAAGGAAGTTTTGGCAGGAGGTAGATGACATAGCTTGATTCGAAGGTTGATTGATCTTCTTCTAGGATCTTCTCTTGTGGATGTGAGTCCCTCAAAGAGTTAGGCTCTGATACCAATTTTTATGTAGATCAATCGAATCGAAAATGGCCAAGAGGGGGTGAATTGACTTTTTAACCATGAATTACTAAAATAGAATTAAGATGTAATATTAACGACTAAAATGAGTGTGTTTGGTTCTAGAGAATACAAGTCATTTTCATTTTAATTTTTTGAAAAATAAAAAATATTGAAGAAAACGCGTTTGGTTGCAAAATTATTTGAAAATGAGTTTTAGAAAATGAAAAAAAAAATTAATGAAATTTTGAAAACATAAAAAAGATGTTTTCACTATTTTTGTCGAAAATGTTTTAGAAAAGTGGAAAAGATGAAAACAAAGGATTTTAAATTTTAATTATATTTACCCTGGGTTCGAATCCTTCTAATGTCAATTTTAAAACGTTGGTTATTTAATAAAATTGTATTTTTATTATAATAATATTTTTCTAATAATTATATTTTAATCTAATTATTTAATAAGTAAATATTTATTTATTTTTATTTTGAAAATTAGATATCAAACACATTTTAACTATTTTTATTTTTGAAAACAAGTTTTCATTTCTATTAACCAAAGGTGTTTTCTAGTTTTTAGGAAACTGAGAATGAAAATAATTTTTTAAAAATAAAAATAAAAATAAAAATATTTTCTAAAACCAAACATACATGTAAAAAACAATAATGGAGTGCTTAAATAAATAGTCTATCCATAAAACAACTAAACCCAAAAAAAAAAGGTTCATTTCTCACAGACATCAGTATATTAACTAGTAAAGAAGTCGCCGAAGGCCAAAAAAGGGAAAATAATTGACTTTTAAAAACAGTCAACCCAGTGGAAATGCAGAACCAGATTCACATGATTGCTGCTTAATTTCAAGTAAAATATACAGACCAAATTAAAAAAATTATCCATCTTCCTTGTCGATATATATACAGAAGCCTAAGTTTAGATTTCCTCTCATATCTCTTCATCAAAATTCTCTGACACTTCTCAAATCACCATATTTCTTCTTCTTCTTCTTCTTCTTATAGATATTGTTGATGAGTTAATTGTAGATGGATAAGTGGGATTTGCAAGCCATAGTAGGCGGAGGAAGTAGCAACGTTGATGCCATGGGAAATCCACAGTTGAGTTTTGGTCCATGGGGTTTCCAGCAAGATGAAGATGAAAATCATCTAATGAGTTTCCCAGACATTTTTGAAATGAACCCTAAAGTTGAAGATGAGCTGCAGGAACTTTACAAGTCCTTCTACCCTCATTTCAATCCATATTCAACTCAGACCATCATTACAACGTCCTTACCAGTCCCTCCAGATGTTGATGTATCAGCTGAGAAACCAAAAAGGCAGCAACCTTTTTCTGGAAATAAAGATCCAGCCAAACCTAAAAGACTCAGGTTTGTTGTATATATATATTCATGCTTTACGTAAATACTGAAGATTTTGATTATGGGAAACCCTAAATTTATTACAACTGATCATATGTATTAATTCAGCAGGAAGAATCAGCAAAATAGAGTGGTCCAGCATGTAACAGCAGATGAGCTTCCATCCGATGTGTGGGCTTGGAGAAAATATGGGCAAAAACCCATCAAAGGGTCACCATTTCCAAGGTTAAAAAAAGAAAACTCTATAGGTTAATGTTATTAAATTATTTATACGTATATTTATTCACAAGATTGACTAGGTCATTCTCGAGACCTAGGTTAACCTGTAACAGAACCTTTAATAATAGTTAATCATTATTACAATTTAATAACTACTATAATAATTAACTGATTGATTACGCTAAACGGTACGGTTAACTTACGATGAACACACCCCTAGTCTCCATTGTTATTTCTTTGTTTTGGTGGATAAAGCTTTGAACGGTAGTTTGGTTTTTCATTAATGCTGCTTTGCATGAATGGGAAAAAAACAGGAGCTATTATAGGTGCAGTAGCTCAAAAGGATGTTTGGCGAGGAAGCAAGTAGAGCGTAGCTGTTTGGATCCTCAAGTTTTTATTGTAACCTACACATGCGCCGAGCACTGCCACGGCCACCCTACTCGGCGGAGCTCGCTCGCCGGGAGCACTCGCAACAAGTCGTTAATGGCAGCCAACAAAAATGAACCCCATGCTGCAGGCACAGCTGTTTCCCAGATGGGCATTAAAGATGAGAGTGTGGAACAAGGGAGGGTGAAACTGGAGGAAGTGGGAATGGTTGAATTAGATGGTGAAGAAGGGGCCAAAATTCTCAGCTCGGATGTAATGTTTAGTGACGATGAATTAGTTCAAAGGTTAGAGGATTTTGATGAAGGCGTGTTTTTAGAGCAGTTTCAGGATTTGTCTCATGAAATATGGTGTCTATGAATGCAGATCTTATAGTCATAGGAATAATATTAATCCCGTCCATGTAATAATCTATGGAAATGCAATTCGTAAAGAGACACTGTCGTTTTTTTATAGCCTTTGTTTTTGCGCTTTTAAGTTTTATGTAATCTACCTTCTCACAAGAAGTTGCATATAGCGCTATGAGATATGTATATATTATATAGGGTGATTGTGATAGTAGTATGAGAAGTCGTGAGTACTACATGCCGATTTTAAAGAAAGTTACTAGTATTACAGGCCAATTTTAACTGACTACATGAAAAATCGTCAGCCGTGCAAGTTGGCTGAAAAACTCATTGCAAGTCACTTTAGAAAATCTCATTAGTTATTTTATTGATTTAATAATAATTACCCTAGATCATTAAATTAAAACAAACACCCCAAACTTTGAAATAAAAACTCAACAACATTATTGCGGCAAAATATCTATATATATTTATCAGAGCTTTCTTGGAGATTTTCGAGGGTATTGGACATTTTCGGGGCCTTGAGCAAAAATTCAAAAATTGAGTCTTATGAAACGAAATCATATATCATTACTTTAAACAATTAATTTAATATTTTATTAATAAACCATAAAAACATGATTAAACTTTGTCAATCACATTAATTTAATATTGTGTTGAATTGTGAATATGCTATGAAGCTTGATTTTGAACAATAAATAAAAAAATTAAAAAATATTACATTTTTTTTTACTATTTGATTGAAGAGGAAAACAAAGAGAATTAAAATTTAAAAAACAAAATTAAAATTTAAAATTTGAGAAAGAATTAAATTTTACCATTGAATAAATTTATTTATTTAATAAAATAAAAATAATTTATAGAGACTCTAGACTGGTTAAGAGCCCTAAGTCGTCGCTTATAGTGCTCCTTTTGAGATGCCATCATATTTATGAAAGAGGGAGATTTGTATTATTCTCAAAATATAGACTTGTATACAATGCCTTCAATGAATCATCTATTTATAGGCATAAGAAGTACATAATACATTAAACTCTAATTCATAGAGATAATATTCCTAATAATAAATAAATCAAACTCCTTTGATAAAGTTCTAATCATGATAGACATCCACATAGATAAGTATTCATAACACTCCCCCTTGGATGTCTATGAAGATAATGTGCCTCGTTAAAACCTTACTAAGATAAAAACCCAGTGGGAAAAAAATTCTTTAGTGAAAGAAAAAGAGTACACACATCTTTGATACGCATATCATGTTGCCTCATTAAAAACCTTACCAGGAAAACCCATTGGGACAAAACCTCGGTTAAGGGAAAAAGAGTGCAACGCGTATTTACTCCCCCTCATGCAAACATCACAGAAGATCTTTGAATCTTCATAATTTAATCTTGAATATCATTTTTCTAAAGATCGCGAGGGATGAAAACTTTGGAGTAATATGTTCCATGATGTATCCACTTTCAAACTGAGATATACATCTTGCGTTATCTTCATACAAGATAGCTTTTATCATATCTTGTAAAAGTAAATCCACATATCTTTTGGATATGTTGGGTCAATAGTCTTAGCCAAACACATTTTTTTGGTTTGCCTCGTTCATAACAATTATTTCTACGACATTTGAGGAGGCATCAACGAATGTTTGAAGATCTAAATGTAATGATCTTTGTATATTCATAGATATTTCTTGACCAACTAATATATAGTGCTTTAAGACCAAGAAAAGATATAATTATCTTTATTCACATCCAACAATCTTACAACTATTGGGATACTCAATAGATATGCTCTATTCATATTGAATCTTCTTTAAGATTCTTTCAGCTTATGTCTATTCACAGACAAAAGAAATATATAAAATACTTTATCTTCAGGTCGAGATAAACTTGATGTTAAGATTCAAGTACTTGTATTGAAAGTACTTCATGGGTTTCCAATTTGAAGCTCTTTAGGAGTTCTAAAATTATCATAATGGATCTTGATCCAAACTCCTTTATAAAATACATAAGGAAATCTGATCATTCTTATAGTATTTTCTCAATTAGTATTCACTAAGGCGATTATACCAAATGCGCCAAAATATTCATGCGACATGTCTAAATAAATTTCCTCAGAAATTTCCAAATGCTTATAGCATTTTAGATCCTTCAAGGATAAATATGGATCCACAAATAATTAGACGCATGTAAAATTTTCTAAACTGCCAAAGTAATTACATCCACCATGAAGTAATTAAAACTTTTCATAAATCATAGTTCAAGTCGTATTTACGACTACTTATTTGTGTCTCACTTGCATTACACATTTAGGTGTTTGGACTGCTAGTCAAAATACTTCTATTTTAGAAGTTCAAAGCGTCATTCAACATTGGCCAATTCAATATCTATACTTCTGGATAGATTTTATATAAGATCCTCGATTTCTTTCTTTACTTCTATAGAAGTATTTTATGTAAAATCTTTTGTAAAATCATTGTTGACAACTTTCCAATTTTCTGGTTCCATTCTCGTATTGACGTAACTCATCGAGATCTCTTCAAGATTTCAATCTTTATTTCAGATACCTGAAACTCTTATAGAGTTTTATTATTTGTTATGTTTTGGGTCTCTTCAGGAGCACCCGCCTCTAATATATGACCATCTCATATTACTTTCTATTTACGAGAATTTTGATCATTGGAACCATTTCAACTATCATGATTCAGGCATGATTTACATTCTCTCGCTTTAACATGTAATTTAAACTTAGAGCATTTCAGGTGGTATATGAGACTTAATTACTCTCATTGGGTCAGTAAATATGTTTGGCAGTTGACATGTAATAACATGAATTATCTTATGAACTTCTAGTTCATATACGATGATCTAGATAATGATAATTCATTTTCCTCTATCCAGCTGATTATTATCTTCCCCTGACGTTGAGAAAAATCATGTCATAAATGATTCTCCAAATAATGTTTAAGAATTTAAACATAAAAGGAGACTCGTACTCAATATATATTCTCAACCCTTTTTATTTACCCATTTTGTGCGTTGTGGTGGAGCAATTCATATCGCACATTCAAAAATCATAAAATGGGAAATGTATGGTTTCTGACCAAAAACCAATCATAACGGGGAGTTTATTATAACTCGTTGGCTTGATGCGTATAAGTGTTGCTATATGGAAACACCATATAAATAATAACTCTTTTGTTCTCATAGTTTAGCTATTAAATAGGAGGCATCCAATTGAAATTTTGCTAAACTATATTTTTCATAATTAATAGGCTTTGTAATAACTGATATAGCCTAAAATATAAACCCAATAGCTTTTCAAGACGAATAGTCTAACTGTATAATCTGAATCTTTTTAGAATCAATCTCACAAACTTCTGGTTGTAAGTCGATAAAACAATGTAGATGCATCTACTAAAATCATATAAAACTTTCCACATTTGTGGATATATGGGCCCATATTTCGTTAAGATATGCAAGACATACAATCTTAACTTCAGTACAAGAACTTTAAGTTCTAATTCTTTTGGTAAGTGGGATCATCTATATCATTTGAGAACAAACAACACAAGAACTTCATGTTCTTTTAGTAAGTGGAATTTAATCAATTCCTTTAAGCAACACAAGAACTTCACGTTCTTTAATAAGTGGAATTTAATCCATTCCTTTGAGAATAAGCACCACAAGAACTACAGGTTCTTTTAATACATGTGCATGTAAATCTCAATAATTTATGCACCATTATTGATCAGGATGGTCTAACCGATCATGCCAACTATATAAATGTGTGTATATATCTCTGAATTTGTAAACTTCTTGTTTACCATAACATGTAATTCAATCTTACTCGTACATGTCTAGTGCGACCATCAAAATTGTTCCTTTAAATAGGAATATATTTAGCTCTTTCGGAGCTTTCAATTGAAATTATCTTTTGGTAGCAATATATAGCTCTCCTAGAGCTTTCAACCGACTTTTTGGCTACCAGAACTTATATCCATATTGGCTTATTTCAAATGTCAATTGATAACATATGTTATCTATAATTTCCAAGGGGATATTTTGCGAACTCATATTGCTCTCTTTATGACTTTGACGAGTATAACGCAATGTGAATATAGAATAAAGTTCCATTTGACAATAACATATTTGCTCAACCAGAGCCTTTTGTGATATTAGTACTTCCGGATATAGTACTCACATTATTCTCTTGCATTTTAATCGATAAATGCATAATTGTGCACCTTTCAAAATGTGCTTTGTTTCATTTACTTCAGGTAATGAAAATATGTACTTTGTATCATTCACTTCGAGGAATGAAAAATATAAAATATAGCACATCATATCAAGTCGATTATCTATCAAAGATAAACTTTCAAGTGCTCTTCCAAAGTATTGATATTTTAGTACTTTGAGAAATATTACTCATATTTCCCCTTGCATTTAAATGGGAAAAATATTTATTATGCTGAAGTACAATATGAGTACTTGCATTATCTGCTAGGCATAAATAGCCACAATTCTAGGCATAAATAGCCACAATCCATTGTATATTTTATTCCGGAAGTAATCATATTCTTCAAATAATAAATTAACATAAAGCGTAAATAAATAATATGTGAAATAAATAAACATAAAGCAAACTAACATAAATAAATAATAAATAAAACGAATTAACATAAACAATAAAATAAAATAAAAAACAATTATTCTTGTTAGAGGTTATAAGGGAAATAAAATAAATGGTAAATTATTCCCTTCAAAGGTTATGAGAAAATTAACAATATCCAATTGAGTTGGACCAATAATGCCATAATTATTTTCGCCATAAACAAATTTGTTTATATTTTATTTCATTTATCATTCATGATTATGGATAAAGTCCATAATACTTTGGCGTTTGACAAATACGAAACCAATGGTTTATAACATCACATTGGTAAAAGGATTTCACTTCCTTAGAATGATCTTTATCACTCTTGTCATCCTTATAACTTCGCTACCAGCGGGTAGAAGTATTCTTAAAACGACTATATTTTTCATGTGTATATTCATAACCTCGACCACGACCACAACTTTTAATGTGATTTTTATTCCTTCCATAATATAATCTCACATTCACTTCAAGGAATGGAGTAGAGCCAGTGGGCCTTTAAAACCTTTTTCACATATCCTTATCACAGAGAAAAAAGATTTAATCCTCGTACGCGGCATTGTTAAACCTGTCCACAAGGTCCTTTAAAAACCTTCTTTGAGACCAGTAGCCTCGCAGAACGGGATGTCCAGCCAATTATACTTGGATTATATCGAAATTATGTCTCTAATTGAATAATGATTTACCATGTTTGCATTCACTTCAGGGAATGAAACAGATCCAATAATCGCATGGAATAAACATCATGCTTGCATTCACTTCAGGGAATGCCCCATTATTGATAATTGCATGGAATAAACATCATGCTTGCATTCACTTCAGGGAATGCCCATCATTGATAATCGCATGGAATAAACATCATGCTTTGCATTCACTTCAAGGAATGCCTCCCATAAAACCTTTTGGATCAAGAAAAATTTTCGTAACTTGAAATTGGGAGAAGTCTATGGTCAAGTTTTTCAACGAAGAAGAAATATTGCTTTCGAGCAAATATAGACTTTATAATAATCTTCTTGTAAATTCAAAATCATCATGATTTATCGCACTTTAAAATAATAATATAAAGAATAAAAATAAAACCAAAATTTACCGATATTGATTTTTCTCTCGTGGACAATGGAGACATAGCATATGACCGAGATAGCTTCTCATAGTCCCTTTATATCACATCTCTTTCCAAGCCATTTAAGCATATCATGTAAAACTCAAAACACAGTTAAAAATATTAACTTTTACCAAATAAAATGACATAAATAATAATATGAAAAATATCAAATATAGTCATATAAGTAAAAGTATGAATAAGCATACCGCTAATTAACCCTTTTAGGAACAAGAGAAAACACACGTAATTTACACCAAACACAACCTCTTCATCTCTGTCGATTCGTCTTTTGGTTTGTGAGAAGCCACCATTTTATCATTTTCTAATGTTCGAATAAAATCAAACATACTTCCAAAATTTTCAAAAATCAAAACAAAATTAAAATATAAAGAGAAAGACAATCGGTAACTAAAAAAATAAGGAGAAAAGAAAAACTTATCTTTGGTTTATTCTATAATCGAATTCTCCCCGGTAACTTCTTTTGAATTATAACGATGAAGACCTCAGTTGATTAGAGTCTCGTGCTGATAACGTGTTGTGAATAAATTAAAGAAGAACAAGAATAAGAACAAGAAGAACAAAGAGATGAGAGAAAGAGGGAGATTTGTATTATTCTCAAAATATAGACTTGTATACAATGCCTTCAATGAATCATCTATTTATAGGCATAAGAAGTACATAATACATTAAACTCTAATTCATAGAGATAATATTCCTAATAATAAATAAATCAAACTCCTTTGATAAAGTTCTAATCATGATAGACATCCACATAGATAAGTATTCATAACATTAAGAAAGTTTTTGTTAATAAGGAAATTTAAACATGAGTATTTTCCTGGGGCGGAGATCAATGGGGCTGCCCCTGTTATAAAATTTAATCATTTGATAATTTTAATTTAATAAGAATTCGACCCCCTATAAAAATTAATTACTAAAATTAAAAAATATGAGAGTTTATTAAATATATAATCAAGCAGGGGTTGAACTGTGAGTGTAAATGAACCGAGCTTGAATGAATAAGGTTTCGTTCGTGTTCATTTATTTATATTTGAAAGTGTTTATGATAGGTTCATTTAAATTTTTAATATAATGTTCATGTTCATTTATTTATTTTTGATGGTGTTCGTGTTTGCTTGTTTAACGTTTATGAACATGTTCTTGAACATATCCGTGTAATGATCGCGAACATGTTTATTTATATGATCTCTAACATGTTCATTTATATGTTCACAAAAATGGTGGAATTGCACCACTAGTCTTTACACTCAATAGGTTTCACAGTTTGAACTCAAAAGTTCACCACATGTTCAATTTAGTTCATACATTCACAAATATTTAAAATGTAAAAAATAAAAGAAAAAGGGAAACCAAGTAAATAAGCCAGTAAACGAGCTTGTTCGTGAACATAAACGAACGAAATACACATATGTTCGTGTTCATTCGTTTATTAAACGGACATTACAATTTGTTCATACTCGTATATTTAGCTTAACAAACGAATGTTATACAAACAATTCATTAGCAATTTGTCGAACGCTCTATTCATTTACCCCTCTAGGTTGAACTAAAGAAGAATGTGCATGTTTGTAACGACCCAAATTCTAGAATTTGTTGGTCGAGTGCACCCGAACCTCTGGCCTTGGTTGTGGGCCGTGTTGTTGTGCCCGTGTGTAACACCCCAATTTTGAGCTTAGAAGTTAGTCGGGTTCGGCTAGGAGGTTCGGGTGAACCAGTTCGAGTGAGTCATGCTAGTTTCGAGATTAATTTGAAATAAATGGGTTTTGAGGGAGATAAAATATGGAAAAAATATTTTATAATCTTAAAATAATGTTTTGAATGTTTTGGAGAGTTCATTTTGATGATATTTGACTGATTTAATTGGTATTTTGAAAATGGTGACTAATTTGTAAAAATTACAAAATACGTTTTAATGACTAAATTGAAGAGGGCCAGAACTTAGAATCCTTAGGGAGCTATTACAACAAGGTGTTATCAGCCTTTTCCCTTAATTTTGTGTTTTTAAAACGATTTAATTAATTGATTTGTTAATTGAGTTTTGATAAAAAGGATTTTAAAAGGCTAAATATTTTCCTACGTAACTACTTTTCTCCTAAACTTTTCTCTCGACTTTCCCATCAGCCAAACTATCTTTCCATCACTAAAATCTCCATAGATTTATCTATTTTCATCCACTTTTGATTTTTAAATGATTCTCATGGATTTCTACATCAACTAGCTCTGGATTTCTTGAAGGTTTTCTTCTAAATCATTGCAAATCAAGGGGAAAAGCTTGTGTTACAAGTGATCTTTCTTTTCTCTCCTCTAATCAAGGTTATTTATTGAAATTCCCCAAGCCTTTGGCTCTCTATTTATGTTTAATAACAAGGTTTTATAATCTAATTGATGAAAATGGCTAAATCAAGCATTGAAAGATGATTGCTCAAGATTTTTGTAGTGGTACAGTTTTGATTGATTTGATGTTGATTTTAATCATGTTTTGGATGTTAAATGATGTTGAAATAAAGTTTTTATGATAGTAATGTCGAAATGAGTTGGATCTCTAATTGTTAGATTGTTAGTTTTGGGGTTTTATGGTGTTAAAATGGATCTGGTGTTGCTGGAGGTATAAAGAAGTAATTAGATTGTTTTTTGGATGTTAATTGATGATTAAAATGGATGAAAGTGATAGGTTTTAGCTGGGCTGAGTTTGTAATGAAATCGAAGGTGTTTTCGGATAGGCGTTTTGGTGTTTTTGGGGAGAGCAGCGGGGTGGTTTTGTTTGCTGGATATTTTGATGCATTGTGATGCATTAATCATCTGTTCTTGTGTGGTATAAATAGGGGAGAATGTATCAGGAGCAATCAGTGAAGGTTCATGAGTTTTGTTTGCTTGGATTCGCGTCGGCTAGTCGAGTTTGTGCGTGTTGGTGAGTGAGAACGTGAATTTCAGTTTTGAAAGCTTTAAAAGATGATTTGGGAACTTAATGGTAAGCTTGAAACACTTAACTAAGTTCGGAAGTAAGTGAAAGGAATTTCCTCTCTCAGTTGTGCTATTATGTGATGATTTATGCACTATTTTGAAGTAATGGTTTTACCTACTGTTAAAGCATGTTGATAAGAATGTGGTTACTGTTTTTTTTAATGATGTAATGTTGAAGGATGCACATGGTAAATGATCCTTGAAGTATATGAATTATACTTGTGATTTTAAGCATGATTTAATGCTTGGAAATGTGATTTATTGATGATGCTTTGAAAACAGTGAGGTATGTATTAAATATGAATTATATTGGCAAGTGATGTTGCGAAATGGTTTATAAATGAAATTAGATATAGTTAGTCGGCTATAGGATTGAGTGCACTATATACAAGTCGCCTTGGATGTTGAGGGGTTTATACGGTGTACTGAATACTCCATCCAAGTACCCTAACGATTGAGGAAAGTGTATGGTGTCCCGTCTCTCGCTATGGGGCTATACATCTACCGATGAGTGGTGTTGATGGGTTTATACGGTGTACCGAATACTCCACCACGAGTGTCAAAACAGTGGAGGGTAGCTCTCGTGTATGAAGCGTATCCGATGTGGTTTTGAGAAATGAGCATGTTGATGATCACTTGTAAGCCAATATAATTGATGATGTAATATGAAATGGTTTATGATGCATGATATGTAAATGCATGTTTTACACTTTAAGCTTTGCATATGGAAGCTATGCATGGGAAGGCTTAGATTGGGTGTTAGCAATGGGAATTTGTTGTTGGATTCATAATACATGTTGCATGAAGTTTATATGCTGATTTTTGGTTAAGAAAAGTGCATGGTTTGAAGGCATGATGGTTTGAAAATGATGTTTTGAAGTAAATGAAATGAGTTTTCAATGCGGCTTTGGAAAATGATTTTTAAGCATTGATGGTGTTTTGTTTTTTTAGCACTCCTCACTAAGCCTTGTGTGCTTACGCTCTCATTTGTTCATCAATGCAAATAATTAAGGTTTTGGAGGCAGCAAGTAGCAAGGGATTCCAAGAGACTCCGCTTAAGAAAGTATGTTTCGTTTTAGACTAAAGTAATAAGTGCAATGGTGGATTTCTTGAGTTGTTGGGAGATTTGTGTAAACTCTCTTTTGAGCAAGTTTGGGTTGATGTTTTAGACTTGTAAAAGGCCATTGGTTCTTGGTTTATGCTTTACTTTAAATTTTGGTATCTTGCTTGGTTTGACAATAGGTTGCATGCCTATAGTTTACCTTTGATGCAAATGCTCATGTTATGTGATGAATATGCCATGGATATTTGAGGATTGACGCTTATATTTGTTGCATGCATGTTGGAAGCATGTTGGAATGTCATTGATTGGATCAAAGTGTGTAAAACCAGCAAATTGTGACATTACATGCCTAGGCGTATCGATACTCGGGCTACCGTATCGATACAGTTAGGCAAAAATGGCTTAGCGTATCGGTACATTAACCACTGCATCGATACGGTGTATTAAGATTTGGCTAAGTGTATCGATACATCAGGACCGTATCGATACGGTTGAATGCTACTAGAATTTGTGGTTTAAAATCTCGTGGGACCGTATCGATACTATGGTTGAAGGTATCGATACCCTATTAGGTAAGTTGGTTAAATGGCATCTTTTGAAGTACCGATTCTTTATGTTTTGGTCCCTGAATTTTGTGGATGCAATTAAATGAGCTTGGATTGACAAAAATACATGTAATATGACTAATTAAAGGTTGGTAACTTAAAAAGTGACAAAGTCCCTGTAATTTGGTAAAATTACAAAATGGTTCCTAAAATATGTTTGTATGCAATTGAATCCCTGAATGTTGTCTGTTTGATTTGCAAATCGCTTCGATGCGATGTTAATCATATAAGATGATAATGAGTATCTAGAAAAGATAAAATAAAAAAATAGGATCGTTTATTGAGGTAAACTTTCTGGTTTACTTTAATATTCCCTACGTGATCCGTTCGATTCGGTCTTTTGCCCAGACCAGATCGAGGGGGTTACATTTGGTGGTATCAAAGCCATGTTTCGAAAGAATGGGATGATGGTAAGTTGTTTGTAAGCTGACGTGATGTAATTCTAAGTGAATGATGATGTTTGTTTTGCACGATGATTGTTATAATCATGTTGTTAATGAATAAATAATATTGATGCCATGCATGATGATTGTGTTGTATGTGTAAGTTGTTATATACATGATGATGTTATGGGCTGAATCTGATTGATTGCTATGCACGATGCTTGTGATACGTATGTTGTATGCCTTATGCTATGCTTGGGGGAAATTGGGATACCCATTGCCTTATTACTATAGTTAAAGTGTTTTAAATTAAATTGGAAGTCTTGGATCCTTGCTTGAAGCTGGCCTAATTTCTATATTTTGTTTTATTATCATGCCTTAATTATAATAGCACAATGGGACCAAGGAAAGAGTTACGTTTGGGTACAATTGCTGCTGCTGGAGAGTAGGGAAATCAGGAGAACATGGTTCTTCCTAGTGGGAATTTACCTCCTCCACCCAGGGGTGAGGAGTAAGGACAGCGTGAGCGAGCTGGGCCTATGTTGGATGATTTGATGCCTCTAGTTCAGGCGATGACTGGAGCATTCCAAGCTGCTGTTGCCGAAGTGCAAGTGCAAGCACCTACTGCCGAGTAATTGGGATTGCCGTTAGAACACCTGCGTAGTTTAGGCGGAGTTAAGTACCGTGGTTTGTCGCCTGAGGCATCTGAGGCTTGGATGGCCAGTACGATCCAGATTTTGGATTAAATGGGGTGCAATGATGCACAAAAGCTAGGATGTGATGTTTCGTTGTTACAGGGTGATGCTTATAGTTGGTGGACGACTATAACTGCGGATATAGAACTCAATGAGGTGGATTGGGAGTTCTTCCAAGCTTCCTTTAAGAAGAAGTATCTATGAGTTAGATACTTGGATGACAAGAAACGCGAGTTTATGTCCTTGGTTCAGGGTAGCACGACTGTGGCTGAGTATGAAGTTCAGTTTGTTTGTTTGGGCCAATATGCTCCTGAGTTGGTGCCAAGTGATAGGCATCGTTGTGACCGTTTCCGTTATGGATTGGTGCAAAAAGTGAAGACGTTTAT
Organism: Hibiscus tridactylites; assembly: GCA_958450335.1. Lineage (NCBI taxonomy): Eukaryota > Viridiplantae > Streptophyta > Magnoliopsida > Malvales > Malvaceae > Hibiscus > Hibiscus tridactylites. The sequence continues at coordinate 37,977,626 of OY288280.1, forward strand.
GTTGGCCTCTGATTACACATATTTTGATGTGTTTGTGACGCGAGCTAAGGATATCAAGCAAAGTTTGGGCTTGTCCTCTCACGTAGGTGGTTCTAGCTCATGTAAGAGAGATGTAGATTCTGGTCCTAGTGGTGGATAGTTTAAGAGGCTTCGTGATCGTCGGTATCGACCTGAGCCGAGGCAAGGTAATATTGGGCGTGGTGCGCCAGTTCAAGCTAACATGGTGTGGTCTGAGCAAAATGCTTGTTGGGTTTGTGGATCGCGTGAGCATTTGAGGCGAGACTGTCCTCGTTTGGTTCGTGAGGGACAGACTCCTGCGGCTGTGACAGCTAACTCTTGTTGGAGTTGTGTTTCGGCTGATCATCTGAGGCGTGATTGTCCATTGTTGGCTGGAGGTGGTAAGGGTAGAGCACTTGTCGTTGCACCTCAACGAGGCTGTGGGTGCGGTCGTGGTAACTTCCAACGTAGGGAGGATGGTTAGAGAGCTGTAGCACATGTAGTAGCTGTTCAACCATAGGGTGGTGGTCCTGCGAGGGTGTACACACATCGCGAGGGACACAATGACACCGATGTGATTGCAGGTACTTTCACTTTGCAATTCTTGTCATTGTTATCTTTGATTGATTCTGCTTCTACGCATTCATATATCTTGAGTGAGCATGCACATTTGTTTGATATTCTTGTTGAGATGTTAGATGTGGGAATGCAAGTAACTAGTTTCTTTGTTGAAATTGTTGTCACGAGAAGGTTGTATAAGAGATGTCCTTTATCCGCTCAAGGTCATGTGTTTGCAATTGATTTAATGAAGTTTCCTTTCTATGGTTTTGATGTAATCCTTGGGATGAATTGGTTGACCGAGCATAGGCTGTGGTCGATTTTGATGCTAAGCGAGTTACCTTGAAACTTGCTGATGATTACGAAGTTGTAATCGTGGGAGAGAATATGAAATTCTTGTCCAATGATATTTCAGCTATTGAAGAGAGTCATTTGATGAAGTTGGGTTGTGAGGCTTTCTTAGCTTACGTGATGAATCCTGGATCGAAGGAAGTGTCTGTACAGGACATACGTATGGTACATGAGTTTCCGGGTGTATTTTCAGAAGAGTTGCATGGGTTGCCGCCAAATAGAGAGGTTGAGTTTGGCATAGAGTTGTATGAAAATACGACTCCAGTGTCTATTGATCCCTATCGAATGGCTCCAAAAGAGTTGAAGGAGTTGAAGACGCAACTTCAGGAGTTGCTAGATCGAGGGTTCATTAGGCCAAGTGTTTCACCTTGGGTGCACTGGTGATACATGCATGAGAGGGGTGAAAGTAATCATCTTGGAAAAGAAGTTAAAACTATTTTGCAAGTCAGAAACGTCATTAAACTTGCGACCCCTTTTTGGATGGGATCCAGGCATTTATGGGTCGACATGTCTTCTTGAAACTTGTCCGGCTGTCAATTAGCTTTCCAACGGATCTTGAAACGCCTCAATCGGATATCTAGAACTCAAGATACGTCTATTTTAGCGAAGACAGCGCATGCAGAAATTCCTATACGGGATTAATACGAGATTTTTGAATAATTACGAATTTTCATGATTTTATTTGATTATTTGTAATTTAAATTAATATAGGATTCTGCAATATATATTAGGATCAGATTTATTTAATTAGGATTTTATTTTTGATATTTATTTATTATTAGAAGTTACTTATGTAATTAGGAGATTAGATTTCAGCATTTATTTATTGTATTTAATTTCCTAAGTTTACTAGGATTAGAACTTCTTCAAGGCTTATATAAGGAGACTTCAACCACATTGTAATGGAAGATTTGAATGATTAAAAAAGTTCTCTTTTGAGTTCAGACTTGCAAGAAGTATAACTTGTGTTCTTTATTTTAGAAGCGATTCTTCAAGTTCGTCAGAATTTGTTGTTGATCTTCACACTCCTGCTTGCCTAGGTAATTACGTCTAGGAGGGTGGGTTAGAGCCGTTTGAGGTTGCTTGCTTGGTTAATTGCGATCAAGAGGGTGCCGAGGACAATTTATCCATTTATCTTCCATCTCCATCGTCATCGCCTATCTTCAGCCATCTTTTCACCGATCGAACATTCACGCCAACATCCTTATCTGCTTTCGCAAGTTCAACGTTCGCGTATACGAGGTCGTGTCCGTATTATTTGGTATCAGATTCAGATCGTTCTTGATGATGTCATTGAGCAACTTATTGAATTTTACTCTTTTGGGGACTCGATGTCATTATTGTTGTCGACTAGATCATTCCGAGTATGATTGTCCAGATAAGTTTTATTTTCAAGAAAATTTTTTGAGAGATACGTTGTCTGAAACCATGCCTTCTAATGATATTGAAATATGTGATTCGGAACTTGATAAAGAAATTTGTTCTCCTAAAGAACATGAAGAAGGCGATACCATCGAGAGTTTAACCTTGCCTATTGATGAGGAAGAAATTGTAAGTAGTGTGTTTGTTTCCAGTGACAAACCTACTATTCTGATTCAAGATGATCATCAAACAACAAACACCAACGAAGGTACGCTACAATCAAAAGGTATCATTGATTGTTTTCAAAATTCTATTTATGCTTATTTCTCCTCTAGCATTAATAACAATTTTGAAGATGAGAACGAGTCACTTTGCAATCGAAAGAACAATAGTGATGATCTCAATGAGAAGGAACTTGTAAATTACATTGCAAAAAGAGATTATGCACAAGGATCTTTCATGACATCTTCTCTTTACTGGTACTTTGATGAAATTCCTCCATTTACTGGTTTAGATTCGAGGGCGAATCTTTTTGAGGAGTGGGAGAATGATACATGCATGAGAGGGGTGAAAGTAATCATCTTGGAAAAGAAGTTAAAACTATTTTGCAAGTCAGAAACGTCATTAAAATTGCGACCCCTTTTTGGATGGGATCCAAGCATTTATGGGTCAACATGTTTTCTTGAAACTTGTCCGGCTGTCAATTAGCTTTCCAACAGATCTTGAAACGCCTCAATCGGACATCTAGAACTCAAGATACATCTATTTTAGCGAAGACAGCGCATGCAGAAATTCCTATACGGGATTAATACGAGATTTTTGGATAATTACGAATTTTCATGATTTTATTTGATTATTTGTAATTTAAATTAATATAGGATTCTGCAATATATATTAGGATCAGATTTATTTAATTAGGATTTTATTTTTGATATTTATTTATTATTAGAAGTTACTTATGTAATTAGGAGATTAGATTTCAACATTTATTTATTGTATTTAATTTCCTAAGTTTACTAGGATTAGAACTTCTTCAAGGCTTATATAAGGAGACTTCAACCACATTGTAATGGAAGATTTGAATGATTAAAAAAGTTCTCTTTTGAGTTCAGACTTGCAAGAAGTATAACTTGTGTTCTTTATTTTAGAAGCGATTCTTCAAGTTCGTCAGAATTTGTTGTTAATCTTCACACTCCTGCTTGCCTAGGTAATTACATCTAGGAGGGTGGGTTAGAGCCATTTGAGGTTGCTTGCTTGGTTAATTGCGATCAAGAGGGTGCCGAGGACAATTTATCCATTTATCTTCCATCTCCATCATCATCGCTTATCTTCAGCCATCTTTTCACCGATCGAACATTCACGCCAACATCCTTATCCGCTTTCGCAAGTTCAACGTTCGCGTATACGAGGTCGTGTTCGTATCAACTGGTCTTGTTTGTGAAGAAGAAAGATGGCCTGATGCGTATGTGTATAGATTATCGGCAACTGAACAAGTTGACGATTAAGAATACGTATCATTTGCCAAGAATTGGTGGTTTGTTTGATCAGTTTAGAGGTGCTTTAGTGTTTTCTAAAATTGATTTGAGATTTGGATATTATTAGTTGAAGGTAAAGGATGTGGATCTGTTTGGCTTGAGTTCTTGGTGATGTCGTTTGGCTTGACTAATGCACCAGCTATATTAATGGACATGATGAATCATGTGTTTCATGAGTTTTTAGATCAATTTGTGGTTGTGTTTATTGATGATATTGTCGTGTACTCTCGTACCGAGGAGGATCATGATAAGCATTTGCGGATTGTGTTGCAAGTGTTGTTGGAAAATCAACTTTATGCCAAGTTGAGTAAGTGTAAGTTTTGGCTCAGGGAAGTTGTCTTTCTTGGACATGTGGTGTCGGCCGAAGGTATCCGAGTTGATCCACAAAAGATTGAGGCTGTGATGAATTAGAAGATGCCTAAGTCAGTGACGGAAGTTCATAGTTTCCTTGGGTTGGCAGGTTACTATCGAAGGTTTGTGGATGGTTTCTCTAAGATTGCTGCTCCGTTAACCAAGTTGTTGCAAAGAATGTTCTTTTTGAGTGGATGGATGTTAGACAACAAGCTTTCCAGAGGTTGAAGGAAGCATTGATGCAAGCTCCTGTCTTGATTCAACCTGAATCGGGTAAGGAGTTTGTAGTTTATAGTGATGCATCGTGTGTTGGTTTAGAATCTGTGTTGATGCAAGGTGGGAAGGTTGTGGCATATGCATCTAGAGAATTGAAGGTGCACAAGCGCAACTATCATACTCATGATCTAGAGCTTGTTGTAGTTGTGTTTGCTTTAAAGATTTGGAGGCATTACCTTTACGGTGAGAAGTGTGTGGTTTATACTTATCATAAGAGTTTGAAATATCTATTGTCTTAGAAAGAGTTGAATCTTAGGCAACGAAGATGGTTGGAGTTGCATAAAGATTACGACTTGACGATAGAGTATCACTCTAAAAGGGCTAATGTTGTGGTTGATGCTTTGAGTAGGAAGGTGGCTGTAGAGTTGAGGGCGATTTTTGCTCTGTTGATTGATAGTTGAGTTACAAGTGAAACCTTCCTTGGTTTAGTTGATTAAAGAGAAGTAGTTGCTTGATGATTCTTTGGCGCCTCATGTTCAGGATATTGCGGATGTTAATGCAACAGACTTTTGTTTCAATGATGATGGTGTTTTGTGCTTTAAAAGTCGAATAGTTGTGCCAACAGATGTTGAGTTGAGGCGCATTATCTTGACTGAGGCTCATAGCAGTCCTTTTACTATGCATCCTGGTAGTACAAAGATGTATCGTGGGTTGAAAGACGAGTACTATTGGGTTGGGTTGAAGAAGGATGTTGCTGAATTTGTTAGTAAGTGTATGGTTTGCCAGCGCGTGAAAGCTTAGCATCAATTTCCTTTCGGGATGTTGTAACATCCCAAATTTGGGCCTATATGTTTATAGTCTGAACCGGATCGGTCAGAAAACGGTTCGAATCTAAAAGGGAGTTTTAGGGAACATCTAGTTCGGGATACTTTAAAATATAGAAAAATGTCTAAAAATCCTCATTTAATATATGAAAGATAATGGTGGAATCAATTTTACAAAATAAGGTTTGGAAATACTACATTTCAGTGTAGTGACCAAATTGCAGTTTTTGCAAAGTTAAGTAGTGACTGTTTTGTAAAGGATTGAAACTTTGAATCTTTAAGGAGCTAACTTTACCAAAATGTTTTCATCAGATTTTCCTTAATTTGGGTTATTTAATTAATGTTTTAATTAAATAAAATGAAGGTTGATTAAATGAGAAACCACCTTTGACTATTCATAACTACTTTTCACAAATTTTCCCTTATTTTATTTTCTCTCAAATTCCTTTTAACGAAACACATTCTCTCCAGCAAATATACTTTGATTTTCACTTCATTTGATGAGATTTCAATCTCTCTTTGATTCCTAATCAATTCCTCATCAAATCCACTTGATTTCTACATTGAATTTTCAAGAAAACTTGCCCAAATCAAGGAGAAATCATCCATTAGAGGTAAGCTTCGTCCTTCTCCTCTAATGATCAGTTCTTTACTGAAATTCCCAAGTTATCAATCCTTTGTTGATGATTTTAAGTGGTTTTAATGATAGAAACAAGAAATTGTCTTAAAACTCAAGATTTTTGAAGAGATCTTGAAGATTTTCATGGTGAATGATTGGACTCTGTTTTGAGATGGTTTTCTAATGTATTTTGGATGTTAATTGATGTTACAAATGAGGTTTTATCAGTCAAATCCCGAATAGGTTTGTTTTCTAAGTTTTGCTTGTTGGAATGATGGTTTTTGGGGTGATTTTGGTGTTCTGTCATAGCCGGTATAAGGACGTGGTTGTGTTGGTTTTTGATGTTAATTGATGTTTAGAAATGATTAGAAGTGATGGATCTTGGCTGGGTTTGGTTTTGGAAGAGTTTGGAGGTGGTTTCGGTAGTGTTTAGTAGCCGAAATGTGGTTTTTGTGTAGAGCAGCGAGATTAGGTGTGTGGCTGATGATTTCAATGCATGATGATGCATTAATCCTCTGCTCTTATGTTTTTAAAACAAGGGAGACATCTTTGGACGCCTTTGGAGTTGATCTGGAAGCTTAAATAGCATTTCGGCAAGCAAGCGAAACGTAATCGGTGAGTGCGTATGGTTTTAGAAGTCCTTGAGGGACAAAGAATCAAGGTTTGGGGATTCAGGAAAGGTTTGAAACACCTTCATAAGTCCGAAAGTGAGTATTGGCTAGATTGCTCTCATAGATGTGGTGATTGCCCCTAAAATGCTTTTACATGCTCATGGATTGAAATAGATAAATTCCTACTGTTTTTATGCATATTTTATAGAATGAGAGGATGCTTGAAAAGATTTCAAGAAGTAACATGTTGCATAGTTGAGATTTGAGCTTTTATGTTAAAGCATAGCAAATGTTGTGGTTTTGAAATGAGATGAGAATGTTGAGAATTGTTGCATGAAAAACAGTAGGTGAGATGATGTTTTATCATAATATATTGGCATAGATGTTGAGATGCTTACCGGATATAATTGATCAATCAATAGGATGAGAGTGCACTATAAACTAAAAATTCTTACGTGCTCTTTGGTTTAGCCAAAGAGAGAGAACCGATGATGGGCATTCCATCGGGTAGGACTTGGTGAAATACCCAAGCTTCGTGGCGATGAGAGATTCCTCCATGTGAGTACGGTGATGTGAGATTCCACCGGAAATTGTGTTGTTAGACGAGTGAGTACGTTGATGATAGATGCCACCGAAAGTGTCTAGTGAGATGTCAGCATATCCGAGTAATAATGAGATGTGAAATGCCAATATAAAATATGAAATGGTTTTTGATTCACATGTACCTTGAAGAAATGATTTATGCTATGAGAAATGCATATGTGATTTGTATATGAAATGCTTTAGTGTACAAACATGAATATGGCTTGGCCATGAGTTTTGCATTGGTTTAAATACATGAGATAGAATGAAGGTACAAGTGTTTTCATGGGAAGTTGCTTTGAATGGTTTCCAAGCATGAGATAAAATGCGCATGTTGTTTAAAAGCTTTTGAGAAAGTGTTTTCAAGCTATGCATTATTGAGTTGGTTTTCTTTAGAGCATGTCTCACTACGCTTTAGTGCTTATGTTCTCTTTTACCAATAATGCAGATAATTGAGGTGTTTTCGGGCATCAAAGAGGTTAAGATCATCCAAAGAAGTTCAAGCTCATGTATGGTGAAGTTTTCACACACTTTAGTTTTGATATAATGGCAATGGGAAACCAAGGATTGTATTTGGGAGATATGTTTGAACTCCCTAGGGTTGAGGCATGTTTATGTTGGCATGTTTGAGTTGTAGTCGGCCTTTAATGGTTTGTTTGAGGTTGGATTGCTTATATTGGTTTTGTGATTATGAAGTATGCCTCTAGACTATGTGAATATGTGTTTGATGCCATGTTCGTGTTAGAATGGCCTAAATATGTTCCTTGTATGTGTTTTGGGATGCTGGTATGATTTGGGAGTCTTTGAGGTATGTTTGAGTGTGCTAAGGGATGAAAAACCAGCAATACCTGTTGTTTCCGGGCAAGGTGTATCGAAACACCCTCTAGTGTTTCGAAACGGGGGCCTGAAATGGTCTTTGCGTTTCGAAACGTCTGGGGCTGTTTCGAAACAGTTTGGCTACTAGAATGCCATGTTTCGGTACTGGTCTCGGAACATACCCGCGTACCGAAACGGTCAACAACGTTTCGATACAGCGTTTCGGTACAGTGGGTAGGTGTTCCGATACGGGTGACCGTTGGACACAGATTTGAATTGCTTTGAATCTCCATGCTTTACAATTTAGTCCTAAATGTTGTGATTGCAATTGCTTGAGCTTGAGATGTCTTTCTAAGCTGAATTTTGGCAGAGAAACATGTAACATGATTAATTTCATAATGGTCATCCTAAAATCAATGAAGTCCTTCTAATTTTCAAAAATTACAAATTGGTCCCTAATCTTGTTTAAAGTGCAATTGAGTCCCTAAATGATATCCGATCGCTGTGCCTTTCTCATTCGTGTTTTGTGAGTACTCACTTAGGTTTAATATGTATTTAGACAAGATTAAAATAAAAAAGGGTCTTTAATCAAGGTTGACTTTCGGGTTGACTTTGGTTTTCCCCGTGTAATCTTCGTAGTTCGGGTCAAGCGTCTAGGCCGGGCTAAGGGGGTTACAACTGTTGAAACCTTTGAAAATACCAGAATGGAAATGAGAGAGGATTACGATGGATTTCGTGTCTGGTTTTCCTTTGACCCCCGACTAAGAAGAACTCTATTTGGGTGATTGTGGACCGTCTTATGAAGTGTGCATATTTTATAGTTGTGCATACTACGTATATGTTGGATAAGCTGGCGGAGTTGTACATTGCGGAGATTATGAGGTTGCATAGTTTTCCTAAATCCATAGTGTCTGATAGAGATCCGAGGTTTACATCAAGGTTTTGGGAGTGCTTGCATAGAGCTTTGGGTACACGAATTAATTTCAGTACCTCATATCATCCTTAGATGGATGGTCAGTCTGGGCGAGTTATCTAAGTGCTTGAGGATATGTTAAGGTGGTGTGTTATAGATTTCCAAGGTTCTTGGGAGAAGTAGTTGCCTTTGGTGGAGTTTGCTTATAGTAATAGCTATCAGACAAGCACACAAATGACTCCTTATGAAGCCTTGTATGGTAGGAAGTGTAGGACGCCTCTTTGTTAGGCGGAAGTGGGGCAAAAGTTGGTTTCCTTGTTGGATTTGCTTAAGGGAACGATGAAGAAGGTAAAGCTTGTTTTTGATCGGTTTAAGGTAGCAACAAATCGTCAAAAGTCTTACGTGGATTTAAAGCATAAGGAGATTGAGTTTACGGTTGGTGATCGCGTGTTTTTGAAAATGTCCACTTGGAAGAAGGTGACGAGGTTCAGATGTAAGGGTAAACTTAGTCCAAGGTTTATTGGACCATATGAAATGGTGGAGCGTGTTGGTCCTGTTGCATATCGGTTGAGGTTGCCTCCCGAGATAGAGAAAATTCATAATGTGTTTCATGTCTCGATGTTGCGCAGGTGTAGGTCGGATCCGTCTCATGTTATGCCTGTTGAGGAGATTGGGTTGAATCTAGATTTGTCTTATGATGAGGAACCTGTTGAGATTCTTGATTCTAGTAGCAAAGTTCTTCGTGGTAAGACAATTGAACTTGTGTTGGTGTTGTGGTGACATCGAGGAGTTGAGGAGGCCACATGGGAAAGCAAGGTGGACATGATGAAGCAGTTTCCGCACCTTTTTCCTTCAGGTAAAATTTCGAGTGAGTCATGCTAGTTTCGAGATTAATTTGAAATAAATGGGTTTTGAGGGAGATAAAATATGGAAAAATATTTTATAATCTTAAAATAATGTTTTGAAGGTTTTGGAGAGTTCAATTCGATGAAATTTGACTGATTTAATTGGTATTTTGAAAACGGTGACTAATTTGTAAAAATTGCAAACTACGTTTTAATGACTAAATTGAAGAGGGCCAAAACTTAGAATCCTTAGGGAGCTATTACACCAAGGTGTTATCAGCCTTTTCCCTTGATTTTTTGTTTTTAAAATGATTTAATTAATTGATTTGTTAAATGGGATTTGATAAAAAGGATTTTAAAAGGCTAAACATTTTCTTACGTATCTACTTTTCTCCTAAACTTTTCTCTCAACTTTCCCACCAGAGATTTATCTCTTTTCATCCACTTTTGATTTCTATATGATTCTCATGGATTTCTACATCAACTAGCTATGGATTTCTTGAAGGATTTCTTCTAAATCATTGCAAATCAAGGGGAAGAGCTTGTGTTAGAGCTAATATTTCTTTCTCTCCTCTAATAAAGGTACTTTAATGAAATTTCCAAGTCTTTGGCTCTCTAATTATGTTTAATAACAAGGTTTTATAATCTAATTGATGAAAATAGCTAAATCAAGCTTTGAAAGATGATTTCTCAAGATTTTCGTAATGGTACTATTTTGATTGATTTGAGGTTGATTTTAATCATATTTTGGATGTTAAATGATGTTGAAATAAAGGTTTTATGATAGAAATCCTGAAATGAGTTGCATCTCTAATTGTTAGATTGTTAGTTGTGGGGTTCTTGTGGAGTTAATATGGATCTGGTGTTGCTGGAGGTATAAGGATGTAATTAGATTGATTTGGATGTTAATTGATGATTAAAAATGGATGAAAGTGATTGGTTTTGTCTGAGCTAAGTTTGTAGTGTAAACGAAGGTGTTTTCGGTTGTTTTGGATAGTCGTTTTGGTTTTTTGGGCAGAGTAGCGGGGTAGTTTTGTTTGCTAGAGATTTTAATGCATTGTGATGCATTAATCCTATGTTCTTGTGTGGTATAAATATAGGAGAATGTATAGGGAGCAATCAGTGAAGGTTCGTGAGTTTTGATTGCTTGGGTTCGCGTCGACTAGTCGAGTTTGCGCGTGTTGGTGAGTGAGAACGTGAATTTCAGTTTTGAAAGCTTTAAAAGATGATTTGGGAACTTAGTGGTAAGCTGGAAACTCTTAACTAAGTTCAGAAGTAAGTGAAAGGAATTTCGTCTCTCGGTTGTGCTATTATGTGATGATTTATGCATTGTTTTGAATTAATGGTTTTACCTACTGTTAAAGCATGTTGAAAAGGATGATGTTATTGTTTTTAATGATATAATGTTGAAGGATGCACATGGTAAGTGATCCTTGAAGTATATGAATTATACTTGTGATTTTAAGCATGATTTAATGCATGGTAAGTGATGTTGAAGGATGCACATGGTAAGTGATTCTTGAAGTATGTATTAAATGTGAATTATATTGGCAAGTGATGTTGCGAAATGGTTTATAAATGAAATCGAATATACTTAGCTGGCTATAGGATTGAGTTCACTATAAACAAGTCGCCTTGGATGTTGAGGGGTTTATGCGGTGTACCGAATACTCCATCCAAGTAACCTAACGATTGAGGAAAGTGTTTGGTGTCCTGTCTCTAGTTAGTGGGGTTATACATCTACTGATAACTGGTGTTGAAGGGTTTATATGATGTACTGAATACTCCACCACGGGTGTCACAATGGTGGAGGGTAGCTCCCGTGTGTGAACCTTGAGATGTTGGTGAGAATGTATGAAGTGTTGGGACAACACTTGTGAATCCGCGTATCCGATGTGGTTTTGAGAAATGAGCATGTTGATGATCACTTGTAAGCCAATATAATTGATGATCTAGTATGAAATGGTTTATGATGCATGATATGTAAATGTATGTTTTACACTTTAAGCTTTGCATATGGTAGCTATGCACGGGAAGGCTTAGATTGGTTGTTAGCAATGGGAATTTGCTGTTGGATTCATAATACATGTTGCGTGAAGTTTATATGCTGATTTTTGGTTAAGAAAAGTGCATGGTTTGAAGGCATTAAGGTTTGAAAAATGATGTTTTGAAGTAAATGAAATGAGTTTTCAATGTGGCTTTGGAAAATGATTTTTAAGCATTGACGGTGTTTGTTTTTGAGCACTTCTCACTAAGCCTTGTGTGCTTACGCTCTCATTTGTTCGTCAATGCAGATAATTGAGGTTTTAGAGGCAGCAAGTGGCAAGGGATTCCAAGAGACTTCGCTTAAGAAAATATGTTTTGGTTTACACTAAAGTAATAGGAGCAATAGGGGATCTTTTAAGTTGTTGGGAGATTTGTGTAAACTCTCTTTTGAGCAAGTTTGGTTTGTTGTTTTAGACTTGTAAAAGGCCATTGGTTCTTGGTTTATGCTTTACTTCGCATTTTTGGTATCTTGCTTGGTTTGACAATAGGTTGCATGCCTATAGTTTACCTTTGATGCAAATGCTCATGTTATGTTGATGAATATGCCATGAATGTTTGAGTATTGACACTTATATTTGTTTTATGCATGTTGGAATGTCATTAATTGGATTAAAGTGTGAAAAACCAGATAATTGTGACATTACAGGCCCAGGCGTATCGATACTCGGGCTACCGTGTCGATACAGTTAGGAAAAAATGGCTTAGCATATCGGTAAAATAAGCATCGTATCGATACGATGTATGAAGAATTGGCTAAGTGTATCGATACATCGGGTCCGTATCAATACGGTTCAATGCTACTGGAATTTTTGGTTTAAAATATCATGGGACCGTATCAATACTATGGCTGAGGGTATCTTTACCCTATTAGGTAAGTTGGTTAAATGGCATCTTTTAAAGTTCTGATTCTTTATGTTTTGGTCCCTAAATGTTGTGGATGCAATTAAATGAGCTTTGATGATTGTTTTGTGCTAAGATTTGACAGAGATGCATGTAATGTGTCTAATTAAAGGTTGGTAACTTAAAAAGTGACAAAGTCCCAATAATTTGGTAAAATTACAAAATGGCCCCTAAAATGTGTTTGTATGCAATTGAATCCCTGAACGTTGTCTGTTTTAGTTGCAAATCGTTCCGCTGCGATGTTAATCATATAGGATGATAATGAGCATCTATAAAAGATAAATAAAAAATAGGGTCGTTTATTGAGGTTAACTTTCTAGTTTACTTGAATATTCCCCATGCAATCCGTTCGATTCGGTCTTTCGCCCAGACTGGATCGATGGGGTTACACTAGGGGAGGCTCAAAGAGAACCTTATGGACTCTATTCTTGTTGTTGGGATTGATTTTGGATTTGTGTATGTGATGAAGGAAGAGGAAAAAGGTAAAAATTTAATTGCCCCTTTGTTGAAGAGACAAAGGTTACCTCTCTTTTATTTCCCCTGCAAAATTTGGGAAAGGATGATATCACCTTGTCCCTTGGTTGCTCTGTATCATTTTCTCATCTTCCTCCATATAAAACCAAGCAAAAGGTGAAACCTTTATCCCTTCCTTGTAAGAATCTCATATTTGTGGTTGAGGGAAAGTTAATCATCATCCAAGGATCTATCTAACAAGGTAAGAATGAAAGAAAAAAGGTGGTAGGTAGTGGAAATGGGTTTTTGAAGGGGGTTGAGGAAGAAAAACGAGAATGAAATATTTAACTTCACTTCTTGTTATAAGAGCTTTTCCTTTTGTATTTCTTAATCTTCTAGCAATGTTGTAACTTGTTTTACAACATCTCCTTGTAGTGAAGGAGGTTGGAGAAGCTTCCAAGGCTCTAGATAAGAGAAGGGCTTAAGGACTTGATGATTTGGTGTTTTGGTAGCTTGAAGCATTGAAATGGTAAATTTCGGATTAGATGTTAATATTGTATAAAATTGGTAGAATACCACCTAAAATCACTATCATAATATGTAGGTATCTTCGAGGGATGTTTAGGGACCGTTTGAGGACCCTTGGAATGATTTTCGAGCTCTAGACTCGATGTTCTAGGCTTGAGTACCCGTACAAGTGCATCTCGTACCGGCACCCTATGTTAATATGATGAATACCTAAGATTTGTGAGGGGCGTAATGGTACAGGCTTCAACCAGTACCGGTATGAGATTCATTGTTGTACCGGTACGGGTCGTCCCGTATCGGTAGCTCCCCTATTTCCTTGGGTTATTAGAAATTCCAGTAACCAAAACTGGTATTGGTATGCGCGAGGGTGTATCGATACCCTCTGGTCCTTTGAAATTCTAGAGAGAAAATTTGGTACCAGTACGAGTCGACCTGTATCGGTACCCAGTGTTGGTTACCCTTAATAGTGCTTGTGTATCGGTACGTAGAGGGCAAGTACCGATACTAGTGTGTCATAATGGTTCACGTGATAGGTATCGGTACCCACTAGGAAATATGCCCAAAAATGTTAGATTTGAGTTTGAGGGTGAAAAACCGAACCGAACGAATCACACGGGGAATATTGATGTAAACAGGGAGGTTTACCTGAATAAACGACTTTATTTTTTTTTCATTTTATCTTGTCTAGATGCTCATTATGATCCTAAGTGTTTAACATCACAGCGGAACAAATAAGAACTCGATCAGAAAACGGTTTGGAAACTCAAATACATTTAATTACATTTTAGGGACCATTTTATAATTTTAACAAAATACAAGGATTTATCCACTTTTAAGATTACCAACCTTTAGTTAATTTTATTACATGCATCTTTGTCAAATTTCAGCTCAAAATAATCATTCATTCTCATTTAATTGCATCCACAACATTCAGAGTCTAAAACATAAAGAATCAGAACTTCAGAATATTCCATTAACTAACATAACGGCTTGCTGTTTTGGTACAAGTTGCCCTATATCAAAACAAGCATACCGAAACAGATTCACATGGCTCGGAACTCGGGCCTGTATCGAAACACCCTTTGAGGTGTTTCAGAATATAGGTTTCCAGTAGATAATCTTACCGGAACAGACCTCCATATTTCAAAACCCTTAGGCCATTTCAGGCTCACCGTTTCGGTACAGGCTCGAGTGTACCGAAACACCCGGGCCTGTAATGACACTTTTTGCTTATTTTTCACTTTAATCCATACGAAACCAATCCAACATGCATACAACATATTTAAGACATCAATCCACAATCATACATGGCAGAAAAAACATCATAGCATATCCATATGCACCCAAGAAATCTATTGGCATGCAACCTATGCAAAATAGCCACTTAAGAGCCAAAACACAAACCAAGGACATTCAAAACTTACCACAAACCAGGGAGTTTCAAAACACATCTCCCAAAACAACAAGGTATCCTTACATTTCCAACTATTATTACTAATTAGCAAATATAAAACCATACTTGAGATTAACCAAATCTTTGGAATCCTTTTTGCCTCATTCCTACTGTTGCGTGGATCGTAGAATCGATTTAAGCCAAGAGGGGGGTGAATTGGATTTTTAGAAATTTTCATGGTGGAGTGGAAAATGAAAATTTGCTAGACAAGGAATTTAGAGTGGTTCAAGTTCCAATTGAACTCTACATCCACTACCTTCGCTTCACTAAGGATTTTCCAACAACTCCACTAGTTGATCTTCCCCTTTTCTAGTCTTAAGAGGAAACCTTTACAAAGTGGTCAATTTTTCTACCAAAAAATTGATCCAATCCTCACTCAAAGATTACAAAGAAGTTTAAGGCTAATAGCTAGTATCTCTCAATACAAATGTAGCCCTTTTTACAAGCACTCAACCCAATTGAACAAATAAGATTGGAAATACAAGGTTTTACGATTGAAGTTTACAAGAAAATATGGGATTTTAGTACAATAGCTTGAATTTGATGTTTGGATGATTCTTTTTGGATCAATAGTTGTTGCTGGTGCTTTTAGAAGTCCCTTTTATAACTTCTCATTGAATTCTAGCCGTTGGGGTTGTTGCCTTCATTATTATAGCCGTTGGGATGTTATCTTCCCTCCATAAATGCAGTCTGCAACTACCCGTTCCGAAACGCCCGACCCTGTTTCGAAATAGACCAAAACAGAAATAGACGTTGGGGTGTAATTAATAGGCCGTACCGAAACGGGCACGATCATTTCGATACGCTAAGAGCCTGTTCCAAAACGTGCTGAAGCCCCTTTCGAAACAATTTGCCACTGTCAAAACCTATATCGAAACGAATTAGAAGCGTTTCGATACACCTTAACTATATCTTTAAAATCAATTATAAAACTTCAACGATCATATTTTGAAACTAAGTTTGAAATTCATTTCGAAAACGTTTGAGGTCGTTTGATACTGCCGTATCGAAACGATTCAAACTGTTTTATTATTCTTCATCTGTTTCGAAACACGAATAGCTATTTTGATACACCCGTATCGAAACAGGAAAGCTAGTTCTGAAACACAGGTTAACAGTTTCAAAATGTTCTGAAACGGCCAAAGGCCGTTCCGAAACGGTGACTCGAAAATCAATGTTTTGACTTGGTAAATACTTAGAAATTTTTTTGATAAGTTTAAGTTTTGACTTGGACATTTTTATTTAAATACATAGGGATGTTTTGAGGACTTAAAAATTCATTTTCTCTTTTTCAATTTAGTCCTTAAATCCTTTGTTATATCAAAATTAATTCATTTGTTTTACAGCTGCCCACACAAGCTAGTTCTCTGCATTGTTGAAAAAAAGAGAGCGTAAGGATGCTCAAAACAATCCAACACCACATTGTATTTTAAACCCATTTCTCATTTAGAAATCTCTATCTCATCATGCTCTTTCTATCTCATGCTTGAAATCATTTTCAAAGAAAAACCACATCATTTAAAACCAAATGTACCATCTATATCATGCATTCATCACAATGCAAAATCTCAAGGTATAGCCTTACATGCTTAAATCTCATAAAACAGTTCTCAAATGATATTCTCATATACAAAACACAATGCATAAATCATTTATAATCAAAGTACATGTGAGTATCATATATTGGCATTTAGTAACTTGACTTGGATCTGCGGATAGCTTGACGGAATCTCGCATCGTCAAGTCCTACCCCGGTAGAATCTCACATCACCGGACTCTCATTGTAACGCCCCAATTTTGGGCTTGGAAGTTTTGGGTTTGGACCGGTTCGGTCGGATTTTCGGTTCGAATATAAAAGGTGATTTTTAGGAAAGCCTAGTTCGGGTTGCATTAAAAATGTGAAAAATGTTCTAAAATCCTCTTTTATTATATATAAGAGAAAGGTGAAATCAATTTTACAAAATGAGGTTTGGAAGGGTGACATTTTGGGTTAGTGACCAAAATGTAATTTTTGAAACTGTGAGACTGTTTTAAAAAGGATTGAAACTTTGAATCTTTAAGGAGCTATTTACCCAATGGGAGTTTCTCCAGATTTTTCTAAGATATTATATGATTAATTAAAGGTTTTTAAATGAAACAAAAGTGGAGGGAAGATATTTTGGCCATAACTAACTTTTCTCTCAAATCTTCCATTTTCATTTTCTCTCATTTTCTCTCAAACCAAACATCTTTCTCCAGAGCTTTTCCTTCTGATTTTGTCACCTAAATATCTCTTTTCAATTCTCTTTTGATTGCTAATCATCTCCTCATCAAAACCTCACCATTTGCTAATTGGATTTTCAAGATTTTGGTTCCAAAAAGGGAGAAACTCAAGTTTGGAGGTAAGAACGTCCTTCTCCTCTAAACTCTCAGTTCTTTACTGAAATTCACAAGTTCTCAATCCTTGATTTGTGATTTATTTAAGGTTTTACAATTGTAATCTTGATTTTGGCTTTAAAATGCAAGATTTGCTTGATTTCGATGAAATTTCGTATGATCTATTTGGGTAGTGTTTTGAGGTGTCAATTTGATGTTAAATGAATGTTAAATTGATGAGAAATTGAGGTTTTATCAATGCAATCCCGAATAGGTTAATTTTCCTAAGTTTTGCTTGAGTTTTTGGTTGTTTTTGGAGTGATCTTGATGATCTGTTATAGCTGGAGGTATAAGGATGTGGTTAGATCCTTTTTGGATGTTAATTGAGGTTTAAAAATGGTTAGAAGTGATGGATCTTGGCTGGGTTAAGTTTTGGAAGTGTTTGGAGGTGATTTCGGTTGTGTTTGGTAGCCGAAATGTTGGATTTGCTAAGAGCAGCGAGTTTAGTTGTGTTGCTGGTGTTTTTAATGCATAATGATGCATTAATCCTCTGTTGTTGTGTGCTTGAAATAGGGGAGATTGATCCATGAGCATTTGAGGCGGTGTGGAAGGTTTCAGATGCTTGGAAGGCTTATTGGCTAGCCTTGTTTTGTGTATCGGTGAGTGAAGTTGGGTTTCAGCTTTTAAACCAAGGTTTAGAAGGTTTTGGGAGCTTAGTATAAGTCTAAACAACTTTTCTAAGCTCAAGAGTAAGTAAATGGAATTTCTCACTTGGTTTGTGTATGAGTTGGTTTTTAAAGCACTTGTGAATGTTGGATGCAATGCATGTGATTTGCATGTTTTAAATTCTGTTTTGAAAGCATACTTTAGCATGGTTTAATGCTGGTTTTGAAAGCCATGTGTGATGGATGCTCAAGGTAAGAGATTCATTGTTTTGTACATTGGAATTGTGAAATTGATGCATGGTGTTGCATGTTGTTTAATGGCTTTGTCTAATGCTTTAAAACAGTGGATTGATGATGGTAAATGGTGGTTTTTGCATTTTGGTTATGCTTGTAAAACAATGGATTAATGTGGTAAGATGGTTATATTGGCAAGTGATGTAAGTGGTTCTTGGTTACTTGAATCGGATATAGTTAGCCGGCTATAGGATTGGGTGCACCGTGAATAAAGTCGCCTTGGATGTGGAGTGGTTAAGAGTGAACCGATAACTCCATCCAAGTATCCTAACGAGATGGTTAAGGTCATAATGGTGGTTGAAATTCCATTCGAGGACCTTGGGTAAGAAAAGGTAATAATGGTGGTTAAAATTCCATTTGAGGACCTTGTGCTTGTTAAGATCACAATGGTGGTGTAAAGTCCATGTGTGGATCTTGTATAGGGTGTCCCGGATCTCGTTAGTGATGTTATACAACTACCAATGGATAATGTTAAGGTTATATGGTGGTTAAAATTCCATATATGGGAACCTTGTGAATGTCAAGGTTATATGGTGGTTAAAATTCCATATATGGGAACCTTGTGAATGTTAAGGTTATATGGTGGTTAAAATTCCATATATGGGAACCTTGTAAATGTTAAGGTCATATGGTGGTTAAAATTCCATAAGAGGACCTTGTGTGTTGTAAGGTCAAATGGTGGTTAAAATTCCATTTGGGGACCTTGGATTGGTAGTGTGTATGAAGCGTGGGGACAACGCTTGTGATCCGCGTATCCGATTGGATGTTGAGTTGAAAAGTGGATTTGGTTTATCACTTGGAAGCCAATATAATGTTCTTGATTATAATGAGGCATGAGATGCTTGAAATGATGCATGGTTGCATGAGAAGTGTGTAATGTACTATGATTGCAAGTTTACTTGTTAGTTTGAACAAGTGTTGATTATCTATTGAGAATGGTGCATGCGTGCATGAAATCTCTTTAGTGCATTGAAGTCTTGCTAAGACTTGTTTTTAAAGGCATGTGATGCAAATTTTGATGATGTGGTTCATATGTTGCAATTGTTTAATGCACATGTTAGATTGAATGAGTAAATGGTTTTAAAAGGTTTCTTGCTGAAAGATGGTTTTCAAGTATGAGAAAGGTATGATGTGAAGTGGAAGTGATTTCCAAGGTTTTGAATTTAACCTTGCATATGATGTTCATGCATGGAATGGTTAAATTGATGGTATTGCAAGTTTATGTTTTGAAAAGGGTTTACTTAGCTTCCTAAGCTAAGGGTTGGTTTTCAAGTTTGAGCAATGCATGATTTTAAGACATGTTGTTGAAAAGGATTTTCAAACAATGCTTTGGTTTATCGAATCGAGTTTGCTTTTAAAAGTGGTTTTATGATTCGCTGCATTGATGGTGTTTTGGTTTTGAGCATTCCTCACTAAGCATTATGTGCTTACGCTCTTTTTTGTCCATCAATGCAGATAATTGAAGTTGGAACAGCGAGAAGCAAGGGATTTAAGGAGAACTCCACTTGAGATGTATGTCTCGGTTAATAGCTATAGTTAATAGAGGCAATGGGGGAGGGATCTCTTATGTTGATGTTTAATGAGATCGTGTATGTTGGACAAGTTTGGTTTATGATTTTGAATCATGTGGATTAATGTTTCAACGTTTGAATCATCTTGTGCTTAAGTCGTTATGTTATGCTTCTTGTTTAAAAGCATGAATGAGTTTTGAATGTGTTGGTGCACCTAGGGGTGGTCATGTATCTAGATTTTGATGCGATTATGTCCCCTATATGTTGAATGACTTGTTGGTGTGATTTGGTTGCTTTCGGAGCATGTTTGGTGGGTCAAAGGTGTTTTAACCAGCAACTTTTCTGCAATCTGGGCAGGTCGTATCAGAACGGGAGCTACCGTTTCGGAACGGGGGCCCCGTAGTGGCCCAGGCGTTCGAAACGGAAGGTACCGTTCCGAAACGAAAATGTCTCTGCCAGGCCTCGTTTCGGAACACGTTGCGAAACGGTCCCGCGTTTCGAAACAGGTTCTCCCTGTTTCGGAACACCTGACCGTTGGAGGCTGTCATGGGCGGTTATATGTTTTGAAATGTATGCGTTTTAGTCCTGAATCTTGTTCTTGCAATTGTATGAGTTTGAGATGTCCGTTTGAGTTGAAATTTGGCAGAGAAGCATGATTAATTTCATATTGGTAACCTTAATTTGGGTTAAGTCTTTATAATTTCAGAATTTACAATTTGGTCCCTAAAGTCTTAATTTGTGCAATTGAGTACCTGAATGTTCTCTGATGATTATGATCTTTGAGTATGCTGTTTGTACGATCATATCTAGGGATAATGTGCATCTAGACAAGTTTAAAAAGAAAAAAAAGGGTCGTTAATCAAGGTTGACTTTCGGGTTGACTTTGGTTTTCCCCGTGTGATCTTCTTAATTCGGGTCGATCGTCTAGGTCGGGTTAAGGGGTTACACTCATGGCGACATCTCTCATCGCCACAAAGCTTGGGTGTTTCACCAAGACCTACCGTGGTTGAATCTCTTATCACCACACTCTCACTTTGGAACGAGATGGCACTACCCCCATTGCCCGAGTCCAAGAGCACGTACGAATTTTGTACATTATAGTGCACTTCTCATCCTATTGGTCGACCAATTATATCCGGTAACAATAATCTCATTTCACGCCAATATATTCATTTTAAACATCATTACCTATTGTTTTTCAATGCATCAATCTAAAACATTATCATTCCATTTCAAAAGCATGTACAATGCATATCATTTTCTCAAATAATTCTATCTCATTGAAATATCAATTCTATCTCAAGGGATCATTAAAATCATCATTTCCTTTCGTAAAACATACATAAGACAATAGGTATAAATATATCTTCAAAACAAGAGCATGATCATAACACTAATGGGATAAAAACCGAGAAACGAGAGCGAAACATTTCATACTTACTTCTGGATTTAGGTTAATGTTTCAAACTCAACCTAAACCCCAAACCTTACTTTCAAGCCCTTGAAAGACTTTTAAAACCAATTCCACTCACCGACAACGCCACGCTCGCTTTGCTGAAGCGTAATCAAGCATCCGAAGCTCCCAGAACTTCACCAATCTCGTCTGATGTATTCTCCCCTGTTTATAACACACAAGTATAGAGGATTAATGCATCTCAATGCATTAAAACCACTAGCAAGCTAAGCTACATCGTTGCTCTGCCCCAAAACACGAAAACGGCTATCCTAAACAACCGAAAACACCTTCGATTACTCTCCAAACGTTACCCAGCCAAAATCTAACACTTCTAACCACTTTTAATCATCAATTAACATCTAAAAACAACATAATCTCATCCATAATCCTCCAGCAACTCCAGAACCTCAAAACTTCACCCGAAAACCCCAAATCCAACTATCTACAACTAGAGATCCAAACTATTTCGAGATTATTATGATAAAACCTTTATTTCAACATCATTTAACATCAAAATCTTGATTATTAACATCATTAAATCAAGGAAAACAATAGCATTACGAAAATCACAAAATCTCAACATTAAACTTCAATTTAACCAAATTTCCATGATTAATCCATCAAAACAACTTAGAAAACATATGTAAAGGATTGATAACTTGGAAATTTCAGTAAAGCACTGATCATTCGAGGATGAGAACGAACCTTACCTCTAATGGGTAAAATCTCTCTCAATTGGATGTGATTTTCTTGAAAAATCAAAGGAAAACAATAAGGATTTACAAATCAATGTTAAAGAATCTTTTAGAAATCAAAAAATCTGCAAATCAAGAGCATTACCTCAAGTTTCTTGAAAATGGAGAGTGTTTGGCCGAAGGAAATCCTTGGGATGAAATAGAATGAGAGAAAATGACGTAAAATATGTTTTAATGAAAAAGTCAACTCTCATTTTATTAAATATTTTAATCATTAATTAAAACCTTTTAAAATGATCCTAAATAAGAGAGAAATCTAATAAAAACAATTTGGTAAAATAGCTCCTTAAAGATTCAAAGTTTCAATCCCTTTACAAAACAGTCACTAAAACAACTTTGTAAAAATCGCATTTTGGTCACTAACTCAAAATGTCGCACTTCCAAAATCCTTTTCTTAAAATTGATTTTACCAAAATCATTTATATAATTAATAATGATTTTAAGCATTTTTCTCATATTTTTTATCTTAACCCGAACCTTGATTTCCCTGAACCGCTCCTGAAAACTTGGATCTTCAGTCTACGTTCTACGAACCTCGAATTGACATCAAATTCTTCTAGGCCCAAAATTGGGGCGTTACACTGATTGCTTCCGATACGTTCTCCTCTATTTATACCACACAAGAGCAGAGGATATATGCATCTCAATGCATTAAAATAACCAGCAACAAAAGCCGCCACACTACTCTACCCAAAAACACCAAAACTCCCATCCGAAACAACCAAAAACACTTTCAATTGCTCTACAAACTCAACCCAGCCAAAACCTAACACTTCCATCAAATTTTAATCATCAATTAACATCCAAAAACAACCTATTTGCATCCTTATATCCCCAGCAACACCAAAACCACATTATCACCCCAAAAACCTAAATCTAGCAACCTAAACAACTAGAGATCCAACCTATTTCGGGATTACTATGATAAAACCTTTATTTCAACATCATTTAGCATCCAAAACATGATTAAAATATATCTCAAATTAACCATAACAGTACCATTACGAAAATCTTTAGAAATCATCTTTCAAAGCTTGATTTAACCATTTTCATCAAATAGATTATAAAACCTTCTTAATAAACACAATTAGAGAGCCAAAGACTTGGGAATTTCATTATAGTACCTTGATTAGAGGAGTTGAACGAAAATTACCTCTAACCCTTGCATATTCCTTCAATTGGCAAGATTTGTTGAGAAACCTTCAAGATTCCTTTGTGATAAATGGAAGAAACACTAAGGAAATCATTTGTAAATTAGAGTGAAGTGTAAAGATGAAAATCTCTGGAAGTTTTGAGATAAAATGAGGTGTTTGGCTGATGAGAAATGAGAGAAATGGAAGCTACGTCAAAATAGATTTTGGAAGACTAAATCCGTTTTTAATAAAATCTCTCATTATTCTTTTTTAATAAAACACATTTAAAATGGTCAATTAAAGGAAAATGATAATTAATAACATCTTAGCTCCCTAAAGATTCTAAGTTTTGGTCCTCTTTCAAAACAGTCCTTTAAAAACAAATTTTACATTTTAACAAATTAATCACTAACCCGAAATGTTAATCTTCCAAAAGTCATTTTCCAAAATTGACTTCACCAAACCTTTATATATATTTTTAGAAAATTTTAGGATTTTTCCCAAAATTTTACCACATCCCGAACCATGTTTTCCCTGAACCACTCCAAACTAACTCAGATCTCTATTCTAGGTTCTATGAACCCCGAGCCAACCTTAAAGACTCCTAGGCCCAAAATCCGGGCGTTACAACTCTCCCCCACTTAGGAAATTTCGTCCTCAAATTTTTTACCTCATCGAAAAAGATAAGGAAACTGCTTCTTCATGTCATCCTTCCTTTCCCACGTGGCTTCCTCCACACCACGATGTCGCCATAACACCTTGACCAACTCAATGGTCTTACCACGAAGAACCTTACTGTCCGAATCCAAGATCTCAACCGGTTCTTCATCATAGGACAAATCTGGATTCAACTCAATCTCCTCAACAGACATAACATGAGACGGATCTTATCTATATCTCCGAAGCATGAATACATGGAAAACATCATGCATGTTCTCTAACTCGGGAGGAAACCTCAACCTATAAGCAACATGTCCAACACACTCAAGCACCTCATACGGTCCAATAAACCTCGAACTCAAATTGCCCTTCCGGCCAAATCTCATCACCTTTTTCCAACGTGAAACCTTCAAAAATACCTTATCACCTACAGCATACTAAACCTTCTTACGCTTCAAATCCGCATAAGACTTTTGCCGATCCGAAGCTGGTTTCAACCTCTCACTAATAAGCTTTACCTTTTCCGTAGTGCCTTTTAGAACATTAGGCAAAGAGACCAACTTCTGTCCCGCTTCCACCCAACAAAGAGGCGTTCTACAATTCCATACAAGGCTTCATAAGGAGCCATTTGAATGCTCGCCTGTTAACTATTATTGTAAGTAAACTCCACCAAAGGTAAATGTTTCTCTCAGGAACCTTAGAAATCAATGATACAACACCTCAACATATCCTCCAACACTTAAATAACCCATTCAGACTGACCATCCGTCTGCGGATGATACGAACTACTAAAATTCAAACGCGTACCCAACGCTTGATGTAGACACTCCTAAAACCTCACTGTGAAATGTGGATCTCGATCCGAAACAATGAACTTAGGTACCCCATGCAACCTCACAATCTCTAAGATGTACAAATCCGTCAACTTGTGTAACGTATACGTAGTGTGCACCGCCAGAAAATGTGCACACTTCGTAAAATGATCAACAATCACCCAAATGGAATTCTTCTTGGACGGTGTCAAAGGCAAATCCGTCACGAAATCCATGGTGACTCTCTCCCATTTCCATTCCGTAATCTTCAACGGTTGCAAAAATCCAGAAGGAAATTGATGCTCAGCTTTAACACATTGACAAACCATACACTTACTAACAAAATCAGCCACATCATTCTTTAAACCAACCCAATAATACTCATCCCTCAACCCATGATACATCTTTGTACTACCAGGGTACAGGGAAAAAGGACTACTATGCGCCTCAATCAAAATAGTGCGCCTTAACTCAACATCCTCCTGCAAAACTATTCGACTCTTAAAACACAAAACACCATCATCATTGAAACAAAAGTCCGTTGGATTTCCTTCCGCAATGTCTTGAACATGCGGTACCAACGAATCTTCTAACAACTGCTTCTCCTTAATCAACTCTACCAATGAGGGTTTCACTTGCAATTCAGCCATTAAACCACCATCTCACGATATACTCAACCGAGCAAACATCGCCCTCAACTCTACAACCACCTTCCAACTCAAGGCATCGACTACAACAATAGCCTTCCCCAGATGGTACTCAATCGTCGAGTCGTAATCTTTAAGCAACTCCAACCACCGTAGTTGCCTAAGATTCAACTCTTTTTGTGACATCAAGTACTTCAAACTTTTGTCGTCCGTGTAAACCATACACTTTTCACCATAAAGATAATGCCTCCAAATTTTCAAGGAAAACACCACCGCAGCTAACTCGATATCATGCGTAGGGTAATTACGCTCAAGCACTTTCAACTGCCGAGATGCATAAGCTACCACCCTACTCTCCTACATCAACACACATCCCAAACTAACACAGGACGCATCGCTATAAACCACAAACTCTTTACCTGAGTCGGGCTGAATCAAGATAGGAGCTTGCGTCAACGCTTCCTTCAACTTCTCAAAAGCTTGTTGTCTATCCTCCGTCCATTCAAACTTTACATCCTTTTGTAACAACTTTATCAAAGGAGCTGTAATCCTTGAAAAACCATCCACAAATCTATGATAGTATCCTGCCAAACCAAGGAAACTACGTACCTCATGGACCGACTTAGGCAACTTCCAATTCATCAATGCCTCAACCTTTTGGGGATTGACCTGAATCCCTCCGGTCGACACCAAATGCCAAAGGGAAACAAATTTCTTAAGCCAAACTCAACCTCTTTGTTCGGTGGCAAACCAGGCAACTCTTCTAGAAATACACCCGAAAACTCACATACCATACTTATGTCTTATACACGCACTTCCTTCGATCCTGGATTCATAACATAAGCTAGAAAAGCTTCACATCCCAAGTACATCAATCAACTCGCTTCAAGAGCCGAAACCACATTAGACAAGAACTTCACATTCTCCCCTACGATTACCACCTCATAGCCATCGGCTAGTTTCAGCGAAACTCGCTTGGTCTCAAATGAACCCCAGCCCTATGCTTAATCAACCAATCCATACCAAGAATTATATCAAAACTGTAGAAAGGCAACTCCATAAGATCAACTTCAAACACATGACCTTGAACAGACAAAGGACATCTCTTATACAACTTCCTCGTAACAACCGAGTCACCAAAAGAACTAGTTACACGTATACCAACATCTAACAACTCAACAAGTATTTTAAGAGCTCGTACATGCTCACGCAAAAGATATGAATGAGTAGAACCGGAATCAATCAAAGAAAGTAATGACAAGGATTGCAAAGTTAAGGTACCTGCGATCATATCCATGTTTTTCCTTCCCTCTCGGTATGCATACACCCTAGCATGTCCACCTCCCTCAGGCCAAACAACAACAACGTGAGCAACATTCCTCTATCCATCATCTCTACGTTGAAAGTTATCACGATCGCACCCACGACCTCTCTGTGGCTCAGTAGCTCGCACCGGAGCTTTACCATCTCTAACAGGTTAGGGACAATCACACTTCATATGTCCCTATGATCCACAATTCCAACACATACCTAGATTACCCCAACACTCTTATGTGTGTCTTCTACCGCATCGATTACACTCTAGAGTACGAACAAAAGCATTTTGGCCTTGTTGACCTCAACCAGGGTTACCACCACCACACCTTGGATCTGGTTGATACCTCATATCCTTGTGCTTCTTGAAACGGTCTCTACCAGAATCAAACTCAGCCGACCACTTTCCAAAACTAGAACCACCCGAAGGAGAAACTAAGACCAAATTATGCTTGATGTACTTAGCTCGAGTGACTAAGACATCAAAATCTGTGTAATCCGAAGCTAACATATATATCTTGACCTCCTTTACAAGCCCGTAGCGAAAGCGATCACATCTCTTATGTTCGTCAGGAACCAGTTCAGGAGCATACTGGCTCAACCGAACAAACTGAACCTCATATTCTGAAACAGTCATGTTTCCTTGCACCAAAGACATAAATTCTCACTTCTTTCCATCAAGATAGCGAACACCAGATACTTCCTCTTAAAAACAGTTCTGAAGAACTCCCAAGTCACATCGAGAAGTTCCATACCCGTAGTGATGGTCATCCACCACGTATAAGCATCTCTGTGTAGCAAGGATACAACACAACCCAACTTTTTCACATCATTACAACCCATCTGACCAATAATCCTTTGGGTGCTCTCAAACCAAGCCTCAAAACCCTCAGGAGACAGACCTCGAAACTCAGTTCCACCCAAACTGCGTAAACGCTCCAAAGGTAATCCAACATTAGCACCAGGTTGAGGCGCAGCCACATGCATACCCGCTATCGCTGCCTGAAAAGCCCTAGCTATAGCCTGAATCAACGGTGTCATGTCAACAACAGCCTACCCTTGCGCTGCCTGAGGTCCAACACCTCCTGCACCAGCTTCATCACCACCAAGAAGAGGTGGAAAGGGTGGCAATTCCTTAACATTCTCATTTACAGCAATACAATTACCAACCTATGCTCTCATCTTGGTCCCATATCAAATAAAATGCAAATATAAAACATGATAATTCTAACCCCTTCGCCCCGGTCTGGGCGAAAGACCGAACCGAACGGATCACACAAGAAATATTAAGGTAAACCATAAAGTTTACCCCAATAAATGACCTTTTTTGTTTTATCTTTTTTAGATGCTCATTATTATCCTATGTGATAAACACCACAGTGGAACAATTTACGTCTCGATCAGACATCATTTAGGGATTCAATTGCAGGCAAACACATGTTAGGGACCATTATGTAATTCTAACAAAATACAAGGACTTCTTCCAATTTTAAGTTACCAACCTTTAATTAATCATATCACAAGCCTCTCTGTCAAATCCCAGCTCAAAAAGATCAACCAAGCTCATTTGATTGCTTCCACAACATTCAGGGACTAAAATGTAAAGTTACAAAACTTTAGAAGAATCAAGCAAATGTAACCCCCTCGACTCGGTCTGGGCAAAAGACCGAACCGAACGGATCACACGGGGAATATTGAGGTAAACCAGAAAGTTTACCCCAATAAACGACCTTTTTTGTTTTATCTTTTATAGATGTTCTTTATTATCCTATGTGATAAACACCGTAGCGGAACAATTTACGTTTCGATCATACATCATTTAGGGACTCAATTGCCAACAAACACATGTTAGGGACCATTTTGTAATTTTAACAAAATATAGGGACTTCTTTCAATTTTAAGTTACCAACCTTTAATTAGTCACATCACATGCCTCTTTGTCAAATCCCAGCTGAAAACGATCAATCAAGCTCATTTAATTGCATCCACAACATTCAAGGACTAAAATGTAAAGTTACAGAACTTCAGAAGATTCCAATAACCAACTTAACATCTATGTGTTTCGGTACAGGCTGCCCTGTACCGGAACACCAATATCAGAACAAGGTCAAGCGTATTAAAGTTTAGGATCGTATCGATACACCCCTAGGGTGTTTCGAAACAGGGAATTCCAGTAGCAAAACGTATTGGAATGACCCATCCTTGTTTCAAAACCCTTAAGCCATTTCAGGGTCACCATTTTGGTATAGGCTCGAGTGTACCGAAACACGTAGGCCTGTAATGACACTTTTTGCTGGGTTTTCATGCTTTAACCCAAACAAAAACATTCCAACATACCTCAATCATGCATACAACAAATTTAAACATCAATCCTGAAACACCCTTGACGTATTCATCATCATAACATGACAAATTGCATCAAAGGGAAACTCTAGGCATGCAACCTAGTGTCAAGCCAAGTAAGCACTTATTACATTAGTCTAAACCGAAACATACTTTCTTAAATGAAGTCACTTGAGATCCCTTGCTACTCGTTGCCTCCAAAATCTCAATTATCTGCATTGATGGACAAATGAGAGCGTAACCACACAAGGCTTAGTGAGGATGCTCAAAAACAAAACACCATCAATGCACTAAAACCACTTTAAATGCTCACATAGAAAACTCTTTTCCAATTCTTAAAGCATCATTTGAAAACCATCATGCCCTTTTCAAACCATGCACTTTTCTTAAAGAAAATCATCATATTAAATCTCATGCCCATGTATCATGAATCATCAATACATTCCAAATCCGCACACTCAAAACCATATTATGAAACATAAATCATTCCATGATACATCCTCAATTATATTGGCTTACAAGTGATCATTAAACAAGTTCACAACTCAAAACCACATATCGGATACACAGATTCAACAAGTGTCTACTCGACACTTCAAGACATCATAACCGTAATTGGCACATACAAAACCAAAGGTACTCTATCATCTAGGTACAATTTCAACCCATAGGGACATGGACCTTATCTTCGATTAGATGCTTGTTGAGTGTGTAAAAGTTCAATTATTTACCCCCTATTTAACCCATATTTCTGCTGCATTCAAACATAGTTCATTGCATTTAGGCTAGTTTACAGTTAGACATCACAAATATATTAAAAGGCACAATTTCTACTAAAATTGGTTGCTTTTGCAGGTAGCTGCTGTAGTAGATGGAGAGGCAGGCACTGGGCAGTAAAGTAGAAGAGCTGGAACTGGACGAGTAGTTAAGAAGGACGATGCTGCCATGGTTGCCGCCGTGATAGTAGAGGACGACAGCAGTTTTGATGAGAAGAAGCAAAGTGGACCTCGACAGATAGAGAAAATTAAGCCCGTCTGTCGTGGAAAACCAGTATATTTTTCCAAGCCCTAGATCAGAAGGAATGCCAAGCCCAAAGTTCAAGGAGAGAAAATCCCAAGCAAGAAGGAGGACGAGTTAAAGCTATATTCTCTGAAGATTTAGTCTTTATTAGAGTTTTACTTTAATTTAAACTTGTATTCTTGCTATTTTAGAAAACTTGGACCCAAAGCCTATATAAAGGCATGTAATTCGACCTAGGAGAGGACATCACCTATCTCTAGCCTTCTTCCCAAAACCCTAGCCGTTTTCATCCTCTTATCATGTTCTAAATTTCCCTTAGGGCTACGAGTTGTTTTGTAAAGTAGTTGCAAGGGTTGCTTTTGTTTTAGGAATTTTCAGTTCAATAAAATAAACTTCAAGTTCTCTTATTCTGGTTATTAACATCTTGCAAGAGTATCAGGAGAGCATTGCGAGGTTATCTATTTACTTAATATCGAAAGAGTTAAGTATACGAAAGAAATAAGTGTGGGTTCTCTAGTTTATAGTTGAACTATCTCGGACCTAGGGATGGGACGAGGTTAAGTGGCTAAAGAAGAATTCAACAACATCGGTGTTCATCCTTCGATTCACGTCGGGAGGTATCATCAAAGACGTGTTCATCGACAGACTTGGACCTAGGGATAGGCCAAGGCACAATAGGGATTCTTGCCAAACTTGAAGTACAGAATTGTGTGTTCACTGCCGCCACAAGCAACAGACTGCCGCCGCGACAGGTGCTGCCGCGACGGGGACGCCGACAAAACTGATTCTCCTAAACTTAGCAATACCTACACTACTGAGCAATTCAATACCAGCCCATTCTATCAATCTTGATTACTTTACTTCTATTTTACAGTACTCTTTATTATTCTCGTGACAACATCTTAAACTATTCTTTTTACTCTCGTGCAGTAATTCTAGGTGAAGCTATTAGCCCAGTCCTAGTGGAGACGATATCCGATACTTTCGTATCACTTTACTACTTGCGTCATGTACACTTGCAGTACAATTGTGATAGACACTTCTACACGCAACAAGTTTTTGGAGCCGATGCCAGGGACTGGCAACATAACTCTACCCTTTCTTTTACTGCACTTTTCTTTTTCTTTTTATTTTTCTGTTTTAATTTGGTTTGTTCAACTTTTGCTTTTCACAGGGTTACTTGTTCATGCGCAGATCGAGACGAGGAGAAGAACCTGAGTATCCATTAGATCCTGAAATAGAACGTTCGTTCAATCTTAGGAACCGACTTCGTCACGTACTAGCCAAGAACGAGTACCTTGAAGAACAGTTAGAGACGATGAACAACCAACGGAACCCCCAGATTGATAATCCTGCCAGAGATGGAGAGATTATCCCTCCTGTCGGCGACCCGCCTGCCACTGCCGAACGACGGTCCTGCCGTGACTACATGCTGAATGATCATGTAGAACTAGAAACCACGCTGCCGGATATAGATGTTGACAACTTCAAGCTGAAACCTGTTATGTTCAGCATGATCAACAACGCCGGTCAATTTAGTGGTGTTGCTACAGAGGATGCTAGGGAGCATCTGAAAACATTCCAGGAAATCTGTGGTTCGTTTAGATTACCAAGAGTTAATCCGGAGATACTGAGGCTTCGATTATTTCCCCATTCATTGAGGGACAGAGCGAAGACTTGGTGGAATAAACTTACGCCGGGTTCAATTAGAACTTGTGCAGATTTGTCTCGTGAATTCTTATCTCGTTTTAATCCTTCACATTTATCTGAGCGATTACGTAATGAAATTGCTACTTTTCAACAAGAAGATGACGAGCCAATGCACGAGGCCTGGGACAGATTTACCACTCTTCTAAGGAATTGCCCAATGCATGGATTCCCCGTTTGGAACCAGGTAACAAAGTTTTATAATGCTGTCAATTTACAAACTCGTATTCGAATTGATTCAGCAGCAAACGAATTACTACTGGACAAAGACCCAGATGAGGCAATGCAAGTATTGAAAAATCTGGCTAAGAATGAGGAGCAGTTCCGACAGCAAGAAGAGGGGGTAAATGGGTCCTAGCTGTTAAGGATTATGAGGCCGACAACACAATGAAATCACAGGTGGCATACCTTACTAAGGTGATGAAAAAGCTCCTGAATGATGATTCACAGCCCGTATTCGTTGTCGATGAGGTATGTGAAATTTGTGAAGGGAATCACAGTTCGGATGAATGTCCTATACAGTTAGAAGAGGGAAAGTATGTTGGAAACTACAACAAGCAGAATTATAACTCCAACAACTACAATCCCAGCTGGAGAAAGGATCCCAAGTTTACTTGGAGTAATCCTAATAATGCCCTGAATCCTCAAGCACACAATAATCAGAATCAGGGAGGACCTAGATTGCTGACTTGACAGCAACCGCAGTAGCAGCAGCAACAGCCACCAGCTGCCACAAATAGTATACTGGAACAGACTCTGGCTACGTTTATGTCTCAGACATGAACCTATATAGAGAACATGAGTCAAGTTGTCAAGAAGACGGAGACATTCATGGATAAAACAGAGATGCGGATGAAAAATCATGAAGCTACTCTGAAATCGTTGGAGACACAGATGGGTCAGGTTTCCCAGCATATCAATCCAAGGTAGACTGGCGGATTTCCTAGCAATACTGAAAATGCTATGCAGCCCACACATGAGCAGTGTAAATCCATTACTACTAGGAGTGGGAAGAAACTACCATGGCCAGAAAAGGAAGCTGAAACAGTGAAGAAACCAGCCTTGGACTTACCTGCCGAGGAAGCTGCCCCAACAGGTAACAAATAGCCTGCTGCCGATGAGCCTGTCACGACAACATAAGGGACAAAGGAGAAAGATGATGAACCCAAACCTCCTCAGATCCGTATGTAGTGGGAAGGACGTATTGCTGATTATCGTCCCCCACCTCCTTTTCCTCAACCGTTACAGAAATTGAAGCAAGAATCACAACTTAAAAAGATTTATGATATTTTTAAGAAGGTTCACATCAACATTCCACTGTTAGATGCCGTTAGGGAGATGCCCGGTTACACTAAATTTCTCAAGGATGCCATGTCGAAGAAATCTAGACTTGGGGAATTTGAAACGGTTAAGATGACATAAGGATGCATGAGTATTCAGCACAAGCATCCACCCTAGAAAAAGAAGGATCTTGGGAGCTTCATCATACCATGTGTAATCGGAGACAAATATGTTGGTAAGGCACTTTGTGATCTTGGTGCTAGTATAAATTTAATGCCAAAATCTGTTTTTCAGAAATTAGGTATTGGAAAAGCTCGGCCCACAACAGTAATTCTGCAGTTGGCAGACCGCTCTTACGTTCATCCGGAAGGAAAAATCGAAGATATTATGGTAAGAGTGGATAAGTTTATTTTTCCTGCTGACTTTCTTGTTTTAGATTATGAAGCAGATGAAAACGCACCAATCATCATGGGGCGACCCTTCTTAGCCACAGGAAGATCACTGATTGATATGGAAAAAGGAGAACTCACCATGAGAGTGAATGATCAAGAAATAAAGTTGAATGTTCTCCAAGCTATGAAGCATGCTGATGCAGAAGAAGAATGCAAGGTTATCACTGAAGTTACCCTTAACCAACCCTGCATCAGGTCGGGTTGTCACGACATCAACATTGGTCACTGCCTCGGCAGCCACTTACAAGACTATCACGACAACACTGTCGACAACAACTCCTCAGAATCTGATACTGAAGATCAGGATGAGGTAAACTGGATAGGCAATCATCCAGGTAAGTTATTCGATCCTTTAAATTGTACCTCGGATAACCATACAATTCAAATCCATCAACTGTTGAGCCCCCTGTTTGAGATCTTAAACCACTGCCAGGACAACTAAAATATGCTTTTCTTGGTTTAAATGATACGTTGCCTGTAATCATCTCTTCCAAGTTGATGCAGGAACATCAGTTAATAGAGATGCTGCAGCAGCACAAAAAGGCTATTGGATGGACGATAGCTGATATTCAAGGCATTAGTCCGGCCTTATGTATACATAAAATCCTTCTAGAGGATGATCATAAGCCGACTATAGATGCTCAAAGGCGGCTAAACCATGCGATGAAAGAGGTGGTGCGAAAAGAGATAATCAAATGGTTAGATGCTGGAATAATCTATGCCATCTCGGACAGCAAATGGGTGAGCCCGGTGCAATGTGTTCCCAAGAAAGGAGGAATGACTGTGGTGACCAACGAAAACAATGAGTTAATCCCAACCAGGACTGTGACCGGTTGGAGGGTTTGTATGGACTATCGGAAGCTTCACAAAGCTACCCGAAAGGACCACTTTCCTTTACCCTTTATTGATCAAATGCTTGATAGACTAGCAGGTAAACCTTATTATTGTTTTCTTGATGGTTATTCAGGTTACAATCAAATAGTTATTGCGCCGGAGGATCAAGAAAAGATGACATTCACATGCCCCTACGAAACTTATGCTTTTAGGAGGATGCCATTTGGACTATGCAATGCACCAGCCACCTTTCAAAGGTGCATGATGGCAATATTCTCCGATATAGTGGAGGATTTCCTAGAGATCTTTATGGATGACTTTTCAGTCTTAGAAGACAACTTTGAAAGCTGCCTAGGCAACCTACAAAAGGTGCTCGAAAGATGTGAAAAAGCAAACTTAGTTTTGAACTGGGAAAATGTCACTTCATGGTGGATGACGGGATAGTCCTTGGCCATAAGATTAGCTGCCGTGGCATAGAAGTCGACAGAGCCAAGATAGAAGTGATCGAAAAGCTGCCGCCGCCCACTACAGTCAAGGGAATCAGAAGTTTCTTAGGACATGCTGGTTTTTATCGGATGTGCATTGTGAATTTTTCAAAAATCACCAAGACCCTATGCCATCTTCTGGAGCAGAACCGACCATTCGACTTTAACGATGAATGTACTAAAGCATTCAAGGTTCTGAAGGAAAAACTGGTAACAACCCCAATATTACAGCCACCAGACTGGACACGGCCATTTGAGATCATGTGTGATGCTAGTGACTATGCTGTCGGAGCAGCACTTGGGCAGCGGAGAGACAAACTTTTTCATGTCATATACTATGCCAGAAAAACACTGAACGACACCCAAGTGAACTACACCACCACAGAGAAGGAGTTATTAGCTGTGGTATTCTCCATTGACAAGTTTCGTTCTTATATACTTGGAACGAAGGTCATCGTGCACACAGACCACTCTGCATTGAAATATATGTTCATGAAAAAGGATGCAAAGCCTTAACTGATACGTTGGATTCTGCTATTGCAAGAATTCGACCTTGAAATCAAGGACAAAAAGGGGACAGAAAACCAAGTGGCAGATCACTTGTCAAGGTTGGAGAAGGGACAGAGTCTACCGACAGATGAGACAAACATATTGGAGACCTTCCCAGATGAGCAGCTATTTGCTGCCACAGGCACTGCCGCGACAGCCATGGCGGCAGGTAAGTCTTCTGAACTCCCCTGGTATGCTGATTTCATTAATTTTTTAGTTAGCGGACTAATTCCTCCAGACCTTAATTATCAAGCCAGGAAGAGGTTCTAAAATGATGTTAAGCATTATTATTGGGACGAACCTCTTCTTTTCAAAATCTGTGCAGATCAGGTTATAAGGAGATGCGTACCACAGGATGAGCAGGAAGATATACTTCATCACTGTCATGCTTCACAGTATGGCAGACACTTAGGAGGCAACAAAACTGTTGCCAAGGTTCTGCGGTCAGGATTTTATTGCCCATCACAATATAAAGATGCTCAAATCTTCTACAAGGGCTGTGACAAGTGCCAACGGACATGGAACATCTCAAGGAGACATGAGATGCCGCTGTAGAACATTCTTGAAGTCGAGATCTTCGACGTTTGGGGGATCGAATTTATGGGACCATTCCCATCTTCATGTGGGAACCTATACATCCTCTTGGTAGTAGATTATGTATCTAAGTGGGTTGAAGCTATCGCCACTCAAAACAATGATGCCAAGACAGTTCAAAGGTTTTTACACAAAAACATCTTTTCTAGATTTGGCATCCCTAAGGCGATCATCAGTGATGAAGGGAGACATTTCGACAACAGGGTTATTGCTGCTGCCTTGAAGAAGTATGGTGTCAAGCATCGGATTGCAACATCATACCACCCACAGACCAATGGACAAGCTGAAATATCCAACGGGGAGGTCAAGAACATTCTTGAAAAGATGGTTAAGCCAACTCGGAAAGATTGGTCTTTACACCTTAATGATGCGCTATGGGCTTATAGGACGGCTTTCAAAACTCCATTGGGAATGTCTCCTTACCGATTGATTTACGGGAAAACATGCCATTTACCTGTCGAGATAGAGAACAGAGCATATTGGGCAATCAAGGCAGTTAATTTGGACTTGGAAAAGGCAGGACAGAAAAGGCTACTGGATCTGAACGGAATTGAAGAAATCCGGACAATGGCATATGACAATGCAAGAATTTACAAAGATAAAACTTAGAAGTGGCATGACAAAAAGTTGCTGCCACGACAGTTCTGCCCAGGGAAGCTTGTATTGCTATTCAACTCTAGATTGAAACTCTTCCCAGGGAAGCTGAAATCTAGATGGTCTGGCCCGTTCCAAGTTGTACAGATTTTTCCCTATGGTGCTATCACGAGCAGATCTTTAAAAGATGGACACCAATTCAAAGTCAATGGACAACGCTTGAAGCATTATCAGGGGACTGAAGCCCCAAGAATGCAGGAAGTGGTTACTTTAGGAGATGCCCCACCTAGCATCCCTAATTTAACCTAATTTTTATTTTAGGTTTTATTAATATTTATTATTTATATATTAGGAAATCAGATTTATTTTATTTTTAAATAATGTTTTATTTTTATTGTTTTTAGGAAATAAAGGAGATAAGAAGAAAAGGAGAAGTGAATTCAGCCCACTATCCATCCACCAGCCCAAATTTTGGAGCCTGTCGTTACAGCTGCCGCGACAAACGCGGAAAATACAGGCTGTCGACACGATGTCGCGACAGACACAGAAACGCGTAACAGATGCATAGCAGACACGGAAACGCGTGACAGACGCGTCAGACACGCTACCGCATAACATCTGGCCCCGTTATTCGCGCCTGCCGTTACAGCTCTAACGGGAAGCAAATTCTTCTCTATATAAACCTCATTTCATTTTTCATTTTCACTCACTTCTACTCTTCTTACTTGCTTCCTCTAGAATTTTTGCTTTCATTTTTATTTTCTCAACCCTTGCAACAATGTCTTCCAGAAATACCCGTAGGAGTGCTGCTTCCGGCTCCACCCCGACAGTAACCACCCCACGCTCATTCCAGATCAGAGACATGTGGGAAGAAAGGGGATTCATTTACACTTCAAAGGAGGGAAATTTGGGCCTAAAGCCGTTCATTGCTCGAAAAATTCGAGCTCTACAGTGGCAGATCTTTACCGAACAACCTGAGAAGATGAACGTCTCTTTGGTACGAGATTTCTACGCTGCCATCAACAGCAGGACGGTGACAGCAGTGAAACTACGAGGAATCGAAGAGTCGTTCGAAGCTGAATACATCAACACCATGTATGGATTTTACGTGGGCAGCAACGACGACGACCACCAATAGTTTCTGAACACCCTTGACCCTGCTGCCTATGATGCTGTCATGGCAGAGCTGACTGATGAAGGAACACAGTGGAACACCAACCGCAAGAACCCAAGGACGGTGAAGAGGACTATAGTGAGACTCTAGACAAATGCTAAGTTATCCAACAAGGTGCTGCCGTCAACAGAGAATGAATGAAGGGTAAGGGAAAGTTCACTTTTTTAAGCCAAAACAAAAATATTTTATTTTAGGTCTTAATTGCTTGAGGGCAAGCAAAAACTTGAGTTTGGGGGTGTGTTGAGTGTGTAAAAGTTCTATTATTTACCCCTTATTTAATCCATATTTATGCTACATTCAAAGATAATTCATTGCATTTAGGCTAGTTTACAGTTAGACATCACAAATATATTAAAAGGCACAGTTTCTACTGAAATTGGTTGCTTTTGCAGGTAGCTGCTGTAGTAGATGGAGAGGCAGGCGCTAGGCAGTAAAGCAGAAGAGCTGGAACTGGACGAGCAGTTAAAGAGGACGATGCTGCCATGGTTGCCGCCGTGACCTCAGAGGACGATGACAATTTTGAGAAGAAGAAGCAAAGTGGACCTCGACAAAGAGAGAAAATTAAGCCCGTCTGTCGTGGAAAACCAGTATATTTTTCCAAGCCCTAGATCAGAAGGAATGCCAAGCCCAAAGTTCAAGGAGAGAAAATCCCAAGCAAGAAGGAGGACGAGTTAAAGCTATATTCTTTGAAGATTTAGTCTTTATTAGAGTTGTATTTTAATTTAAACTTGTATTCTTGCTATTTTAGAAAACTTGGACCCAAAGCCTATATAAAGGCATGTAATTCGACCTAGGAGAGGACATCACCTATCTCTAGCCTTCTTCCCAAAACCCTAGCCGTTTTCATCCTCTTATCATGTTCTAAATTCCCCTTAGGGTCGCGGGTTGTTTTGTAAAGTAGTTGCAAGGGTTGCTTTTGTTTTAGGAATTTTCAGTTCAATAAAATAAACTTCAAGTTCTCTTATTCTGGTTATTAACATCTTGCAAGAGTATTAGGAGAGCATTGCGAGGTTATCTATTTACTTAATATCGGAAGAGTTAAGTATACGAAAGGAATAAGTGCGGGGTCTCTAGTTTATAGTTGAACTATCTAGGACCTAGGGATAGGACGAGGTTAAGTGGCTAAAGAAGAATTCAACAACATCGATGTTCATCCTTCGATTCACGCCGGGAGGTATCATCAAAGACGTGTTCATCGACAGACTTGGACCTAGGGATAGGCCACGACACAACAGGGATTCTTGCCAAACTTGAAGTACGGAGTTGTGTGTTCGCTGCCGCGACAATCAACAGACTGCCACCGCGACAGGTGCTACCGCCACGGGGACGACGACGGAACTGGTCCTCCTAAACTTAGCAATACCTACACTATTGAGCAATTCAATACCAACCCGTTCTCTCTATCTTGATTACTTTACTTCTATTTTACAGTACTCTTTATTATTCTCGTGACAACATCTTAAACTATTCTTTTTACTCTCGTGCAGTAATTCTAGGTGAAGCTATTAGCCCAGTTCCAGTGGAGACGATATTCGATACTTTCGTATCACTTTACTACTTGCGTCATGTACACTTGCAATACAATTGTGATAGACACTTTTACACGCAACAAGTTTTTGGCGCCGTTGCCAGGGACTGGCAACATAACTCTACCCTTTCTGTTACTGCACTTTTCTTTTTCTTTTTATTTTTCTGTTTTAATTTGGTTTGTTCAACTTTTTCTTTTCACAAGGTTACTTGTTCATGCGCAGATCGAGACGAGGAGAAGAACCTGAGTATCCATTAGATCCTGAAATAGAACGTTCGTTCAATCTTAGGAACCGACTTCGTCGCGTACTAGTTAGAAAAGAGTACCTTGAAGAAAAGTTAGAGACGATGAACAACCAACGAGAGATGGGACACCAACCTCCTCGATCGTTATGGTACTTGGACGGAGACACGGGACACCAACCACTTGACATCTAAGGCGACTTATTATAGTGCAATCAATCCTATAGCCGGCTAACTATATCCGATATCATTTACAAACCATTTCCACATCACTTGCCAATATAATTTGCATTTTAATACATACCTCACCATTTTCAAAGCATCCTCAATAAATCACTTTTACAAGCATTAAATCATGCTTAAAATCACAAGTATAAGATATATATTTACAAGGATCACTTACCATGTGCATCCTTCAATATTACATAATTAAAAACAATAACCACATTCTTTAAACATACTTTAACAGTAGGTGAATCCACTAAATCAAAACAGTGCTTGAATCAACATATAATAGCACGATCCGAGAGAGAAATTCCTTTTACTTACTTTCGAACTTAGTTAAGCATTTCAAGCTTACCACTAAGTTCCCAAATCATCTTTAAAAACATTTCACACCCTTATATATATTAAGAGGATTTTAGACAATTTTCCCATATTTTTATCATTTCCTAAACCATGTTTTCCCTGAACCAACCCCGAACTAACCCTGTAACCCCATAGACCCGTCTATGCGTTACCACAGATCCTAGGGAGTCACATTAGGGTCACCGGAGTGACCCACATTAAAATGTTAAATAAACAAATGGCTAAACCATTTAAAATCATAAATCAAGTTTTGAATTAAAATATAATTTCAGAAAACATTCAGACAATGAAACAAAACTATGATAAAAGTTATTAATACAATTTTCAGACTCGGATATAAATCAAACGTGACATACATGCCCCCTAATTATACAGATACCATACTCCGCAAGCAAACCGAAGAAACTCTCATACCAACATTGGTAGCTGCAACATGGTCGATCTTTTAACTTGTGAAGGTAAAAACAACGTGAGCTTCAGAAAGATAAGTAATACGAAACTACCAAAAGTAGCTTCATGCCACACGTAAGTATCAGATGTATCAGAACAAAAGGGGAGCAAGCATAATCAAGTTTCAGATATAGAATATAATTCGTTTAGTTGTTACACTTGAAAGTAACTTATTCATATATGATTAATTACCCGATCACCAGACACGATGTCTAACTCAGGTAATCGGAAGGGACATAGATCACAAAAATCCAGCCAGAGAGTCTAGGGTGTTCCATCAGTTACAGATCAAGAATGATAGACAGAATATTTCAGACAACAATAGAGTTTGACTGAGGCTAGATAGGGAACATGGAAAAACTAAGTATCAACATAACTACCCTCCAACCATACACCGATATGTAGTTCCCAGAACTTCATCCATAAGGACTTACCCTAGGCCCAATGAGCATAGAAGCCAACCTAAGGGGCTGCCTTAGGTCCATAAGGGATTACTCGTGCCGAAGCATCGAAACCTACCCAAAGGGAGACCTCGATTCCATAAGGAATTACCAGTGCTAAACCTGCAGAGACTTCATAACATATCTCAAAAGTACCACAATTAAAATAATTTAGTGAATACAGACTGAGTAGTAATCATACATGTAATTTTCAGAG
Organism: Hibiscus tridactylites; assembly: GCA_958450335.1. Classification (NCBI taxonomy): domain Eukaryota; kingdom Viridiplantae; phylum Streptophyta; class Magnoliopsida; order Malvales; family Malvaceae; genus Hibiscus; species Hibiscus tridactylites. The sequence continues at coordinate 38,018,686 of OY288280.1, forward strand.
TATTAGAAATTAGAGAGCATGCATTCCAGATCAGACACACACATATATATATATATATATAATTTAGCCAGACATAATTCATAATTCACATTAGAGAGAGGATTAGTTTCAGATCGGAGAGAATATAATTGTGCAAGAAACATTCTACATGGTTCAATCCATTCCTTTAAGACACTTGATCATTATGAGAAGGAGAACATTTGACAAATTTGGATTGATTGCAAAGTGGGGTCCCTACAAAAAGGGAAGTTCGACATAACGACTCGAACCAAACATCAAAAGTTAATACACCGGGATTGGCGAGATTTCGGATATATCGTGAGTGATTAAAACATTGAAGCTTACGAGGGTAAAATGGTCATTCTGGCCTATAGGGGTAATTTGGTAATTTAAATCAATGAGGTAATAGACGGTGATGTACATAATTCAGGAATTTTAGTTGTTCATCAAGTTTCCAAGCCCCTTTGAAATAATCGAACCCGTCAACACGGTGTCATTATTTAACCGGGCAAGTGCACCTTAAACATTCATTTCTCAGAATTGACCTTAGTGTAAAACAAGTATAGCTTGCCATCACCAATCATCAACTGAACTTACAATGAGCAATCGAACAAATATTCGAGCGATATTTTCCAAGTATTAGAACATGGGCAATACACCCAAACTTTAACCATAGTATCGAACGTACCCTAAAACATATTACTTTTATCATTAACTAAGTATTTCCTCCAAACAGATCGAATATGCCTTCATATGATATTCGTTCGAATTCACACACACACACAAACACACACACACACACACACACACACACATCAAACAGTCAGCAAACACGAGTCGCATAATACCACTTTCAGAGCCTTCCAACTATTCATTTGTACCAAATTATGAAGGTGTATCCAACATTTTGGTCAATTGGCAAAAAGGTGCCTTAGGGTATTTCAGTCTTTTGGTCATTACAATCATTCCAACCTATTCATTCTATTTTATTCATTCCACTGAATTTAATCCTTTATGCCACTCTAATTAATCCAAACATATGATCAGTTTTCTGTAACTTATCTTTGAAGATTTATTCAGAATTCAGTAAATCCAAGCATTTTACGAATTCGAGGGTTTAAGCTTTTTCACCATAATTTCCAAGCAAAACGAGGTTTCTAGATGCATCAATTGCTCTACCAGATCAAGTGTAGGTTCACACATTATTTTTATTTTCAGAGGGTATTTTAGTCATTTCTATACCATCATGGCATTTTCGTAATTTCATAACGAAATATGTCTAACATTGAATCCTTTAACGCCATTGATTGGGTTTGGAAATTTTCTGCCTTATTAATTAATTAGTGAAACCAGACCTTCCTATATATTAGCCTTCTCATTCAAGAATTTCGATCTTATCAAAATTATTATACTAATTATTCATATCCGAGCTGACTTAAACAGGCCAACAATAAACTTCATCATACTTGCACGCCTTAATCAATTACCAAGGTGTTCATAAAGCATATAAGAGGTAGTAATGTAATACATTGGCTCCAAGCTACATCGGTCGATCCGTAAATGACATTCGAACACTCTTAAACCCGGATTTGACTTCCCTAAACCATTCATATTCAATGAAATGTGAGTACCTTCAATCACACAGTCCTTATTCATAGAGCTCTTAACTGAATAAATAAATACATAAACAAGTTTGGGTTCAAGGTCAGATTCGGAGGCTTTCGGGTCAGAATTTTGCGAAAGGGGCTTCAAAATTGGACTCAGGATGTAAAAAATCATATAGGAGTTTTCAGAAAATTTTGACTTTTTGGTTAAAGTCAACGGTCAACGGTCAGGTCAACACTGACATCACTGGTAAACTGGGTTGACTTGGCTGAGTCAACTCGTGCGAGTTGACTCGGACTGGTTGACTCACTAAGTTAACTCGGTCAACGGGTCGGGTTGGATTAATTCGGGTCGGATACAGGTTCCGGTTTGGGCTCAGACCGGGTTGGCCGGTTCAGACCGGGTTGGGCCAGTTTAGACCATAGCTTAAACCGGTTCACTTACCCAGAGGTGCAAACCATCAGACGGTCATCGGAACGGTCGCTGGAGGCCCGAAATGCACCGTTTCTGCTAGAAATCAAGAGCCGATCACATAAGGAAGTAAACCAAAACAAAAATATCACATTACGAGCCACAATCTTTCCGGAAAATCCCCAAATTTCAAATTTGGCCAGAAAATCTTGTAGCTCCGTCGAGGCTCCGGTCGACATCAGACGAACGATCCGTTGACTGGGTTTTGCTTGTCACGACGTGGGGAACCTGGATTCGGTGGCTGTCCCGTGAACAAACGGCGAACGAGGCCGGTGAACGCGAGAAACAGAAATGCCGAGCACAAAGGTTTCCGTCGAACCTTTAGCCGGGTTCATATGACAAACGACAGTGTTACCTGCCAGTGACAACTAGGGCTAGAGTTGCGGTGTGCTGTCGGTCACAATGACGCTGGCGGTGAGAACCACAACGGCACTGTGCCCGAGATCGGGCGGTGGTCCGACGGGGAAGGTGAAAGGTTTGGTGATGGGAGGTGAAAGGTCACTTTTAGATTTGGATTCTTGGATGGGTAAAAGGGAATTAAATGAACCAATATGAGTAGGTAGGATATTTTTGCCTTATTATTTTATTATCCTATAACACATGTTTAAAACGATATTTGGACATGATAAAAATTAGAGAAAAGCAATAGTTCAGTTGGTTAAGGCTTAGGCTTATTAAGCTTAGGTCACATGTTCAAAGCTCCATGCTAGCACTATCCCTTTTTTTCAGTTTTTAATTTCATTATGTTCACCATTTTCATTTTTTTGCCTTATTAAATTAGGGGTGTTACAAACCCGGATCTCTAGTCTAGGTTATACGGACTCTAAACCTAACCTACAAACTCCTAGGCCCAAAACTGGGGGTTTACAACTCTCCCCCACTTAGGAAATTTCGTCTTTAAAATTTTACCTAAAGGAAAAAGGTGCGGAAACTGCTTCAACATATCCGCCTTGCTTTCCCACGTAGCCTCCTCAACTCCTCAATGTAGCCACAACACCTTCACAAGTTCAATCGTCTTACGGTGAAGAACTTTGCTACTAGAATCAAGAATCTCAACAGGTTCCTCATCATAAGACAAATTTGGTCGCAACTCAATGTCTTCAACTTCATAACATGCGACGGATCCGACCTATACCTCCGTAACATCGAAACATGGAACACATCATGAATTTTCTCTAACTCAGGAGGTAACCTCAACCGATATGCAATAGGACCAAGACACTCCACAACTTCGTATGATCCAATAAACCTTTGACTAAGGTTACCCTTATGTCCAAACCTCATCTCCTTCTTCCAAGGCAATACTTTCAAAAACACGTGATCACCAACTGCAAACTCAATCTTCCTACGCTTTAAATCTACGTAAGACTTTTGACGATCCGAAGCCACCTTCAAATGATCACAAAAAAGCTTTATATTTTCTGTCATTCCTTTAAGCAAATCCAGCAAGGAAACCAATTTTGCCCCGCTTCCACCCAACAAGAGGCGTCCCACACTTCGTACCATACAAGGCTTCATACGGAGCCATTTGTATACTCGCTTGATAGCTACTATTATAAGAAAACTCCACCAAAGGCAACTGTTTCTCCCAAGAACCTTGGAAATCTATAACACAAAATCTTAACATATCCTCAAGCACTTGGATAACTCGCTCAGACTGACCATCCATCTGAGGATGATATGAGGTATTGAAATTAAGTCGTGTACCCAAAGCTCTATGCAAACACTCCCAAAACCTTGTTGTAAACCTCGGATCTCTATCCGAAACTATGGATTTGGGTAAACCATGCAACCTTACAATTTCTGCAATGTACAACTCTATCAACTTATCCAACGTATACATAGTATGCACAACTATGAAATGCGCACACTTCGTAATACGGTCTACAATTACCCAAATAGAATTCTTCTTCGACGGGGTCAAATCCAAACCACTCACGAAATCCATCGTAATCCTCTCCAATTTCCATTATGGAATCTTCAAAGGTTGCAACAGCCCGGAAGGAAATTGATGCTTAGCCTTCACGTGCTGACAAACCATACACTTACTAACAAACTCTGCGACTTCCTTCTTCAACACAACCCAATAGTACTCATCCTTCAATCCACGATACATCTTAGTACTTCAAAGATGCATAGCAAAAAGGCTGCTATGAGCCTCAGTCAAAATAGTGCGCCTTAACCCCACATCATCTGGCACAACTATTCGACTCTTAAAACACAAGACACCGTAATCATTGAAATAAAAGTTTGTTGCATTACCATCTGCTATATCCTGAACATGCGGTACCAACGAATCATCAAGCAACTGCTTCTCCTTAATAATCTGAACCAAGAAAGGTTTCACTTACAACTCAGCTAACAATCCACCATCTCGTGATATGCTCAACCGAGCAAACATCGCCCTCAACTCTATAGCCACCTTCCTACTCAAGGCATCGGCCACAACATTGGCCTTTCCAGGGTGATACTCTATCGTCAAGTCGTAATCCTTAAGAAACTCCAACCATCTTCGTTGCCTAATATTTAACTCTTTCTGAGACATTAGATACTTCAAACTCTTATGATCCGTATAAACCACACACTTCTCACCGTAAAGGTAATGCCTACAAATTTTCAAAGCAAACACAACTGCGACAAGCTCAAGATCATGAGAAGGATAATTTCGCTCATGCACCTTCATTTGTCTAGATGCATACGCCACAACCTTCCCACCTTGCATCAACACACAACCTAGACCCACATACGATGCATCACTATAAACTATAAACTCCTTATTCGATTCAGGTTGAATCAAAACAGGAGCTTGCGTCAAATCTTTCTTCAACCTCTCGAAAGCTTGTCGCCTAGTATCCGTCCACTGGAAGCAAACATTCTTTTGCAACAAACTTGGTTAACAGAGCAACAATCTTAGAGAAACCATCCACAAACCTTCGATAGTAACCTGCCAAATCAAGGAAACTACAGACCTCCATCACCGATTTAGGCGTCTTCCAATTCATCTCCGCCTCCATCTTATGTGGATCAACCAGGATACCTTCAGCCGACACCACATGTCCAAGAAACACAACTTCTCTAAGCCAAAACTCGCACTTACTTAACTTGGCATAAAGCTGGTTTTCCAACAAGACTTGCAATACAATCCGCAAATGATTATCATGATCCTTCTCAGTACAAGTACACGAGAATATAATCACTAAACACATCCACAAACTAATCCAAAAATTCATGAAACACACGATTCATCATGTCCATGAATGCAACCGGTGCATTCGTCAAACCAAACGGCATCACCAAGAACTCATAATGCGCGCACATTGTATGAAAAGCTCTTTTAGGCACATCCATATCTTTTACCTTTAATTGATAATATTCAGATCTCAAATCAATCTTAGAAAACACCGAAGCACCTCGAAACTAATCAAACAACTCATCAATTCTTGGCAAAGGATACTTATCCTTAATCATCAACTTGTTCAGTTGCCGATAATCTATACACATTCGCTTCGTGTCATCTTTCTTATTCACAGACAAGATCGGTGCAACCCAAGGTGAAGCACTAGGCCTAATAAACCCTCGTTCTAGCAACTCCTAAAGTTGCGTCTTCAACTCCTTCAATTCTTTTGGTACCATTCGATAGGGAGCAATAGACATTGGAGTCGTATTTTCATACAACTCAATGCCAAATTCAACCTCTCTATTCAGTGGAAACCCATACAACTCTTTTGGAAATACACCCGGAAACTCATATACCGTACGTATGTCATGTACACGTACTTCCTTCGATCATGATTTCATAACATGATCTAAGAAAGCTTCACAACCCAACTTCTTCAAACGACTCGCTTCAGGAGCCAAAATAGCATTGGATAAGAATTTCACATTCTCACCCACGATTACCACTTTGTAATCATCAACAAAATTCAAAGTAACTCGCTTAGCATCAAAATCAATCACAACCATATACTCGGTTAACCAATACATCCCAAGGATTACATCAAAACCATAGAAATGCAATTCTATTAAATCAATTGCAAACACATGAACTTCACCAGATAAAAGACATCTCTTATATAACTTTCTTGTAACAACTGTTTCACCAAAGGAACTAGTTACCTGCATTCCCACATCTAATATCTCAACAGGGATATCAAGCAAATGTGCATGCTCACTCAAGATGCATGAATGCGTAGAACCAGAATCAACCAAAGATAACAATGACAAGGATTGCAAATTGAAAGTACCTGCAATCACATCAGTGTCATTACGTCCCTCGCGATATGCATACACCCTCGCAGGACCACCACCCTCAGGTTTGACAACTACAACATGTGCTACAGTTCGCTGACCATCCTCCCTATGCTGGAAGTTACCACGACCGTGCCCACGGCCTCGCTGTGGTGCAACAACTGGTGCTCTAACCTGACCACCTTCAGCCAACAAAGAACAATCACGTCTCAAATGATCAGCCGAACCAAAACTCCAACAAGCATTAGCCGCTACAGCTGCAGGAGCCTGCGCCTCTCGAGCCAAACAAGGACAATCTCACCTCATATGCTCACATGATCAACATACCCAACAAGAGTTAAAAGCCGATCTAGCCTAAGCACCCTGACCATAAGTTCCACGTCCTGGCCTTCCTCCTCTTCGATTCGTTTCAGAGAGAAACTTCTTATCACGGTGCCTCCTATTCTGTCCACCTCCAAGACCAAAATCTGTAGATCTCTTACCCGAGCTAGAACCATTTACACGAGAAGTAAAACCAAAATCGCCTCGATATCCTTGGCTCACGCCACCAACACATCAAAATCCGTGTAATCAGAGGCCAACATAAAAGTCTACACCTCTTGCACCAATCCATAACGAAAACGGTCCCAACAATGCCTATCACTCGGCACCAACTCAAGGGCATACTGGCTCAAACGGACAAATTGAACCTCATACTCAGCCACATATGTGCTACCTTGAATCGAAGACATAAACTCGCGTTTCTTGTCATCCAAGCATCTAACTCCTAGATACTTCTTCCTGAAAGCATCTTGGAAGAACTCCTAATCAACCTCCATAGCCGCGATTACAATCGTCCACCAACTGTAAGCATTACCTTGCAACGACGAAATACTGCATCCTAACTCATGTGCATCATTGCACCCCATTTGATCCAAAATCCGGATCGTACTAGCCATCCAAGCCTCAGATTCCTCGGGCGACAAACCACGATACTCAACACCACCAAAACTACGCAAGTGTTCTAATGGTAACCCATTTTGCCCAGCAGTAGGTGCTTGCACTTGCACTCCGGCAACAGCAGCCTGGGATGCTCCAGTCACCGCCTGAACTAAAGGCATGAAATCATCCAACATAGGACCAACTTGCTCACATTGTCCTTGCTCTTCACCCCCGGGTGGAGGCGGTGAAGGAGGTAAATTCCTACCAGGAAGAATTTCGTTCTCCTGATTTCCCTGCTCTCTAGCAGTAGCAATCTTAACTCTCTCCTTGGTCTCATTGTGTTATTATAATTAAGGCCTGATAAGAAAACAAAACAAAGAAATCAGGCCAGCTTCAAGCAAGGATCCAAGACTTCCAACTCAATTTAAAACACTTTATCTATAGTAATAAGGCAATGGGCATCCCAAAATCCCCCAAGCATGGCATAAAGCATTCAACATACATATCACAACCACCGAGCATAGCAACCAACCAAATTCAGCCCACAACATCATCATGTATATTAACAAATTACACATACAACACAAACATCATACATGGCATCAATATCATTTATTCATAAACAACATGATTATACCAATCACAGTGCAAAGCAAACATCATCATTCACTTGGAATCACATCATATCAACTTACAAATGACTTACCATTTTCCTATTATTTCATAACCTGACTCTGATACCACCAAATTTAACCTCCCCAATCTGGTCTAGGCGAAAGACCAAAACGAACGTATCACACGAGGAGTATTGAGGTAAACAAGTGTAAGCCCGGCCTAGACGATTGACCTGAACTACGAAGATTACACGGGGAAAACCAAAGTCAACCCGAAAGTCAACCTTGATTCACGACCCTTTTTTTTTCTTTTTAATCTTGTCTAGATACACATTAACCCTACGTGAGTACTCATAAAACATATTTGAGAACGGAACAGCGATCGGATGACAAATAGGGACTCAATTGCACAATTAATAGGTTTAGGGACCCTTTTGTAATTTCTGCAAATTAGAGGGTCTTTACGGATTTTAATGTTACCAATATGAAATTAGTCATGTTACATGCTTCACTGCCAAATTACATCTCAATTGAACATCTCAAACTCAAGCATTTGCAACTTCAACACCATTCAAATCAGTGCCCAACGGTCACCACTTCCGAAACACCCACCTGCCGTGTCGAAACGCAGGATCGGAACGACGTTGACCGTTTCGATACGCGGGTTGGTTCCGAGACTGGTTCCGAAATGAGGCTATCCAGTAGCCAAATCGTTTCGAAACATCCCTTAGCGTTTCAAAACACGAAGGCCATTTCAGGCCCCCGTTTCGAAACACTAGCGGTGTTTCGATACGATTTGCCCAGAAACAGCAGCAAATGCTGGTTTTTCATGCACAAACTCGATCAAACACATCCAAAAGACTTCCCAAGCATATCAACAACTCAACATACATACAAGGTGCACATGTAGAGCCCCTAAACACCTTCATAGCATCAAACAAGAAAATTCATAAGTCTAGAGGCATGCATCCTAATATCCAAACCAAATAGGGAAATCAAACCTCCAAACAAGCAATAAAGGCCATTTACAATTCAAAACAATCAAGGCACACATGCCACAACCTTAGGGAGTCTAATACATCTCCCAAAAAACAAGTCTTAGGTTCCCATTGCCAATTTATCAAAACTAATAGTGTATGAAAACTTCACCATACGTGAGCTTGGAGTTCCTTGGATGAACTTAGCTTCCTTGATGCCCAAAGCACCTCAATTGTCTGCATTATTAATAAAAGAGAGCGTAAGCACAAATTCTTAGTGAGGCAAGCTCTAACTAAAACCAATACAACAATACATTTTTAGAAAACACTTTCAACAAAGCTTTTAAACCACAAGCTCATCTCTTTCTCATGCTACCTTGCATCATTTTCAAGCATCTCACGCTTCGTTACATTTAAATACATTATATTGGCTTTCAAGTGATAGTTCATAACCATTTCAACACAAAACACAATCGGATATGCGGTTTACAAGCATTTTTCCACACGCTTTATACACACTACCGGACTACACAAGGTTCACACTCAAGAGCAATCCCTCTATTGATGTGACACACATGGTGGAATATAACGGTACAATCTCAACCCCTCAACACCACTCATCGGTAGTTGTATAATTCCACTAACGAGAGTAAGGGACACATAACACAAGATCCACACACGGAATTTACGACCACCGTTGTAATCTTACCTCAATCGTTAGGGTACTTGGATGGAGTTTACAATACAATCACAACCCCTCAACATCCAAGGCGACTTTACTTACGGTGCACCCAATCCTATAGCCGACTAACTATATCTGATTCAAGTACTTAAAAACCATTTCATCACTTGCCAATATACATCAAATACCATCATTAATTCATTGTTTTAAGCATTAATCAAAGCCGCTTATCATCATGCATCTCCATGCATTATAACCAAATTAATAACATGTCAAACCAAGGATCTCTTACCTTGAGCATCCTTCAATACATGGCTTTCAAAACCAGCATCAATCATGCTAAAACATGCTTTCAAAACAGAAATTAAACATGCATTTCATAACTAATGCATCAAACCACATCCTAGCACATTTGAGGGATTTTTTTTCCAGAAACTTACTCTTGAGCTTACCTAAGTTGTTTAGACTTAAACTAAGCTCCCAAAACCTCCAAATAATCGTTTCAAAGCTGGAAAACCATCTCCACTCACCAATTACATTTCGCCTTGCTTGCCAAAACTCTAACTATGCCTCCGATACTCCCGAACCAACACCAAAAGTGCCCGAAGGTGTCTCCCCTGTTTACAACACATAAGAGCAGAGGATTAATGCATCATCATGCATTAAAATCATTAGCCACTTCTCCTAAACTCGCTGCACCACCTAAACTCAACATTTCGGCTATCAAACACAACCGAAATCACCTCCAAACTCTTCCAAAACTTAACCCAGCCAAGATCCATCACTTCTAATCATTTCTAAACATCAATTACATCTAAAACAAACCTAAACTCGTCCTTATACCTCCAGCTATAACAGAACACCAAAAACACCCAAAAAACCACCATTTTCATAAGCAAAAACTCAGGAAACACAACCTATTCAGGATTGCATTGATAAAGCCTCATTTCTAACATCATTTAACATCCAAAATACATTAGAGAACTATCTCAAAACAGAGCCCAATCAATTTCAACAAGAATCTTCAAGATCTCTTCCATAATCTTGAGTTTTAAGCCATAATCATGTTTCTAACATTAAAACCATTTATAAAATTTTAATAAAGGATTGACAACTTGAGAATTTCAGTAAAGAACTGAGTATTTAGAGGAGAAGAACAATATTACCTCTAAATGGTGGTTTCTCCTTGATTTGAGCAAAATTCCATGAAAATTCAATGTGGAAATCAAAAGGATTTGGTGCAAGATTGATTAGGAACCAATGAGTGATGGAAATCTCATCAATTGAAGTGAAAATCTATGTGAAAGTTGCTGGAGAAAAAGTGTTTGGATGATGGGATTTTGAGAGAAAAAGGAATGAGAGAAAATTAGAGAAAAGGTAGTTATGAAAATCAAAAGGTTGTTTTCCTTTTCTTTTTTTAAAATTATAACATTAATTAAATCACCCAAATTAAGGAAAAATCTAGAGAAAAACATTTTGGGTAATTAGCTCCTTAAAGATTCAAAATTTCAATCCTTTACAAAACAATCACTACTAAACTTTGCAAAAATCGCATTTTGGTCACTTCACCGAAATGTAGTATTTCCAAACCTTATTTTGTAAAATTGATTTCCCCACTCTCTTATATATATATATTAAATGAGGATTTTTAGATATTTTTCTATATTTTTAAAACATCCCGAACTAGGCTTTCCTTAAAACCTCCTTTTATATTCGAACCGTTTCTCAGACCAGTCCGGTTCAGACCCTAAACTTCTAAGCCCAAAATTGGGGTGTTACAACTCTCCCCCTCTTAAGAAATTTCGTCCTCAAAATTTACCTGGAGGAAAAAGTTAAGGAAACTGCTTCTTCATGTCATCCTTTCTTTCCCACGTGGCTTCCTAAACACCACGATGCCTCCACAACAACTTAACCAATTCAATGGTCTTACCTCGAAGAACTTTACTGTCCGAATCCAAAATTTCAACCGACTCTTCATCATAAGTCAAGTCTGGATTCAACTCCACTTCCTCCATAGGCATAACATGTGAAGGATCCGATCTATACCTCCGAAGCATAGAGACATGAAACACATCATGTATCCTTTCCAACTCTTGCGACAACCTCAGCTTGTACGCAACTGGACCCACACGTTCAATCACCTCGTATGGTCCAATATACCTAGGGCTCAACTTACCCTTCTGGCCAAACCTCATCACCTTCTTCCAAGGTGAAACCTTCAAAAACACTCGGTCACCCACCGCAAACTCAATCTCATTATGCTTCAAATCCGCGTAAGACTTCTGTAGATCAGAAGCTGCCTTCAACCGCTCAAAATGAGCTTCACCTTCTTGGTGGTTCCTTTCAACAAAGCCGGCATCGAGACCAACTTCTGGCTTGTTTCAGCCTAGCAAAGAGGAGTTCTGCACTTCCTTCCGTACAAGGCTTCATAAGGTGCCATTTGAATACTTGCCATGTAGCTATTGTTATAAGCAAACTCCACCAAAGACAAATGCTTCTCCCAAGAGCCTTGAAACTCAATCACACAGCACCTCAACATATCCTCAAGCACTTGGATAACACGCTCAGACTGTCCATCCGACTGTGGATGATAAGAAGTACTGAAAATCAACCGCGTACCCAAAGCTTGGTGCAAACACTCCCAAAAACGCGATGTAAACCTCAGATCTCTATCCGACACTATAGATTTTGGTACACCATGCAAACGCACAATTTTGGCAATGTACAACTCTGCAAGCTTGTCCAAGGTATACATAGTGTGCACAGGTAAGAAATACACACATTTCGTAAGGCGATCCACAATCACCCACACCGAATTCTTCTTCGATGGCGACAAAGGCAAACCAGACACGAAGTCCATGGTAATCCTTTCCCACTTCCACTCAGGAATCCTCAACGGTTGCAACAACCCTGAAGGAAACTGATGCTCAGCCTTAACCCACTGACAAACCATGCACTTACTCACATACTCCGCAACATCTTTCTTCAATCCCACCCAATAGTACTCATCCTTTAAATCACGATACATCTTCGTACTACCAGGGTGCGTAGCAAAAGGACTACTATGAGCTTCAGTCAGAATAGTATGCCTCAACTCCGCATCATTCGACACTACTATCCGACTTCCAAAACATAAAACTCCATCATCATTAAAACAGAAATCTGATGGTCTATCCTCAGCAATATCCTGAACATGTGGCACCAAAGAATCATCCAACAACTGCTTATACTTTATCAACTGAACCAAAGATGGTTTCACTTGCAATTCAGCCACAAGCTGGCAAACATAACCCTTAACTCCACTGCCACCTTCCTACTCAAGGCATCCGCTACAACATTAGCTTTTCCCGGATGGTACTCGATCGTCAGATCGTAGTCCTTAAGCAACTCCACCCAACGCCGTTGCCTAAGATTCAACTCTTTTTGTGACATCAGATACTTCAAACTCTTGTGATCTGTGTACACAGTACACTTCTCACCATACAGATAATGTCTCCAAATCTTCAAAGCAAAAACCACTACAGCTAACTCAATATCATGCGTAGGATAATTGCGCTCATACACCTTCAATTGTCGTGATGCATAAGCCATCACCTTACCCTCCTGCATTAGCACACATCCCAAACCAACATAGGATGCGTCACTATCTACCACAAACTCTTTTCCTGATTGAGGCTGAACCAAGATTGGAGCTTGCGTCAAAGCTTCCTTAAGCTTCTCAAAAGCTTGTTGTCTTGCTTCTGTCCACTCATACTTGACATCTTTTTGCAACAACTTCGTCAAAGGGGCAGCAATCTTCGAAAACTCATCCACAAACCTCCGGTAATATCCTGCCAACCCAAGGAAACTACGGACTTCATGAACAGACTTAGGAGGATTGCAATTCATAACAGCCTCGATCTTCTGAGGATCAACATGAATTCCCTCAGCCGAAACCACATGACCAAGGAACACAACTTCCTTTAGCCAAAACTCACACTTGCTCAACTTAACATAAAGCTGATTTTCTAGAAGCGCTTGCAAGACAACCCTCAAATGACCTTCATGCTCCTCCTCAGTACGAGAGTACACAAGGATATCGTCAATGAACACCACAACAAACTTATCCAAGTATTCATGGAACACTCTATTAATCATGTCCATGAAAGCTGCAGGAGCATTCGTCAAGCCAAACGACATCACAAGGAACTCATAATGCCCATACCTCGTCCTAAAGGCTGTTTTTGGCACATCCACATCTTTCACCTTAAGCTGGTAGTATCATGACCTTAAGTCAATCTTAGAGAACACAGCCGCTCCACGAAACTGATCAAAAAGATTATCAATCCTTGGCAAAGGATACCGATTCTTGATACTCAACTTGTTTAGCTGACGATAATCGATGCACATTCTCATAGTGCCATCCTTCTTTTTCACAAACAAGACAGGTGCATCCCACGGTGACACACTAGGCCGAATGAACCCACGGTCAAGCAATTCCTGAAGCTGCGTCTTCAACTCCTTCAACTCCTTAGGTGTCATGCGATAGGGAGCAATGGACACTGGAGTTGTGTTTTCATACAGCTCAATTCCAAACTCCACCTCTCGACTAGGCGGCAATCCAGATAACTCCTTCGAACTTGGATTCATAACAAAGTCTAGATAAGCCTCGCAACCTTGCCGCAACATCCGACTTGCTTCCAAGGTAGACACCACATTAGCAAGAAACTTCACATTCTCTCCAACCACCACCACTTCGTATTCATCCGCAAGCTTTAGTGAAACTCGCTTGTTTTCAAAATCTACTACAGCTCGATGTTCAACAAGCCAATCCATACCAAGGATTACATCAAAACCATAGAATGGCAATTCCATGAGATCAACAAGAAAAACATGGTTTTGCACTTTCAAGGGACATCTTCTATACAACTTCCATGTTACAACTGTCTCACCAAAGGAACTAGTCACACGCATACCAACATCCAAAGACTCAACAGGTAAACCAAGCATTTGAGCATCTTCACGCAATATGTACGAGTATGTAGATCCAGAATCAATCAAGGAAAGTAATGACAAGGATTGCAAAGTAAAGGTGCATGCGATCACATCTGTATCATTCCTTCCCTCACGCTGAGCATACACTCGAGCCTGGACACCACCCTCAGGTTGAACAGCCACAACATGCGCCACATTCCTCCCACCATCATCTCTGCGCTGAAAGTTACCACGGCCGCGCCCATGACCTCTCTGTGGCTCAGCTGCTCTCACCGGAGCTTGTCCCTCCTTTAAAGGCCGAGGACAATCCTTCTTCAAATGTCCACGGTTCCCACAGTTCCAACATGTGCCAAGGTTACCCCAACACTTGCCACCATGTCGTCTACCACAACGGTTACACTCAAGAGTCTTAAAAACAGCATTAGGTCCTTGCTGACCTCTACCAGGGTTACCACCTCCACGCCTAGCATCATAATGCGGCCTCCGATCCTTATGCCTCTTGTTGCGATCTCTACCATAATCGCGCTCAGCTGCTCTCTTCCCAGAGCTAGATCCACCCGCTCAACCAAACAAACCAAGATTCGACTCAATGTCCTTGGCTCTAGTGACCAAGACATCGAAATCTGAATAGTCAGCCGCAAGCATAAACGTCTTCACATCCGTTACCAACCCATAACGGAATCGTTCGCACCTATCCCACTCATTAGGGATCAGCTCAGGTGCATACTGACTAAGGTAGACAAACTGGATCTCATACTCAGCTACAATCATGTTTCCTTGCACACGAGACATAAATTCTCTTTTCTTCTCATCTAGGTATCGCACACCCAGATATTTCCGCTTGAACGCATTCAAGAAGAACGTCCAAGTCACATCATTGTCCTCCATTCTAGAGACAGTGGTCGTCCACCACGTATAAGCATCAGCATGTAGTAGTGACACCAAACAACCCAGCTTCTGCACATTATTGCAATTCATTTGCCCTAAAATCCTCTTGGTGCTTTCCAACCAAGACTCAGATCCTTCCGGAGATAAACCTCTGAACTCAGTCCCTCCCAGACTGCGAAGA
Organism: Hibiscus tridactylites; assembly: GCA_958450335.1. NCBI lineage: Eukaryota > Viridiplantae > Streptophyta > Magnoliopsida > Malvales > Malvaceae > Hibiscus > Hibiscus tridactylites. Next base: position 38,034,247 of record OY288280.1, read on the forward strand.
CGTTCCAAAGGCAATCTCACATTAGCATCATCCTGATGCGGAGCTCCAGCTACTGCTGCTTGAAAGGCTCCAGCAATAGCCTGAATCAACACAGTCATGTCAGGAGCAGCTTGCCCCTGCACACCTTCAGGTCCAGCGACCCCAGCACCAGCACCAACACCAGCGTTATCACCTCCAGCACCACCACCGCCGGGTGGTCCACCTCCAGGGGGAGGAGGTAAATCCACAACATTCTCAGCGTTCTCATCATTCTCATTCTCATTCTGAGCCATAGCTCTTGTATTCATTCTCATCTCTCTACGCGGCCCCATTTACAAAGAAAACAATGCACTGACACAAATGCAATAAACACAATTAGGCTCAAAAAGGTAAGTAATCCAAGTACTCCAGCTCTTTTTCGAATACAATTCCTTTCATTAGCTTTGATATGGCAATGGGATCCCCTAACACATTCCAACATAGCATATCATCACAATTGAAACCATGCATCACTATTCATACAACATTCTTTCACCCAAAAGGCATATCATGCAAATACACATACATCACCCACATACCAATTCCCAATTACACGAGAACTAAGCTCTGATACCACCAAATGTAACCCCCTTAGCCCGGCCTAGACGGTTGACCCGAATTACGAAGATTACACGGTGATAACCAAAGTCAACCCGAAAGTCAACCTTGATTCACGACCCTAGGTGAGTACTCATAAAACATATTTGAGAACGGCACAGCGATCAGATGACAAACAGGGACTCAATTGCACTATTTATAGGTTTAAGGACCTTTTTGTAATTTCTGCAAATCAGAGGATATTTACAGATTTTAATGTTACCAATATGAAATTAGTCATGTTACATGCTTCACTGCCAAATTACATCTCAATTGAACATCTCAAACTCAAGCAATTGCAACTACAACATTTGGTACTAAAATGTAAAGCTTGCAAACTTTAACACCATTCAAATCAGTGCCCAACGGTCACCTGTTCCGAAACACCCACCTGTCGTGTCGAAACGACGTTGACCGTTTCGATACGTGGGTTGGTTCCCAGATTGGTTCTGAAACGAGGCCTTCCAGTAGCCAAATCGTTTCGAAACATCCCTTAGCGTTTCGGAACACGAAGGCCATTTCAGGCCCCCGTTTCGAAACAATAGGGGGTGTTTCGATACGGTTTGCCCAGAAACAACAGCAAATGCTGGTTTTTCATGCACAAACTCGATCAAACACATCCAAAAGACTTCCTAAGTATATCAACAACTCAACATACATACAAGGTGCACATGTAGAGCCCCTAAACACCTTCATAGCATAAAACAAGAAAATTCATAAGTCTAGAGGCATGCATCCTAATATCCAAACCAAATAGGGAAATCAAACCTCCAAACAAGCAATAAAGGCCATTTACAATTCAAAACAATCAAGGCACACATGCCACAACCTTAGGGAGTCTAATACATCTCCCAAAAACAAGTCTTAGGTTCCCATTGCCAATTTATCAAAACTAATAGTGTATGAAAACTTCACCATACGTGAGCTTGGACTTCCTTGGATGAACTTAGCTTCCTTGATTCCCAAAGCACCTCAATTGTCTGCATTATTAATATAAGAGAGTGTAAGAACAAATGCTTAGTGAGGCAAGCTCTAACTAAAACCAATACAACAATGCATTTTTAGAAAAACACTTTCAACAAAGCTTTTAAACCACATGATCATCTCTTTCTCATGCTACCTTGCATCATTTTCAGGCATCTCACGCTTCGTTACATTTAAATACATTATATTGGCTTTCAAGTGATAGTTCATAACCATTTCAACACAAAACAAAATCGGATACGCGGATTACAAGCGTTGTTCCACACGCTTCATACACACTACCGGACTACACAAGGTTCACAGTCAAGAGCAATCCCTCCATTGATGTGACACCCGTGGTGGAGTATAACGGTACAATCTCAACCCCTCAACATCACTTATCGGTAGTTGTATAATTCCACTAACGAGAGTAAGGGACACATAACACAAGATCCACCCACGGAATTTACAACCACCGTTGTGATCTTACCTCAATCGTTAGGGTACTTGGATGGAGTTTACGGTACAATCACAACCCCTCAACATCCAAGGCGACTTTACTTACGGTGCACCCAATCCTATAGCCGGCTAACTATATCCGATTCAAGTACTTAAAAACCATTTCATCACTTGCCAATATACATCTAATACCATCATTAATTCATTGTTTTAAGCATTAATCAAAGCCACATATCATCATGCATCTCCATGCATCATAACCAAATTAATAACATGTCAAACCAAGGATCTCTTACCTCGAGCATCCTTCAATACATGGATTTCAAAACCAACACCAATCATGCTAAAACATGCTTTCAAAACAGAAATTAAACATGCATTTCATAACTAATGCATCAAACCACATCCTAGCACATCCGAGGGAGTTTTTTCCGAAAACTTACTCTTGAGCTTAGCTAAGTTGCTTAGACTTAAACTAAGCTCCCAAAACCTCCAAATAATCGTTTCAAAGCTGGTAAACCATCTCCACTCACCAATTACGTTTCGCCTTGCTCGCCGAAACTCTAACTATGCCTTCGATACTCCCGAACCAACACCAAAAGTGTCCGAAGGTGTCTCCCATGTTTACAAGACATAAGAGCAGAGGATTAATGCATCATTATGCATTAAAATCATCGTCCACTTCTCCTAAACTCGCTGCACCACCTAAACTCAACATTTCGGCTACCAAACACAACCGAAATCACCTCCAAACTCTTCGAAAACTTAACCCATCCAAGATCCATCACTTCTAATCATTTCTAAACATCAATTACATCTAAAACAAACCTAAACTCGTCCTTATACCTCCAGCTATAACAAAACACCAAAAACACCCTAAGAACAACCATTTTCATAAGCAAAAACTTAGGAAACACAACCTATTCGGGAATGCATTGATAAAACCTCATTTCTAACATCATTTAACATCCAAAATACATTAGAGAACTATCTCAAAACAGAGCCCAATCAATTTCAACGAAAATCTTCAAGATCTCTTCCATAATCTTGAGTTTTAAGCCATAATCATATTTCTAACATTAAAACCATTTATAAAATTTTAATAAAGGATTGACAACTTGGGAATTTCAGTAAAGAACTGAGTATTTAGAGGAGAAGAACAATCTTACCTCTAAATGGTGGTTTCTCCTTAATTTGAGAAAAATTCCATGAAAATTCAATGTGGAAATCAAAAGGATTTGATGCAAGATTGATTAGGAACCAATGAGTGATGGAAATCTCATCAATTGAAGTGAAAATCTATGTGAAAGTTGCTGGAGAAAAAGTGTTTGGATGATGGGATTTTGAGAAAAAAAGGAATGAGAGAAAATTAGAGAAAAGGTAGTTATGAAAATCAAAAGGTAGTTTTCCTTTTTTTTTAAATTATAACATTAATTAAATCACCCAAATTAAGGAAAAATCTGGAGAAAAACATTTTGGGTAATTAGATCCTTAAAGATTCAAAATTTCAATCCTTTACAAAACAGTCACTACTAAACTTTGCAAAAATCGCATTTTGGTCACTATACCAAAATGTAGTATTTCCAAACCTTATTTTTTAAAATTGATTTCACCACTCTCTTATATATATTAAATGAGGATTTTTAGATATTTTTCTATATTTTTAAAACATCCCGAACTAGGCTTTCCTTAAAACCTCCTTTTATATTCGAACCGTTTCTCAGACCAGTCCGGTTCAGACCCTAAACTTCTAAGCCCAAAATTGCGGTGTTACAACAAGAAAGTTTATCCCAATTAAAGACCTTTTTTGTTTTATCTTTTCTAGATGCTCTTTATTATCCAATGTGATAAACACCGCAATAGAACAACTTGCGTCTCGATTAGACATCATTTAGGACTCGATTGCAAACAAACACATGTTAGGAACCATTTTGTAATTCTAACAAAATACAGGGACTTCTTCCAATTTTAAGTTACCAACCTTTAATTAGTCACATCACATGCCTCTCTATCAGATCCCAGCTTAAAACGATCAACCAAGCTCATTTAATTACATCCACAACATTCATGGACTAAAATGTAAAGATACAAAACTTCAAAAGATTCAACCAAATGTAACCCCCTCGACCCGGTCTAGGTGAAAGACCAAACTGAACCGAACGAATCACATAGGGAATATTGAGGTAAACCAGAAAGTTTACCAAAATAAATAACCATTTTTTGTTTTATCTTTTATAGATGCTCTTTATTATCCTATGTGATAAACACCGTAGCAGAACAATTTGCGTTTCGATCAGACATCATTTAGTGACTCAATTGCAAACAAACACATGTCAGGGACCATTTTGTAATTTTAAAAAAAATACAAGAACTTCTTCCAATTCTATGTTACCAACCTTTAATTAGTCACACCGCATGCCTCTCTGTCAAATCCTAGCTCAAAATGATCAACCAAGCTCATTTAATTGCATCCACAACATTCAGGGACTAAAATGTAAAGATACAGAACTTTAGAAGATTCTAATAACAAACTTAACAGTTGTGTGTTTCGGTATAGGTTACCCTGTATCGGAACACTCATATCAAAACAAGGTTGAGAGTATCGAATCTCAGGACCGTATCGATACACCCCAAGGGTGTTTCGGAACAAGGAATTTCAGTAGCAAAACGTACCGAAACAGCCCAGGGCTATTTCAAAACCCATGAGCCATTTCAGGCTCACCGCTTCGGTACAGGCTCGAGTGTACCAAAACACCTAGGCCTATAATGACACTTTTTGCTGGTTTCTCATACTTTAACCCAAAGAAATAAATTCCAAAATACCTCAATCATGCATACAACAAATATAAACATCAATCCTCAAACATCCATGACGTAATCATCACCATAACATGGTAAATTGCATCAAGGGTAAACTATAGGCATGCAACCTAGTGTCAAGCCAAGTAAGATACCAAAATGCAAAGCAAGGCATAAACCAAATACCAAAGGCCATTTACAAGTCAAAAACCACATATGAAACTTGTTTAAAAGGGAGTTTACACAAATCTCCCAACAACACAATGTATCCCTCATTGCCCTTATTACTTTAGTCTAAACCGAAACATACTTTCTTAAACGAAGTCACTTGAGATCTCTTGCTACTCGCTGCCTCCAAAATCGCAATTATCTGCATTGATGGGAAAATGAGAGCGTAAGCACACAAGGCTTAGTGAGGAAGCTCAAAAACAAAACACATTTAATGCACTAAAAATCACTTTCCATGCTCACATAGGAAACTCTTTTCCAATTCTTAAAGCATCATTTGAAAACCATCAATACCTTTTAAAACCATGTACTTTTCTTAAACAAAATCAGCATATTAAATCTCATGCCCACGAATCATGAATCATCAACACATATCAAATCCACACACTATTTAAGTCTTCCCATGCATAGCTACCAAATGCAAAGCTTAAAGTATAAAACATGCATAAACAATTTTATGCAACATAAATAATTCTATGATACATCCTCAACTATATTGGCTTACAAGTGATCATTAAACAAGTTTACAACTCAAAACCACATATCGGATACACAGATTCAAAGAGGGGCCTACTCGACACTTCAAGCCATCATAATCGAAATTGGTACATACACAACAAAAGATACTCTATCAACCGGGTACAATTACAACCCATAAGGACACCAACCCTATCTTCGGTTAGATGCTTAACCACTAACGAGAAACGTGACACCAACATGCTCGATCGTTAGGGTACTTGGATTGAGACATGGGACACCAACCTCTCGACATCCATGGTGACTTATTATAGTGCACTCAATCCTATAGCCGGCTAACTATATCTGATATCATTTACAAACCATTTCCACAACATCACTTGCCAATATAATTCACATTTTAATACATACCTCACCATTTACAAAGCATCCTCAATAAATCACTTTTCCAATCATTAAACCATGCTTAAAATCACAAGGATAAGACATATACTTACAAGGATCACTTACCATGTGCATCCTTCAACATCACATCATTAAAAATAGTAACTACATTCTTTAAACATGCTTTAACAATAGGTGAATCTATCAAATCAAAATAGTGCATGAATCAACACATAATAGCACAATTCGAGAGAAAAATTCCTTTCACTTACTTCTGAACTGAGTTAAGCGTTTCGAGCTTAACACTAAGTTCCCAAATCATCTTTAAAAGCATTTCAAAACTGAAATCCACGTTCTCACTCACCGACACGCGAAACCTCGACTAGCTGACGCGAATCAAAGAAATCAAAGCTCACGAAACTTCATCGATTTCTTCTGATACGTTCTCCCCTATTTATACCATATAAAAATAGAGGATTAATGTATCTCAATGCATTAAAATCTCCAGCAAACAATCCCTACCACGCTGCTCTTCCCAAAAACACCAAAACACCTATCTGAAACAACCGAAAACACCTTCGATTACACTACAAACTCACCCCAGCCAAAACCTAACAATTCCATCCATTTTAAACATCCAAAATCAACCTATATGCATCATTATACCTCAAGAAACTTCAATATCACACTAACACCACAAAAACCCAAATCTAACAACCTAAACAACTAAAGATCCAAATAGTTTCAGGATTACCATGATCAAACCTAAATCTCAACATTGTTAATCTTTCAAAACATGATTAAAACCAATCATAACTCACCGAAAATAGTTCCAATACGAAAATTGCACAAAACCACCATTTAAAGCTTGATTTAGCCATTTTTCTTCAAATCAATTACAAAACCTTATTAAGAAACACAATTAAAGAGTCAAACACTTGTGAATTTCATTAAAGAACCTTGATTAGAGGAGAAACACGAAAATTACCTCTAATCTATTGCTATTCCTTCAATTGACAAGATTTGGTGAAAAATCTTCAAGAATACTTTGAGGTAAGCTGAGAAAACTCTTTAGAAAACATTTGGAAATCAAAGTGAAATGGAAAAGAAAGATCTCTGGAAGTTTTGAAAGAAAAGAGATGTTTGGCTTATGAGAAAAGAGAGAAAATGAAAGTTACGTCAAAAATGGATTTGTAAAAGTGAAATCCCTTTTTAATCAAAAGTCCTTTAATCTTTTTAGTAAAACCACAATTAAAACATGTCAATTAAAGGTATAGCTGATTATATTCAATATATCTCCTTAAACAATCTAAGCTCTGTCTCTCTTACAAAATAGTCCTTTAAAAATAGTTTTCCATTTTTACCTTTTAGTCACTAAACCGAAATGTTTACTTTCCACATGTCGTTTTTCAAAATTGACTTTACCACACCCTTAAATATTAAGAGGACTTTTGAAATTTTTCCCATATTTTTATCATTTCCCAAACCATATTTTCCCATAACCAACCTCGAACTAACCCGAATCTCTAGTCTAGGTTCTACGGACTCCGAGCCTAACCTACAAACTCCTAGGCCCAAAACTGGGGCAATACAATAATGCCATTATAAAACAATTAGGCCAACGAAAAGCAAGAATCCAAGGAGCTCAAGTTTTTCTTTTCAAAACCAAAATTCTCTTTATATTAGTAATAATATGACAATGGGTACGCTTAACCTCTCCCCCAACAACATATAAGAATCATAATTCATGATATCAAACACCGTGCATCTCATACAAATCAAACAATGATCATAACATAACATGAAGAACCTCTGTGCACAACATTCATTATGAAATCAACCAAAAAACAATATTACACCAACCTTACCTCCCAATTCATTAGAAACCTAGCTCTGATACCACCAAATTTAACCCCCTCAACCTAGTTTCAGCAAAAGACCGATCCGAACGAATCATACAGAGAATATTGAAGTAAACCAGGAAGTTTACCTCAATAAATGACCCTATTTTATTTTCATTTTATATTGTCTAGAGGATCATTATTATCCTATATGATAAACTTCGCAGCGGAACAATTTGTAACTCGATCAGACAACACTAGAGACTCAATTGCATACAAACACCTTTTAGGGACCATTATGTAATTTTATCAAATTATAGGAGCTTCTTCAATATTTAAGTTACCAACCTTTAACTAGTCTCTATACATGCCTCTCTGTCAAAACTCAGCTCAAAATAATCATCCCAGCTCATTTCATTGCATCCACAACATCCAGGGACTAAAATATAAAGAAATAGAACTCCAAAAGATTCCAATAACCAATTTAACAACTGGATGTTTCGGTACAGGTTGCCCTGTATCGGAACACCCTGTTTTGGAACAGGTTCAACCGTCTCGAAGCTCGCCCTCGTATTGAAACACCTCTTATGGTGTTTCAGAACATGGGATTACAGTAACCAATCTCAAGGAGCCCGTATTGAAACACTTGTCTCTGTTTCAAAACTCTAAGGCCAATTCAGGTTCACTGTTTCAGTACATCCTTAGGTGTACCGAAACACCTAGGCCTGTAATAACATTTTTTCTGATTTTTTCAGACTTTAATCCAATCGAAATCATTCCAACATGCATACAACTTATCTAAGAATCAAACCGCAATCATATAAGGCAATTTCAACATCGTAGCATGGCAATATGCATTAAAGAAATCTATAGGCATGCTACCTATGCAAAATGACCACTCAAGAACCAAAATACAAACCAAAGCAAATATCAAGAATTAAAGGACATTTACAAGTCATCAGGGGCATCACAAACTTGCCACACAACATGGAGTTTCAAAATACACTCTTCCAAAAGATTAAGGCATCCTCCCATTGCTGATTTATTACTAATAGGTAAACCTAAAAGCATACTTGAGCTAAGTCTCACTCCTTGGGATCTTTCTTGCTTCCTGGCTGCCCAAATATGTTATTTCTCTGCATTTTTGGAAAAAGTAGAGCATAACCAATAATGCTTAGGGAGGGATACTCAAAACAAACCAACTACAACAATGCATTTTAAAACCATTTCTCATTTAGAAAACTCTATCTCATCATTCTCATTCTATCTCATGCTTGAAATCATTTTCAAAGCAAAAACCACATCATTTAAAAACCACATGTACCATCCATCTCATGCATTAACCCAAATGCATAATCTCAAAGCATAACCACACATGCTTGTTTCTCAAAAGCATTTTTCAAAGCATAGTCTCATATACAAAACTCAATTCATTAAATCACTTATAATCAAGGTACATGTAAATCTCATATATTGGCATTTTAGCAACATTAATCGGATATGCGGATAGCTTGACAGAATCTTACATCGTCAAGTCCTACCTCGGTGGAATCTCACATCACCAAACTCTCATGACGGTATCTCTCGTCACCACATAGCTTGAAAGAATCTCACATCATCAAGACCTACCATGGTGGAATCTCTCATCACCACACTCTCACTTTAGAATGGGATGACACTACAACTATTCCCCAAACCAAAGAGTACGTACAAATATTGTATATTATAGTGCACTTCTTATCCTATTGGTCGACCAATTATATCTGGTAACAATAATCTCATTTCATGCCAATATACTCATTTTAAACATCATTTACCTACTGTTTTCCAATGCATCAACATAAAACATTCTCATCCCATTTCAAAAGTGTAACACCCTAAAACTACCCTAGTAGAAAATCATAAGTTAATTGAAAAGAAAAGTGTAAACATTGGCTAAACCTAATATGCTAATCTGATTTAAAGTATTAATATGCGTCATTATAAGATACAAGTGACATGTGAATTAATATAAAGCATACATTATATGAATTAAAGTGACTAATGTACACACATATATATATAGATATATATGAAAGTAAATAGAATTAATCATGTATATATATATATACTCACAGTGGACTCAACTATGTAAACTATGTAATATATATGTATAATAATGACGGAAATTAACATTTATAAGATAAATGTTATAATAATAGAAAACTATAGTGAATTACATAGTGGATTTTAAGTGGAAATAAGAAATCACATGTGTCTTCAGACATAGGCAACAGCCGACTAAGCTAATAATATGGGGTGACAAGTGTAATCCACATTTCTTCATCTTTCTCATTTACACAAACAACCAGACCAAAGTGAGTTTATAAGAGAACAAAATCTCGAGATTTAAGCTTAGGAATATCATTATACTGCTGGAAATTAAAATGATATATATATATATATATATATATATATATATATATATATATATATATATATATATATATATATATATATATATATATATATATACTTGGTGGAAGTCAAAAGATTAGTATGTATACATGTATACATACACTCGGTGGGAATTTTAACTTATGCAATGTGATTATGTATGTATATATATATGAAGTGATAAATGATAATTAAAACTAATTGGATTAATGTCATAATAATATATAAGATAGTGGAAGATATATAGAAATTATTAAGTGTATATATGTATACTTTTAAGTACATGTTCGGTGGAACTAAACTAAACTAAATAACTATGTATATATGTATATATATATATATGTATAATATGGTAATTGTAATTAATAGAATAAACATTAAAATAAGATGAAACTTAGTGGAGATTACATGGTAATTTAACATTCCACGTGTCCTTACTCTATGATGAATCAACCAACTTTTATCAAGGGAAAAACATGTGTAAACCACATGTATTCATCTTTATCTTTTTCATTCACACAACCGAACATAAGAGAAATGGTGGGAGAGTAAATTCTGGAAATTTTAGAGAGAGAGGACTAAGAAATTCAAGGCTTAAAGGGCTAGAAATTACCATAGGAATACATGCATGTTCTTATCTAATTCAAATCAAGATTGTGAAGAAATTCTAGAGGATTTAAGGGTTGAGCAATCAAATAGGAGGGGCAAAGGCATATTGATCAAGGATTCCAACTAAGCGTTGGAGTATTGTGAGTGTTGTTAGTTTAGGGTTAGGACTAGTGTCCTAACCAATGCTTTTATGTTTGTTTGATGAATTAACATGAAGTATGAAATGAATTTAATCAAGGATTGGTAATTTAAAATGTAAAGGAAGAAGGATAAAAGGAAAATGGATAGAATATTACATGTTTAGCGCTAATTATGAATGTTAGTGATCATTGTGGTTTGTTATGATGTAATGGCTTGTTGAGCTTCATGATATGGACTTATATGTGACTTTAAGCCATTGTTTTTGGTGTATAATTGAATGAAATATCATGCTAAGCTTGCTGGAAAATTTTACGAGTGATGATTGTTACATGTTTAATGATTTGGTATTATGTATAGACTATCTGACCTTGTAATATGTTTATGAAACAAATGGTTGATATGATTGAAAATTTAAAAGACTTAATAAGTTTTTGGTTGACTAGTGGTCCTTAGGTAGAAGGGTATGCCTTAGAGTCTGAGCTCTACTGATTTAAAGGTGGTTAGTCGCCTATTGATGCAATGGTTGATATGATTGAAAATTTAAAAGACTTAATAAGTTCTTGGGTATATGTTTATATGTATGGATAATATGATATAAATGGAACTAACTAAGTATACTGAAGCATGATTTGGACTAGCTAGGTTGTCTTGTTTGTCAAAGCCTAGTTAAGTAACATTGGATACATGATATAAGACATTAAAAGATTCAATTAGTATGTTATAGGAACTGCCTCACTAAGTACATATCGTACTTATCACTCTTATGTTTCCTTCTACCAAAATAACAGGTCTCTGATATCCGAAAGGACTCTGTTTTGACTCGGGAGCTAAAACAAGCCAAGATTCAAGTATGATATAAGCTTTGCTTAGACTCTTAGATGGTGGCATAGTTATATATGTTAGAATTATGTCACATGCATTTTGGAACTTTGGATATGTTAATTTGGCTTATATATTTTTAAGACATGATTTACATGATATATAATGGATGATCATGTTGACATGGCATTGTTTTGAGATGTATATACAAGGTTTTGTTTGATTATGTCTAGATATGAATTATGGATATGTCATGAGTTGCTTAAGTAGGTGATGGATTCGAATAATGGTATATTGAACATGAATGATATGTTGATTTTAACTAGGGAAAATGTATATATAATTTGCTATATTTATATGATGTATTCGAATGATACATGTTATGTTTGAATTTATATATGTTAGTTTACATGATCTTAGGAAGAAATATGTATCTAAATGAAGAATTGAGATGTATTAATGTGGTTGTTATGTTTTGTTCAAATCTTTAGGTTGTTTAGAATCACTCGAACATGGCTATAGTTTTATATGTTGTTTAGGTTAAATTTACAATTGATTACATATAGTTAAATGAAATAGGATGCTTTGTTATGTTGTTGTTTCATTTGTTTAGGATGAATAATATGGTTAACATGTTAGTATAAGTTGGGTAATATTGTATGATAACATGTGTACATGCCTTGTTAATGAGATAGCCGAATGCTATTCATGTATGAATTGTATTGGTTTGATTCCAATATGGATAATTGAAAGTTTATACATGTTATAAGAAGGTTAAAGTTTAGTGCAAGTATGTTATTTATTAGAAAAGTTTTTGTTGGCTCACTGAAGTGTACTATTTGTTATAGAATGTTAATGAGTTATAAGCTGCGCTATTCTGATTGATCGAAGTTATGTGTGTTGTTCATTGTTACATGTTCTATATGTTATGTATTCTGTTCGAGTAACGCCTCTCGCTCCTAAACCGGGCGTGGGTGTTACAAAAAGCATAATTAAAGAATAGTATTTTCTCATCATGTTCTATATCTTTAAAATCATAGTTCTATCTCATGGGATCTCATAAGTCATGAAATAATTTCTTAAAACATGCATAAAACAATAGGTTTAATTCTATCTTCAAAACATGAGCATGACCATATAAATCAATGGGATAAAAACCGAGAAACAAAAGAAAAACATCTTAAACTTACTTCTAGGCTTATTTTATTGTTTCAAACTCAATCTAAACCCCACAAACCTTGCTTCAAGTCTTTGTAAGGCTTTAAAACCAACTCCACTCACCGACAACTCCTCGTTCGCTTTGCCGAAGCGTAATCAAGCTTCCAAAGCTCCCGAAACTTCACTAATTGCTTCTGATACGTTCTCCGTGTTTATACCACACAACAACAGAGGATTAATGCATCTCAATGCATTAAAATCACCAGCAACCAAAGCCACCACGCCGCTCTTCCCAAAAACACCAAAATGCCCATATGAAACAACTAAAAACACTTTCAATTACTCTACAAACTCAACCCAACCAAAACCTAACACTTCCATCAAATTAACCATAACATGATTAAAATCAATCTTAAATTAACCATAACATTACCATTACGAAAATCTTAAGAAATCATCTTTCAAAACTTGATTTAACCATTTTCCTCAAATAGATTATAAAACCTTGTTAATAAGCACAATTAGAGAGTCAAAGACTTTGGAATTTCATTAAAGAACCTTGATTAGAGGAGTTGAATGAAAGTTACCTCTAACCCTTGCCTATTCCTTCAATTGACAAGATTTGTTGAGAAACCTTCAAGATTACTTTGAGATAAATGGAAGAAACACCAAGGAAATCATTTGTAAATTTAAGTGAAGTGGAAAGATGGAAATATCTGGAAGTTGTGAGAGAAAATGATGTGTTTGACTGATGAGAAATGAGAGAAATGGAAGTTATGTCAAAATAGATTTTTGTAGACTAAATCTCTTTTTAATAAAATATCTCTTTATTCTTTTTAATGAAACATATTTAAAATTGTCAAATAAAGGAAAATGCTAATTAATAACATATTAGCTCCCTAAAGGTTCTAATTTTTGGCCCTCTTTCAAAACAGTCCTTTAAAAAGAGATTTTACATTTTTACAAATTAGTAACTAACCCGAAATGTCAATTTTCCAAAAGTCATTTTCCAAAATTGACTTCACCAAACCCTTATATATATTTAAAACAATTTAGGAATTTTCCCCAAAATTTTACCACATCTCGAATCATGTTTTCCCTGAACCACTCCCGAACTAACTCGGATCTCTAGTCTAGGTTCTATGAACCCCAGGCCAACCTTAAAGACTCCTAGGCCCAAAATTCGGGTGTTACAAACCATACTTTGAGCTTGTGCTTGCCTTGCCATTCTTCAACTCTAAGATAAGCTTTCAATCCACAAAACCTGTAGATTTGGGAAGAATGGAAACAAGAGTGATAAGTACAATTAAGTACTTAGTGAGTAGCAACCTTATCTATTCAATTCATACCATTTTAAATGTGTTTTATTCAAGAGTAAACCTAGTTAAGGTTCAAGCATTTCAAGTCAAGTCTCTTCTATATAATTTGATTGGTTTTAGCCAAAGAACTAGTAACATGTCATGTAATTGACTACTAATTTATACATAGCATTGCACGATCATCTATACACATCCTATGTCTTAATTTCAAGCCAAGAAAATCATGTGAAATCTTCAATGCCATTCGAATAACATGAAACAAAACACAATGATTAAATTTCAAGATCCAGCAAGCTTCTTATCAAGGCAACATATCAAGCATGAACAGTATTAACATGTACACGTTTTACCATTCTTCTATTTCAAGTAAAATTACAATGACATGTAATTCAAGCATATTATATAACCAAATCAAGTTTCATGTCATATATCATGCGATAATCAAGCTTTACATTCTTATTAGATCAATTTAACAAGATTTAGGCCTTGGTATTTAGTCTAGTCTAGGTAATTGAGTCACCAACCAAACTGTCGCCAAAACAAGAACTCGGTCATATCCCTCATACCGTCGCCAGTGACCATAACACACATCCCTCCTACTATCGCCAATAAGGGCCTTGGCCCAAGACCTTAGTTCCCCCAAACACAATGAGCTCTAGACTCCATGTCATGCCATCCTACCTATGACTCACTAGCTACCAAGACATCATTTAGTTTAGTTAACATTAGATCAAGATTCATGTAACCAAGTAAGTAAAGCATCAAGACATGTTCAAGACAAGTAGCAAGCTTATTCAAGTTATCATTATTATTAGACATTTGGGAAGATCAAGATATCCCTTAGGCTTAGTGAACCTTGGTTCATTTATACCATGGTTTCATAACACATAAGCATGAATCTTTACATAATCGTTATTAGACATTGCTAGGCACCAAGTACAACATTAATTCGAATCATAACAACATGTGATCAAGCTCAAGTTTTCCAAGAATGTCTTTCATTTTATTCTAACCATTTCAAGCAAGTATTTTATATAACAATTGTTTCTATAAGCCATTCTTCCCTTATTAAATGTCAAGTTTAGATTAAATCCATTTAACATGGCATCAACAACAAACAAGAATGCATGCATGCTTGTTTTGGTTAGGACCTAAGTCCTAACCCTATTAAAAGCTACAATCACAAGTACTCCAAGCTAATTTTGATCCCGGATCGCTATCCCCTTAAGTTTTCCACTAGCTTGTCCACTTTTCTCTTCTTCAATAAGATCGACCTCTTGCTCTAGGAGTTACTCAATTACAATAAACATAAAATCAGTAGCAATTCAAGGTATTCAATCCTCTAATTCACCAAGAAATTCAATTCCAACAAGGAGCATTCAAACATTCTAAACAAGACAATTCTATCAAGCATACATGCCCATTTGTCTAGCATTTGCTTATACATTTTTCAAACCAACTTACAAGCTAAGCATGTGATCAAATAAGAGCAGCAATTATACTTATCTATTCATTTCATTTAAAAACAGTCTATCATTCATTTTTATAGAGCAAAACAGTCCCTAATATTCTTAATAACTCTCCAAATAGCCATTAGACTTGTACACATAATTTAACATGCATTCTTACCCCTTTTTCTTCTTATACATGCTTGTTTATATTTGGTTATGTTCCTTACTGTTTTTAACATATTTTAACATCTTAAAAATTCATCAATTTACTGGATTTTATAATCAATACAGTCCCCAACAGTTTTCATGTTTACAAAACAATCCAGCTTACAATTAGGTGTACTTTAATGTATAATTCAGCCCACAATTTTCATTTCATTCAAACCACTCCTTAAACCTTTAATTCCCCTGTATTTTCATATCAAATTTAGTCCTAAAAACATCCAGATCAGTCTCTCATTTAACTGCATTCACAACATTCAGGGATTAAAAGTTAATGAAACATAACCTTTTTTTAACGCCCTGGTTTTGGGCCTAGATGTTTTAGGCATCGGTTTAGGTTAGTCGAACCTAGAGTTGGAGATTCGAGCCTTTAGAAGCGGTTCAGGGAAAACATAGTCCGGGATGTGATAAAACTATAATAAAAATTGTGAAAATCTTTTAAAAATATATATTGAAGGATGGTGAAATCGATTTTAGAAAACGCGTTTTGGAAATTCAAGATTTTGGAAAGTGGCCATCTTGTAAAAACTGCAAAATTGGTTTTTAAGGACTAAATTAAAAAGGGGACAAGACTTAGAATCTATAGGGAGCTTACATGTGTTTAAAATCCTTTTTTCCCTTAATTTGACTAATTTTAAAATAGTATTATTAAAAAGGAATAAAAAGAAAAGCTTTTAATTAAAAAAGTTTTTTTAATGAGATCAAAAGGATTTTATGGAACTTCCATTTCCTCACTTTCTTAACAGCCAAACACTTTCTTTTCTATCAAAAATCTCAGATTCTATCATCTTTTCTCTTTCCTTTTGATTTTCTAAGAGTGATCTATCAATTTATTCACTGGAGCTTTGAGGTTTGCTTGCAAAATCTTTGTCAACCGAGGGAAAAAGATAATATTGGGGGTAAGAGCTGATCAACCCTCTAATCAAGGTTCTTTAATGAAATTCCCAAGTCTTGTGCTTCCCAAATGTTGTTATTAACTTAGTTTTATGATTTGATTTATGAAAAATTGGTTAAAATGGCTTAGTTGATGATTTTCCAAGATTTTCGTTTGGGCACTATTTGGATTGATTTGAGAATGATTCTAAAGTTGATTTGGATGTTAAATGATGTTAAAGTAAAGACTTAATCATAACAATCCCGTATTAGGTTGGATCTCTTAATGTTTAGGTTGTTAGTTTTGGGTTTTGGCTTGGAATTGTGAAATCTGAGTTGCTGGAGGTATAAGGATGATATTATGATGTGTTTGGATGTTAATTTATGGTTAAAATGTGAGAGAAGTGTTTATTGATGGTTGGGTTAAGTTTCGAGTAAGGTCGACTGAGTTTTCGGTTGTTTCGGATAGGCTTTTTTGTGCCTTTGGGCAGAGATGCGGGTTTTTATTGTTTGCTGGTGGTTTTAATGCATTGAGATGCATTAATCCTCTGTTCTTGTTTGGTATAAACAGTGGAGGATTCTTTAGAAGATTTTGGCAAAGTTTCGGGGACTTCGGACGCTTGATTTTCGCGTCAGCGATTGAGGTTTCGCGAGTTGGTGAGTGGAAATGAGATTTCCAGCTTTGAAACATCTTAAAAGTGGTTTTGGGAACTTAGTATAAGCTTAAAACGCTCTACAAAGTTCAGAAGTAAGTAAAGTGATTTTCTCCCTCGGATTGTGCTATTATAAGCTTGTTGACGCACTTGAATTTATATGTGTTTACCTACTGTTTTAAAGCATGATTTGAGTTTGTAATTTGATGTTGATGATGCCATATTGTTAAAGGATGCACTAGGTAAGTGATCCTTGTATGTATGTGTTTATACATGTTTTATGAAGCATGTTTTGATCCTTGGAAATATGGCTTATTGTGAATGCTTTAAAAACAGTGAGGTTTATACTAAATGCGAATTATATTGGTAAGTGATGTTGTGTAAAGTGGTTTACAAATGAAATCGGATATAGCTAGCCGGCTATAGGATTGAGTGCAATAAAAGTAAGTCGCCTTGGATGTTGAGGGGTTGTGAATGTACCGAAAACTCCATCCTAGTACCCTAACGATTGTGGAAATTGAGTTGTGTCCCGTCTCTCGTTAGTGGGGTTATACATCTATCGATGAGTGTTGTTGAGGGGTTTTAAGGTACCGAATACTCCACCACGGCTGTCACAACGGTGGAGGGTAGCTACCGTGTGTGAACCTTGAGATGTTGGTAAGAATGTATGAAGTGTTGGAACAACACTTGGGAATCCGTGTATTCGATACGTTATGAGAAATGAGAATGGTTTTGATCACTTGTGAGCCAATATAATTGATAAATTGCTATGAAATGTATATGGATGCATAACATGAAAATGCATGTTTTACTCTTAAGCTTTGCATATTGGTAGCTATGCATGAGAAGGCTTAAATTGTGTGTTAGCAAATGGATTTGTTGTTGATGTATATGATACTTGATACATGTGGTATAACATGATGATTTTTGTTAGAAGTGCATGGATTTCAAGACAACATGATAGTTTTCAAAAGTGTAAAATAGTTTTTAGCATTGATGGTGTTTTTGGGTTTTGAGCACTCCTCACTAAGCTTATATGCTTACGCTCTCTTTTGTCCATCAATGCAGATAACTAAGTGTTTGGAGGACACAACTTGCAAGGGAATCCTAAGAGACTTCACTTTGAAAGTATGTTTCGGTTATGGACTAGAGTAATAAGGGAAATGGGGGATTCCATGGTTTGTTTTGGTGATGTGTATTAACACCCTTCGAGCATGTTTTCTTTATGATTTTATACTTGTAAAATGCCTATATTTGGTGTTTGGAGTTTTGGTTTGAGTTTTGACTCTTGAGGGGCTTATTTGTTAGGTAGCATGCCTTTAGTTTTCCATTGATACAATTAGTCATGCTTTGATGCTAAATATGCTGCAACTGTTTGAGGGTTAATGTTTATGTATGATGTATGTATGTTAGAAACGTGACGGATTGGTTTAGGGTGAAAAACCAGCAAAATATGTCATTATAGGCCCAGATGTTTCGAAACACTCGAGCCTGTATCGAAACGGTGAGCCTGAAATGGCCTTAGGGTTTCGAAACGAATAAGGTCTATTCCGGTACGATTTGCTACTGGAAACCACGGTTTTGAAGCACCTCAAGAGCGTTTCAATACGAGCCTGCGTTTCAAAACAGGGCTAGCTTGTACCAAAACGGATGACAATTATGTTAGTTGTTGGAATATTCTGAAGTTTTGATTCTTTGCATTTTAGTCCCTGAATGTTGTGGATGCAATTAAATGAGCATGAATGATTATTTTGAACTGAGATGCATGTAGTGGGACTAATTAGAGGACGGTAACACAAAAATGGCCTAAGTTCGTATGAATTGGAACAATTACCAAATGGTCCTTAAAAGCCGTAAGTGGATGAAATTGATGAATGATTGAGTTGCGAACGATCCGCTGCAATGTTTAACATATAGGAACCTAATTTGCATCTAGATAAGATAATAAAAATATCTAGGGTTGTTTATTGAGGTAAACCTTCCCGGTTTACTTCAATATTCCCCGTGTAACCTGTTTTGTTTCGTCTATCGGCTAGGCCGGGTCGAGAGGGTTACATTTTGTGGTATCAGAGTCAGATTTTGAAAGAATGGGATGATGGTAAGTGAATGGTAAGTCAATGTGATATGATTGTACGTATTTGGTGATGTTTTTTTACATAGTGAATGTTATAAGCATTTTAATGTTGAGTAAATGATAGTGATGCTATTATATATGATGATATTACAGGCTGAATCTTATTGATTATGATGTGCGATGGTTGTGACATGTACATTGTATGCTTTATGTTATGTTTGGCGGAAAATTGGGACGCACATTGCCTTATTACTATAGTGAAGTGTTTTTAAATTGAATTTGAAGTCTTGGATTCTTGCTAGAAGATGGCCTGATTCTTGTTTTGTTTTATATTCATGGCTTAATGATAATGGCACAATGGGACCAAGGAGAGAGTTACGTTCAGGATCAGTTACTTCGGCTAATGAGCAAAGGAATTGGGAGAACGAGGTTCTGCCTGGTGCAAATTGACCTCCTCCACCGCCACCACCTAGGGGTAAGGAGCAAGTACAATAGGACAGGCTGGTCCGTTGTTGGGTGATTTGACGCCTTTGGTACAAGCGATGATTGGGGCATTTCAAGCTGTTGTTGTTGGAGTGCAAGTGCAAGAACCTACGGTTGGGCAATTGGGTTTGCCATTGGAACACTTGCGAAGTTTGGGAGGCGTTGAGTATCATGGATTGTCCCCTGAAGCATCCAAGGCTTGGATGGATAGTACGATCTAGATTTTGGATCAGATGGGGTGTAGTGATGCATGCAAGTTGGGGTGTGATGTATCTTTATTGCATGGTGATACATACAGTTGGTGGACAACTGTGACCGCGGCCATGGAACCCAATGAGGTGGATTGGGAGTTCTTCCAGGATGCCTTTAAAAAGAAGTATATAGGAGTTAGATACTTGGACGACAAGAAGCGTGAGTTCATGTCCTTGGTGTAAGGAAACATGACAGTGGCTGAGTACGAGGTCCAATTCGTACTTTTAAGCCAGTATTCTTCGAAATTGGCTGGCTCTAATACCATATGATACAGGGGTGTTGTTGAAGAAAACAACATTCCTCGTTCATTCACGGATCTAGGATAATAGCAAGTATTTCTCTGCAATAAAAACAAACATGATGTTGAAGTTAGATATTTTAAATAGTAAAAAAAATGAAAGAAAAAACTTCAGAATTGGGAGAGAAGAAAGTTGCAGAAATTTTTAGGATAATTTGAACGACGAAGATGAAATTCTTCAAACATTCAACAACGGTAGCAACGTTCTTGGAATTTAACAAGACGTTGAACTCGAAAGAACCCGAACAATATACTGAGCGGACCCGAATCAAATACGTTCTTCGCCAACGGACTTGGACCCTCTAGATAGCGATCTAGGAACCCGAAGTATCAAGGAGGATGACACAATCAAACAAAGTCTGAAAATGCCAAAGAAGTTCAATGAAGAACTGAAATTGAGAGAAAAACTCACAATAATTTTGTTTCATAAAAATTGTCTAACCTTTTACAAGTGATTTTCGTTCATATATATAGAGTACAAGGGAAGTTGGCTGAATTCAAATATGTGGATGTTAATTAGCCATTTGAAATTAAAGAAAATTTAACTAAATAACCACTAAAGGGACGGCGTGCAATTCTGGCCATATGTTTGAAGTTTGGGCGCCCAAATGGATAAAGCACATGTTATTTGTGCTTTTATTTGAATTTCAAAGAATAAACACATGTTAAATGTGTTTCCTTTGTTCTTATCTTCAAGTTTGCCGCACATTTGAGAGAGGAATGGGTTGATTTTCAGCCAAACTTGCACACACATGTGTCAAGGCTGCCACGTGAGCAAGTTACATGCTCGGATGCCACCTAGGCTGCCACGCGTGCACTGGTACACTCCCCGACATGTAGGACGCTTTTCAGCTACTTTTGGACTTGTCAGCTGGAGTTGAGCTAGTGGAGCTAAAGTTGAGCTGACTGGAGCTGAATTCAGCTAGATGGGAGTGAAGTGAGCTGAGTTGAGCTGCCGATACTCCTTTGAGCTGAAGATGAGCTACGTACACTCCAGTGAGCTTCATCCGAGCTAAGTTTAAGCCTTTGAGTTGCTACCCTTTTATTGTAACTATATGAAAACAAAAGAAACACACTCAGAGCATTGTAAACTTATTGAAAACATTCAAGCAAGCTACAAAACAATGCACCCTTATTGTTTTAACACACAACAAGCTAACATAGCTTAACATACAATATTATAAGCTGACAAACTTATCTAAAACACACTTAACATAATATATACATAGAAAACACACTGATATAAATAATATAAGTATAAGAAATGTTACACATCAGTATGTAACAAATGAAAATGAAAACTTCCCTGAAAGTTTGAAGTTGCAATGTTGGGTGGCATAAACGTGCTCACATCATCCCCCCTTCTTTAATGCGATTTGTCCCCAAATCGACCCTCATTACAAAAGGGAACAATTTCGACTTTCGCTTGGCAGGGAACTTCCTCATCCTTCTTGCTCAGCACATATGCCATCCTCTAGAATCAAGTTCTCTTAAAAAGAACACAAATGGAAATGCCTTCTTTCTTGTACCTTTCCGAATAATGCACAACATAAAGTCAGACAATGCTCGTTGCGCATTCGCAATCCTGCAAAAAATGACATACAAAGGCAAATCCAAAGAACAACAAGAATTTTGACGATCATCCAGAATCACAACACAAGGTTGTTCACAATCCAATGGACAACCAAAGAAATCAGTATATAAAAATGAAAAATCAATATTACAATGGGAAGGAACGTCAAACCGTGGTATGGAAGGTTGCTGAATTTCTGGAAAGAATTTAAATGCACTAGACATACCAACATTAGCAAACTTGGGTACTTCACATGGCATCACCTTATTAACCTGCAAGTTAGAAGAAGAAATATAAGAAAACGTAGAATCAGATAAAACCTTTGAGTTCACTTCTTCTTTGTCACAGTCATTCTTCTTTTTGTTGGCTTTCCAAGCTGCAGTACTCGCTTTCAAACGAACTTCGTCTTCATATACTTCACTTGGAGTCATAGGTGCCAAAGTTACCTTTTTGCCCTCATGAGTAAAAGAGTATCGATTGGTGTAACAATCGTGCAAAACTCTCTTATCATACTGCCACAGTCTTCCTAACAACAAATGACAAGTATCCATAGAACAAACATCACAAGTTACCTCATCCTTGTATTTGCCAATGAAAAATGGTATAACAACTTGTTCGGTAACTTCGATTTCAACACCATCATTCAACCATTGTAACTTGTAAGGATTGGGATGCGTGGTCGTCTTCAGTCCTAACTTGTCAACCATGAGAGTACTAGCAACGTTAGCACAACTACCACTATCAATAATCACAATACATACCTTTTCGTTCACGTTGCATCTCGTATGGAAGAGGTTGTTTTGTTGTGGTTCATCCTGTGATGGTTGATCATTCAGACTTCTCTTGTCAACAAGTGCTTCATCGGTAGCCAATGTCTGCACATTGTCATCATTTATCTCTTCATGGACAGAATGGGAACCACCCCCATCTAATCTATCCAATTGAGAATGTATAGGTTTCAATGCATTAGCAATCACTTGTTGCATCATCCGTTCTAAGGCTTGCATCTGGAGATTCAATGGTTGTTGTTCACCTGAATTATCATCACAAACTGCCATGTTGAAAAACCAAAACAACAAACAAGAACACACAATATATATATGTTAGTGAAATAAAAAAATGGTCCTCACTGCACACTCAACAAAATCTCACAGATCACTCAAAAGAACAGTGCACTCAAAAGATAACACTCAGCGCTCGTGTTTCACTCAGGAGAATGCTCTTGAATGGATTTTTTTTGTCTCCCCTTCTGTTCTCACAACGCTCAAATGCCTTTTGCACTCGTTCTCTCGCAAACAGTTCTTTAAGAAACTAATCTGACCCTTCAAACTCGTTATTTGTGTCAACTCCAAGATATAAATGCACAAATGATAGAACAAAGGTTAAATGGAGTTTAGGGCTGTTTAATTGAACAAAAACAAAGGCTGGAAACAAAATAAGAACATGGCTGGAATTAAAGCTTAAAATGAAGTGAAAGAAAGGAAAAACAAAGTACTTACTGCAAAAGAAATGCTTACCACAACCCTATTACCGAACAAACAAAAACAGGTTGTTTCGGGTGATTTTGAAGCATTCCACGGTAAACAAAGACATTTTTCATCATTTTTTTATCCAAACAACATTAATTTGTCGAATCTGATTTTTTTCGAATTTTTTTTATTTTTTTTACTTTGACTTTTCTGGTCAAACTTTGACTTTGACTTTTTTTCTTCTTCAGAATTTCGATTTTTTTACTTTTGTATTATTTTTTTTTTGATTTCTTGTAGTGCAGAAAGTGCTATAATCCGACCAAAGCTCTGATTACCATATGATAAAGGGTACGTTGCTTCAGAAACAACAATCCTTTGTTTGTAACGGATCTAGGATTGTAGCAAGCATGTTTCTGCAATAACACAATGTTATGGATGTTAGAATGATGTTAAAACAACAAGAACAAAAAAAACAAAAATAAAGAAAGAAATGAGAGGAAGGAATTTTCTGGCAGTTTCGGAATTCAAATGTTGATGAATGCTTCAAAGGGCTTTCATGGCAGCAAATGAACGACTAAAATGGCAAAAAATGGTGTTGAAGTTGCTGGAAATTAACAAGACGTTGAACTCGAAAGAACCCGAACAATATACTGAGCGGACCCGAATCAAATACGTTCTTCGCCAACAGACTTGGACCCTCTAGATAGCGATCTAGGAACCCGAAGTATCAAGGAGGATGACACAATCAAACAAAGTCTGAAAATGCCAAAGAAGTTCAATGAAGAACTGAAATTGAGAGAAAAACTCACAATAATTTTGTTTCATAAAAAATGTCTAACCTTTTACAAGTGATTTTCGTTCATATATATAGAGTACAAGGGAAGTTTGCTGAATTCAAATGTGTGGCTGTTAATTAGCCATTTGAAATTAAAGAAAATTTAACTAAATAACCACTAAAGGGACGGCATGCAATTCTGGCCATATGTTTGAAGTTTGGGCGCCCAAATGGATAAAGCACATGTTATTTGTGCTTTTATTTGAATTTCAAAGGATAAACACATGTTAAATGTGTTTCCTTTGTTCTTATCTTCAAGTTTGCCGCACATTTGAGAGAGGAATGGGTTGATTTTCGGCCAAACTTGCACACACATGTGTCAAGGCTGCCACGTGTGCAAGTTACATGCTCGGATGCCACCTAGGCTGCCACGCGTGCACTAGTACACTCCCTGACATGTAGGACGCTTTTCAGCTACTTTTGGACTTGTCAGCTGGAGTTGAGCTAGTGGAGCTAAAGTTGAGCTGACTGGAGCTGAAACGAGCTGAATTCAGCTAGCTGGGAGTGAAGTGAGCTGAGTTGAGCTGCCGATACTCCTTTGAGCTGAAGATGAGCTACGTACACTCTCGTGAGCTTCATCCGAGATAAGTTTAAGCCTTTGAGTTGCTGCCCTTTTATTGTAACTATATGAAAACAAAAGAAACACACTCAGAGCATTGTAAACTTATTGAAAACATTCAAGCAAGCTACAAAACAATGCACCCTTATTGTTTTAACACACAACAAGCTAACATAACTTAACATACAATATTATAAGCTGACAAACTTATCTAAAACACACTTAACATAATATATACATAGAAAACACACTGATATAAATAATATGAGTATAAAAAATGTTACACATCAGTATGTAACAAATGAAAAAGCAAACTTCCCTGAAAGTTTGAAGTTGCAACGTTAGGTGGCATAAACGTGCTCACATCAGCTTCCGTTATGGCTTGGTGCAGAAAGTGAAAACTTTCATGCTATCTTCTGAATATACTAATTTTGATGTGCTAGTGACGCGAGCCAAGGATATAAAGTAGAGTTTGGGTTTGACCTCTCACATGGGTGGTTCTAGCTCAGGAAAGAGAGTTGTGGATTCTGGTCCTAGTAGTGGACAGAATAAGAGAAATAGTGATCGTAGATATTGACCTGAGGCGAGGCGAGGTAATTTTGGGCGAGGTGCGCTACTTCATGGTAACAGGGTGAGATCTGAACAGAATACTTGGTGGAACTATGGATCAACTTATCATATGAGACGTGAGTGTCCTTTATTAGCTGGAGGTGGTCAAGGATGAGCACCTGTTGTTGCACCACAAAGAGGCCGTGGGCACGATCGTGGTAATTTCCAATGGAGGGAGGATGGAAAGAGAGGTGTAGCTCATGTTGTTGATGTTCAACCGGAGGGTGGTGGTCCTGCAATAGTGTATGCACATCGCGAGGGACGTAACGACACTGACGTGATTGCAGGTACCTTCACCTCGCAATCCTTGTCTTTGTTGGCTTTAATTGATTCTGGATCCACGCATTCATACATCTGGATTGAGCATGCACATTTGCTTGATATCCCTGTTGAGAGGCTAGATGTAGGAATGCAAGTAACAAGCTCTTTTGGTGAAACTATTTTTACGAGAAAATTGTATAGGAGATGTCCTTTATCTGTTCAAAGCCATGTGTTTTTAGTTGATTTTATGGAGTTGCCTTTCTTCGATTTTGATGTGGTCCTTGAAATGGATTGGTTGTTTGAGCATAGAGTTGTAGTTGATATTGATGTTAAGCGAGTTACCTTGAAACTTGTTGATGATTACGAAGTGGTAATCGTAGGCGAGAATGTGAAGTTCTTGTCTAATGAAATATCGACTCTTGAAGCAATTCGTATGATGTAGTTGGGTTGTGAAGCTTTCCTAGATTTTGTGATGAACCCTGGTTTGCCACCGAACATAGAAGTTGAGTTTGGCATTGAGTTGTATGAAAATACGACTCTGGTGTCTATTGCTCCTTATCGGATGGCACCTAAAGAGTTAAAGGAGTTGAAAATGCAACTTCAGAGTTGCTTGATCGAGGGTTCATAAGGCGAAGTGTTTCACATTGAGGTGCACCTATTTTGTTTGTAAAGAAGAAGGATGGAACGATGCGTATGTGTATAGATTATCGGCTAATGAACAAGTTGACGATTAAGAACAAGTACCCTTTGCTAAGGATTGATGACATGTTTGATCAGTTTTGAGGTGCTTCAGTGTTTTTGAAGATTGAGTTAAGATCTGGATATTATCAACTGAAGGTTAACGATGTAGATGTACCTAAGACAACTTTTCAGACAAGGTACGAGCATTATGAGTTCTTAGTGATGACGTTTGGGTTGAAAAACGTACCAGCTGCAATCATGGATATGATGAATTGTGTGGTCATGAGTTTTTAGATCAGTTTTTGGTAGTGTTTATCGATGATATTCTCGTGTACTCGCGTACTGAGGAAGACCATGATAAGCATTTGAGGATTGTGTTGCAAGTATTGTTGGAGAATCAACTTTATGCTAAGATGAGCAAGTGCGAGTTTTGGCTCAGGGACATTGTCTTTCTTGGACATGTAGTGTCAGTCGAGGGTATTCAGGTTGACCCACGCAAGGTCGAGGCGGTGATGAATTGGAAAATGCCTAAATCAGTGACGGAAGTGCGTAGTTTCCTTGGTTTGGTTGGATATTATCGAAGGTTTGTGGAGGGTTTTTCTAAGATTGCTACTCCATTAACTAACTTATTGCAAAAGAATGTTCTCTTTGAATGCAAGGATGTTAGGCAACAAGCTTTCGAGAGGTCGAAGGAAGCTTTGATGCAAGCTCCTGTCTTGATTCAACCAGAATCATGTAAGGAGTTTGTAGTTTACAGTGACGTGTCATATGTTGGTCTAGGTTGTGTGTTGATGCAAGGTAGGAAGGTTGTGGCATATGAATCTACATAATTGAAGCTGCATGAACACAACTATCCTACTCATGATCTAGAGCTTGCTGCTGTTGTGTTTGACTTGAAGATTTAGAGGTACTACCTTTACGGTGAAAAGTGTGTGGTTTACACAGATCACAAGAGTTTGAAGTATCTAAAGACCCAGAGGGAGTTAAATCTTAGGAAAAGAAGATGGTTGAGTTGCTTAAAGATTATGATCTAACGTTTGAGTACCATCCTGGAAAGGCCAATGTTGTGGCCGATGCTTTGAGTAGAAAGCTGGTTGTTGAGTTGAGAGCAATGTTTGCTCGGTTGAGTATATCACATGATGGTGGGTTGATAGCTGAGTTACAAGTGAAACCTTCCTTAATTCAGTTAATTAAGGATAAGAAGTTGCTTGATGATTCTTTGGTGCCTCATGTTCAGGATATAGCTGATGGTAATGCAACAGATTTCTGTTTTAATGATGATGGTGTTTTATGCTTTAGAAGTCGGGTAGTTGTGCCAGAGGATGTTGAGTTGAGGCACACTACTTTGACTGAAGCTCATAGCAGTCCTTTTGCTATGCATCGTGGTAGTAAAAAGATGTATCGTGGTTTGGAAGATGAGTACTATTGGGTTGGGTTCAAAAAGGATGTTGCTGATTTTGTGAGCAAGTGTATGGTTTGTCAACGTGTGAAAGCTGAGCACCAGTTTTCGTCCGGTTTGTTGCAACCTTTGAGGTTACCGGAATGGAAATGAGAAAGGATTACGATGGATTTTGTGTCCGGTTTGCCTTGAACACCATCAAAGAAGAACTCCATTTGGGTGATTGTAGATCGTCTTACGAAGTGTGTGCATTTCTTGGTTGTGCATACTATGTATACATTGGATAAGCAAGCAGAGTTATATATTGCGGAGATTGTGCGTTTGCATGGCGTGCCTAAATCTATAGTGTCGGATAGAGATCTGAGGTTTACAGCGAGGTTTTGGGAGTGTCTACACCAAGCGTTGGGTACGCGTTTGAATTTCAGCATTTCATATCATCCTTAGACGAATGGATAGTCGAAGCGAGTTATCCAGGTGTTGGAGGATACGTTGAGATGCTGTGTGATAGATTTCCAAGGTTCTTGGGAAAAGCAGTTGCCCTTGGTAGAATTTGCGTATAATAATAGTTTCCGGGCAAACATACAAATGGCTTCGTATGAAGCTTTGTATGGAAAAAAGTGTAGAACGCCTCTTTGTCGGGTGGAAGCGGGGCAAAAGTTGGTTTCCTTGCCGAATTTGCTTAAGGGAAAAACTACGAAAGTGAAGCTCATATGTGAGCAGTAGAAGACTGATTCGGATCGTCAAAAGTCTTACGCAGATTTAAAGCGTAAGGAGATTGATTGCGGTTGGAGATTGCGTGTTCTTGAAGGTATCACCTTGGAAGAAGGTGATGAGATTTGGACGTAAGGGTAAACTTAGTCCGAGGTTTGTTGGACCTTATGAGGTTGTGGAGCGAGTTGGTCATGTTGCATATCGGTTGAGGTTTCCTCTCGAGTTGGAGAAAATCCATGATGTGTTTCATGTTTCTTTGTTGCAAAATTATAGATCGGATCCATCTCATGTGATGCTTGTTGAGAAGATTGAGTTGAATTTGGATTTATCTTATGATGAGGAACCAGTGGGGATCCTTGATTCCAGTAGCAAAGTTCTTCGTGGTAAGATGATTGAACTTGTGAAGGTGTTGTGGCGACATCGAGGAGTTGAGGAGGCCACGTGGGAGAGCAAGGTGGTCATGTTGAAGCAATTTCCGCATCTTTTTCTTTCAGGTAAAATTTTGAGGACGAAATTTCCTAAGTGAGGGAGATTTGTAACGCCCCGGATTTGGGCCTAGATATTTTAGGCATCAGTTTAGGTTAGCCGAACCTAGAGTTGGAGATTCGAGCCTTTAGAAGCGATTCAGGGAAAATGTTGTCCGGGATGTGATAAAATTATAACAAAAATTGGTAAAATATTTTAAAAATATATATTGAAGGATGGTGAAATCGATTTTAGAAAATGGGTTTTGGAAATCAAAGATTTTGGAAAGTGGTCATTTCGTAAAAATTGCAAAATTGGTTTTTAAGGACTAAATTAAAAAGGGGACAGGACTTCGAATCTTTAGGGATGTTACATGTTTTTAAAAGCCTTTTCCCTTAATTTTTACCAATTTTAAAATACTATTATTAAAAATGAATAAAAAGAAAAGCTTTTATTTAAAAAAGATTTTTAATGAGATCAAAAGGATTTTACGTAACTTCCATTTCCTCACTTTCTTAACAGACAAACACTTTATTTTCTCTCAAAAATATTAGATTCTATCATCTTTTCTCTTTCTTTTTAATTTCCTAAGAGTGATCTATCAATTTAATCAATGGAGCTTTGAGGTTTTCTTGCAAAATCTTTGTCAATTGAGGGAAAAAAGATAAGATTTAAGGTAAGAGCTGATCAACCCTCTATTCAAGGTTCTTTAATGAAATTCCCAAGTCTTGTGCTTCCTAAATGTTGTTATTGTAACCCCCTAACTTGACCTAAGGGTTTGAAATAAATTGAATTTGACAAATTGGAAACTTTCCCTCAAGTAAGATTATTTATGAAAAAATCGTGCCAAAATTATTATTTGATTACAATAATTAACCTTTAATGTTTCATCTTAAAAAAAGCATGCTAAAAATAGTTTATCAAATCCCAAAAATAATAAATGCCAAAGTCCACGTTTACAACCAAATCCGAAAATACTTGAGTAATTAAGTATAAGTCTAGAACAAAACATACTGACAATAGTAACAAATCTTGTTCGTACGAGGTCCTCCAAGTACAGATTCCTAAGTCTGGTAATCTAAAACAGATACTAAGGGGGAGTCAGCTATAAAGCCTAGTGTGTCTCTAAAGTGCATAACAGAAGTCAATCCAACAGTCAAACAACAAATCAAGAATTAATAGATATTCCGAAGTATTACAAGCAAGACATACATATATCATAACATGACATTCACCCAACTACATCACCGTCCGAAGAGTGAGGTTCCCCTGAACCACTCTACACTGCAACACCATGTCCGAAGCAGAACTCATCCCAAAAGATGGAACTACTAATTCGAAGCGAAGTTCAACCCGAAGGATGAAGTCGCTGAGCTTCCTCCGTACAATATCCCAACCCAATGATATAACATGTAATCCAATTTCAGAGTCTGAATGCAGCCTTGTTAAACAACTAAGATGCATGTACATAATAATCCGATTCTGATATGTATTATATGACATGCTCATAACATTCGAGTCACAGAATATATTTATCAATTACAGAGCAGAATAACACATAAAAATATTTCTCAATTAACCGAGCAGAATAGCACAAAATATTTCTCATACAGATCATGCAATCAGACAACACATACATGTAGCACAGACAGAGAACACACCTTAGGCAGCTAAACAATCAACGTCGATAGTGACGTCTCCCACGCTCAGCCCTAGCGGAAGGTCGGACAGAATCAACTCCTAAAAATAAACAATACTATATGAGATTTCCTTCTATGCCACATTCGAATAAATTACGCTTAATAGAAATCTTACTAGCAGATCTCGAAGACTGTGCCACAGGAGGTCTGCCTAGCGGAGGAGGAGGTAAAGTCTCGGGGTCAGAGTCCACGTCACCTGAACACAAAAATATCTGAGTCAAACTCTGATGCAACACTTAACAAAATTCCGAGTTCAACATATAAATTTGATCCAAAAAGTTATTTCGGGTTCGAATTTGAAGAAACGGACAGCGACAACGGAACCAGAACGTCGAAAAACATAAAGGTGGACTCGATCGAAAAAGTCAACCCAAAAGTCAACACTGACATCATCATTGACTGTGATGACGTCATCGCTAACATCAGCCTGCATTAACATTGCAACAACGGATGACGTCATCCAACCCAGCCAACCAGACCGGTTCGGCTCAGCCCAACCGTCCGGTTCACCAACTCAATCGGTCCGGTTCAGATCCAACAGCCACCCAAATGTAAAAACTCTAATCCCCAAATTCCCAATCCTAGATCTAACCCCGGCGACGCCCGACCACCACGATCCGGCCAATGAACCCAACGGCGGCCATGGCTTACCGGCCACGACCAACGCGGTGCTTACCATGCGGTTCCCGACGTGGCTAGGCAGAGAGGATGACGACGGCACACATAGAGAACGGCGGCGGCAGCGAAAAACGAAGCTTTCAAGCCTCCCGTTCTGACGATAAGAGGCGGCGACCGATATACTCAATGGTGGGTTTTGATCGGACGGCCATGAGGATCCCACTGGTGGCCGCGAAACGACGAACAGCCGACGCAATCTCCTTGGCCGGAGCTTCAACGGAAAGAATGGGGAGAGTTTTCCGAAAGCTTGTATATATATTTTTATATTATTTTATTAGAGAAAGAATAAGAGCGGCGCATAGATACCCAAATAGAAACAAAAGAGTGTTTACCCTAGATAAATGGGAAAATTACAAAAGGAGGGTCCCTACTTTTACCCGCCTAACAAATTAACCACCAACCTTTAATTTTTATTCAATTAGGTCCAAAATTAAATTTAGGTTAAATTACGATTTTTTCCCCAAATTCTAGGGTTTCCAATTGAGGATTTTCACAAATAGGGTTTTCAATTAGGGCTAAAGTGGGGTGTTACAGTTATTAACTTAGTTTTATGATTTGATTTATGAAAAAGTGGTTAAAATGGCTTAGTTAATGATTTTCTAATATTTTCGTTTGGGAACTGTTTTGATTGATTTGAGAATGATTTTAAAGTTGATTTGGATGTTAAATGATGTTAAAGTAAAGGCTTAATCATAATAATCCCGGTTTAGGTTGGATCTCTTAAAGTTTAGGTTGTTAGTTTTGGGTTTTTGGCTTGAAATTGTGAAATCTGAGTTGCTGGAGGTATAAGGATGATATTAGGATATTTTTGGATGTTCATTTATGGTTAAAATGTGATGGAAGCGTTTGTTGATGGCTGGATTAAGTTTCAAGTAAGATCGATTGAGTTTTCGGTTGTTTCGGATAGGCTTTTTGGTGCGGGTTTTTAGTGTTTGTTGGTGGTTTTAATGCATTGAGATGCATTAATCCTCTATTTTTGTATGGTACAAAAAGCAGAGGAATCTTTGGAAGCATTTGGAGAAGTTCTGGGGACTTCGGACGCTTGATTTCCGCGTCGGCGATTGAGGTTTCGTGAGCCGGTGAGTGGAAATGAGATTTCCAGCTTTGAAACATCTTAAAAGTGGTTTCGGAAACTTAGTGTAAGCTTGAAACACTTTACTAAGTTCGGAAGTAAGTAAAGTGATTTTTTCCCTTGGATTGTGCTATTATAAGCTTGTGGATGCACTTGAATTTATGTGTTTAACTATTGTTTTAAAGCATGATTTGAGTATGTGATTTGCTGTTGATGAAGCCATATTGTTAAAGGATGCACTAGGTAAGTGATTCTTGTATGTATGTGTTTATACGTGTTTTATGAAGCATGGTTTGATGCTTGAAAATATGGCTTATTGTGAATGCTTTGAAAACACTGAGGTTTATACTAAATGAGAATTATATTGGCAAGTGATGTTGTGTAAAGTGGTTTACAAATGAAATCAGATATAGTTAGCCGACTATAGGATTGAGTGCACTATGAACAAGTCGCCTTGAATGTTGAGGGGTTGGGAATGTACCGAAAACTCCATCCAAGTACCCAAACGATTGAGGAAATTGAGTTGTGTCTCGTATCTCATTAGTGGGGTTATACATCTACCGATGTGTGATGTTGAGGGGTTGTAAGGTACCGAATACTCCACCATGGGTGTCACAACGGTGGAGGGTAGCTCCCATGTGTGAACCTTGAGATGCCGGTGAGAATGTATGAAGTGTTGGGACTACACTTGGGAACCCGTGTATCCGATACATTTTGAGAAATGAGAATGTTGTTGATCACTTGTGAGCCAATATATGAGTTTCACGTGTACCTTGATTATAAATGATTTTATTCATTGTGTTTTGCACATGAGAACATGATTTAAGAAATGCTAATGAGATTTAAGCATGTAAGGCTTTGCCTTGAGACTTTGCATTTTGATGAATGCATGAGATAGATGGTACATGTGGTTTAAATGATGTGGATTTTGCTTTGAAATGATTTCAAGCATGAGATAGAAAGAGCATGATGAGATAGAGATTTCTAAATGAGAAATTGTTTTAAAATGCATTGTTGTTGTTGGTTTGTTTTGAGCATCCCTCACTAAGCATTTGTGCTTACGCTCTCTTTTTCCAACAATGTAGAGAATTAGCATATTTGGGCTGCAAAGAGGCAAGAAGGATTCCAAGGATTGGGATTAAGCTCAAGTATGATTTTATATTTGCTTATTAGTATTGTTTTGGCAGATGTGTTTTGAAACTCCCTGGTTGGTGGCAAGTTTGAAATGCCCTTAAAGACTTGTAAATGGCCTTTAACTATTGGTTTATACATTGGTTTGTGTTTTGACTCTTAAGTGGCTATTTTGCATAGGTTGCATGCTTATAGATTCCCTTGATGTATATGAACATGATATAATGTTGTTTCTGCCATGTATGACTGTGGTTGATGCTTTAAATATGTTGTATGCATGTTGGAATGTTTATGTATGGATTAAAGTGTGAAAAACTAGCAAAAATGTCATTGCAGGGCCAGGTGTTTCGGTACACTCGAGCCTGTACCGAAACGGTGAGCCTAAAATGGCCTAAGGGTTTCGAAATAGGGAAGTCTGTTCCGGTACAATTTGCTATTGGAAACCTCTGTTCCGAAACACATTAAAGGGTGTTTAAATGCGGGCATGTCTTCCAAGCCACTTGAACCTGTTTCGATATAGGGCAACCTGTGCCGAAACAGCAAGCTATTATGTTAGTTAATGGAATATTCTGAAGTTCTGATTCTTTATGTTTTAGTCCATGTATGTTGTGGATGCAATTAAATGAACATGGATGATTATCTTGAGCTGGGTTTTGACAGAGATGCATGTAAAGTGACTAATTAAAGGTTGGTAACTTTAAAAGTGAGAAAGTCCCTGTATTTTATATAAATTAAAAAATGGTTCCTAAAATGTTAATGTATGCAATTGAGTCCCAAGTTGTTGTTTGATCGAGTTGTAAATTGTTCCGCTGCAACGTTTAACACCTAAGATCATAATGAGCATCTAGACAAGATAAAATGAAAAATACAATCTTTATTGAGGTAAACTTCTCGTTTACTTCAATATTCCCCAGACCGGGTCGAGGGGGTTATAAAGGTTGTGAG
Source organism: Hibiscus tridactylites (assembly GCA_958450335.1). Classification (NCBI taxonomy): domain Eukaryota; kingdom Viridiplantae; phylum Streptophyta; class Magnoliopsida; order Malvales; family Malvaceae; genus Hibiscus; species Hibiscus tridactylites. The sequence goes on from OY288280.1 coordinate 38,068,889, forward strand.
TTGGATAATTCAATTCATGCAGCTTTAGTTGTGGGGAAGCATAGGCTACTACCTTCTCATCTTGTGTAAGTGCACATTCAAGCCTTAAATGGGATGCATCACTAAACGCCGTGAAGTCCTTTCCTGACTGAGGTTGTGTCAAGACCGGGGAATGGGTAAGGGCTTGTTTTAGTTGATCAAAGCTCTATTGTTGACTTTCTGACCAACAAATGCTTCATCCTTTGGGAGAAGCTTGGTCAAAGTTGCAGCTAAAGTGGAAAATCCTTTGACAAACCTCCGATAATACCCGACTAGGCCTAGAAAACTTCCGACTTCCCGAACATTCCTAGACAGTGTCAAATCAACTATCGATTGAATTTTCTTTGAATCGAATTTGATTCCATCAGTATAAATCACATGGCTGAGAAACGATACTTCTGATAGCCAAAAATTTCACTTGTTAAGCTTTACGTAAAGTTGATGTTCTCGAAGGTGTTTTGAATGTTTTTCCTTGTTTTTGGAGTAGACAATAATGTCATCAATAAATACCACCACAAACATATCCAAGAAGGGCTTGAATACTTGATTCATAAGGTCCATGAATGCATCCAGAGCATTAGTTAGGCCGAAAGGCATCACAAGAAACTCAAAATGGTCGTGTCGAATTCTTAATGTTGTTTTTGGTACATCTGAATCCTTGACCCTCATTTGATAATATCCAGATTGAAGGTGATTTTTGAGAATACGCTGGCATCCTTAAGCTGATCAAATAAGTCTTCAATTCTTGGTAATGGGTACTTGTTCTTAATGGTTAGCTGATTAAGTTGCCTGTAATCGATGCATAACCTCATCGACTCGTCCTTTTTTTTGACAAACAATATTGGGGCTCCACATGGAGATGAACTAGGCCTAATAAAACATTTATCTTCCAACTCTTGCAACTGCTTTTAAAGTTCCTTTAGTTCAACTGAAGCCATCCGATAGGGGGTGATGGACACATGATTAGATCCAGGCTGAACTTCGATCTTGCACTCTACCTCTCGAGCTGGAGGTAATCCCGGAAGTTCCTCGGGAAAAATGTCAGGAAATTTAGAAACGGTTAAAATAGATTCTTTACCCAATATATGTAGAAAAAGTCTTTTCTTATTACAATCTACCCAAGCTTGATGTTTTCCTAGCCAATCTAACCCCAAGATGGGGTCGAATTTATTAAAAGGAAAGGCTAGCAGGTCAGCGGGAATAGGAATGCCTTGGATAAACAAGGGACAATTTTTACATATACGGTTCACAATCACCCTATCTCCTAAAGGATTTGTAGCAACAAGGTTACAACTAGTGGCTTCAGAGATCAAATTAAAATTTTCAATCAAGCTAGAGCGAATAAACGAATGGGTTGATCCTTAATCGAATAAAGCGTAAATAGGATTAATATATAGTTAAATTGTACTTGTTATAACATCAGGGGAGTCTTCTTCTTCTCGCCCCCGTAAATGGTATACTCGAGCAGAAGCTCGAGACTCCTGATGTGTAGGAGTGGGGGATTGACCTCGATTTCTTCCAGAATTTCCAAAGTGGGCTTGTTTTGAGCCTTTCCCCCGAGATGGTTGTGCGGGATTGAAGTTCGAGGATACACGAGCAGGGGCCTTGTTTGAATTCTGTAGACAATCTCTTATGAAGTGATCCAATCCTCCACACTAGAAACATGCATTCACTTGCTTTCTACACTGGACCGTGTGATAATTCTGACAAATTTTGCAGATGCGGGATTGAGAGTCTCTGCCCGAATTCCTTGTGCTATTAACATAAATTGTAGGTGTTGAGGATTTGACTATTGTCTGAGGCTTAGGGATGAAATTGCTCTTTGGAGGAGAAAAATGGTTCTATTAGTTTCCTCCTTGATTCTTTGATTTCTTAGATGGCCATGGAGGCTTATTATCATTCCTTTGTCTTTTATCACTTAAGGAGTACTTCTCTTTCCTCTTTTCAGCTGCTTTAATCTTGGATTCAGTGGCAATAATTCGATTCACCAAGTCCCAAAAATAAAAAATCCCAAGGGATATGAACATAGGACTTAGTTCATCGTTAAGTCTGTCGATAAACATTCGGCACTTATCTTTTTCCTTCTTGATATACTCAGACCCATACTTACAGTACTTGCAGAAATCACTAGCATACTGTTCTATGGGTCTACCTCCTTTCTTTAGATACAAGAAGCATTTCCTACGCTCGGCTAAATATTGTTCGCTGATGTACTTCTTGAAGAATTCTTTAAGAAATAACTCCCAATTGATAGCACATGCTAGAGCAGTTAAGGTCGTGGTTTTCCGCCAACATAAGGCTTCACCAGCTAAGAGGGCTAAGGCATACTCAAGTTTATTCTCATCCGAACATTGTACTTGCTTATTCAAGTTCCTAGTAGTGGTCTCTAACAAGTATTTTGCTACTTTAGGGTTTTCATCATTCATTCCCAAGAAAGTATAAGCTGATGTTGAGCTAGTTTGTCAATTGGTGCCCTAGTCTATGCCACAACAGTTGCAGTGCAGGTGGAGGATTTTGTCTTAAGGAAGCAACGAATTGATTGCACATTTCCGTCATACTAAGGAAACATTCCTTTTGTACATGATGAATTTGAGGAGCTTCAGGCTGTGGTTCAGCAGTCTTCTGAAGATTCTGCTGCTTTTGATTCATCCTCACACTTCCTCCATCAGTTGAGGAACCATCCGAGCTCTCATTGTCCCGACCTAGATGTGTTTTTGACATCTGAAAAGGTTGATAACATTAAAAAAAAAGACTTTTAATAAACATGGATCACAAGTATAGCTTTAATTCAACTCCTAGGTGGCACATAAAGCAACTGATGGTGCAACATAATTTGATTTAGTCCTAGGATCGACTAAACCATAGCTCTGATTACTAATTGTAACATCCTAAACCGGGCCTAGTAGAAGGCCAAATTTAGAATGTTAGAACAAAAGAAAACACTAACTTAAACTACAAGTTAGTGTTCGAATACCAACTAGACAAGGTAGGATTACATAACATACTTTGAAACTTCTTGTGATCTTGTTTAATCTCCCAAGCTTAGACAAAATAGGCTTATCCTGAAACATGTCAAGGAATAACAATAAGCAAGTGACTTATAAAGGTAAACAAAGTTAATTAAAATTCATAATAACAAAAGTTAGATCTCCTAGAGTATTCACAGCTTCACAACAACACTATCATGGGCTAATGAAAAAGTTGGCGTTCAAAACAACACCAGATTAAATTTAATATAACTATGCAATTATATCATTACAAGCTCAAGTGCTACAATAAAAGTAATTAACATAGCATACTCACAATATATGATACTTTCAAGCAAATTAATCAATTCAAGGTTCCATATCTTAGGCACAATGTTAACAACATAAAATGATATCAAGTTGCTTACTAACTTAACAATTTTACCCATATCTTATAAGGCATTTATCACATCCTTGATTTACAAGCAGTCTAGATAGTCGAATCCTCATCCAACTAACACCAAACAAGGGTACTAAAAGTACCAATTAATTTCCCAATTCATCACTGAACAAGGGACCGTAGTCCACTCTAACTTGAGCTCAACGGACTCTATGGCATGCCAATTGTATCTAAGACCAACCCGATTCAAGGCTTTCCATATAATTCTTATCATATCAATTATGAAGTTGAGTGTAATCATATAAGCAAGCATTCGATTGCTCATGTCTTTTTTTAGGGTAAGCTTTAGTATAACTTCACGGATATAATCACAATCCCTTCAAGTATAAGCAAAACATGCTTCCAAGTACTTACCTCAAGGTATCCAAACAAGGCTATCAATTTTAATATTAAAAGTGCTCGAGACAGCTATAAGCTTTTCCCGAGACTTTAAATTACACTCACATGTTGTCCCGCGTTAATTCTGCTCCCGAATTGCTACTCCCTTTTGATTGTCTACAAGGCGGTCTACTCTAGTCTCCTCTCCCAAAACCCCTTCTCGGTCTAAACATATAAGAGAATTATAATCTTATATTAAAATCATTTCTATTAACAACCATTTGCAAGTTGGATTCATATTCCACTTGCACACTTGCACCATTATTTATAAAATCAGTTCATTATACTCTATTTATACTAAGAACAGGGCAAGCAACATATCTATGAAATTTTACTTCTCAAAAAGCAGTCCATAAATTATCAATTCTACCCGAAATAGCCCCTAATCTTTTTTCCTACAATGGTATGTACTGGAACAGTCCCCATGCATCTTATATGTGCAGCGCTGTTGAGTGTGTAAAAGTTCTATTATTTACACCCTTTTAACCCATATTTCTGCTGCATTCAAGCATCATTGCATTGCATTTAGGATAGTTTTTCATTAAATATCACAATTATATAAAAGGCACGGATTCTACTAAAAGATGGTGCATTTTGCAGGTAACTGTCAAGGTTGACGATGAAGGCAGGCGAAGGCCAGATAAGCAGGAAGGCTGAACTGAACAAGCAGCTGAAGAAGACGAACCTGTCATGGACCCGTCACGACAGCATGGTGACAGCAGATTATTGAAGAGGAAAAATGAAGTGGACATCGATAGATAGAGAAAAATCTGCTCGTCTGTCGTGTGGAAACCAAATAATTTTCCAAGCCCCGGATCAAAAGATATGTCAAGCCAAAGCTCAAAGGAGAGGAAATCCCTAAAAGCAAGGAGGCGGCTAGAAAGTAGGATACTTTAGAGATTTAATCTTTATTAGAATCTTACTTTTAATTAAAGTTGTAATCCTTGTTACCTTAGATAACTTGAGCCCAAAGCTTATATAAAGGTCATAGATTAAACCTAGGGCATAGCCGACTACCCCATAACCGAAATCAAAACCCTGCCGTCCACCCGTCACCGACATGTTCTAAATTCCCCCTAGGGCCACGGGTTGTTTTGTAAAGTAGTTGCAAGGGTTGCTTTGTTTTAGGATTTTTCAAGTTCAATAAAATAAACTTCAAGTTCTTTTATCTTGGTTTTAACATCTTGCAAGAGCATCGGGAGAGCATTGTAAGGTTATCTATTTACTTAGCATCGGGAGAGTTAAGTATACGAAAGAGATAGAAGCGAGTTCTCTAGTTTATAGTTGAACCATCTCGTGCTTAGGGATAAGGCGAGGTTAAGTGGCTAAGGAAGAATTCATACATATCGGTGTTCATCCTTCGACTCACGCCGGGAGGTATCGTCAAAGACGTGTTCATCGACAGACTTGTGCCTAGGGATAGGGCAAGGCAGATCTGGGATTCTTGCCAAACTTGAAGTACTGAGTTAGTGTCTGCTGCCGCGACAACTAACGGACAGACGCCGCGACAGGTGCTGTCGGCGACGGGAGCGACGACAGAACTGGAGATCCTAAGCAATTCAATACCTACACTACCGAGAAATTCAATACCGGCCCATTCTCTCTATCTTGATTTCTCAATCTTTTTATTTACGTTTTACTTTATTATTCGTGACAACTCTCTAAAATATTTCCTTTACTTCGTGCAGTAAATCAAGGTGAAGTCATTAGCCCAATCCCTGTGGAGACGATATCCGATACTTCGTATCACTTTACTACTTGCGTCGTGTACACTTGCACTCCAATTGCGATAGTCTATTTTACACGCAACAAGTTTTTGGCGCCGTTGCCGGGGATTGGCAACATAACTACATCTTTATTTTATTGCATTTTTTTTGTTTTTATTTTATTTTATTTTTGTTTTCGTTTTTAGTTTTTCTTTAATTTTTATTTTTTTTGTTTTCAACTCTTGCTTTTCACAAGGTTCTCTTGTTTATGCGCAGATCGAAAAGAGGCGAAGATCCTGAGTATAAGTTAGATCCAGAAATCGAACGATCATTCAATCTCAAGAAACAGATTCGCCATCTTTTAGACAGGAACGAATACCTTGAAGAACAGCTTGAGCAGATGGCCCGTAACCAGCCTGCTGGAGGAGACATACCGCCTGTCGGCGATCCGCCTGGGGCAGGTGGACGACGGTCATGTCGTGACTACATGCTGAATGACCATGTAGAGCTGGAGACCACACTGCCGGATATTGATGTTGATAACTTTGAACTTAAACCTGTCATGTTTAGTATGATCAACAACGCCGGACAGTTTAGTGGTTCTGCGACAGAAGATGCTAGGGAGCATCTCAAAACGTTCCAGGAGATCTGTGGTTCGTTTAGGCTACCAGGAGTTAGTCCGGAGATACTGAGGCTTCGGTTATTTCCCCATTCATTAAGGGATAGAGCTAAAACTTGGTGGAATAAACTTACACCGGGTTCTATTATGACTTGGGCAGATCTAACTCGTGAATTCTTATCTCGTTTTAATCCTTCACATTTATCTGAGCGATTACGTAACGAAATTGCTACTTTTCAACAGGAAGATGACGAGCCGATGCACGAGGCCTGGGACAGATTTACTACTCTTCTACGGAACTGCCCAATGCATGGATTCCCCGTCTGGAATCAGGTAACTAAGTTTTATAATGCTGCTAACTTACAAACTCGTATTCGCATTGATTCTGCAGCCAATGGACTATTATTGGATAAAGATCCGGACGAGGCACTACAAGTTCTGAAGAATCTAGCTAAGAATGAGGAGCAGTTTCCGACAGCTAGAAGAGGGGGTAAACGGGTACTTGCTGTCAAGGACTATGAGGCTGACAGCACTATGAAATCACAGGTAGCATTCCTCACTAAAGCCATGAAACACTTATTGAGTGAAGAGGAAGTACGAGGGTTTGCTGTCGAGGAAATTTGTGCCACTTGTGAGGGAAATCATAGTAGGGATGAGTGCCCTATAAACATAGAAGAAGGGAAATATGTTGGAAATTACAAGCCAAACTACAATTCCAACAATTACAACCCTAATTGGAGAAAGGATCCCAAATTTTCCTGGAGTAATCCTAACAATGCCCTAAATCCGCAAGCACATCATCAGAATCAGGGGGGTCCTAGATTGTTGACGCGACAGCAACTACAGCCGCAGAACCTGCCGTCTCAGCAACAACAGCAGCCACCACCTGCCACGAGTAGTGTATTGGAGCAGACTCTGGCTACCTTTATGTCTCAGACTGGCACATATATGGAAAATATTAATCAGTTTGTCAAAAAGACGGAAAATTTTATGGACGAGACTAAGATGAGAATGACAAACCATGAGGCCACCTTGAAATCTCTAGAGACACAAATGGGTCAGGTGTCGCAACATATTAAACCGAGGCAGAATGGAGGTTTCCCTAGCAATACTGAAAATGCTAGACCACCCCCACATGAGCAATGTAAGGCAATTACTACTAGGAGTGGGAAAAAGCTACCGGGGTCGGAAAAAGAAGTTGATACAGAAAAGGACCCTGCTTTGAACAAACCTGCCGAGGAAGCTGCCCCGACAGGTGACAAACAGACTGCTGCCGATGATCCTGTCACGACAGCAGAAGCGACAGAGGAGAAAAAGGAAGACTATCGTCCTCAGATTCGCATGCAGTGGGAAGGACGCATTGCTGATTATCGTCCTCCACCACCTTTTCCTCAACGGATACAACAAGCTAAGAATGAATCTCAACTCAAAAAAATTTATGATATTTTTAAACAGGTTCATATTAACATACCGTTGTTAGATGCTGTTAGGGAGATGCCCGGTTATGCTAAATTTCTCAAGGATGTCATGTCTAAAAAATCTAAACTTGGGGAATTTGAAACGGTAAGGATGCAAGAGGGTTGCATGAGTATTCTTCATCGACAACCACCCCAGAAAAAGAAGGATCCGGGGAGCTTCCTCATACCTTGCGTAATCGGCGATAAATTTGTGGGAAAGGCACTTTGTGATCTTGGTGCTAGTGTTAATCTAATGCCCAAATCTGTTTTTCAGAAACTAGGTATTGGCAAGGCGCGGCCCACGACAGTTACCCTACAGCTAGCCGACCGCTCTTACGTTCACCCCGAAGGAAAAATTGAAGATATTTTGGTAAGAGTGGATAAACTTATTTTTCCTGCTGACTTTCTTATTTTAGATTGTGAGGCAGATGAGAACGCACCAGTCATCCTCGGACGACCTTTCTTAGCCACGGGAAGATCGTTGATTGATGTGGAAAAAGGAGAACTCACCATGCGCGTAAACGATCAAGAAATTAAGTTGAATGTTCTCCAAGCAATGAAACATGCCGATGTGGACGAGGAATGCAAAGCCATCATCGAGGTGACCTTTGATTACCCCTGCATCAGGTCAGGCTGCCGAGATATAAAATTTGGTCACTACTGCGACAGCCATCTAAAGACCTGTCACGACAGTGACGACGACAGCACAGACGACAGTGACTCCTCTGAATCTGATACACCTGATACTGAAGGTCATGAGGAGGTAAACTGGTTAGACCATCGTCCAGGTAAGTTATTCGAACCCTTGAATTACACTTCGGATAACCATTTAATCCAAAAGCCCTCCACTGTTGAACCACCTGTCTTAGAACTTAAGCCCCTGCCAGGGCAGCTTAAATATGCTTATCTTGGTTGTGATAACACATTGCCTGTAATCATCTCTGCTAAGCTGCCGCAGGAACAGGAACGACAGCTGATCGACATGCTAAGGCAGCATAAAAGGGTGATAGGATGGACGATAGCAGACATCCAGGGCATTAGTCCGGCAATCTGTATGCACAAAATCCTCCTAGAGGAAGATCATAAGCCGACTATTGATGCCCAAAGGCGGTTAAACCTTGCAATGAAGGAGGTGGTGCGTAAAGAAATAATTAAATGGTTAGATGCTGGTATTATTTACGCCATCTCCGACAGCAAATGGGTAAGCCCGGTGCAATGTGTTCCCAAGAAAGGAGGCATGACTGTAATAACCAACGAAAACAACGAGTTAATCCCAACCAGGACTGTGACCGGTTGGAGGGTTTGTATGGACTATCGGAAGCTTAACAAAGCTACCCGAAAGGACCACTTTCCTTTACCCTTTATTGATCAAATGCTTGATAGATTAGCGGGTAAACCTTACTATTGTTTTCTTGATGGTTATTCAGGATATAATCAAATTGCTATTGCACCGGAGGACCAAGAGAAAATGACTTTCACATGCCCCTACGGTACGTATGCATTTAGGAGGATGCCATTTGGACTCTGTAACGCACCTGCCACCTTCCAAAGGTGCATGATGGCTATATTTTCGGACATGGTTGAGGACTTCCTAGAAATTTTTATGGATGATTTTTCTGTCTTTGGAGACGATTTTGAGAGTTGTCTAGGCAATTTACAAAAGGTGCTCGAGAGATGCGAAAAAGCTAACTTGGTTTTAAATTGGGAAAAATGCCACTTTATGGTGGATGAAGGGATAGTCTTAGGCCATAAGATTAGCTGTCGTGGGATAGAAGTCGACAGGGCAAAAATAGAGGTCATAGAGAAGCTGCCGCCGCCAACAACAGTCAAGGGCATTAGGAGTTTTTTAGGACATGCTGGTTTTTATAGGAGATTTATTGCCAATTTCTCAAAAATCACGAAACCCCTATGTCATCTCCTAGAGCAGAACCGACCCTTTGACTTTAATGAAGAATGTACTGAAGCATTCAAGGTTCTGAAGGAAAAGTTAGTGACAGCCCCCATAGTACAGCCACCAGACTGGACGCAACCGTTTGAAATTATGTGTGATGCTAGTGACTATGCTGTCGGGGCAGCACTTGGGCAGCGCAAGGACAGGCTATTTCATGTCATATATTATGCTAGTAAAACATTGAATGATGCCCAAGTGAATTATACCACCACCGAAAAGGAGCTGTTAGCTGTGGTATTTTCCATCGACAAGTTTCGTTCTTACATTCTTGGAACGAAAGCTATAATACACACCGACCACTCTGCCCTCAAGTATTTATTTGCAAAGAAGGATGCAAAACCTAGGTTGATACGCTGGATCTTACTATTACAAGAGTTCGACCTTGAGATAAAAGATAAAAAGGGGACAGAAAATCAGGTGGCAGATCACTTGTCGAGGTTGGAAACGGGACAGAGTCTACCGCCAGATGAGACACACATATTGGAGACCTTCCCAGATGAGCAGCTCTTTGCTGCCGCACTAGCTGTCGCGACAGCCATGGCGGCAGGTAAGTCTTCTAACCTTCCCTGGTATGCTGATTTCGTTAATTTTATAGTTAGCGGAATATTACCTTCTGATCTTACTTACCAAGCCAGGAAGAGGTTTCAAAATGATGTTAAACATTATTATTGGGACGAACCTCTTCTTTTCAAAATGTGCGCAGATCAGGTTATAAGGAGATGCATACCACAAGAAGAACAAGAAGACATTCTCCATCACTGTCATGCTTCACAATATGGAGGACACTTAGGAGGCAATAAAACTGCTGCCAAGGTGCTGCAGTCAGGGTTCTACTGGCCGACACTGTATAAGGACGCACAGGAATTCTACAAAAACTGTGACAGGTGCCAGCGGACAGGTAACATCTCGAGGAGAAACGAGATGCCACTGCAGAATATTTTAGAAGTCGAAATCTTCGACGTTTGGGGGATTGATTTTATGGGACCTTTTCCATCTTCTTGTGGAAAACTTTACATCCTCCTAGCAGTGGATTATGTCTCCAAGTGGGTAGAAGCAATCGCAACTCAAAAGAATGATGCCAAAACGGTCCAAAAGTTTTTGCACAAAAACATCTTTTCTAGATTCGGCATCCCTAGGGCGATTATCAGTGATGAAGGGAGACATTTTGACAACAAGGTAATTGCTGCCGCCTTGAGAAAATATGGTGTCAAGCACAGGATCGCGACAGCATACCACCCACAGACCAATGGACAGGCTGAGATATCCAATAGGGAATTGAAGAACATTCTTGAAAAAATGGTTAAACCAACTAGGAAAGATTGGTCTTTGCTTCTGAATGATGCATTATGGGCATACAGAACAGCCTTCAAGACTCCATTGGGCATGTCTCCATACCGTTTGATTTATGGGAAAACCTGTCATCTGCCTGTCGAGATAGAACACAAGGCATATTGGGCGATCAAGGCAGTAAACATGGACTTGGACAAGGCAGGCCAGAAAAGGCTGTTAGATTTGAATGAGATCGATGAAATACGGACAATGGCCTACGACAATGCAAGGATTTACAAGGAAAAAACTAAAAAGTGGCATGACAAGAAGTTGCTGCCACGACAGTTCTGCCCAGGGCAGCTTGTGTTGTTGTTCAATTCTAGATTGAAACTCTTTCCAGGGAAGCTCAAATCTAGATGGTCTGGCCCATTCCAAGTAGTTCAAGTTTTTCCCCATGGTGCCATTACAATTCAATCACTAAAGGACGGGCACCAATTCAAAGTCAATGGACAACGCCTCAAGCACTATCAAGGGACTGAAGCCCCAGGAATACAGGAAATGGTTACTTTAGGTGATGCCCCACAAGGCATCCCTAATTTAACCTAATTCTTTTATTTTTATTTTTATTATTATTAATATTATTAGGAATTAGATTTATTTTATTCGAATAATTTTTGTTTTTAATTTCAGTTTTTAGGAAATAAAGGAGGCAAGTGAGAAAGAAGAAGTGGCCCAAGCCCACCGCCCATCCATCAGCCCAAATAAAGTCCATTTATGATAACCTGTCGTTTCGGCTGCCGGCGCAGACGGAGTTGACAGGCTGTCAACAGACGCACAGCAGACGAAGAATCGTACGGCAGACGCAGCATTAATGTCCGTCAGACGTGTCAGACGCAACATTCAATTTGTCGCTCCGTTATTCCCGCCTGCCGTTGCGGCATTAAATGGGCAGCCCCCGACAGCTATATAAACCCCTTCTCCTTTTCATTTTTCATCACTTCAGATTTTCTCTCTTGCTATTCTCTTCTAGTTTGATCTCTTTTCTTTCATTTTCAGCCCTTGCAACCAAATATGTCTTCACGACAAACCCGACAGAACGCTGCTGCCGCTTCCTCTTCCGCAGCAGCATCTCCGTTCGCTAACAAGGAACTTTGGGAGGAGCGAAGCTTCATCTACAACAGAGATGCCCCTCTGTTTGGACTCCGGCCGTTCATCATGCAGGCCATAACAGCTCAACTATGGGAAGACTTCGCCGAGCAGCCGGCAGAACTTAATGACACCCTAGTCAGGGAGTTTTATGCGGCGATCGAGAGCAAGACGGCGACATCTGTCACCGTCCGAGGAGTGACAGTCCCTTTTACCGCCAGCAGCATCAACCATGTCTTCGGCCTCTTCTTCGGCCCTAATGACGATGCTCATCAACAGTTCTGGGACACCCTCGACGCTGCCGGCCACGATGCTGTCATGAGGGAGTTGACAGAAGCGGGAACGACGTGGAGCACAAGTAAGAAGAACCCCCATTCTGTCAATAGGGGGCAGCTCCTACCTGAGGCAAAGTTATGGAACGCTTTTATCAAAAAGCGTATCCTGCCCTCGTCCCACCATACGACAGTCAACAGGCAGAGACTGGCCCTCATCCACTCTATCATGCACAACAGGCACATCAATGTGGGCAGGTACATGAGGGACAGCATTCTTGATTGCGCCTTCCGCTCGGACTCACGGCTCTGCCTGCCCTGCACCATAACCGCCCTCTGCCGATGCGCTGCCGTACCGGAGGAAGCCTCAGACAAAATCAAGAAGGGCAACGGCTGGACGGACAGCAACATCTCCAGCCTCATGGAGCTGGTAGTCGTATCGCCTCTCAACGCCTTCGATCCAAACGCCCCTCCTGCTGAGTCCGATGATGAGCCTGCCACCGAGCCTGCCACTGAACCTGCCCCAGAAGCTGCCACCAACACCACTCCGGCAGATCAGAATGCCCACATCCTTGCTGCCGTCCTGCGGATCGAGGAACGTCAGATGGGCTTAATGACATTCATCCGAGACTTCTCCAATGCCACGGTAAACTTCATTACCAATTCTTTGAATTTTTCGGATGTCGTTTTCCCCACCTTCCCCGCCCATTATTTCAATATCCCATCCCCTACTCCCACACCTCCTGTCTCTCCCCATGGAGAATCTGCCTCCTCCACACCTTCCCCGACGGCAGCCGGCAGCCCACCGGCAGACACCTCCCCTCGAGGAACAAAGCGAGCTGCCATTGACGACAGCCCCCTTGTCCGGAGGAATTTGGACAGCGCCTTCACACGGGTGAAGCGTATCAAGCATGTGGCAGACAAGAGAAAGCTGTCCAAGGCCATCATGTCCACCAGCTGGGACAGCAGCAGCAGCAGTTCTGATGTCAGGCTAGTGGAGCCAACTGCCCTTCCACCTGCTGACGACCCTGTCCCACAACCGGAGGAAGATCCTGCCCCTCAACAGGCTGACGAAGCTGTCGATCAACCTGCTCCGGAACCTGCCCAGCCACCTCCTCAACGCAGACGCTACCATCAGATCCGCGTCAGCAGCAGCAGCGAGGACAGCGCATAAAATTTAAGTTTTTATTTCTTTTTTATCCTCTTATTGCTGCCTGCCCTTATATAATTGTGATGTACTTTTTTTTATCTTATTTTTCTTTATTTGTTTTTAAGTTTGTTTTGCATTGAGGGCAATGCAACCCTTGAGTTTGGGGGTGGCAACCCTCCATATTTAATGGCATCTTTAGCACATCTTTTGTTTAACTGTTGTGTCTTTTTATTTACTAAGTTCTTTAAAAAAAATCAGAAAATTAAACTGTTGGCTTAAAACTGTGAAGTTAATTACCTGTCATGACGGCTCTGTCGTGGCAGCATCTTTAGGACAGGTTAAGGAAAAGTTTAGAGCCTTTCTATAGTTCTGAAAAACTTAAACACTTTTGTGACTGTTATTTTGCTTAGATTTCTTTTAGCCAAACTAGAATAGGAAGCTTAAAACTTGGATAGCCCTAGAGGTGCCTAACACTGGCTCTAGGAAAGAAGTTTAGTAAAAGAAAATCAAAAACCTAGAGGTGCCCGAAACCGGCTCTAGGAAGCTAACTAGAGGTGCCCAAAACTGGCTCTAGAAAAATTTTAGCTTGAAAATAGAAGAAAAAGAAGCATGAAAATGTGCCTTCTAAAAAAATAAACTTTGGCATAAAAATTCGAGTTAAGGAGTTGAATATTCTAGTGAAACTAAGAGAGTCTTAGCATATAACTGTTCACAAGCATGCACACACTGCACGAGAACTATAGGGAGATTCCGGACAGATCCTAATCTTTCCGACAGGTTGCTGCCGCCATAGAGAATGAGCGACGGGTAAGGGACAGTTCACTGTTTGAAGGCCAACACAAAAATTTTCATTTTTCTTTAGGTTTAATTGCTTGAGGACATGATTTTCACGTGTACCTTGATTATAAATGATTTTATTCATTGTGTTTTGCACATGAGAACATGATTTAAGAAATGCTAATGAGATTTAAGCATGTAAGGCTTTGCCTTGAGACTTTGCATTTTGATGAATGCATGAGATAGATGGTACATGTGGTTTAAATGATGTGGATTTTGCTTTGAAATGATTTCAAGCATGAGATAGAAAGAGCATGATGAGATAGAGATTTCTAAATGAGAAATTGTTTTAAAATGCATTGTTGTTGTTGGTTTGTTTTGAGCATCCCTCACTAAGCATTTGTGCTTACGCTCTCTTTTTCCAACAATGTAGAGAATTAGCATATTTGGGCTGCAAAGAGGCAAGAAGGATTCCAAGGATTGGGATTAAGCTCAAGTATGATTTTATATTTGCTTATTAGTATTGTTTTGGCAGATGTGTTTTGAAACTCCCTGGTTGGTGGCAAGTTTGAAATGCCCTTAAAGACTTGTAAATGGCCTTTAACTATTGGTTTATACATTGGTTTGTGTTTTGACTCTTAAGTGGCTATTTTGCATAGGTTGCATGCTTATAGATTCCCTTGATGTATATGAACATGATATAATGTTGTTTCTGCCATGTATGACTGTGGTTGATGCTTTAAATATGTTGTATGCATGTTGGAAGCATGTTGGAATGTTTATGTATGGATTAAAGTGTGAAAAACTAGCAAAAATGTCATTGCAGGGCCAGGTGTTTCGGTACACTCGAGCCTGTACCGAAACGGTGAGCCTAAAATGGCCTAAGGGTTTCGAAATAGGGAAGTCTGTTCCGGTACAATTTGCTACTGGAAACCTCTGTTCCGAAACACATTAAAGGGTGTTTAAATGCGGGCATGTCTTCCAAGCCACTTGAACCTGTTTCGATATAGGGCAACCTGTGCCGAAACAGCAAGCTATTATGTTAGTTAATGGAATATTCTGAAGTTCTGATTCTTTATGTTTTAGTCCATGTATGTTGTGGATGCAATTAAATGAACATGGATGATTATCTTGAGCTGGGTTTTGACAGAGATGCATGTAAAGTGACTAATTAAAGGTTGGTAACTTTAAAAGTGAGAAAGTCCCTGTATTTTATATAAATTAAAAAATGGTTCCTAAAAGGTTAATGTATGCAATTGAGTCCCAAGTTGTTGTTTGATCGAGTTGTAAATTGTTCCGCTGCAACGTTTAACACCTAAGATCATAATGAGCATCTAGACAAGATAAAATGAAAAATACAATCTTTATTGAGGTAAACTTCTCGTTTACTTCAATATTCCCCAGACCGGGTCGAGGGGGTTATAAAGGTTGTGAGTTGGATAATTCAATTCATGCAGCTTTAGTTGTGGGGAAGCATAGGCTACTACCTTCTCATCTTGTGTAAGTGCACATTCAAGCCTTAAATGGGATGCATCACTAAACGCCGTGAAGTCCTTTCCTGACTGAGGTTGTGTCAAGACCGGGGAATGGGTAAGGGCTTGTTTTAGTTGATCAAAGCTCTATTGTTGACTTTCTGACCAACAAATGCTTCATCCTTTGGGAGAAGCTTGGTCAAAGTTGCAGCTAAAGTGGAAAATCCTTTGACAAACCTCCGATAATACCCGACTAGGCCTAGAAAACTTCCGACTTCCCGAACATTCCTAGACAGTGTCAAATCAACTATCGATTGAATTTTCTTTGAATCGAATTTGATTCCATCAGTATAAATCACATGGCTGAGAAACGATACTTCTGATAGCCAAAAATTTCACTTGTTAAGCTTTACGTAAAGTTGATGTTCTCGAAGGTGTTTTGAATGTTTTTCCTTGTTTTTGGAGTAGACAATAATGTCATCAATAAATACCACCACAAACATATCCAAGAAGGGCTTGAATACTTGATTCATAAGGTCCATGAATGCATCCAGAGCATTAGTTAGGCCGAAAGGCATCACAAGAAACTCAAAATGGTCGTGTCGAATTCTTAATGTTGTTTTTGGTACATCTGAATCCTTGACCCTCATTTGATAATATCCAGATTGAAGGTGATTTTTGAGAATACGCTGGCATCCTTAAGCTGATCAAATAAGTCTTCAATTCTTGGTAATGGGTACTTGTTCTTAATGGTTAGCTGATTAAGTTGCCTGTAATCGATGCATAACCTCATCGACTCGTCCTTTTTTTTGACAAACAATATTGGGGCTCCACATGGAGATGAACTAGGCCTAATAAAACATTTATCTTCCAACTCTTGCAACTGCTTTTAAAGTTCCTTTAGTTCAACTGAAGCCATCCGATAGGGGGTGATGGACACATGATTAGATCCAGGCTGAACTTCGATCTTGCACTCTACCTCTCGAGCTGGAGGTAATCCCGGAAGTTCCTCGGGAAAAATGTCAGGAAATTTAGAAACGGTTAAAATAGATTCTTTACCCAATATATGTAGAAAAAGTCTTTTCTTATTACAATCTACCCAAGCTTGATGTTTTCCTAGCCAATCTAACCCCAAGATGGGGTCGAATTTATTAAAAGGAAAGGCTAACAGGTCAGCGGGAATAGGAATGCCTTGGATAAACAAGGGACAATTTTTACATATACGGTTCACAATCACCCTATCTCCTAAAGGATTTGTAGCAACAAGGTTACAACTAGTGGCTTCAGAGATCAAATTAAAATTTTCAATCAAGCTAGAGCGAATAAACGAATGGGTTGATCCTTAATCGAATAAAGCGTAAATAGGATTAATATATAGTTAAATTGTACTTGTTATAACATCAGGGGAGTCTTCTTCTTCTCGCCCCCGTAAATGGTATACTCGAGCAGAAGCTCGAGACTCCTGATGTGTAGGAGTGGGGGATTGACCTCGATTTCTTCCAGAATTTCCAAAGTGGGCTTGTTTTGAGCCTTTCCCCCGAGATGGTTGTGCGGGATTGAAGTTCGAGGATACACGAGCAGGGGCCTTGTTTGAATTCTGTAGACAATCTCTTATGAAGTGATCCAATCCCCCACACTAGAAACATGCATTCACTTGCTTTCTACACTGGACCGTGTGATAATTCTGACAAATTTTGCAGATGCGGGATTGAGAGTCTCTGCCCGAATTCCTTGTGCTATTAACATAAATTGTAGGTGTTGAGGATTTGACTATTGTCTGAGGCTTAGGGATGAAATTGCTCTTTGGAGGAGAAAAATGGTTCTATTAGTTTCCTCCTTGATTCTTTGATTTCTTAGATGGCCATGGAGGCTTATTATCATTCCTTTGTCTTTTATCACTTAAGGAGTACTTCTCTTTCCTCTTTTCAGCTGCTTTAATCTTGGATTCAGTGGCAATAATTCGATTCACCAAGTCCCAAAAATCAAAAATCCCAAGGGATATGAACATAGGACTTAGTTCATCGTTAAGTCTGTCGATAAACATTCGGCACTTATCTTTTTCCTTCTTGATATACTCAGACCCATACTTATAGTACTTGCAGAAATCACTAGCATACTGTTCTATGGGTCTACCTCCTTTCTTTAGATACAAGAAGCATTTCCTACGCTCGGCTAAATATTGTTCGCTGATGTACTTCTTGAAGAATTCTTTAAGAAATAACTCCCAATTGATAGCACATGCTAGAGCAGTTAAGGTCGTGGTTTTCCGCCAACATAAGGCTTCACCAGCTAAGAGGGCTAAGGCATACTCAAGTTTATTCTCATCCGAACATTGTACTTGCTTATTCAAGTTCCTAGTAGTGGTCTCTAACAAGTATTTTGCTACTTTAGGGTTTTCATCATTCATTCCCAAGAAAGTATAAGCTGATGTTGAGCTAGTTTGTCAATTGGTGCCCTAGTCTATGCCACAACAGTTGCAGTGCAGGTGGAGGATTTTGTCTTAAGGAAGCAACGAATTGATTGCACATTTCCGTCATACTAAGGAAACATTCCTTTTGTACATGATGAATTTGAGGAGCTTCAGGCTGTGGTTCAGCAGTCTTCTGAAGATTCTGCTGCTTTTGATTCATCCTCACACTTCCTCCATCAGTTGAGGAACCATCCGAGCTCTCATTGTCCCGACCTAGATGTGTTTTTGACATCTGAAAAGGTTGATAACATTAAAAAAAGAGACTTTTAATAAACATGGATCACAAGTATAGCTTTAATTCAACTCCTAGGTGGCACATAAAGCAACTGATGGTGCAACATAATTTGATTTAGTCCTAGGATCGACTAAACCATAGCTCTGATTACTAATTGTAACATCCTAAACCGGGCCTAGTAGAAGGCCAAATTTAGAATGTTAGAACAAAAGAAAACACTAACTTAAACTACAAGTTAGTGTTCGAATACCAACTAGACAAGGTAGGATTACATAACATACTTTGAAACTTCTTGTGATCTTGTTTAATCTCCCAAGCTTAGACAAAATAGGCTTATCCTGAAACATGTCAAGGAATAACAATAAGCAAGTGACTTATAAAGGTAAACAAAGTTAATTAAAATTCATAATAACAAAAGTTAGATCTCCTAGAGTATTCACGGCTTAACAACAACACTATCATGGGCTAATGACAAAGTTGGCGTTCAAAACAACACCAGATTAAATTTAATATAACTATGCAATTATATCATTACAAGCTCAAGTGCTACAATAAAAGTAATTAACATAGCATACTCACAATATATGATACTTTCAAGCAAATTAATCAATTCAAGGTTCCATATCTTAGGCACAATGTTAACAACATAAAATGATATCAAGTTGCTTACTAACTTAACAATTTTACCCATATCTTATAAGGCATTTATCACATCCTTGATTTACAAGCAGTCTAGATAGTCGAATCCTCATCCAACTAACACCAAACAAGGGTACTAAAAGTACCAATTAATTTCCCAATTCATCACTGAACAAGGGACCGTAGTCCACTCTAACTTGAGCTCAACGGACTCTATGGCATGCCAATTGTATCTAAGACCAACCCGAATCAAGGCTTTCCATATAATTCTTATCATATCAATTATGAAGTTGAGTGTAATCATATAAGCAAGCATTCGATTGCTCATGTCTTTTTTCAGGGTAAGCTTTAGTATAACTTCACGGATATAATCACAATCCCTTCAAGTATAAGCAAAACATGCTTCCAAGTACTTACCTCAAGGTATCCAAACAAGGCTATCAATTTTAATATTAAAAGTGCTCGAGACAGCTATAAGCTTTTCCCGAGACTTTAAATTACACTCACATGTTGTCCCGCGTTAATTCTGCTCCCGAATTGCTACTCCCTTTTGATTGTCTACAAGGCGGTCTACTCTAGTCTCCTCTCCCAAAACCCCTTCTCGGTCTAAACATATAAGAGAATTATAATCTTATATTAAAATCATTTCTATTAACAACCATTTGCAAGTTGGATTCATATTCCACTTGCACACTTGCACCATTATTTATAAAATCAGTTCATTATACTCTATTTATACTAAGAACAGGGCAAGCAACATATCTATGAAATTTTACTTCTCAAAAAGCAGTCCATAAATTATCAATTCTACCCGAAATAGCCCCTAATCTTTTTTCCTACAATGGTATGTACTGGAACAGTCCCCATGCATCTTATATGTGCAGCGCTGTTGAGTGTGTAAAAGTTCTATTATTTACACCCTTTTAACCCATATTTCTGCTGCATTCAAGCATCATTGCATTGCATTTAGGATAGTTTTTCATTAAATATCACAATTATATAAAAGGCACGGATTCTACTAAAAGATGGTGCATTTTGCAGGTAACTGTCAAGGTTGACGATGAAGGCAGGCGAAGGCCAGATAAGCAGGAAGGCTGAACTGAACAAGCAGCTGAAGAAGACGAACCTGTCATGGACCCGTCACGACAGCATGGTGACAGCAGATTATTGAAGAGGAAAAATGAAGTGGACATCGATAGATAGAGAAAAATCTGCTCGTCTGTCGTGTGGAAACCAAATAATTTTCCAAGCCCCGGATCAAAAGATATGTCAAGCCAAAGCTCAAAGGAGAGGAAATCCCTAAAAGCAAGGAGGCGGCTAGAAAGTAGGATACTTTAGAGATTTAATCTTTATTAGAATCTTACTTTTAATTAAAGTTGTAATCCTTGTTACCTTAGATAACTTGAGCCCAAAGCTTATATAAAGGGCATAGATTAAACCTAGGGCATAGCCGACTACCCCATAACCGAAATCAAAACCCTGCCGTCCACCCGTCACCGACATGTTCTAAATTCCCCCTAGGGCCACGGGTTGTTTTGTAAAGTAGTTGCAAGGGTTGCTTTGTTTTAGGATTTTTCAAGTTCAATAAAATAAACTTCAAGTTCTTTTATCTTGGTTTTAACATCTTGCAAGAGCATCGGGAGAGCATTGTAAGGTTATCTATTTACTTAGCATCGGGAGAGTTAAGTATACGAAAGAGATAGAAGCGAGTTCTCTAGTTTATAGTTGAACCATCTCGTGCTTAGGGATAAGGCGAGGTTAAGTGGCTAAGGAAGAATTCATACATATCGGTGTTCATCCTTCGACTCACGCCGGGAGGTATCGTCAAAGACGTGTTCATCGACAGACTTGTGCCTAGGGATAGGGCAAGGCAGATCTGGGATTCTTGCCAAACTTGAAGTACTGAGTTAGTGTCTGCTGCCGCGACAACTAACGGACAGACGCCGCGACAGGTGCTGTCGGCGACGGGAGCGACGACAGAACTGGAGATCCTAAGCAATTCAATACCTACACTACCGAGCAATTCAATACCGGCCCATTCTCTCTATCTTGATTTCTCAATCTTTTTATTTACGTTTTACTTTATTATTCGTGACAACTCTCTAAAATATTTCCTTTACTTCGTGCAGTAAATCAAGGTGAAGTCATTAGCCCAATCCCTGTGGAGACGATATCCGATACTTCGTATCACTTTACTACTTGCGTCGTGTACACTTGCACTCCAATTGCGATAGTCTATTTTACACGCAACAAGCGCAGCCCCCAATTCAATATTTTTCGATCAAAATAGCCCCTATTTATCAAATCCCCTATTTTTATATAAGTCATAACAGTCCTCTAACTTCACTTAGCACACAAAACAGTCACGTTTACGTTCATGACAGCTTTCAAAGAAAATTTCTATCATTTCTCATAACAATACATATTTTCGATCATAATTATACAAGCATATAAGATCATTTATAAACTTAAATCAGCATAACCGAAGGTTTAAAGTACAAATTTCATATTTACAACAATTAACATCATGGTTGTGGGTGAACATTTTGCTAAACTACAATCTAATAACAAGCATGAAATTATAACTTCCAACAACTTTATCTTTAAAGAGGGAAAATGAGAGGTTCTTTGTAACACCTCGGTTTTGGGCCTCGATGTTTTAGGCATCGGTTTAAGTTGGTCGAACCTATAATTGCATATTCGAGCCTTTAGAAACGGTTCAGAGAAATCATGGTTCGGGATAATGTAAAAATATGGTAAAAATTTCTAAAATTATCTAAAATCATATATATGGTCTTGGTAAAATCAATTTTACAAAATGGATTTTGGGACGTGTACATTTTGGGCAGTGGCCGAAATGTAAAGATTTAAAACTGTGGAAAAAGTGTGATTTTCAAAGGAGAGTCAAATTCTTACAATCTTTAGGGAGATTTTTGGCAATTAAGCCTTTTCTTTTAATTGCCATGTGATTATAATGTTTTAATTTAAGTTGAAGATGGAGGTTTTTATTAAAAAGAGGTAGTTATTTTGTTAAATCATTTTTGACGTAACTTTTCCATTTCTCATTTTCTCTTCGGCCAATTATTCCCTCTTTTCTCTTAATTTCAAGAATTTCTTTTCATTCTTTTTCTCTTTTGATTTACAACTCTTCTCCAAAGATTTTTCTCAAGATTTACAAGATTTCCTTAAAGCTTCGTTAGTTGAAAACTTGCGAATTGGAAGAAAAGTAAGGATTGGAGGTAATTTCGTGCTACTTCTCTAATGAAGGTTCTTTAATGAAATTCCAAAGTATTTGGCTCTTGATTTGTGTTTTTAATTGAGGTTTTAATGTTGATTTGTTAAAAACACCGAAATCCTTCTAAAAGAGTAATTAAAATGTGATTTTCGTACTTTCTTTGTTTTGGTTCAGTTGAGGTGGTTTCTAATCATGTTTTGGAAGATTATTGATGTTGATAATGAGTTTTGATCATAATAATCCCGAAATCATTGAGATCTCTAATTGTCTAGGTTGTTAGTTTTGAGGTTTTGGCTTGGAAATGTGAAATCTGAGTTGCTGGAGGTATAAAGATGACATTGGGATGTTTTTGGATGTTGATTTATGGTTAAAATGTGATGGAAGTGTTTATTGATGGATGATTTGAGTTTATTGATCAATCGAAGGTGATTTCGGTTGTTTCGGATGGGTATTTGGGTGCCTTTGGGCAGAGCTACGGGTTTTTAGTGTTTGCTGGTGGTTTTAATGCATTGAGATGCATTAATCCTCTGTTCTTGTGTGGTATAAACATTGGAGGATTATTTGGAAGCATTTGGCGAAGTTCTGGGGACTTCAGATGCTTGATTTTCGCGTTGGCGATTGAGGTTTCGCGAGTCGGTAAGTGGAAATGGGATTTTCTAGCTTTGAAACATCTTAAAATTGGTTTTTGGAACTTAGTGTAAGCTTGAAACGCTTTACTAAGTTCAAAAGTAAGTAAAGTGATTTTCTCCCTCGGATTGTGCTATTATAAGTTTGTGGATGCACTTGATTTTATATATGTTTACTACTATTTTAAAGCATAATTTGAGTATATGATTTGTCGTTGATGATGCCATATTGTTAAAGGATGCACTAGGTAAGTGACCCTTGAAAGTATGTGTTTATACTTGTTTTATAAAGCATGGTTTGATGCTTGGAAATATGACTTATTGTGAATGCTTTAAAAATAGTGAGGTTTATGTTAAATGAGAATTATATTGGCAATTGATGTTGTGTAAAGTGGTTTACAAATATAATAAGATATTGTTAGCCGTCTATAGGATTGAGTGCACTATAAACAAGTCGCGTTGGATGTTGAGGGATTGTGAATGTACCGAAAACTCCATCCAAGTACCCTAACGATTGAGAAAATTGAGTTGTGTCTAGTCTCTCGTTAGTGGGGTTATACATCTACCGATGAGTGGTGTTGAGGGGTTGTAAGGTACCGAATACTCCACCACGGGTGTCACAACGGTGGAAGGTAGCTCCTGTGTGTGAACCTTGAGATGACGGTGAGAATGTATAAAGTGTTGGGACAACACTTAGGAATCTGTGTATCCGATACTTTTTGACTAATGAGTATGTTGATGATCACTTGTGGGCCAATATAATTGATACATTGTTATGAAATGTTTATGGATACTTAATGTGAATAAAATTCATGTTTTACCTTTATAAGCTTTGCATATGGTAACTATGCATGGAAAAGCTTGGAATGAGTTTTAGCAAATGATTTGCTGTTGAAGTATCTAATACTTGTTGCATGGTGTATAACATGCTTATTTTAATGATGGAGTGCATGGATTTCAAAAAGGGTATGGTGGTTTTCAAAAGTGTAAATGGTTTTAAGCATTGATGATGTTTTTGGATTTTGAGCACTCCTCACTAAGATTTCATGCTTACGCTCTCTTTTGTCCATTAATACAGATAACTAAGTGTTTGAAGCCAACAACTTGCAAGGGGATCTAAGGAGACTTCACTTTTTGAATGTATGTTTCGTTTGTGGACTAGAGTAATAAGGGCAATGGGGAATTTCATGTTTTGCTTGGGTGATGTGTATGAACACCCTTTGACCATGTTTTCTTTATGCTTTTATACTTGTAAAAGGCCTTTAATTGGTTTTTGGAGTATTGGATTGAGTTTTGACTCTTGAGTGGCTTATTTGCTAGGTTGCATGCCTTTAGATTTCCATTGAAGCAATTAGTCATGCCTTGATGCTAAATATGTTGCATATGTTTGAGGATTATTGTTTATGAATGATTTATGCATGTTAGAAACATGTTGGATTGGTTTAGGATGGATTTTTGGGTGAAAAGCAGTAAAATAAGACATTACATGCCCAAGTGTTTCGAAACACTCGAGCATGTATCGAAACGTTATGCCTGAAATGGTCTTAGTGTTTCTAAACGGGTAAGGTCTGTTCCGGTACGATTTGCTACTACAAACCATGGTTCTAAAACACCTCAAAGGTGTTTCGATACGAGCCCGTGTTTCGAAACAAGGCCTTAGTGTTTCGGAACGGGTGGCAGTTATGTTAGTGATGGAATGTTCTAAAGTTCTGATTCTTTACATTTTAGTCCCTGATTGTTGTGGTTGCAATTAAATGAGCATGGATGATTACTTTTTAGCTGAGATTTGACTGAGATGCATGTAATGAGACTAGTTAAAGGAAGGTAACACAAACATAGCCTAAGTCCCTATGAATTAGAAAAATTACAAAATGGTCCGTGAAAGTTGTATTTTGATGAAATCAATGTATGTTTGAATTGTGATTGATCCGTTGCAATGTTTAACACATAGGAACCTAATTTGCATCTAGATAAGATAAAAAAATCTAGGGTTGTTTATTGAGGTAAACCTTCCCGGTTTACTTCAATATTCCCCGTGTAGCTGTTCGGTTCGGTCTATCGGCTAGGTTGGGTCGAGGGGGTTACATGCTTACATCCTTATGTGTAACTAGGCAAGAATTAAAAGTAGCATCCACAATCAAAGCTTGAAACATGAATTTCATGGAGTTTCTCTCTTTTCCTCTCTCTCTCTCTCTAAACAAGGTTCGGCTAAGGGTAGGAGATGATGAAAAATGTGGTTCCATTTCCTCCCCCTTAGCCAAGCTTACCTCCTCCCTTTTGCCACATGTTTTCATGTGGAAATGACACACCTTCATGTCTTTCTTTAATCTTGCAATTGCATGCAAGACTACCATCTTATAATATTTTCGGTTTAGTCCTCTTGAATTAGTAGCAAACAATTAATTCTTTTGCTTAAAGGTCATAAGTTGTTAAGTCTTTGAATTAAATTTAAAATTAAAAGAATAATTTAGACACATAGGATGCTTAAATCTTCCAGGCCTTAATTTGGGGTGTTACATCTCGTTTCTCCCAAAATTAAATTTGTGCAAAAAGCTTGATACAAAATAGAAAAAAGAGTGTGAAGTTCTTCGATTCAAAAAGCCTAAAAGTCTTTCTCATCATACCTTGTCCTAAGCCCTCGTTACAACCAAATTCAAAGACATTTTGATCTTGTAATTCTATCCAACTAGTGGCGGAGATGTGATATATTTGCAAGCCTATGGTAAGTATCTTTTCATGCTTTAACTTGAGTGTTGTTATCCCCTAAACACTTTGAGAGATATTGAGTGAATCCTTTGTGAGTGTGTTTGATTTTATTCCATCTTTGACTTCATGATACTTAATTGAGATATTATTTGCTTGTTCTAATTTGCAATCATGATTTATTACTTCCTCTATCCTCTCTTCGTTACCAAAGGGACCTTAGACCTTGAATTTCAATATGCTTAAGGACAAGCATAATCTAAGTGTGAGGGTATATGATAAGTCATTAATTTGCATGTTTTTCATATATTAAATCCTATGTTTTAGCACATTAATCTATCTTAAAGCCCTTAATCTGGTTCCTATTTCGTTTTGCATGTGTTTTGGGGCCTTAACGACGCTTTATACGTAAAAGAAGAGCTTTAGCACCTTTTTGGAGCTTTTGGAAAATCCTTCGCGCAAAACCATTAGCACTCACGGAATAAGGCGTGACCACGGTGCAAGACAAACTTCTTGACTTAGAGGACAAGGAATCCTACTACAAGTGGACTTCTACTTTTACCATAATTAGAGTATATTAGAGTTGTTGAATTTAATGTAAAGTCTTGCCCTTGTTTCCCCTATAAATAGAGATCAAAGAGTTAAAGGAAAGAGGGGCAAGTGAGCCGAAACCTTATCCCACTTCTTGTGTTGCCGCCAACCACCATGAGTGGCTAAACTCCTTTTTTTCTATTCAAGTGTAGTTACAAGGATATTATTTCAAGCTTTTAGTGAGATTTCTTGTTCCCAATTTATCTTCATCTTTATTCAATTATTTTCATATATTTTATGCTTAATC
This sequence comes from Hibiscus tridactylites, assembly GCA_958450335.1. NCBI lineage: Eukaryota > Viridiplantae > Streptophyta > Magnoliopsida > Malvales > Malvaceae > Hibiscus > Hibiscus tridactylites. The sequence continues at coordinate 38,095,276 of OY288280.1, forward strand.
TTTATGTGTGTGTTGGGATAAATATAAGCTACAACCAATTCTATGGTATTTGGATACATGTGGTAAGCAAATTCAGGTTAGATTTCGAAAGATATGAATTTATGTTTTAAACAAGTTAACAGGTTAGTTCTTAGAAAAATATGTGCTTTGAGTCTCTTAAGATCATTAATGTTATTTGATAGATTATGATTCTTTAGTGGTATCTAGGAATTTAATCTGGACAATAAGAATTAATCTTTTAATGGTATTTAATTAATTATCCAACTTAAGAAGAGATTGGGTTATTTGGTGGTATTCATCTAATCTAAAACCAAGCTTGTAACACCTCTAAATTGAATAAGATAAAAAATAAAATATATAATAATAATAATATATGAAAAAAAAAATATGAGAATGGGGTTGGTATGGTTTGAACCCACAACCTCACCCCCTTCTCCCATGAGTGCTGAACCCCTGGACCAAGTGCCCATGTCTATCTATGAATGACTCTGGTAAGTTTTGAATTATAATTTCGAGGATATCAACTCTGATTAATAACTCACTATGACCTTTCATCTACCGAAACTAAATCCCCCAAACTTTTGAAATGCTAAGTTTCCAGAACCTTCTTCACTCTCACCTAACCCACACCGTGCTCAGCCCCGATCTGCCTCACCATTCTGTCGTGGCCTTCACCACCACCACGAGCGTCTTTTCCGTCACAACCCAAACCCAGCGTCATCAACCACGTGCTCGTCCGTGATGTCGTTCATCGTGGGAGATAGTTTGAATCTGGTATGAATAACTCCTCGACCTCCTCTGTTATCTATGATTTCCGGTCGCGATGTCGTCCTTTTTCCGCACCGTCACCACTAGGGAGTCCCTTGTGTCTGTGCGAACAAAACCCCTCTAACCCATTGCCTTTGTAACACTGAGAGAACCCTCATCGGAGCTTCGCTCTTTTCTGATTGTTCAGTTCGTTTCAGATAAATTCCATCTCGATTCTGGCTTCTTTCATGATGAAATTGCATGGGTTGAATTGGTAAGTTGATGAGGTTTTGTTTTCTGACAGAATCGGTGCCAATGGTTTCATCTGGTGACTTTTCCGGCGGTCATCTGACGGTCTGATGTTGGGAGCCCAATAGCTCCCAAACCAAAATATGAGTTAGACCGCCCGACCCGAGTTCAAACCCGTCCGTCTGACCCGACTAGTTCGTTTGACCCGACCTGCTGGCTGAGTCAACTAATTGAGTTAACCTGCTCGAGTCAACTTAGTGAGTCAACTTAGTAAGTCAACCCACTCGAGTCAACTTAGTATGTAACCCCCTCGTCCCGGCCTAGCCAACAAACCGGATTGAACGAGTTACACGGGGAAAACCGAAGTGAAACCTGCTAAGGCCTCACTTCGATTAGCAACCCTATTTTTATTTATTTATTTATCTTGTCTAAATGTCACAATTAATCCTAAATGTGAAGATGATAGCGGAAAAGCGAAAACGAATACAATCCAAGCAGAGCATACCACAACTTAAATTACCATGTAGCTTAATTAGTCAAGTTCCATGCACACGGGGCAAAACCATCATAAAGGATACATATAAACTCAATTAGGGAGCATACAAGCCATAGGGACTAAAATGTAATGTTCAAGAACCTTTGAAGATGTCATTTAACCTATTAAATTGCATGCATTTCGAAATAGGCTTGCCCATTCCGAAACACGGGCTCCATTTAAAGAAGTAAGACCAAGTCGTTTCAAACGGTCCCACCTTGTTCCGGAACAGGAGTCTATAGTGGCAAAACGTATCAGAACTGGTTCCGAAACAAGGGCTCACAGTGGTGAATCGTATCGAAACGACACCACCCTCGTTCCAATACGAGTACCCCTGGAGTTGTGGACCATTCCGAAACCATATCGAGCGTTTCAAAACGCCTGCACACAGTTTAACCCGAAATCATACTTTGACACCTCCAAATGTCCCCAAACTATTCCCGAATCATCAAAAATTACATAGCAACATATCATACATACATTCTAAATGCAAAGTATCCTAATCACATCATTAGACATGCATTCAAGCAATAAAGTGGATTTCAAGTCCAAGGCTCACAGAGAAACTTAGTTTCAAAAACACTAACATGCCAAAACACAAAGCAATTCATACGAGGCCTCAACACACCTCAACATATCATAGCATCAACATCTAAAACATGCTAGCAACATAAACAAAGCCAAGTACAGGAGTTTGAACACCAACTCTCTAACAACAAGCCTAGCAATCCCATTGTCTAAGTGTTATTACAAACTAATAAAATCATACTTTGAGCCACCCAAGAACTCCGAGAATCATTTCCTTGCCCACTTGCCTCCTGGAACCTCTAATGATCTGCATTGTTGGAAAAAGAGAGTGTAAGCTTAAAAGCTTAGTGAGCGGAGCTCTAAAACACAACAACAATGCAGTTTTAAAACATAAATCTTGGATTTAGACAAAACCATTTAAGGAAGAGATGTAATGAAACACAACATAAACGATATATGGTATGCACATGCATAACCATAACCCGGTGGGACTACACATCGCCGTTCACGACAACTAGTAGTTTTCCGATGGGACTACACATCACAGTACTCTTCTACTAGTCACTACCGGTGGGACTACACATCACAGTAGCAACGAAAACCATCACATGAGGCTCGACACCAACAACGACTACACGACAACATTAAACGGAGAGTAAAGGCAATCCACATTTCACACAAGAACACAATAATTGCACACACCAACACTTAACGAGTAATGTAAATTAGCCAACTTACACTTGGGTTTAGGTTAGCCTTTAAAGCTCCACCCAAACCCCTAAGAACCTGCTTTGAAAATCATTTAAAACTTCAAACATTACCACTCACTGATAGAGCCCAAGAGAAAGCCGAAACACCGTTCTCAAGCCTCCGTAGCACCTGGTATCACACCCAAAGTACCTGAATCAATATATGTTGCTTAAAGACAACCCAAAACAAACTATTAAAGTGCTAAAATACTTGTACACCAACAACATCCCATAAATCTACTCATTGTAACCAAAACACATTGATTCAAACCCAAATTTCATCCAAACTTCACCATTTTCGTTCTAGACAAACCCCACACTGAATCCAGCCATTTCAACCACCAAAACACATCTAAAATCATCTAGAAACACTCCACAACATCAAAGGAACCACCAACCACGCTTTCGACCCAAAAACACAACTTTTTTAACCTAAAAATCTTATTTTTATACCCATTTCGGGTTTCCTACCATTTGCAATCTTTTTAACATTTTTAAGACACTCAAACATGATTAAAAACACCCTTAAACATTACATTAGAATACCCATACGAAAATCCCTCCATTTTACCATTTTTCAAACTCAAAGCATTTTGAAATAACCCCAAAATAATGGATTTTTAAGGAAAATCTAACTAGTGACAACTTAGGGGAAGAAGAATTAAAACAATGGAATGCTTACCTTGGAAAACTTGCTTGAAAGAGGGATTTGGGCAATGGAATAGTGGTTTAGGGGTTAAGATAGGTTTTGTGGAAAAGGGGGGGTTTTTCTTTTGGAGAAGATGACACTTTTTTTCAAACTTCTTTTCTTTAGTCTTTTTACTCGAATTCCCATCTACAAATTCATTAATGACATTTTTGTAATTAATGGATACTTTTATAAAATCATCATTTTAAATCTAATTTAACCCGGACTAATCCTAGATCAAAACTGATAAACTCACAAGCCTTAAACCGGGGCGTTACAACTCTCCCCCACTTAAGGAATTTCGTCCTCGAAATTACCTGACGGAAAGAGATACAGAAATTGTCTTTCCATGTCTTCCTTTCTCTTCCAAGTAGCCTCCTCCACACCTCGGTGTCTCCACAAAACCTTCACTAACTCGATAGATCTCCCACGCAACACTTTCTTGTCCGTAGCAAGAATCTCAACCGTCTCTTCATCATATAACAAGTCGAGGTTCAACTCAATCTCCTCCACTGGCATTACATGAGACGGATCCGATCTATACTTCCGAAGCATAGAAACGTGGAACACATCGTGAATCTTCTCTAACTCAGTCGGGAGTCTCAATCTATATGCAACGGGACCAATCCTCTCAACTACCTCCTAAGGTCCAATGAATCTCGGACTCAACTTACCCTTCCTACCAAACCTCATCACCTTCTTCCAAGGCGAGACTTTCAAAAACACTTTGTCGCCTACGACATACTCTATCTCCTTCCTCTTCAAATTGGCATATGATTTATGTCTGTCTGAAGTTGCCTTTAAGCGATCACAGATCAACTTCACCTTCTCGGTAGTGCCCTTAAGCAAGTCGGGCATAGGTACAAGCTTATGCCCGGCCTCGGCCCAACAGATAGGTGTTTTACACTTCCTACCATACAGAACCTCATACGGTGCCATCTAAATACTAGCCTGATAATTGTTGTTGTATGCAAACTCTACTAACGATAGGTGTTTCTCCCAAGAACCCTGAAAGTCGATGACGCAAAACCTCAACATGTCCTCCAACACCTAAATAACTCTCTTCGATTGACCATCTGACTGCGGATGATACGAAGTACTGAAGTTCATCCAAGTACCCAAGGCACGATGCAAACACTCCCAAAATCTAGTTGTAAACCTCGGATCTCGGTCCGATACAATCGACTTAGGTACCCCATGCAACCTCATTATCTCACTGATGTACAAATCGGCCAACTTTTCTAAGGTGTAGGTAGTGTGAACAGGTATGAAATGAGCACAATTAGTGAATCTATCGACTATCACCCACACTAATTATTCTTTGAGGGAGTCAACGGTAAACCCGACACAAAGTCCATGGTAATATGTTCCTACTTCCATTTCGGAATCTTCAACGGATGTAATAAACCTAAAGGAAACTGATGCTCAGCCTTAACTCTCTGACATACCATACACTTACTCACAAACTCAGCCACATCTTTCTTCAACCCAATCCAGTAGTACTCTTCTTTTAAACCACGGTACATCTCCGTACTACCCAGATGCTTAGCAAAAGGACTGTTATGTGCTTCATTCAAGATAGTACGCCTCAACTCGGAATCTTCCAGAACAACTATCCTATCCTTGAAACATAGGATCCCATTCTCACCAAAACAAAAAACTGTAGGTCTATCCTCGGCTATATCTTGCACATGAGGTGCCAAAGACTCGTCTTACAACTGTTTCTCTCGAATCAACTAAACCAACGAAGGTTTGACCTATAACTCGGCTATCAAACCACCATCCCGTGACACACTCAATCTTGCAAACATAGCTCGCAACTCAACTGCCACTTTTCTACTCAAAGCATCGGTTACTACGTTTGCCTTACCCGGATGGTACTCTATCATAAGGTCATAGTCCTTAACAAGTTCTATCCACCTGCGTTTTCTAAGGTTCAACTCTCTCTGAGTCATCAAGTACTTCAAACTCTTGTGGTCAGTATAAACTGTGCACTTCTCACCATAAAGATGGTGTCTCCAAATCTTCAAAGCAAACACTACTGCGGCTAACTCTATATCATGAGTGGGGTAGTTCTTCTTGTGAATTTTCAATTGTCTCGAAGCATAAGCTACAACCTTACCCTCTTGCATAAGCACACAACCTAAACCTATATACGATGCATCACTGTAAATCACAAACTCTTTTCCTGGTTCAGGCTGAACCAAAATAGGAGCTTCGGACAAAGCTTTCTTCAACTTCTCAAACGCTTGTTGTCTTGCATCCGACCACTCATACGGAACATTCTTCTGAAGCAACTTAGTCAATGGTGTTGCAATCTTCGAAAATCCTTCGACAAATCTTCGATAATACCCTGCCAAGCCTAGGAAACTACGGATTTCTGTTACCGTCTTCGGTTGCTTCCAACTCACTATGGCCTTTATCTTCTTGGGATCCACACTAATTCCATTTGTTGAGATCACATGAGCTAGGAAGACTACCTCCTTAATCCAAAACTCGCACATACTCAACTTGGCATACAACTGATTCTCAAGCAAAGTCTGAAGCACTAACCACAAATGCTCATCATGCTCTTCCTCGATCCTAGAGTACACTAAGATATCATCTATGAACAGTACCACAAACCTGTCCAAAAACTCGTGGAACACTCAGTTCATCTTATCCATAAAAGTAGCTGGGGTGTTAGTCAAACCGAAAGGGATTACAAAGAACTCATAGTGCCCATAACGTGTACGGAAAGCTGTCTTCGGTATGTCCACATCCTTTACCTTCAACTGATAGTAACCGGATCTACTATCAATCTTCGAAAACACTAAAGCACCTCTCAACTGATCAAGCAAATCATCTATCCGAGGCAAAGGATACTTGTTCTTCACTGTTACCTTGTTCAACTAACTATAGTCTATACACATCCTCATATTGCCGTCGTTTTTCTTCACAATCAAGACTGGAGCACCCCAAGGAGAAATACTAGGCCTAATGAAACCTCTATCTGATAGTTCTTGAAGTTGTGTCTTCAACTCTTTCAACTCCTTCGGTGCCATTCTATACGGAGCAATATACACAGGTGTAGAATCGAAAAATGACTCAATCGCAAACTCAACTTCCCTATCAAGAGGCAAACCCGACAACTCTTTTGGAAAAACACTCGGAAAATCACAAATTGTTCTGATGTCTTGTGATCTAACCTCACTCATATTTGGATTCATCACATAAGCCAAGTACGTCTGACAACATGAATTCAACAATCTTTGAGCTTCTAGAGCAGAAACAACATTGGACAAGAACTTAATGTTCTCACCCACCACTACAACTTCAAAATCATCCGTAAGCCTCGAGGAGACACTTTTGGTCTCAAAGTCTACCCTAACTCTATGCTCTACGAGCCAATCCATGCCAAAAATCACATCAAAACCATAGAACGACAATTCCATCATGTCAACCAGAAACACGTGGCCTTGAATCATCAAGGGAAACCTCTTATACATCTTCCTAACTACCACGGTATCACCAAAAGAACTAGTAACATTTACACCTACCTCTAACCACTCATACGGTAGACCTAGGGACCTTACATGCTCACCCAAAATGTACGAATGTGTTGAACCTGAATCTATCAAAGAAAGAAAAGTCAAAGACTGTAACGAGAAATTACCTACGATGACATCTGTGTCATTCCCAGCCTCTCGTTGTGCATACACCCTAGCCGGTCCTCCACCCTCGGGCTGAACTGCCACTACATGAGCCAAGTTCCTCTAACCATCGTTCCTTGGCTGAAAATTACCACGACCACGCCCACAGCCTCTCTGATGCTCAAAACCCCTAGCTGGAGCCGGTCCACCCCTACCCGAGTGTGGACAGTTACGCCTCAAATGATCTCGGGAACCACAGTTCCAACATACCCCAAAGGTACCCATACACTCGCCCTGATGGCGTCTCCTGCACCTAGTGCACTCAGGAGTGTGAACAACGGCTCCTTGGCCTTGATGGCCCCGTCAATGGTTACCACCCCTATGCCTCGAATTGGGCTGATACCTCCTATCTCTATGCCTCTTGGCATGATCTTTGTCCCAATCCGCATGTCTCTTTCCGGAATCGGATCCACTAGAACGAGCACTCGAGCTTAAGTTATGCTCAATATCCTTGGTCCTAGAGACCAAAACATCAAACTCGGTGTAGTCAGAGGCAAGCATATAAGTTTTCACATCTCTACTCAACCCATAACAAAAACGCTCACACCGTTCCCTCTCAATAGGAACCAACTCGAGAGAATACTGGCTCAACCTCACAAACTGAACTTCATACTCGGACACCGTCTTGCTACCCTGAACCAAGGCCATAAACTCTCTTTTCTTTTCATCTTGATATCGGACTCCGAGATACCTCTTCTTAAAAGCTGTTTTGAAGAATTCCCAAGTGACATCCGCTTCGGCCATACCCGAAGTAACAGTGGTCCACCAAGCATATGCATCTCCCCGAAGCAAGGAGACAACACAACCCAACTTACGAGTGTTTGAGCACTCCATCTGACCCAAGATGCGTGTAGTACTCTCGAGCCAAGCCTCTGAACCCTCGGGAGTCAAACCATGGAACTCAACTCCACCCAAACTATGAAGCCTCTCTAGTGGTAAACATGTCCCCGCACCCTGAGGTGGTGGTGCAGCTTGCATACCGGCCAAAGCTGTTTGAAAAGCCCCGGCTATAGTCTGAATCAAATGGGTCATGTCCGCACCTGCCTGACCCTGACCCGCCTGAGCTCCATTACCTCCAACATTAGCACCGGCCTGAGGCCCATTACCATCACGTCCAGCATTCACACCAGCCTGAGGCACATTACCTTCACCACACACCCCGTTACCATCGGGAGTAGAGGCACATCCTCGGGTGCCTGGTCACCCGCTCTAGGTCGTCCTCTCCGTCTTACCATAACGAGATAAATCTAAACAACAAACACATCACACACAAGAAAACATGAGATTAGCAAGGGCAAGGATCCAAGTTCTCAAGCTCTTCAAACCAAAACCATTTTCCAATAATAACACTTAGCAATGGGAACACTTGACTAAACTTAAACCAACAACAAGATCATTAAAGCATGCTTTCATACACCATGCATTAGCAAACAACCAAACAAACAAACTTACCCGACTTAAGTTCCCGGGAGACCTCGTAACCGAGGCTCTGATACCACCAAATGTAAACCCTCTCGTTCCGTTCTAGCCAATAGACCGTACTGAACGGGTTACACGGGGAAAACCGAAGCGAAACCCGCTAAGGCCTCACTCTGATTAGCACCCTCATTTTTTTTATTTATTTATCTTGTCTAAATGTTACAATTAATCCTAAATGTGAAGACGATAGCGGAAAAGCAAAAACGAATATAATCCAAGAAGAGCATATGCCAACTTAAATTACCAAGTAGCTTAATTAATCAAGTTCCATGCACACGGGGCAAAACCATCATAAAGGATACATATAAACTCAATTAGGGAGCATACAAGCCATAGGGACTAAAATGTAACGTTCAGTAACCTTTGAAGATGCCATTTAACCGATTTAACTGCCCGCGTTTCGAAACAGGCTTGCCCGTTCTGAAATGTTGGCTCCATTTAAAGAAGTAAGACCAAATCGTTCCGAAACGGTCCCACCTTGTTCCGAAACGGGAGTCTATAGTGGAAAAACGTATCGGAACTGGTTCTGAAACAGGGGCTCACAGTGGCGAATCGTATCGAAACGGGTTCCGAAACAGGGGCTCACAGTGGTAAATCGTATCAAAACAGCACCACCCCCATTTCGATACGAGTACCTCTAGAGCTGTCGACCGTTCCGAAACCATATCGAGCGTTTCGAAACGCCTGCACACAGTTTGGCCCGAAATTATACTTTGACATCTCCAAACGTCCCCAAAATTGTCCCGAATCATCAAAAACCACATAGCAACATGTTATACATACATTCTAAATGCAAAGTATCCTAATCACATTATTAAACATGCATTCAAGCAATAAAGTGGATTTCAAGTCCAAGGCTCACAAAGACACTTAGTTTCAAAAATACTAACATGCCAAAACACAAAGCAATTCATACGAGGCCTAAACACACCTCAACATATCATAGCATCAACATCTAAAACATGCTAGCAACATAAACAAAACCAAGTACAGGAGTTTGAACACCAACTCTCTAAGAACAAGACTAGCAATCCCATTGTCTAAGTGTTATTACAAACTAATAAAACCATACTTTGAGCCACCCAAGAACTCCGAGAATCCCTTTCTTGCCCACTTGCCTCCCAGAACCTCTAGCGATCTGCATTGTTGGAAAAAGAGAGCATAAGCTTAAAAGCTTAGTGAGCGCGGCTCTAAAATACAACGACAATGCAATTTTAAAACATAAATATAAGATTTAGAGCAAAACCATTTAAGGAAGAGATGTAATGAAACACAAAATAAATGATACATGGTATGCACATGCATAATCATAACCCGGTGGGACTACACATCCTCGTTCACGACAACTAGTAGTTTTCTGATGGGATTACACATCACCGTACTCTTCTACTAGTCACTACCGGTGGGACTACACATCACCGTAGCAACGACAACACTCACGTGAGGCTCGACACCAACAATGACTACACGACAAGATTAAACGGAGAGTAAAGGCAATCCACATTTCACACAACAACACAATAATCGCACACACCAACACTTAATGAGTAAGGTAAATTAGCCAACTTACACTTGGGTTTAGGTTAGCCTTTAAGGCTCCACCAAAACCCCCAAGAACCCGCTTTGAAAATCATTTAAAACTTCAAACATTACCACTCACTGCTAGAGCCCAAGCGAAAGCCGAAACACCATTCTCAAGCCTCCGTAGCACCCGGTATCGCACCCGAAGTACCCGAATCAATATACGTTGCTTAAAGACAACCTAAAACAAACTATTAGGGTGCTAAAATACTTGTAAACCAACAACAACCCGAAAATCTACTCCTTGCAACAAAAACACATTGATTCAAACCCAAATTTCATCCAAACTTCACCATTTTCGTTCTATTCAAACCCCACACTGAATCCAGCAATTTCAACCACCAAAACACATCCAAAATCATCTAGAATCACTTTTAAACATCAAAGGAACCACCAGCCACGCTTTCGACCCAAAACCAACCCAAAAACACAACCTTTTTAACCTAAAAATCCCATTTTTATACCCATTTCGGGTTTCCCACCATTTGCAATCTTTTTAACATTTTTAAGACACTCAAACATGATTAAAAACACCCTTAAACAATACATTAGAATACCCACACGAAAATCCCTCCATTTTACCATTTTTAAACTCAAAGCATTTTGAAACAACCCCAAAATAATGGATTTTTAAGGAAAATCTAACTAGTGACAACTTAGGGGAAGAATAATTAAAACAATGGAATGCTTACCTTGGATAACTTGCTTGAAAGAGGGATTTGGGCAATGGAATAATGGAATAATGGTTTAGGGTTTAAGAGAGGTTTTGTGGAAAAAGGGGATTTTCTTTTGGAGAAGATGACATTTTTTTCAAACTTCTTTTCTTTAGTCTTTTTACACAAATTCCCATCTACAAATTCATTAATGGCATTTTTGTAATTAATGGCAACTTTTATAAAATCATCATTTTAAATCTAATTTAACTCGGACTAATCCTATATCAAAACCGATAAACTCTCGGGCCCTAAACTGGGGCGTTACACAGTATGTCAACTCGGTTGACCTTTGACTGATGACGTCGTCGTTGACCGATGACATCACTGTTGACCTTTGACCGTTGACCTTGATTGTTGACTGTAGATGTCAGCATGGACTTTGATCAAAAAGTCAAATTTTCTGAAGAACCCCTATATTAAGTTTTTCGACATACTGAGTTCGCTTTTGAAGCCCATTTTGCGAAATTCAAACCTAAAAGCCTTCGAATCTGACCTTAAACCCGAGAATGTGTGTGTTTAATTATTCAATTTAAGTGCAATGTGAATAAAGGTTGATTATGGGTTTTGATTAATTGAAGGAATTCAAAGTTCCTTGTAGACGAGATGTTGAGAGACATCGAATTCGAGTTCAAGAGTGTTCGAATGTTGTTTTAAGGGTCGACCAGTATAGCAATGATTCAAGATAATATCTTACTACCTCTTGTATACTTATGGACATGTTAGTATTCGGTTAATGCATGCGTGATTATGATGAAGTGTACTGTTCAAATTAGATATGAAATATAAGTATGATAATCTAGATAAGACTAGAATACTTGAGTAGGAAGGTTAATAAATTGGAAGGATATGGAGTTCAATGAATAATTAATAAATCAATTAATTCTCCGAACATGACTAATATTGTTAAAGAATTCAACGTCAAAAGTATTTGGATATGAAATAACGAAAATACCCTTGAGGTATATGAATGACTAAAATACCTCTGATAACGAAAGCGATTTAGAAATCCGCATAGAACTGGTAAACAACTGGTTTATCTAAAAACTTTGAATTTACTTGGAAAGTTGTAACAAGACTCAAACCTTGGAGATTGTAAAGTTCTTAGATTTCCCTAAATTCTGAATAAATCCCTGAAGATAAATTTACGGAAAATTTTTCGTACGCCTAAATTAACCGAAGTGGCGGGAAGTACTAAATCGATTGAAATGACTAAAAGGATTGAAAATACTAATCAGGTTGAATTGATCAGAATGATCGTAATGACCAAAAAGACTGAAACATCCTCGGGCACTAATTAACAAATTAACCGAAATGATGGATATACTCTCGAGATCGGAAATGAATGAATAGTTGGAAGGACCGAAAGGCTCAAAATTATTGAAATAACTTCGGGCATTGAAGTGTCTGAAATATCTTCGAATACTAAAATAATTGAAAATACCTCTAAGACTTGGAATAAGAAATACCAAAAACAAAAAGGCCAGGAAAATGTAATGGCTCTGAAAGTGGTAATACACGACCCATGTTTGTTGGTCATTTCTGATACTAATGTGATATTGGAAGAATACCATATGAAGGCATGTGCGATTTATTTGGAGTACATAGTTAATAGTAAATGTAACATGTTCTCCAAAGGTACATTCGATGACATGGATTGAGTTGGGTGCAATGCACATGTTCGAATAGTTGGAAAATACCGCTTGTATATATGTTCAATTTCTCGTAGTACGATCAGTGGTTAATTGGTGAAGGCGAACCATTTTGTCATACATTGTAGTCAGTTCTGCAAAATGAATACTTAAGGTGTACCAATCCGGTTAAATAATAAGCATTGTATTGATGAATTTCAATTAGTTTAAGAGGAATCAGAAACCTGGTGAGCAATTGGAATTCTTTAATTTTGTACATCACCGTTTATACTTTGTTGGTTTAAATTACTAAATTACCCCTGAAGGTCAGAATAACCATAATGCCCTTAGAAGCTTTAATGATTGAATCAATCACGGTATATCTGAAATCTCAAAAATCCTGATGGTTCAACTTCTGAATATCTAGTCTCAGTAGTTAGTATTGAATCCCCCTTTTATAGGGACCTCGTTCTGAAATCAGTCTAAAATTGTCAGATGTTCAATGTCCTCTTTCTGATAATTACCAACTACGAAAATAAATTGGACCATATGGAGTGTTTCATGTGTCTATGAATATTTTCTCTGCTTTAAACCAAAACTATCCGCTCTGAATTAAAAAGTATGACTATGTTATCCGTAATGAAAGCACAATTTTTGGTTTCTGTCTTCTAATACAGAAATATATATGATATCCGTCTTTTGATACAAAAATAAATCTAACATTTATCTTCCAATATAAAATATATCTGATATTTTTTTGATATTACTGTTTACTTGATAAAAACTAACAATCTGGGGTATATTATATGGGATATTATGGAAGCTCTGTAGGCTCAGCACTAGTAAGCCCTTCTGGACCTAAGATATACTCTACACCCAACGGGCATAGGGGAGTCTTACTGTAAGCTCCTACGCCCAATGGGCCTAGAATAAGCCTTTATGGATATAGTACTGATGATACTGCATATTGGCATACGGTTAGAGGATAGTCAGGTAATTAAAATAAAATTTTCTGACCTCTTTTGAAATTCACCCTACTGAATTAATGTACCAAAGTTTGAAACTCTCAGTATGTTCACAATCTCTGTTTAAATAACCACACTAAACTCATTGATTCAACTTATGTAATCTAGATATCTTTTGAATCTCTGGCTATAGACTTATCTCCTAATACTCTTCTAATCAAACAAAGAACAATTCTTTGCTTATCTTAAATATTGAATCGTAATTTGAGCATGTTGTTGCTCAATACATCGTGACAATGTAAGCTTGCCATATACTTGCTTGTGTTTTTAACATATTTTGGTAGTTCTGTATTACTGAGCTTTCCGAAGCTCATATTGTTTTTACCACCACAGGTTAAAAGATCAAACATGTTGCAGTTATCAACAACTGTATGGGAGTTCTTTTGGCTTTGCTTGCGGAGTACGGTACGAGTGTAATTAGGGGGCATGTATGTCGCGTCTTGTTTCATATTTGAGTTTGAAACTTGTATTAGTAACTTGTATCAAAGTTTCTGTTTCATTGTCTGAATGATTTCTGAAAATTGTATTTTAATTCAGAACATGATTTATGATTTTAAATGGTTTGACAACTTGTTTTATTTGAAATTTTTAATGTAGGTCGCTCTGATGATCATAATGTGACCTCCTAGATTTAGGTGTGTTGCATAGCCGGATCTAGAGGGTGGTTGTAAAGCTATTTGATATTGATGATGATTTATCTTTTGTGGGTCAATGATCTAAATATTTGATTTAATATTCCAAGTTCTACCTTGGCTAGAGTTTCAATTTATATTGAATACTTCCTTACTTCAATTGCTCTCTTCAAATCCAAAGCTTTTTTTACTTTGATTGCATTCACTTGTGAATTTAATTTTTTATCGTTCTCTGTAGAATCGACCCTACTTGCCGCTACTATAAATTTAAAGATCAAATACATATTTATTTTTGACGGATTCGATATCCATCACTTATGAAACGGGATACTCCGTATGTATAATCCAAAGGGTTTTGCAAAGAACCACGGGCAGCAATACAACCATATTTGCTTCCTTACGCTCCTGCTGCCATTGCCACCATCTTAAAAAGCTCGCATTCAATCAATCCAACCGTATGTGGGCTAATCTCACTAACAGTAGCCTTCGAATTTTGTGTTGTTTCTGTACTTGACCTCCACCAGTACCCTCTCTAATTTCCAGGTTTCGTGACCTAACTCTCGCGGACAATACAATTCTTAACAACAATGTCGTCGCCGTTGTTTTCTTCTTTCGCTCATTCAAATAGAAAGAATTTTATAGTTTGGGCATGTATAATCAAGAATCGATTTGATCATTTGATAACAATTATGTTCTTTATTATTTAGGGGATTTAGCAGTAGAGGCAGAGGAATAGGCCAAGAGATGAAAAATGATCAAGAAAGATCCAGAGGCCGTGGCGGGGAAAAGGACAAAATCAACGCTCTTGGTCGACTATTGTAAGCGACGTTGTAGTTTACAACATTCTGAAAATTCTTTTTTCTCCATTGTTTTTTCTTGTATACAATTGAAGTAACTTTTTATTAGTATTTTGTTTTGCTTTGGCTTAATACACTTTTTCCTTCTAAACTTTATTTATTTTATTAACTTATCTCTTAAATTACGTTTTGCCTATTTTTATTCCCTAACATTTCTTTGTTATACATATTGCTCCCTACCGTTAAAAAATATTTATCTTGACCAATCAAAACGTGCTACGTCATTTTCTTTATTTATTTTTAAATTTTAAAATAAAATAAACATATTAAAATATTTATTAATTTAATTATATTTTTCAAAACACCCAAAATGCCCCCATCTTCTTCCCCCCCCCCCCAATCATCTTCACCCTCTTCCTTACCCTAGTCTAAAAATACCTATAAACAAAATCTATTAGCAAATCCTATCCTCATTTAAAAAATTCAAAGAACTAAAGTATACAAAAGTGCCAGAAAAAAAATTATATATATAAATACTTATCTTCAAACTCAAAATCATCAAAAAGAAAACTCGCAGCAAAAATAATCAGATTAATGAGAAAAAGAACATGACTTTGTAGATAAATTAGGGAACCCATAATCAAAATTTTGAGAATAAAGTAAAGAGATAGAATATGAAAATAGATGAAAAATTAAAGAAGAAGAGGAAGAAGGCTTAAAGGAGAGATATTTTACTATATTTTGGTCCTTTGAATACAACATAAAATTTTTGAATGCCATCGGTCTAAAGAGAGCGAGGCAAGAACTGGAGGTCGATAGCGAGAGCCGGCGTTCGCAAGGCGACAACTGAAATGTGTTGTTAAAAATGAAGGATCGCCACTTGATTCCATCAACAGTAATGCCACCGTTAGCATGAGGAAAAGAGAGTATACTTCCAATTTCGACATAGATTTTAAAATTGTTGTTTTGGGTGGATGGATCTGCCGAACAACTTGAGGAAAGAATTGGAGTGGCTGGGAGATTGGTGGAGATGGAGGAAACGGTAAAGAAGAAGAGGAAATGGGAGGTCGGGGAAGAAGGGGAAAAAGTGGGGATGAAGATGAGAGTTTATTGGTATTTTAATATATTTATTTTTATTTTATTTAAAAATTTAAAAATAAAAAATGATATGGCGTGTTCTGATTGGTCAACACAAATTTTTTAACGGTGTTAATTTTTGAAGTAAAATGAGTAAAGACGAGTACTCTAAGGTGTAAAAGTGGGCAAAACGTAGTTTAAGGGGTAAGTTAAAAAAATGGGTAAAATTTAGGGGAGGAAAGTGTATTAAACCTTTTGGTTTTAATATTTTTAGAACACGAATTCTGGCACGTGGAGGTATTTTCCCAAAAAATAAGCTATTGTTTTCAAATAATAATAAGGTTTAAGGGTTCAATAAACCCTTAAACTTTTGCACAAAAAAATCAATTAAGCCTCTGAACCTTTTTTGCACTCAACTAAACCTTCAAACTCAAAAAAAAAAATCAATATAGCGCTTTGACCAATGTTGACCGTTAACTAAAACAATTTTCTTTAAAAAAAATTCTTTTAATATGTGACGCAATAAGATAATGCAACTTATTATTTCTAAGAATTTTTAAATTTTAATTTTTTTAAAATATCTAAAAATAAAAAGAATCTATTTTTTTCAAAAATTCTAGAAAGTCATAAAAATATTTTAAAATATAAAAAATTAATTTTGAAATTTATTCAAGAATAATAATTTTTCAAAAATATTAAAATATTTAAAAAAACCAAAAATTAAATAGTATTATTCAAGTATAAAAAATAATAAGAAAAAAAATAAAAACAATAAAGTTATTTTGAATTTTTTTTTATAATTTTGTAATAATAGTTTTTAATTTTTTATTTTGTTAAAAATGCTATAATATTTTGAAAAATTATTATTTATTATTTATAATTAATTTTGAAACTAAAAAATTATAATTTTAAAATAACTTTTAATTTTTTTTAGAATTTTTTATTTTTTAAAAAAATATGTTTTTTATATATTTTTAAAGAAAAATAATACTTAAAATTCTTAGAAATGACAATTGGCATTATCATGTTGCGACATATGTTAATTTTTTAAAAAAAGAAACCCGTTAAAGTTAACGGTCAACGTTGATCAATAGGCCAAATTAGTTTTTTTCTTGAGTTTGAGGGCTCATTGAGTACAAAAAAATTAAGGGCTTAATTGATTTTTTTGTAAAAGTTTAAGGGCTTATTAAACTCTTGAACCTAATAATAATAGTTGTAATAATAATAAAAGTTGTTGAGAAATGAATGTCAATGATGTGATAAAGCAAAACGAAGTCATGTTTTATCGGATCAAATACAAATAATAATCACAAACAAGTTTAAATTGATCATTCACAAATCATCATTCAATTTTGGACCTTGGAGAAAGGTATAGATCGTCTATCTGGCCATGTTTCTATCTTCTCAATGTACTTGATAGGCACCAGCACAACCCCATCAAAACCCTCGGTCAGTATCACTTTGTTGTCTGAAATGTACAATTTCATTCCTTCTACACTCATCAAACAAGAAAACATAAGAACCTTTGCTTTGTTTAGATAAATTTTCAGACATAATTCAAAACAAAAGTGAGAAAGCCATGATTTGCAGTTATTGCTTCAGTTCATAGAATCAGCACTGGCTGGCCTAACACTTGAAAGAAGCACGCTTACCTTCCAAAGCTTTTCTAACATTGGGATCGATCAAAATGTTAACTGAAGAAAACAAAAAGTATGGAATCATCAAAAGCAAATTTGCATCATTTACCTTCCCTAGGGCTTGATTTAAGTTGATTAGTAGTGCTCGACACTTTCTATTATTGATTAAAGTTTGCGTCATAAATCAAATCCTATTTCATATTCTTTACCATGAATCCTCTAGTTATCACCAAAGCAGTTTGTCATGCATGCTTGAGTTACGAATGTTGTTGCTAAGATCGGATGATAAAATTCATAAGACTGGAATATCCTATTGTAGAAGAATCAAAAGAGATGAATAATAGATACCATATCACTACAATCGCCTAGGTAAAGAGATTTTGCATGATATCTCACCACTAATCACTTCACCATTGGTTGGCAAGCCACTTGAGAAGTTATGTTTCATCAACTGAAAGAATTTGTTTCAATAAGCTTTCAGACTCGACTGCCTGCAATGTGACAAATGATATCTTTATTAGATAGTGCATACACATCAAAAGAGATGTTCAAAACAACAGCCAAGCATAAAGGAAACGAAGGAATTGATTTTTGTTTACAGAAGGATTCGTCACCGATACAGTGTGACCTTGGTTTGCACGGATCAAAAGCTCATCATTTTCCTGCACAAGGCTAAATCTTTGCTTATTTTCCTTTCTGACGGCCTACAATCAAGAGATATTCAACCATTAATCATTAGAATTCTGAAAGAGAACTCATAAAGCAAGACTAAACTATGGCTGAAGACAAGTAAAAAGTATCTAAGGAAGACTTAAAAAAATCATGTTTTAAGGATAGAAATTGAGAAATTTTCAACAATTCTCAAAGTTCAACAGTAAATAGACACAAGAAATGCTTTAACAGGTCCTACCTCTTTGATGTCATCAACAGTGTGTGACCTTAAAGGAATATTTGCAAATGTTTTCAAGTTCAGCTTCAGTAAATCTTCAACTTTGACATAACCATCGTTTCTCATATTCAAATTCAGTTCAGTTGCCATATGCCGCAAAATTCGTGTCCTAAAGATATTAAAACCAAAATAATATACTAATAAAAACCCACTTCAATTGAATACAAGCAAAAACAATGGATAAAAGATTTTTCAGAATGTTGTAAACTGCAACGTCACTTACAATAGTCGACCAAGAGCATCGATTTTGTCCTCCGGATCTTTCTCGATCATTATTCATCTCTTGGCCTTTTCCTCTACCTCCGCTGCTAAATCCACCGAAAATAAAGATCATAATTCCTACTGAATGATCAAATCGATTCTCGATAATACTTGCCCCAATTAGAAAATACCTTCTATTTGAATGAGCGAAAGAAGAAAACGACGACGACGAGATATCGTTGTTAAAAATTGTCTTGCACGCGAGAGTTAGGGCACGAAACCTTAATATTAAAAAAGAGACAGGTGGAAGTTGAGTACAGAAACAACATAAAATTCGAAGTCTACTATTAGTGAGATTAGCCCACCTACGGGTGGATTGATTGAATGCGAGCTTTTGGAAAAGATGGTGGCAATGGCAACAGGAGCGTAAGCAAGCAAACATGGTTGTTTTGCTGCACGTGGTTCTTTGCAAAAACCTTTGGGTTATACATACTGAGTAGCCCGTTCCACAAGTCCATTTAAATTGAATTTGAAACAAAATTTTATTAAATTGCATTGTTGGAATTTCTGAAGTATAGTGTCAAAAAAATATCATAACGTTTGGTTGAATGTTATTTTTGTCAATATTTTTAAGCAATTTGACCATCAGTGTAACCTACTAAACCCGACCCAAAAGAAATGGGTCAAATCAAAAAATTCTATTTCAAAACTTTCCCCTCAAATAACAGATTTTAAGTTTAAATGTTTATAAAAAATAATTATAGTTATTGTAAAATGTCATAATTATTTAAGAAACTTAACGTTAAAACATATTCTCATCATTTAACAAATCATCTAGATTAAAATTCGAAAAATGCATACGATAACATAATCTCAAAATATAATGTCCAAAAGTCAATGAAGTCTGACAACCACAATAGAGTAGTAAGTCTGAATCATATTGATATGATGATTGATGCATGGCTCAATATCCAAATATCCAATATCATACAGAGTGAAGGTTACCCTCGCTAGAATGGAGGTTTTCTTTCCTAGAGTTGAGTGTTGCGTGTAAAATAGTCTATCGCAATGGTAGTGCAAGTGTACACGACGCAAGTAGTAAAGTGATACGAAGTATCGGATATCGTCTCCACGGGGATTGGGCTAATAGCTTCGCCTTAATTCACTGCACGAAAGTAAAGAAAATATTTGAGAGAATTGTCATGAGAATAATAAAGTAAACGTAAATAAAAGAGTAGAAATATCAAGATAGAGAAAATGGGCTGGTATTGAATTGCTCAGTAGTGCAGATATTGTAGAGTTTAGGACATCCAGTTCTGTCGTCGCGCCCGTCGCGGCAGAACCTGTCGCGGCAGCAGTCCGTTGATCGTCGCGGCAGCAAACACACCAACTCAGTATTTCAAGTTTGGCAAGAATCCCATATCTGCCTTGGCCTATCCCTAGGTCCAAGTCTGTCGATGATCACGTCTTTGATGATACCTCCCGGCGTGAATCGAAGGATGAACACCGATGTGTATGAATTCTTCTTTAGCCACTTAACCTCGCCCTATCCCTAGGCACGGATAGTTCAACTATAAACTAGAGAACTTGCTCTTATTTCTTTCGTATACTTAACTCTCCCGATGCTAAGTAAATGGATAACCTCACAATGCTCTCCCGATGCTCTTGCAAGATATTAATAACCAAAATAAGAGAACTTGAAGTTTATTTTATTGAACTTGAAAATTCCTAAAACAAAACAACCCTTGCAACTACTTTACAAATCAACATGTGGCCCTAGGGGGAATTTAGAACATGTCGACGGCGGGTAAACGGCTAGGGATTTTTGGTTGTCGGTTATGGGGTAATCGGCTCTGATCTAGGTTAAAATATATGCCCTTATATAAGCTTTGGGCTCAAGTTATCTAAGTTAACAAGGATTACAACTTTAATTAAATGTATGATTCTAATAAAGACTTAATCTTCAAGGAACCTACTTTCCAGCCGTCCTCCTTGTTTCTTGGGGTTTTCTCTCCTTGAGCTTTGGGCTTGACATATCTTTTGATCCGGGGCTTAGAAAAATATATGGTTTTCACACGACAGACGAGCAGAATTTTCTCCATCTATCGAGGTCCACTTTGCTTTTTTCTCCACTAACTTGCTGTCGTCCTCTGCTGTCACGACAGCACCATGACATCATCGTCCTCTTTGTCTGCTTGTCCAGTTCAACTCTTCTGCTTCTCTTCCCTACGCCCGCCTTCTCCGTCTACTATGGCAGCAACCTGCAAAATCAGCCATTCTTTAGTAGAATCTGTGCCTTTAATATATTTGTGATGTTTTACTATAAACTAACCTAAATGCAATGAAATGATGCTTGAATGCAGCAGAAATATGGGTTAAAAAAAGTTGTAAATAATAGAACTTTTACACACTCAACACACCCCCAAACTCAAGTTTTTGCTTGCCCTCAAGCAACTAAGACCTAGAAGAAGAATGAAATATTTTTGCTTTGGCTTTCAAACAGTGAACTTTCCCTTACCCGTCGTTCATTCTCTGTGAAGGCAGCAACCTGTCGGATCGATTAGGATCTGTTCGGAATCTCACTATAGTCCTCGTGCAGTGTGTGCATGCTTGTGAACAGTTATATGCTAAGACTCTCTTAGTTTCACTAGAATATTCAACTTCTCAAATTTTTATGCCAAAGTTTATCTTTTTGAAGGCATATTTTCATGCTTCTTTGATTTCTTTGTTTTGACTCGATTTCTAAAGTTTTACTAGAGCCAGTTTTAGGCACCTCTAGTTAGCTTCCTAGAGTCGGTTTCGGGCACCTCTAGGTTTTTGAGTCTCTTTTGCTAAACTTCTTTCCTAGAGCCAGTGTTAGGCACCTCTAGGGGCTATTCAAGTACTAAGCTTCCTATTCTAGTTTGGCTAAAAGAAATCTAAGCAGTATAATAGTCACAATGGTGTTTAAGTTTTTCAGAACTATAGAAAGGCTCTAAACTTCTCCTTAAACTGTCCTAAAGATGCTGCCACGACAGAGCTGTCACGACAGGTAAGTTCAAATCACAGTTTTAAGCCAAAATTTTCAGTCTTTTCTGATTTTTTTAAGAGAAAAATAAATAAGACACGGTAATTAATTAAGATGTACTAAGACTCCATAAATATGGAGGGTTGCCACCCCAAACTCGAGGGTTGCATTGCCCTCAATGCAAATGACAAAATAAAAAATGAAAGCAGTACATCACAAAATATAGATAAGGCAGGCAGCAATAAGAAGAAAATAAAAGACTTAAATTTTAAGCACTGTCTTCACTGCTGCTGCTGAGGCGGATTTGGCGGCGGATTCTGGGCTGTGGGGCAGGCTGGGCTGGTTGCTCTACGACCTGGATATCAGAGCTGATGCCACTGTCCCAACTGCTGCTGCTGGTGGTGGTGGTGGTGCTGGCCTTTGGCATAAGCTTTCTGTTGGCCATTCTTTTCTGCCTCTTGAGAGGTGTGAATTCATTCTCCAAGTTCCTCTGAATAGAGGGTTCTGCCTTGCTTTCTGCCCAGACGGAGGAAGAAGAAAAACCAGCTACAAAGGCAGCAATGTCATCTGAGAGCGGTCGTTTTGTTCCTCGGGCGGATGTGTCGGCCTGAGGGCTGCCGGCTGCCGTCAGGGCAGGTGATGGAATTGAGGCAGCATATTGAGTATGTGGTGTGGCAGCAAGTGTAGGTGTGTGGGCAGAGGTGGGGACGGTGAAGTAGTGGGCAGGGAAGGTGGGAAAGACAACATCAGGATAATTTAAAGTATGGTGAATGAAATTTACCATGGATGTGGCAAAATCCTTGATGAATGTCATCAGACCCAGCTGTCTGTCCTCCATCCTCTAAATGGCAGCAATGATTTGAGTGGATTGGTCTGTTGGAGCAGCTGCTGCGGCAGGTTCAGGGTTGGGCTGCTCTGATGATTCTGTTGGGGCGGCATTAGGGTTGACGGAAGAGAGGGGGTTGCTACTGTCAGCTCCATGAGGCTGATTATATTCTTGTCTGTCCAGCCCCGTCCCTTCACTAGGCGATCGGTGGTGGCTTCTGGTACGGCAGAGCATCGGCAGAGAGATGTAATAAGGAAGGGCAGGCAGAGGAGGGCCGGCGATCTCTGGGTGCAGTCCAGGATACTCTCCCGTATATATCGTCCCACATTTATGGGTCGTTTGTTCATGATTGAGTGGATTAGGGCTAACCTCTGATGGTCCATTGTGGTGTGATGGCAGGACGGCAGAATCCTCTTCTTAATGAAGGCATTCCACAATTTAGCCTCTGGCAGCAGCTGCCCCCTCTTCACGGTGTAGGGCTTTTTGCGGCCCGTGTTCCATTCAGTTCCTTCTTCTATCACTTCTGCCATGACAGCATCGAAGGCAGCGTCGTCTAGTGTGTCCAAGAACTGTTGGTGAGCATCATCATTGGGGCTGAAGTAGAGGCCATAGAAATTGTTGATGCGCTCGGTTGTGAATTGCACTTCTGTCCCTCGGACGGTTACTGCTGTTGCCGTCCTGCTGCCGATGGCAGCGTAGAATTCCCTTACCAGCGTTTCATTCATTTCTGCTGGTTGTTCTGCAAATTGTTCCCACAAGAGGGCTCGAATCGTCCTTGCGATGAAAGGCTTGAGGCCCATATTAACGAGCTTTCGAGCGTAAATAAAGCCTCTTTCTTCCCGTAGATCCTTAGTTGCGAAGGACTGTGGGGTGGGTGCTGCCGGTGAAGAGGTTGAAGCAGCACTACGGCGGGTTCTTCTGGAAGAGCAAGTAAGAAAAACAGAAGTGAGTGAAATGAAAATGAAACGGGGTTTTATAGAGGAGGAGTTACTGCCCGTTAAAACTGTAACGACAAGCGTGAATAACGGGGCGACTGTTGAGCTTTAGCGTGTCTGACGCGTCTGACACGCATTTATGCGTCTGTTACGCGTCTGTCACACGTTTCTGCGTCTGCCGTGACAGCCTGTCTTTTCCGTGTCTGCCGCGGCAGCTAGAACGACAGGCTTCGATATTGGGCTTTGTTGGGCTGATGGATGGATGATGGGCTTGGGTCACTTCTCTTATTCTTCTTGACTCCTTTATTTCCTAAAAACAGTAAACATAAAAAAAACATTATTCGAATAAAATAAACCTTATTTCCTAATAAATAATAAATAATAAAAATAAATAAAAATAAAATTTAGGTTAAATTAGGGATGCCTTGTGGGGCATCTCCTAAGGTAACCACTTCCTGCATTCCTGTGGCTTCAGTCCCCTGATAATGCTTGAGGCGCTGTCCATTGACTTTGAATTGGTGCCCGTGTTTTAATGATTGGATTGTGATGGCACCATGGGGAAAAACTTGTACAACTTGGAACGGGCCAGACCATCTAGATTTTAGCTTCCCTGGGAAGAGTTTCAGTCTAGAATTGAACAACAATACAAGCTGCCCTGGGCAGAACTGTCGTGGCAGCAACTTCCTGTCATGCCACTTCTTAGTTTTCTCCTTGTAGATTCTTGCATTGTCGTAGGCCATTGTCCGTATTTCTTCAATCTCGTTCAAATCTAACAGCCTTTTCTGACCTGCCTTGTCCAAGTCCAAATTCACTGCCTTGATTGCCCAATATGCTTTGTGCTCTATCTCGACAGGCATATGACAGGTGTTTCCATAAATCAATCGGTACGGAGACATGCCCAATGGAGTCTTAAAAGCTGTCCTATATGCCCATAATGCATCATTAAGGAGTAAAGACCAATATTTCCTAGTTGGCTTAACCATCTTCTCAAGAATGTTCTTAACTTCCCTATTAGATATTTCAGCTTGTCCATTGATCTGTGGGTGATATGCTGTCGCGATCCGATGCTTGACACCATATTTCTTCAAGGCGGCAGCAATAACCCTATTGTCAAAATGTCTCCCTTCATCACTGATAATCGCCTTAGGGATGCCAAACCTCGAAAAAAATGTTTTTGTGTAGAAATTTTTGGACGGTCTTGGCATCATTCCTTTGAGTGGCGATAGCTTCAACCCACTTAGAGACATAATCCACTGCTAGGAGGATGTATAAATTTCCACATGAAGATGGAAAAGGTCCCATAAAATCAATCCCCCAGACGTCGAAGATTTTGACTTCTAGAATGTTCTGCAATGACATCTCGTTTCTCCTTAAGATGTTTCCTGTCCTTTGGCACTTGTCACAATTCTTGTAGAATATTTGTGCATCCTTATACAATGACGGCCAATAAAATCCTGACTGCAGCACCTTGGCAGCAGTTTTGTTGCCTCCTAAGTGACCTCCATACTGTGAAGCATGGCAGTGATGGAGTATGTCTTCTTGCTCTTCTTGTGGTACATACCTCCTTATAACTTGATCTGCACATAGTTTGAAAAGAAGAGGTTCGTCCCAATAATAATGCTTAACATCATTTTGGAATCTCTTCCTGGCTTGATAATTAAGATCAGAAAGAAGTATCCCGCTAACTATAAAATTAACGAAATCAGCATACTAGGGGAGTTTAGAAGACTTACCTGCCGCCATGGCTGTTGTGGCAGCGATTGCGGCAGCAAAGAGCTGCTCATCTGGGAAGGTCTCCAGTATGTTTGTCTCATCTATTGGCAGACTCTGTCCCTTCTCCAATCTTGACAAGTGATCTGCCACCTGATTTTCTGTCCCTTTTTTGTCCTTGATTTCAAGGTCGAATTCTTGCAATAGCAGGATCCACCGTATCAATCGAGGCTTTGCATCCTTTTTCGCGAACAAATACTTCAGGGAAGAATGATCTGTGTGCACTATGACCTTCATCCCAAGTATGTAAGAACGAAACTTGTCAATGGAGAATACCACAGCTAATAACTCCTTTTCTGTGGTGGTGTAGTTTACTTGGGCGTCATTCAATGTCTTGCTGGCATAATATATGACATGAAATAGCTTATCTCTGCGCTGCCCAAGTGCTGCCCCGATAGCATAGTCACTAGCATCACACATAATCTCAAATGGTTGTGTCCAGTCTGGTGGCTGTACTATGGGGGTTGTTACTAGTTTTTCTTTTAGAACCTTGAATGCTTCAGTACATTCATCATTAAAGTCAAAGGGTCGGTTCTGTTCCAAAAGATGGCATAGGGGCTTGGTGATTTTTGAGAAATTCGCAATAAATCTTCGATAAAAACCAGCATGTCCCAAAAAACTTCTAATGCCCTTGACTGTGGTTGGCGGCGGCAGCTTCTCGATCACTTCTATCTTAGCCCTGTCGACTTCTATCCCACGGCAGCTAATCTTATGGCCAAGGACTATCCCTTCATCCACCATAAAGTGGCATTTTTCCCAATTCAAAACGAGGTTTGCCTTTTCACATCTTTCAAGTACCTTTTGTAGATTGCCGAGGCAGCTCTCAAAATCGTCTCCAAAGACTGAAAAATCATCCATAAAAATCTCAAGGAAGTCCTCTACCATATCGGAGAATATGGCCATCATGCACCTTTGGAAGGTGGCGGGTGCATTACATAATCCAAACGACATTCTCCTTAAAGCGTATGTTCCGTAGGGGCATGTGAAAGTCGTCTTTTCTTGATCCTCCGGTGCGATGGCAATTTGATTATAACCTGAGTAACCATCAAGAAAACAATAGTAAGGTTTACCCGCTAATCTATCAAGCATTTGATCAATAAAGGGTAAAGGAAAATGGTCCTTTCGGGTAGCTTTGTTAAGCTTCCGATAGTCCATACAAACCCTCCAACCGATCACAGTCCTGGTTGGGATTAAGTTGTTGTTTTCATTAGTCACCACGGTCATTCCTCCTTTCTCGGGAACGCATTGCACCGGGCTTACCCATTTGCTGTCGGAGATGGCGTCAATAATACCAGCATCTAACCATTTGATTATCTCTTTACGCACCACCTCTTTCATCGCATGGTTTAGCTGCCTTTGGGCATCTATAGTCGGCTTATGATCTTCCTCTAGAAGGATTTTGTGCATGCATAACGCCGGACTGATGCCTTGAATGCAGCTATCGTCCATCCAATCTCCTTTTTGTGCTGCCTTAGCATGCCTATCAGCTGCCCTTCCTGTTCCTGTGGCAGCTTAGAAGAGATGCTTACGGGCAACGTATCATTTGAACCAAGAAAAACATATTTTAGCTGCCCTGGCAGGGGCTTCAGTTCTAAGGCAGGTGGTTCAACAGTAGATGACTTTTGGATTAAATGGTTATCTGAAGTATAATTCAAAGGTTCGAATAACTTACCTGGACGATTGCCTAACCAGTTTACCTCCTCCTGATCTTCAGTATCAGATGTATCAGAATTAGAGGAGTTGGTGTCGTCGGTGCTATCTTCAGTGCTGTCGTGACAGTCTTGTAGGTGGCTGCCGCGGCAGTGACCAAATTTAATATCGTGATAACCCGACCTGATGCAGGGTTGATCAAGGTTAACGTCAGTGATAGCCTTGCATTCCTCGTCTACATCAGCATGTTTCATCGCTTGGAGAACATTCAACTTAATCTCTTGATCGTTTACTCGCATGGTGAGTTCTCCTTTCTCTACATCAATCCATGATCTTCCCGTGGCTAAGAAGGGTCGCCCAAGGATGACTGGTGCATTTTCATCTGCTTCACAATCTAAAACAAGAAAGTCAGCAGGAAAAATGAATTTATCCACTCTTACCAGAATATCTTCAATTTTTCCTTCCGGATGAACATAAGAGCGGTCTGCCAGCTGCAGAGTTACTGTCGTGGGCCGCGCCTTTCCAATACCTAATTTCTGAAAAACAGATTTTGGCATTAAATTAACACTAGCACCAAGATCACAAAGTGCCTTACCCACAAATTTATTTCCGATTACGCAAGGTATGATGAAGCTCCCCGGATCCTTCTTTTTCTGGGGTGGCTACCGGTGAAGAATACTCATGCAACCTTCTGTCATCTTTACTGTTTCAAACTCCCCAAGTTTAGATTTCTTTGACATGACATCCTTGAGAAATTTAGCATAACCGGGCATTTCCCTAACGGCATCTAACAGCGGAATATTAATATGAACCTGCTTAAAAATGTCATAGATCTTTTTGAGTTGAGATTCTTGCTTAGCTTGCTGTATCTGTTGAGGAAAAGGCGGTGGGGGACGATAATCAGTAATACATCCTTCCCACTGCATACGAATCTGAGGAGGTTTAGGTTCATCAATTTTCTCCTCTGTCGCTTCTGCTGTCGTGATAGGCTCATCGGCAGTAGTCTGTTTATCACTTGTCGGGGCAGCTTCCTCGACAGGTTTATCCAAGACTGGTTTCCTTACTGTTTCAGCTTCCTTTTCCGGCCCTGGTAATTTCTTCCCACTCCTAGGTAATGGCCTTACATTGCTCATGTGTGGGCTGCCTAGCATTTTCAGTATTACTAGGAAATCCTCCAGTCTGCCTTGGCTTAATATGTTGAGAAACTTGACCCATTTGTGTCTCCAAAGATTTCAGAGTAGCTTCATGATTCATCATCCTCATCTCTGTTTTATCCATGAAATTCTCTGTCTTCTTGACAAACTAATTCATATTCTCAATATAAGTACCTGTCTGAGACATAAAGGTGGCCAGAGTCTGTTCTAATATACTGCTCGTGGCAGCTGGTTGCTGTTGTTGTTGCTGCGGTGGCAGTTGCTGTCGCGTCAGCAATCTAGGTCCTCCCTGATTCTGATTGTGTGCTTGAGGATTCAGGGCATTATTAGGATTACTCCAAGAAAACTTGGGATCATTCCTCCAATTGGGATTATAATTGTTGGAATTGTAATTCGGCTTGTAGTTTCCAACATATTTTCCCTCTTCTAACTGTATCGGGCACTCATCCCGACTATGATTTCCCTCACAGATATCACATACCTCCTCAACAGCAAATCCATGTTGCCCATCATCATTCAATAACCTTTTCATTGCTTTAGTAAGGAATGCTACCTGTGATTTCATCGTGTTGTCGGCTTCATAATCCTTGACAGCAAGTACCCGTTTACCCCCTCTTCTTGCTGTCGGAAATTGCTCCTCATTCTTAGCCAGATTTTTCAAAACTTGCATTGCCTCGTCCGGATCTTTATCCAATAATAGTCCATTCGCTGCTGAATCAATTCGAATACGAGTTTGTAAGTTGGCAGCATTATAAAACTTTGTTACTTGATTCCAGACGGGGAATCCATGCATTGGGCAGTTCCGTAGAAGAGTAGTAAATCTGTCCCAGGCCTCGTGCATCGGCTCGTCATCTTCCTGTTGAAAAGTAGCAATTTCATTACGTAATCGCTCAAATAAATGCGAAGGATTAAAACGAGATAAAAATTCACGAGATAAATCTGCCCAAGTTCTAATTGAACCCGGCGTAAGTTTATTCCACCAAGTTTTAGCTCTGTCCCTCAATGAATGAGGAAATAACCGAAGCCTCAGTATCTCCGGATTAACTCCTGGCAGTCTAAACGAACCACAGATCTCCTGGAACGTTTTGAGATGCTCCCTAGCATCCTCTGTAACAGCACCACTAAACTGCCCGGCATTGTTGATCATACTAAACATGACAGGTTTAAGCTCGAAGTTGTCAACATCAATATCCGGCAGCGTGGTCTCCAGCTCTACATGATCGTTCAACATGTAGTCACGACATGACCGTCGTCCGGCGGCGGTAGGGTTACCGACCGGTGGTATAACATTGCCAGCAGGCGGGTCATCTCCAACGTGGGCCATCTTCTCTAGATGTTCTTCAAGGTATTCGTTCCTGGCTAAAAGGTGACGAAGTTGTTTCTTGAGATTGAAGGAACGTTCAACTTCCGGATCTAATGGATACTTAGGATCTTTACCTCGATTAGATCTGCGCATAAACAAGAAAACCTTGTGAAAATCAAGAGTTGAATGCACCAACGAAAAACAGAAAAGGAAAAACAAAAACAAAAACGAAAAGTGCAATAAAAGAAAGGTAGAGTTATGTTCCCAATCCCCGGCAACGGCGCCAAAAACATGTTGCGTGTAAAATAGTCTATCGCAATGGTAGTGCAAGTGTACACGACGCAAGTAGTAAAGTGATACGAAGTATCGGATATCGTCTCCACAGGGATTGGGCTAATAGCTTCACCTTAATTCACTGCACGAAAGTAAAGAAAATATTTGAGAGAATTGTCATGAGAATAATAAAGTAAACGTAAATAAAAGAGTAGAAATATCAAGATAGAGAGAATGGGCTGGTATTGAATTGCTCAGTAGTGTAGGTATTGTAGAGTTTAGGACATCCAGTTCTGTCGTCGTGCCCGTCGCGGCAGCACCTGTCGCGGTAGCAGTCCGTTGATCGTCGCGGCAGCAAACACACCAACTCAGTATTTCAAGTTTGGCAAGAATCCCAGATCTGCCTTGGCCTATCCCTAGGTCCAAGTCTGTCGATTATCACGTCTTTGATGATACCTCCCGGCGTGAATCGAAGGATGAACACCGATGTGTATGAATTCTTCTTTAGCCACTTAACCTCGCCCTATCCCTAGGCACGAGATAGTTCAACTATAAACTAGAGAACTTGCTCTTATTTCTTTCGTATACTTAACTCTCTCGATGCTAAGTAAATGGATAACCTCACAATGCTCTCCCGATGCTAAGTAAATGGATAACCTCACAATGCTCTCTCGATGCTCTTGCAAGATATTAATAACCAAAATAAGAGAACTTGAAGTTTATTTTATTGAACTTGAAAATTCCTAAAACAAAACAACCCTTGCAACTACTTCACAAATCAACCCGTGGCCCTATGGGGAATTTAGAACATGTCGACGGCGGGTAAACGGCTAGGGATTTTTGGTTGTCGGTTATGGGGTAATCGGCTTTGATCTAGGTTAAAATATATGCCCTTATATAAGCTTTGGGCTCAAGTTATCTAAGTTAACAAGGATTACAACTTTAATTAAAAGTATGATTCTAATAAAGACTTAATCTTCAAGGAACCTACTTTCCAGCCGTCCTCCTTGTTTCTTGGGATTTTCTCTCCTTGAACTTTGGGCTTGACATATCTTTTGATCCGGGGCTTGGAAAAATATATGGTTTCACACGACAGACGAGCAAAATTTTCTCTATCTATCGAGGTCCACTTTGCTTTTTTCTCCACTAACTTGCTGTCGTCCTCTGCTGTCACGACAGAACCATGGCAGCATCGTCCTCTTTGTCTGCTTGTCCAGTTCAGCTCTTCTGCTTCTCTACCCTGCGCCCGCCTTCTCCGTCTACTATGGCAGCAACCTGCAAAATCAGCCATTCTTTAGTAGAATCTGTGCCTTTAATATATTTGTGATGTTTTGCTGTAAACTAACCTAAATGCAATGAAATGATGCTTGAATGCAGCAGAAATATGGGTTAAAAAAGGGTGTAAATAATAGAACTTTTACACACTCAACATTGAGGTTTCCCTAGCTTTTTTCCGAATAGATTTTCATCCCATAACTCAATGATATGATATGAAAATCATAAATCCAAACTCTTACGAGTGTTTCATTTTCTAAAATCCAATGCTTGGTTTAAAACAAATTTTAATGTCATACTTGATTTTTAAAAACATTATCAAATCACTATCATATAATAAATCAAGCAAGCAAGAACAATATTTCATTTATTTATGCACAGAAAGAACACAAGTGTATAGTACAGGAAGAGACACACCTTAAGCAACAGTAGCTCTAATGTCGAGAATGGAGCGACTCACGCTCAAGGCTAGATGAATCTGAACGTACGTAACTCTACATTAATATTTATTACTATCACTAAGCCGCCACTATAAACATAAGAGTAATCTAAAAAGCTTACTCATATGAAGATCTCGAAGAACGTAGACGGTCGGTCAAAACAACTGGAGGCAACTCAACGGCCTTAAAGGCGATATTTGAACACGAGTATATTCTGAATTAGATTTTGAAATTCACAACTTATCAAATTCTAAGTACAAAATTAATTGCAACTAGCAAACCATGCTTTTGAGTTCGAATTTGACAAAACGGGCAGCGAATTCGGACTCAGTAAAAAGTTAAGGTGAAAGTTGTGCGAAAAAGTCAACTTTGGTCAAAATTGGTCAAGGTCAAGGTCAAATTCTTATATGACAGTCAAAGTTAACTGGTCAAAAGTCAAAGGACAATTATCCAAGGTTAACGGTCAACTCTGGTCAAACTGGTCAAAGGTCAACAATTTTTAAATGTCAACAATGATGTCATAATCAAAGGTCAAACCGATTTGACTGGTTCTACCGATTCGATTTATCTTAAATGTTCGGTTCACAATTTGGTTCGGATACAGTTCGGTTTAGTTCCCAAGTCCAGTTCACTCGGTCAACTGGTTCGGTCTAGGCTCAACAAGTCGGTTTGGGCCACTCACCAAAAAGGGTCACGGGTGGGCTCCCATTCACACACATACACACACACACTTTGGTCTTATAGTTGGGCTCAACGATAACACCCACATAGCCCAACACTCACACAAACCAAACCCTAACATTCTTTATCTGGTACGAGCTAGGGTTTCAGAATACCCAAAGACGGTGGCGGCGGCGAAGATTCTGACGACGATGGTGGCGGCACAAAGACGACAAGGATGGCGGCACGAATGCAATTGTAAGGAGAATACGGTGATATTCAGAGGTTCACAAACACAACCAACACAACAAAATAAAAGAAAGGGGGCGGCCAAACATGGCACGAACGGAGGAGATCGATGGTGGAGCACGACGGTACAAGAAGAAAATGAATGCTTTCTTTTAGATTACGAGCAAATAACAAACGTTGAAGGTGAACCATAGGGTGGGTTTTGCTCGGAACTCAACCAGAACAAAGATGGAGCTTGCAGTATTCTGAACAAACGGTGAAGGGGTGGTCGTCGAGGCTTGGTCGGAGGTGTGGAGTGAAGAGTTGGTTATTGAGAGGGGAAAAAACAAAACAAAACAAAATGGGGAAAGGGGTATGTGGATACAAGCTATCCGAATGAGGGATGAAAAACTGTAAGCCTAAAAACATGGTTAAATACCAAGGATAAAAGGGAAAAACCCAAGAAAAGGGTCTTCATTTTTGCCCAAATTGCATAGAAGTCACTAAAGATTCAATTTTTCCCAAATTGGTCACTAAAAGAAAATAAAGCTTAATCTGATCCTTGATTCAATTAGGGTTTTAAGAATTAAAATTCCCAAATCTTAGAGTTACCGAATTAGGGATTTTCACATTAAGAATTTTTTGAATTAGGGAAAATTTGGGGTGTTATAATCAACATTATGTTTTGGGTCAAAATGGCCCCTCTATGGTTGAAAATTGTTAGTCAACTAACGATAAACAACTTGAAATGACTTGACAGAATGACACGTCAACAAAAAATTAAATTTATATTTTATATAATTGTATAAAATTATTTTTTTACTTATATGGCATTCTTTCAAGGCAACACATTTTTCTATAATGAAACTTCCATGTCAGCATGCATGCACTACCATGTAGGTTTGTCAAGTCATTCCAAGCCATTCATCGATAGTTGGCTAACAGTTTACATCCGCAGAAGGATCATTTTGACCCAAAATAAAACTGTGAGGGTCAAATTGCTTAAAAATATGGACCAAAATGACTATTCAATCAAACGTTATAGAATTGAATACATTCAAGCCTAATTTATAGAAGAATTAGGACTTACCATGTTTATATGATTAAGAAATTCCAGAAGTAGATAATGGCAACCTTAGCTGGAATTGTGATCTGAGGTCGACCTTAGCTTCGGAAGTTTCGGTGAGTGTAGTTTATGTTCAGTGATAACAAGATGTCATCTCAATATGTTCTTTGTTTGCATTTGACTATAATTTCTTGTTGAACATGATGACATAATGCATAAGGCTCACTTAGAGTAATTTATGGTGGCAACCTTTGGTAATGGTAAGATTGGTAAGCTTATTTCCTTGCTTTTTCTTTTTTTATGAATTGTTCTTATGTTTTGATAAGATGTGATGAATATGGATACATATGTAAACTCATTTTATGATGGAAAAATAAGCTATCAAAAGAATTCTATGAAAAGCTATGAAATAAGACACTATGATAATCTATGATTCAAAGCTTCGAAGCCTTAAGCTCACATGTAACTATGATATGTTATTATTAAATTATGAATTATGATAAGCTTTGGAGCTATAAGCTCGTATACGAATCAAAATGAAATTAAATTGTAACACCTTCTTCCCGGTCTTGTCGAGAATCAGGTCGAAAGGTGTAACCGATGATCAATAAAGAAACCGGTGCAATAAAATTTCATTTTATTATTAACATTTTCAGCCACATTATACAACGAATCATTACTACCAAATAACTCAGTCCAATATATTCAAATAAGCAATGATTAATCATTCAAGGGCTAGATCGCAAACATTATAACTTTTAGGGACCAATTTGTAATTTCGACAAACCAGAGGTCCTTTAACGCAAATAATCTTAACAGTTTGAAATTCACTACCTTAATGTCATTCCTGCAAAATTTCATACAATTTGGAGGTCATTAACTCATTCAATTTAACCTTACAATATTTAGTGACTAAACTGTGAAACAAACAATCTATTCAATAAGCCCTTAACTAACTTAACTAGCCCTGTATCGAAACACCCTAGGGCTGTTTCGAAACGGGTGAACGATGGT
Source organism: Hibiscus tridactylites (assembly GCA_958450335.1). Lineage (NCBI taxonomy): Eukaryota > Viridiplantae > Streptophyta > Magnoliopsida > Malvales > Malvaceae > Hibiscus > Hibiscus tridactylites. The sequence continues at coordinate 38,129,787 of OY288280.1, forward strand.
CAACTTATGTTGACTTTACCCTTTAGACCGTATCGATACGGGCATGACCTGTATCGAAACGGGTTGACCTCCTTTGACTTTGACCCGTTTCGATACGCTATAAACCCGTATCGAAACGAGGGATTATAATGACAAAATGTTTCGAAACAGCCATGAACCGTTCCGATACACCTTATTCCTCAGGCTAAATTATGCTTACCCGTATCGAAACACCATCACCCATTTCGATACGGCCTGACCTGTAATGACAGATTTTTGCTGGTATTTATTCAATTTGACCTATCGAACAATGTCCAAATTTAACGAAACTTTACACACAATATTTCAATAGTATAAACTACTAGCATGCCAAATTTCATGATCATACGAATACGTTTACTTTGTGTTTACCTTTTTGAGCTAAGTATGCATTTTTATCCCACTTTAAGCCAAACAAAATGGCCATTTAGGGCCATATACCATATTACAACTTAGGCATTTCACCAACACATCAAAATAGGCACAAATGACTAGTTCAACTACCTTGCCACCTTCCTATGAGTTTATATGTCAAAAGACATTACTTTGAGGCTTGTAGTGACTTGTCTTGCTTGCCAATCCGATCTTCCGACACACGATCCTTTTAACCTGAAAATTCATGAGATGAGACACGTTAGGCATACTTTGCCTAGTGAGGTAGTCATAAACAATATGAACAACAACAATGTATTGAATATCTATAATCATGATCTCATGCCATCAACATCAATGCTATGCAATAATATGCAATGTTTAACATGTTCATTTCTTCATTAATCCTTGGATTGAATCAAGATAGTGGATACGCGAATTCCTACGCCTCGCTAGGTCAATGAATGGTCTAGTCCCTCTGCCTCGCCAATATGACCAATATCAATACACATCCCTCCACCTCGCCAAATCAATATAGGTCATAGCCTTAGCACCTTTGTCAACTCTTACACTGAGCTCATGAATTCCATGGCATGCCAATTGTATCTAATGTCTAATCAAATCCAAGGTTTCCGTATTCATATCCATTTCAATAATCAATGAATAATCCTATGACCAATGATTTCAATATTACCAATGACAAATATATCTTCTTATCAATATTTTATGGTCCGATAACAATGTCAATATTCAATGATTTCTGTAAAACAATTTTGATGACCATGACCATTTCAACAACAATGCACAATGACAATATCGATGATTGTGTCCGATGTTCAATAACAAACTTACCGACACTTACCAAGGTGTCTGTTTTAACCATCCAATGCAAATTCTCCAATGACAGTATTAGCGATGTAATTTAAAACATCAAATAATGATTCGGGAAGGCTTTTCATCTAATCCCGAGACTCTGACTACACTCACCATGACAATCTAAAGCTTTCAAGGCTCTCGGATAACAATCCCCTTGTTCCTAGCTTGGGATGGAGACGATGGATGCCCTTTATCAACTTCTTGAGCTAGGAAATAAATAAGGAGATTGTTAGGATCAACATTAAGATATCAAAATCTATACAACAACATCAAAATTGATATTCGGTTTCAATATAGATGACAACGATGAGATATCCATGGATAGTCAAAACCGTAGCTTGAGATTAAGCTCGATATATCCATAGAATCCAATAATTGATTGAGGAATATAGCTTAACTGATTGATAGCAACGATTTGATATCTATAGGATGAAGAAATAGCAATGCTTAAAACTTCTCCAATGGAGGTGTGTTCTTGGAGGTAGGTGATGAAGATGACAAAGATGGAGAGGTGCTAGCTTTCTCTTTGTAATTGGGTAAGCTAATTTTAGCTATTTCCTTAGTCTTTAATTGAGATAGCTTTCCTTCAATTGAAGGAAGCTCTCCCAGTGATTCCACGTGGGAAATTTATAAGGAAAAGGGGCTAATTGTAAGATTAGTCCCTCAATTCTTAATACTTTATAACTTTACCCCATAAACTTTCAATTTTCTCCGATTAGTCACTAAGTAAATTTTAATATTATTCAGTATAGTCCAATGACAATCTATTAGCTCGACTAGAATCCGATATCGATAATTAACCAACCGATACAATATTTAAAATTCATCGATGTAGGATTTCCGATCATCGGAACCTAATTCCGACTAGACCGGATGTTGGCGTGTTACAACTCTCCCCCTTAAGAAAAATTCGTCCTCAATTTTTTTACCTGAACCAAAGAGATGTGGATATTGTTGTTTCATGGTCTCTTCAGGTTCCCAAGTAGCTTCCTCAACGGTGTGGCTCCTCCAGAGCACTTTAACCAGTGGTATGGTTTTCTTGCGAAGCCTCTTGACTTCTTTAGCAAGAATTTGGATCGGTTCCTCCTCGTAGGATAGATTTGGTTGAAGTTATACAGATTCAGGTTCCACAACGTGCAAAGGATCAAAACATTTTCGAAGCATCAATACATGAAAAACATTGTGGATTTTATTCAGTTCTGAGGGCAACAACAGTCGATATGCCACGGGACCAACTCTTTCAATGACTTCAAAGGGTCCAATGAATCGGGGACTCAATTTTCCCTTTTTGCCAAATCTTAAAACCTTCTTCCACTGTGATACTTTGAGGAAGGCTTTCTCACCAACTTCGTACTCAATGTCTCTTCTCTTATGGTCAGTGTAAGCCTTTTGTAGATCAAAGGCAGCTTTTAAATGATCATGGATAATGGTGACCCGTTCTTCAATCTCACGAAGCAAGTCAGAGCCTAACATCTTGCCCTCGCCAAGCTCCGACCAACACAATGGAGTTCTACATCGCCTACCATACAATGCCTCATACGGGGCCATTTGGATTGATGCTTGGTAACTATTATTGTAGGCAAATTCGAAAAGGTGTAGAGATTTCTCCCAATTTCCACCAAAGTCAATAATGCATGCTCGAAGTATGTCTTCCAAGATCTGTATAGAGAAGTTCAGTGACAATGCAAATTTCTAGGATTTCAATGGACAGATTTTTTGATGATTTACCTGGATTACCCTTTCTGACTGGCCGTTAGATTAAGGGTGAAAGGTTGTGCTAAGTTTAACTCTAGTGCCCAGAGCTCCTTGTAAGGTTCTCCAAAACCGAGATGCAAATTGGGGATCTCGATCGGAGATAATAGACTTAGGTACTCCGTGGATTCGAATTACTTCCATAATGTACAAGTCAGCTAATTTAGAAAGACCGTGTACATTCTTACTGATATGAAATGAGCTGGCTTCTTGAATCGATCTACAATGACCCATATGGCATCATGCTTCACGGGAGTTAACGGTAGACCGCTAACAAAATCCATAATGATCTTTTCCCACTTCCATTTAGATGGATCGATAGGCTGCAATAGTCCGGTAGGAGCATAATGTTCTACCTTAACACGTTGGCACGTGAGACATTTGGAAATGAAGTCAACTATGGCCTACTTCATGTCTGGCCATCAATAGAGTTCTCGTAGGTCCTTGTACATCTTCACAGACCCAGGGTGAACGGAAAAAGAACTCGAATGAGCTTCGGAAAGGATATAAGTATGAATAACTTCATTATTAGGTACACAAATTCGGTCGTAGAAACTGAAGAGTCCTTTAGAATTAATTTTGAAGTCAAGATTGTCCGATAGTTTAGACACAATGGATTGAAGCTCAGGATCTTGCTCTTGCAAACCCTTGATTCATGAAATGATGGTAGACTGAACTTGAAGTTCAGCTACTAGGCAACGATGCTTCCGAAGTCGGAAGTGAGCATTAATGGCTCGAGGAGCTATAATATAGCAATATTACGATGAGTTAATATACTACATAATACATATAACTTCAAGTTCACTGTCAATGCTTACCAGGCGAAGGTTTGCGGCTGAGTGCATCAGCTACAACATTGGCCTTGCCCGAGTGGTAATCAATGACTAGATTGTAATCTTTAAGGAGTTCCATCCACCTTTGTTGTCGAAGATTTAACTCCTTTTGAGTTAATAGATGCTTAAGGCTTTTATGATCGGTGAAAAGATAACATTTTTCTCTGTAGAGATAATGTCTCCATATTTTCAATGCGAAGACTACAACCAATTCAAGGTCGTGGGTGGGATAATTCATTTCATGTGGCTTAAGTTGTCTCGAAGCATAAGCAATAACCTTGCCTTCTTGCATCAATACACATCCTAACCCGAGATGCGAGGCATCACTGTAAATTGTATAGTCCTTTCTAGACTTGGGTTGGGTTAGGATGGGTGCATGAGTCAATACTTGTTTTAATTGATCAAAACTTCGTTGTTGAACCTCGGTCCAAAAAAAGGAGCTTCTTTCCTCAATAATTTAGTTAAAAGAGCGGCTATCATAGAAAATCCATTCACAAACCTACGATAATAGCCAGCAAGCCCAAGGAAGCTTCTGACTTCACCAATGTTCTTCGGTGGATGCCAATCTACAATAGCTTGGATTTTCTTCAGGTCCACCTGAATACTCGAAGCCGACACGATATGCCATAGGAAGGTGACTTCGGTGAGCCAAAACTCACACTTAGAGAACTAAGCGTACAACTATTTCTCTCTCAAGGTCTGAAACACTATACAGAGATGGTCTCGATGCTCTGTTTCGTTCTTAGAATAGATCAATATGTCGTCTATAAACACCACTACGAACTTGTCAACATATGGCCAAAAGACCCGATTCATCAAATCCATAAAAGCTGCTGGTGCATTGGTTAGCCCAAAGGGCATCACCAAAAATCCGTAGTGTCCATATATCGTACGGAAGGCAGTCTTTGGTACATCACACTCCTTAACTCTCATTTGATAATAGCTCGACCTTAATTCGATCTTGGAAAACACAGAGGCATCCTTTAATTGATCAAATAGGTCATCTATTCTAGGCAATGGATACTTATTCTTGATGGTTACTTTATTCAATTGCCGGTAGTCAATACACAGTCGCATAGAACCATCCTTCTTCTTGACAAAGAGAACCAGAGCTCCCTAGGGTGAAGAGTTCGGTTGAATGAAACCTTTTCTCAATAGGTCTTGGATCTGAATCTTTAATTCTTTTAATTCCATAGCTGTCATACGATATGGTGCAATGGAAACTGGAGAAGTCCCAAGTTACACCTCAATGCCAAATTCCACTTCACGGGTTGGGGGTAATCTCGGAAGTTTATCTGGAAAGACATCCAGAAACTCACACACCGTGTCAATGTCTTGCAGTTGAGATTCGCCTTTGGTTTTCAATGTCAAAGCATATAATGATGGATTCCTCTCATTCATCAATACGACACTTTCTTTACCCAAACCTCGAAGATGCAATTTTCTTTTACAATAGTCTACCCATGCTTGATGCTCACTAAGCCAATCTAAACCTAGGATGACATCAAATTCGTGGATCGGTAAAGCCAACAAATTGGCCGGAAAAGGAATCCCTTGGATCATTAAGGGACAATTCTTGCACACTACCCTTACGGTGACACAATCTCCCAGTGGATTGGTTACAGAAATTCTCGATGCTATTGGTTCAGAAGACATATTATACTTCTTAACTACAATGGTGCTTATAAAAGAATGGGTAGAACCAGGGTCAATCAATGCATATAAAGGATGCGAATATAACTCAATGGTACCTGCGATAACATCAGGTTCATCATCTTCTTCCCTGCTCCTCACATGATACATTTGAGCATGAGCCTTTGAATCTTGCTTATTGAAGGGTTTCCCTGGACCACTTGATCGTCCAAATGTTCCCGGTGATCCTTTCTTCGATCCTTTACCTCGAAAGGATTGAGCAGGGGAAGCGATAGTAGTCGGTGTGACAACAGATTTGGTTGCATTCAAAGGGAAATAACGAATAAAGTGACCTTGCTCGCCACAGTAGTAACAGGCTCCAGTCTACTTACGACATTGACCTGTTGGGTGCTTGTTTTGATAATAATTGCAAAGTGGATGTTGGTTGCCTCGGTTTGAATCTCTAGTGCTATCAACGGACACTGCTTTAGCAAAAGACTGCGTCATAGACTGAGGTCTCTCAATGTTTCCAGAACAGGAGGGCTGTGGATAGATATTTTGTTTGGGTCCTTGATATCGACCTTTCTTTTTCCATCTTGGAGGTCGAGAATCATCCTTGAACCTCTTCTCGGGCTTTCCATACCCACCAACACGTTGAGCTCTCTGTGCAGCCTCAGTGGCCTTGACTCAGTTCACCAAATCCTGAAAGTTGGTAATACCAAGGGCCGTAAACATAGGTCGTAGCTCATCGCTAAGACCATCTATGAACATTCTGCACTTATCTTCTTCTTTCTTTATAAATTCTGCTCCATATCAACAATATTTGCAAAAATCATGGATATATTGCTCGATAGGTCACCCACCCTGCCTCAGATGGAGAAAGATGTTCCGTCTTTTCGTAAGGTAATATTCACTAATATACTTATTCCGGAATTCTCGAAGAAAGAACTCCCAAGTAACCGATTCTTCAGGAGCTGTGAGAATAGTGGTTTCCCACCACATGAGAGCTTCATCGGTTAATAATGCAAAAGCACACTCCAACTTGTGTTCATTCGAACACTGCAACTACTTGTTCAAGATACGTAGCATGTTATCCAGCAAATACTCGGCAATTTCAGGAATATCGTCGTCTTGTCCGGTAAAGAAATAGGCTCAGAGCGAAGCCAACTTGTCCACAGGGGCACGAACATAATGGACAACATGAGGGGTAGGATGGACGGGTGGTGCTGTTTGCATCGCAGCCATAAACTGTTTGAACATATTAGCCATGTTCTGATAACATTTAGCCTGAGCGGTAAAGGCTACATGCTCGACATTCTAAAAAGGAGGGTCTTGTGGTTGCGGTGGGTTCTGAGGATTACCTCCTCTAATCTCCTCGCCATGTGTCGAGGAGCCAGTAGCGAGCTCGTCTATATGAGCTTCGTTCGTTTCAGACATATCTATATGAAAGATCGGATTAGTCGACAAGTCCCAATATACGCAATATAAAACTCCTAGGTGGCAAAGTAACATGATAGCAATGCAACAAGCTTCGGTTTAGTCCTAAAATCAACTAAACTCTAATTCTGATACCACAAATGTAACACCCCCTTCCCGGTCTGGTCAAGAACTGGGTCAGAAGGTGTAACCGATGATTAATACAGAAACCGGTGCAATAAAATTTCATTTTATTTTTAACAATGTCAGCCACATTATACATCGAATTATTACTACCAAAAACTCACTCCAATATATTTAAATAAGCAATGATTAATCATTCAAGGGCTAGATCCCAAACATTACAAGTTTTAAGGACCAATTTGTAATTTCGAGAAACTAGGAAAATTTAATTAAAACTAGGTTTGTCGTCCTTTTTGTATAGGTTTTGGACGAGCGGGTATAAATGGGTCGTAAAATGGACCCGTTCGACTTTTAAATGAGTAAAAAGTACATAAATTGAGTTTTTGCAATATAATCGTGTTGAAAAGCTTGTAGTCAACTATATCATCTCTTAAAGTTTGATTAAATTTAGTTTTACGATCATTTTTGTAGAGGTTTCTGACAAGCGGATCTAAATGAGCCGTAAAATGGATCCGTTGGACTTTTAACTAAGTAAAAAGCACATAAATTGAGTTTTTGCAATATAATCGTGTTGAAAAGCTTGTAGTCAACTATATCATCTCTTAAAGTTTGATTAAATTTAGTTTTACGATCATTTTTGTAGAGGTTTCTGACAAGCGGATCTAAATGAGCCGTAAAATGGATCCGTTGGACTTTTAACTAAGTAAAAAGTACATAAATTGATTTTTTGTAATATAATCGTATCGAAAAGCTTGTGAACAACTATATAAACTCCTAAAATTTGATTAAAACTAGTTTCACGGTTATTTTTGTAAAGTTACAGACAAGCGGGTCTAAATGGGCCGTAAAATGGACCCGTTGGACTTTTAATTGAGTAAAAAGTACATAAATTGAGTTTTTGCAATATAATCTTGTTGAAAAGCTCGTAGTCAACTTTATAAACTCCTAAAATTTAATTAAAACTAGTTTTGCCGTCCTTTTTGTAGAAATTTAGGACAAGCGGGTCTAAATAGGCCGTAAAATGGACCCGTTGGACTTTTAATTGAGTAAAAAGTAAAGAAATTGAGTTTTTGTAATATAATCGGGTTGAAAAGCTCGTAGTCAACTATATGAACTCCTAAAATTTAATGAAAACTAGTTTTGCGGTCAATTTTGTATACATTTCGGACGAGCGGGTCTAAATGGGCAGTAAAATGGACCCGTTGGTGTTTTAACTGAGTAAAAAGTACATTAATTAAGTTTTTGCAATGTAATCGTGTCGAAAAGCTCGTACTCATCTATATCAACTCCTAAAATTTGATTAATACTAGTTTTGCGGTATTTTTTGTAGAGGTTTCGGACGAGCGGGTCTAAATGGGCCGTAAAATGGACCTGTTGGAGTTTTACTTGAGTAAAAAGTACAGAAATTGTGTTTTTGTAATATAATCGTGTACAAAAGCTCGTGATCAACAATATGAACTCCTAAAATTTGATTAAAACTAGTTTTGCGATCCTTTTTGTAGAGGTTTCGGACGAGAATGTCTAAATGGACCGTAAAATGGACCCATTGGACTTTACACTGAGAAAAAAAGTACAGAAATTGAGTTTTTTTTCATTATAGTCGTGTTGCAAAGCTCGTTGTCAAATATATGAACTCCTAAAATTTTATTAAAACTAGTTTCGTGGTCATTTTTGTAGAGGTTTCGGACGAGCGTGTCTAAATAGGCCGTAAAATGGACTCGTTGGACGTTTAACTGAGTAAAATCTACATAAATTGAGTTTTTGCAATATAATTCTATTGAAAAGTTCGTAGTCAACTATATGAACTCCTAAAATTTAATTACAACTAGTTTTGTCGTCCTTTTCGTAGAGGTTTCGGACGAGCAGGTCTAAATGGGTCGTAAAATTGACCCGTTCGACTTTTAACTGAGTAAAAAGTTAAAAAATTGAGTTTTTTCAATATAATCTTGTTGAAAAGATCAAATTCAACTATATGAACTCCTAAAGTTTGATTAAAACTAGTTTTGTGGTCATTTTTGTAGAGGTATCGGACGAGCGGATCTAAATGGGTCGTAAAATAGACCCGTTGAACTTTAAACTGAGTAAAAAGTATATAAATCGAGTTTTTGTAATGTAATCATTTTGAAAAGCTCGTGAATAACAATATGAACTCCTCAAATTTGATTAAAACTAGTTTCGTGGTGATTTTTTTTAAAGGTTTCGGACGAGCAGGCCCAAATGGGTCGTAAAATGGACCCGTTGGACTTTTAAATGAGTAACAAGTACAGAAATTGAGTTTTTGCAATATAAGTGTGTATTAAAGCTCGTTGTCAACTATATGAACTCCTAAAATTTGATTAAAATCAGTTTTGCCGTCATTTTTGTAGAGGTTTCGGACGAACGGGTCTAAATGGGCTGTAAAATGGACATGTTGGACTTTTAACTTAGTAAAAAGTACTTAAATTGTGTTTCTGCAATATAATCGTGTTGAAAAGCTCGTAGTCAACTATATGAACTCCTAAAATTTAATTAAGACTACTTTTGCGGTCCTTTTTGTAGAGGTTTCAGACGAGCAGGTCTAAATGGGCAGTAAAATGGAACCGTTGACTTTTAACTTAGTAAAAAGTACAAAAATTGAGTTTTTGCAATATAATCGTGTTGAAAAGCTCTTCGTCAACTATATGAACTAATAAAATTTGATTAAAAGTAGTTTTGCAATACTTTTTGTAGAGGTTTCAGACGAGCGAGTATAAATGGGCCATAAAATGGACTCGTTGGATTTTTAACTGAGTAAAAAGTACAAAAATTGAGTTTGTAAAATATAATTGTGTTGAAAAGCTCGTAGTCAAATATATGAACTTCTTAAAGATTGATTAAAACAAGTTATGCAGACTTTTTTGTGGAGGTTTCGGACGAGCGGATCTAAATAGGCCGTAAAATGGACACGTTGGACTTTTATCTGAGTAAAAGGTACAGAAATTGAGCTTTTGTAATATAATCCTGTTGAAAAGCTCGTGAACAACAATATGAACTACTAATTTTTTTTAAAATTAGTTTCGTGGTGATTTTTGTAGTAGTTTCGGACGAGCGGGTCTAAATGGGCCGTAAAATGGACTCGTTGGACTTTTAACTATGTAAAAAGTATAGAAATTGAGTTTTTGCAATATAATCTTGTTGAAAAGTTCATGTCAACTATATCTACTCCTAAAGTTTGATTAAAACTAGTTTTGCGGTCATTTTTGTAGAGGTTTCGTACGAGCAACCAAAATGGGCCGTAAAATGGACCTGTTGGACTTTTAATTGAGTAAAAAGTACGTAAATTGAGTTTTTGCATTATAATCTTGTTGAAAAGCTCGTAGTCAACTTTATGAACTCCTAAAATTTAATTAAAACTAGTTTTGCCGCCCTTTTTGTAGAAATTTAGGACGAGCTGGTCTAAAAAGGCCGTAAAATGGACCCGTTGGACTTTTAATTGAGTAAAAACTAAAGAAATTGAGTTTTTGTAATATAATCGGGTTGAAAAGCTCGTAGTCAACTATATGAACTCCTAAAATTTTATGAGAACTAGTTTTGCGGTCATTTTTGTATACGTTTCGGACGAGCGAGTCTAAATGGGCCGTAAAATGGACCCGTTGGACTTTTAACTGAGTTAAAAGTACATTAATTGAGTTTTTGCAATGTGATCGTGTTGAAAAGCTTGTACTCATCTATATAAACTCCTAAAATTTTATTTATACTAGTTTTGCGGTCTTTTTTGTAGAGGTTTCGGACGAGCGGGTCTAAATGGGCCGTAAAATGGACCTGTTTGAGTTTTACTTGAGTATAAAGTACAAAAATTGTGTGTTTGTAATATAATCATGTTCAAAAGATCGTGATCAACAATATGAACTCCTAAAATTTGATTAAAACTAGTTTTGCGGTCTTTTTTGTAGAGGTTTCGGACGAGCATATCTAAATGGGCTGTAAAATGGACCCATTGGACTTTTAACTGAGAAAAAAGTACAGAAATTGAGTTTTTTTCATTATTATCGTGTTGAAAAGCTCTTAGTCAACTATATGAACTCCTAAAATCTTATTAAAACTAGTTTTACGGTCATTTTTGTAGAGGTTTCGGACGAGCGGGTCTAAATAGGCCGTAAAATGGACTCGTTAGACGTTTAACTGAGTAAAAAGTACATAAATTGAGTTTTTGCAATATAATTCTATTGAAAAGCTCGTAGTCAACTATATGAACTCCTAAAATTTAATTACAACTAGTTTTGTTGTCCTTTTTGTAGAGGTTTCGGACGAGCATGTCTAAATGGGTCGTAAAATAGACCCGTTCGACTTTTAACTCAGTAAAAAGTAAAAAAAATTTAGTTTTTTCAATATAATCGTGTTGAAAAGATCGAATTCAACTATATGAACTCCTAAAGTTTGATTAAAACTAGTTTTGTGGTCATTTTTGTAGAGGTATCGGACGAGCGGATCTAAATGGGTCGTAAAATAGACCCGTTGAACTTTAAACTGAGTAAAAAGTATATAAATCGAGTTTTTGTAATGTAATCATTTTGAAAAGCTCGTGAACAACAATATGAACTCCTCAAATTTGATTAAAACTAGTTTCGCGGTGATTTTTTTAGAGGTTTCGGACGAGCAGGCCTAAATGGTCCGTAAAATGGACCCGTTGGACTTTTAAATGAGTAACAAGTACAGAAATTGAGTTTTAGCAATATAAGTGTGTATTAAAGCTCGTTGTCAACTATATGAACTCCTAAAATTTGATTAAAACTAGTTTTGCCGTCATTTTTGTAGAGGTTTCGGACGAACGGGTCTAAATGGGCTGTAAAATGGACATGTTGGACTTTTAACTTAGTAAAAAGTACTTAAATTGTGTTTCTGCAATATAATCGTGTTGAAAAGCTCGTAGTCAACTATATGAACTCCTAAAATTTAATTAAGACTAGTTTTGCGTTCCTTTTTGTAGAGGTTTCAGACGAGCAGGTCTAAATTGGCAGTAAAATGGAACCGTTGACTTTTAACTTATTAAAAAGTACAAAAATTGAGTTTTTGCAATATAATCGTGTTGAAAAGCTATTAGTCAACTATATGAACTAATAAAATTTGATTAAAAGTAGTTTTGCAATACTTTTTGAAGAGGTTTCGGACGAGCGAGTATAAATGGGCCATAAAATGGACTCGTTGGATTTTTAACTGAGTAAAAAGTACAAAAATTGAGTTTGTACAATATAATCGTGTTGAAAACCTCGTAGTCAAATATATGAACTTCTTAAAGATTGATTAAAACAAGTTATGCAGACTTTTTTATGGAGGTTTCGGACGTGCGGATCTAAATAGGCCGTAAAATGGACACGTTGGACTTTTATCTGAGTAAAAAGTACATAAATTGAGCTTTTGTAATATAATCGTGTTGAAAAGCTCGTGAACAACAATATGAACTACTAATTTTTTTAAAATTAGTTTCGCGGTGATTTTTGTAGTAGTTTCGGACGAGCGGGTCTAAATGGGCCGTAAAATGGACTCGTTGGACTTTTAACTATGTAAAAAGTATAGAAATTGAGTTTTTGCAATATAATCGTGTTGAAAAGCTCATGTCAAATATATCTACTCCTAAAGTTTGATTAAAACTAGTTTTGCGGTCATTTTTGTAGAGGTTTCGTACGAGCAACCAAAATGGGCCGTAAAATGGACCTGTTGGACTTTTAATTGAGTAAAAAGTACGTAAATTGAGTTTTTGCTTTATAATCTTGTTGAAAAACTCGTAGTCAACTTTATGAACTCCTAAAATTTAATTAAAACTAGTTTTGCCGCCCTTTTTGTAGAAATTTAGGACGAGCTGGTCTAAAAAGGCCGTAAAATGGACCCGTTGGACTTTTAATTGAGTAAAAACTAAAGAAATTGAGTTTTTGTAATATAATCGGGTTGAAAAGCTCGTAGTCAACTATATGAACTCCTAAAATTTTATGAAAACTAGTTTTGCGGTCATTTTTGTATACGTTTCGGACGAGCGAGTCTAAATGGGCCGTAAAATGGACCCGTTGGACTTTTAACTGAGTTAAAAGTACATTAATTGAGTTTTTGCAATGTAATCGTGTTGAAAAGCTTATACTCATCTATATCAACTCCTAAAATTTTATTGATACTAGTTTTGCGGTCTTTTTTGTAGAGGTTTCGGACGAGCGGGTCTAAATGGGCCGTAAAATGGACTTGTTTGAGTTTTACTTGAGTATAAGTACAAAAATTGTGTGTTTGTAATATAATCATGTTCAAAAGATCGTGATCAACAATATGAACTCCTAAAATTTGATTAAAACTAGTTTTGCGGTCTTTTTTGTAGAGGTTTCGGACGAGCATGTCTAAATGGGCTGTAAAATGGACCCATTGGACTTTTAACTGAGAAAAAAAGTACAGAAATTGAGTTTTTTTCATTATTATCGTGTTGAAAAGCTCTTAGTCAACTATATGAACTCCTAAAATCTTATTAAAACTAGTTTTACGGTCATTTTTGTAGAGGTTTCGGACGAGCGGGTCTAAATAGGCCGTAAAATGGACTCGTTGGACGTTTAACTGAGTAAAAAGTACATAAATTGAGTTTTTGCAATATAATTCTATTAAAAAGCTCGTAGTCAACTATATGAACTCCTAAAATTTAATTACAACTAGTTTTGTTGTCCTTTTTGTAGAGGTTTCGGACGAGCAGGTCTAAATGGGTCGTAAAATAGACCCGTTCGACTTTTAACTGTGTAAAAAGTAAAAAAAAAATTGAGTTTTTTGAATATAATCGTGTTGAAAAGATCGAATTCAACTATATGAACTCCTAAAGTTTGATTAAAACTAGTTTTGTGGTCATTTTTGTAGAGGTATCGGACGAGCAGATCTAAATGGGACGTAAAATAGACCCGTTGAACTTTAAACTGAGTAAAAAGTATATAAATCGAGTTTTTGTAATGTAATCATTTTGAAAAGCTCGTGAACAACAATATGAACTCCTCAAATTTGATTAAAACTAGTTTCGCGGTGATTTTTTTTAGAGGTGTCGGACGAGCAGGCCTAAATGGGCCGTAAAATGGACCCGTTGGACTTTTAAATGAGCAAAAAGTACAGAAATTGAGTTTTTGCAATATAAGTGTGTATTAAAGCTCGTTGTCAACTATATGAACTCCTAAAATTTGATTAAAACCAGTTTTGCCGTCATTTTTGTAGAGGTTTCGGACGAACGGGTCTAAATGGGCTGTAAAATGGACATGTTGGACTTTTAACTTAGTAAAAAGTACTTAAATTGTGTTTCTGCAATATAATCGTGTTGAAAAGCTTGTAGTCAACTATATGAACTCCTAAAATTTAATTAAGACTAGTTTTGCGGTCCTTTTTGTAGAGGTTTCAGACGAGCATGTCTAAATGGGCAGTAAAATGGAACCGTTGACTTTTAACTTAGTAAAAAGTACAAAAATTTAGTTTTTGCAATATAATCGTGTTGAAAAGCTCTTAGTCAACTATATGAACTAATAAAATTTGATTAAAAGTAGTTTTGCAATACTTTTTGTAGAGGTTTTGGACGAGCGAGTATAAATGGGCCATAAAATGGACTCGTTGGATTTTTAACTGAGTAAAATGTACAAAAATTGAGTTTGTACAATATAATCGTGTTGAAAACCTCGTAGTCAAATATATGAACTTCTTAAAGATTGATTAAAACAAGTTATGCAGACTTTTTTGTGGAGGTTTCGGACGAGCGGATCTAAATAGGCCGTAAAATGGACACATTGGACTTTTATCTGAGTAAAAAGTACATAAATTGAGCTTTTGTAATATAATCGTGTTGAAAAGCTCGTGAACAACAATATGAACTACTAATTTTTTTAAAATTAGTTTCGCGGTGATTTTTGTAGTAGTTTCGGACGAGCGGGTCTAAATAGGCCGTAAAATTGACTCGTTGGACTTTTAACTATGTAAAAAGTATAGAAATTGAGTTTTTGCAATATAATCGTGTTGAAAAGCTCATGTCAACTATATCTACTCCTAAAGTTTGATTAAAACTAGTTTTGCGGTCATTTTTGTAGAGGTTTCGTACGAGCAACCAAAATGGGCCGTAAAATGGACATGTTGGACGTTTAATTGAGTAAAAAGTACGTAAATTGAGTTTTTGCATTATAATCTTGTTGAAAAGCTCGTAGTCAACTTTATGAACTCCTAAAATTTAATTAAAACTAGTTTTGCCGCCCTTTTTGTAGAAATTTAGGACGAGCTGGTCTAAAAAGGCCGTAAAATGGACCCGTTGGACTTTTAATTGAGTAAAAACTAAAGAAATTGAGTTTTTGTAATATAATCGGGTTGAAAAGCTCGTAGTCAACTATATGAACTCCTAAAATTTTATGAAAACTAGTTTTGCGGTCATTTTTGTATACGTTTCGGACGAGCGAGTCTAAATGGGCCGTAAAATGGACCCGTTGGACTTTTAACTGAGTTAAAAGTACATTAATTGAGTTTTTGCAATGTAATCGTGTTGAAAAGCTTGTACTCATCTATATCAACTCCTAAAATTTTATTTATACTAGTTTTGCGGTCTTTTTTGTAGAGGTTTCAGACGAGCGGGTCTAAATGGGCCGTAAAATGGACCTGTTTGAGTTTTACTTGAGTATAAAGATCAAAAATTGTGTGTTTGTAATATAATCATGTTCAAAAGATCGTGATCAACAATATGAACTCCTAAAATTTGATTAAAACTAGTTTTGCGGTCTTTTTTGTAGAGGTTTCGGACGAGCATGTCTAAATGGGCTGTAAAATGGACCCATTGGACTTTTAACTGAGAAAAAAAAGTACAGAAATTGAGTTTTTTTCATTATTATCGTGTTGAAAAGCTCTTAGTCAACTATATGAACTCCTAAAATCTTATTAAAACTAGTTTTACGGTCATTTTTGTAGAGGTTTCGGACGAGCGGGTCTAAATAGGCCATAAAATGGACTCGTTGGACGTTTAACTGAGTAAAAACTACATAAATTGAGTTTTTGCAATATAATTCTATTGAAAAGCTCGTAGTCAACTATATGAACTCCTAAAATTTAATTACAACTAGTTTTGTTGTCCTTTTTGTAGAGGTTTCGGACGAGCAAGTCTAAATGGGTCGTAAAATAGACCCGTTCGACTTTTAACTGAGTAAAAAGTAAAAAAATTGAGTTTTTTCAATATAATCGTGTTGAAAAGATCGAATTCAACTATATGAACTCCTAAAGTTTGATTAAAACTAGTTTTGTGGTCATTTTTGTAGAGGAATCGGACGAGCGGATCTAAATAGGCCGTAAAATGGACCCGTTGAACTTTTAACTGAGTAAAAAGTATATAAATCGAGTTTTTGTAATATAATCGTGTTGAAAAGCTCGTGAACAACAATATGAACTCCTCAAATTTGATTAAAACTAGTTTCGCAGTGATTTTTTTAGAGGTTTCGGACGAGCAGGCCTAAATGGGCCGTAAAATGGACCCGTTGGACTTTTAACTGAGTAAAAAGTACAAAAATTGAGTTTTTACAATATAAGTGTGTATTAAAGCTCGTTGTCAACTATATGAACTCCTAGAATTTGATTAAAATCAGTTTTGCAGTCATTTTTGTAGAGGTTTCGGACGAACAGGTCTAAATGGGCTGTAAAATGGACCTGTTGGACTTTTAACTTAGTAAAAAGTACTTAAATTGAGTTTTTGCAATATAATCGTGTTGAAAAGCTCGTAGCCAACTATATGAACTCCTAAAATTTAATTAAAACTAGTTTAGCGGTGCTTTTTGTAGAGGTTTCGGAGTAGCGGGTTTAAATGGGCCGTAAAATGGACTCGTTACATTTTTAACAGAGTAAAAAGTACAAAAATTAAGTTTTTGCAATATAATCGTCTTGAAAAGCTCGTAGTTCACTATATGAACTAATAAAATTTGATTAAAAGTAGTTTTGCAATACTTTTTATAGAGGTTTCGGACGAGCGAGTCTAAATAGGCCGTAAAATGGACTCATTGGATTTTTAACTGAGTAAAAAGTACAAAAATTGAGTTTTTGCAATATAGTCGTGTTGAAACCTTGTAGTCAAATATATGAACTTCTCAAAGATTGATTAAAACTAGTTATGCGGTCTTTTTTGTGGAGGTTTCAGACGAGCGGATCTAAATGGGCCGTAAAATGGACACGTTGGACTTTTATCTAAGTAAAAAGTACAGAAATTGAGCTTTTGTAATATAATCGTGTTGAAAAGCTCGTGAACAACAATATGAACTACTATATTTTTATTAAAATTAGTTTCGCGGTGATTTTTGTAGTGGTTTCGGACAAGCGGGTCTAAATGGGCCGTTAAATGGACTCGTTGGACTTTTAACTATGTAAAAAGTATAGAAATTGAGTTTTTGCAATATAATCGTGTTGAAAAGCTCGTGAAAAACTATATGAACTCCTAAAATTTTATTAAAACTAGTTTTGCGGTGATTTTTGTAGAGGTTTCGGACGAGCAGGTCTAAATGGGCAGTAAAAAGGACCCGTTGGACTTTTAACTGAGTAAAAAGTACAAAAATTGAGTTTTTGCAATATAATCGTGTTGAAAAGCTCGTAGTCAACTATATGAACTCTTAAAATTTAATTAAAACTAGTTTTGACGTCCTTTTCGTAGAGGTTTCGGACGAGCGGGTCTAAATGAGTCGTAAAATGGACCCGTTAGACTTTTAACTGAGTAAAAAGTACAGAAATTGAGTTTTTGCAATATAATCATGTTGAAAAGCTCGTATTCAACCATATGAACTCCTAAAATTTTATTAAAACTAGTTTCACTGTGATTTTTTTAGAGGTTTCAGACGAGCAGGTCTAAATGGGCCGTAAAATGGATCTGTTAGACTTTTATCTGGGATAAAAGTACATAATTAAGTTTTTATAATATAATCGTGTTGAAAATCTCGTCAACAACTATATGAACTCCTAAATTTTGATTAAAACTAGTTTCACGGTCATTTTTGTAGAAGTTTCAGATAAATGGGTATAAATGAGCCGTAAAATGTACCCGTTGGACTTTTAACTGCGTAAAAAGGATAGATATTGAGTTTTTGCAATATAATCATGTTGAAAAGCTCGTGAACAACTCTATGAACTCCTAAAGTTTGATTAAAACTAGTTTCACTATCATTTTTGTAGAGGTTTCGGACGAATGGGTCTAAATGGGATGTAAAATGGACTCGTTGGACTTTTAACTATGTAAAAAGTTTAGAAATTGAGTTTTTGCAATATAATCGTGTTTAAAAGCTCGTAAACAACTATATAAACTCCTAAAATTTTATTAAAACTAGTTTCGCGGTGATTTTTGTAGAGGTTTCGGACGAGGGGTCTAAATGGGCTGTAAAAAAGACCCGTTGGACTTTTAACTAAGAAAAAAGTACAAAAATTGAGTTTTTGCAATATAATAGTGTTGAAAAGCTCGTAGTCAAGTATATGAACTCTTAAAGTTTAATTAAAACTAGTTTTGACGTCCTTTTTATAGAGGTTTCGGACGAGCGGGTCTAAATGGGTCGTAAAATGGACCCGTTGGACTTTTAACTAAGTAAAAAGTACAGAAATTGAGTTTTTGTAATATAATCGTGTTGAAAAGCACGTATTCAACTATATGAACTCCAAAAATTTGATTAAAACTAGTTTCACGGTCACTTTTGTTGAGGTTTCGGACGAACGGGTCTAAATGGGCCGTAAAATGGACTTGTTGGACTTTTAATTGAGTAAAAAGTATAGAAATTGAGTTTTTGCAATATAATTGTGTTGAAAAGCTCGTGAACAACTATATGAACTCCTAAAATTTTATTAAAACTAGTTTCACGGTGATTTTTGTAGAGGTTTCGGACGAGCAAGCCTAAATGGGCCGTAAAATGGATCCGTTGGACTTTTTTTTGAGGAAACTAGGCCTCATTAAAAAACCCTACTAACATCCCCAGACACTAGGCCTGGAGAAATCCAAAAGGGGAAAAGAGTACCTAAGGTTCATTTATATAAAACGAGGTGAAACCTCGTAGAGTACAACATTGCGAATACAATCAGGGTAAATGGACCCAAAAGACATAGAAGTCATGGTCCTAAGTGCATGGGTAGCTAGGATATGTGCAACTAATTTAGCCTCTCGACAAACATACTAAACATGTGCAAAAGAAAAACAGGACAGAGCTGCATGTGCTTGCAAAATCGTCGGACCCATGGTAGAGAGATCATGTCCCAGAAGGTTGAGCCTGTTCGCAAGAGAAGCACAGTCCGTCTCAAAAATCAAGCGGCTCCATCCATCCTTGAGACTGAGCAAAGGTGATACCAGCAAGAAGGCCCACCCTTTCAAAAGTCATGGCATCCAAGCAACTGCCCAAAGGGTAAGCCAAACCACCAACGACCGCACCTGCTTTATCGCGGGCCACAACACCAACCGCCGCTGCACGAGTGGAAGGGCCATATGCCCCATCCACATTAACTTTAATGTACCCTCGAGGGGGTGTCTACAACGAGGAGGAGAGACCGGCGAAGAAGTAGGGGAAGAAATAGCATCAGAGTAGTCAAGATGAAGACTGATAGAATTAACGGCAATTAGCCATGGGGGTTGAAGATGGCGGTTATGGACCCAGTAATTACGCCGGTTCCATATGTTCCACAATGTAGTCAGGAAAAGCCCGAAGAGGTCAGAAGATAGATGGTGAGCACCTTCCTCCAGCCATTGGAGGCCGGTGGGTGCCCTGCTGTTAATCAAATAACTAGGGAGGCCAACCAAATGGAGAGTCTCCAAGGCACCAAGACAGTCACGGAGAGCATGGATGATAGACTCTGTGCCGGAATGACAAACGGGACAAGGGCCTGTGCCTAGTGTCAAAACCTGTAGACGGGCCCTAACGGGTAGATCCTCAGATCCCATGCGCCATCCAAAGGTTTTGACTTTAGGCAAGACCTTGAGTTTAGAAAGAACCTTCCAAATCCTAGAAGAACAAAACCTGGGTTCCGGAGGACGTTGTAGAAATTGGTAGCCGGATCAGACCGAATAAATACCAGAATCGTTAGGGCTCCAGATCATGGAATCACGAGAATCATTAATAATGGGAATAGACAAAATAGCATCGACATCTTCCACAGTAAAATAAGCGCGGACCTTAGCAGGGTCCCAAGCTGCTTGGTTCCGAAGCATAAAATCTCGACAGCGAACATGGACTTCATCCGAGATCTCATAATCCCCATAGAGGTGAATGGTCGAAGAACCTCCCCAATTATCCTGGTGGAGTCGAATATTGCTATTAATACCAAGACGATAGAGAAAGCCACCAAAGAGATGATGCATGGCATTATAGAGGCCTTGCCAGGCAAAAGATCCACGAGATGGCTGAGAGGCAGCAAGGATATTACCTGAAGGGAAGTACTTAGCTTTATAGATTTGACCTAATAGAGACTTTGGTTCGCAAATAAGGTGCCATAATTGCTTTCCAAGAAGCGCAATATTGAAATTATTGAGATCCCTAAATGCCATACCTCCTACTGACTTAGGTAAACACACATGTTCCCAGGGGATCATGTGCCATCCTTTTTTGTTATTTTTTTCCAGACCACCAATAGCGTCTGATGGCAGTGGTCATATCATCAATGATGTTTTGGGGCAATAAATAGCAGGACATCACATATTGAGGTAGAGATTGTAACGCTGCTTTGATAAAGATTTCCCTGCCACTGAATGAAAGAAGTTGTTTGTCCCATTTAGACAATATGTCATGAACTTTATCTCGTATAAATCCCAGGGATAATACCTTATTTTTCTAATAAGAAGTGGTACCCCTAGGTAGACACCTAGGTTGGTAACCTCACGTACCTGTAGGGAGGAATTGATTGTATGGCGTATTGAGCTGGGGGTACGAGGATTGTAAAAAATAGTTGATTTTTCAAAGTTGACTGCCTGACCGGAGGCAGAAGCGTATGTTTGAAGGGCCAATTTAGGGTGAGTAGCTTCCTCTAGCTTAGAGTTGATAAAAACTATACAGTCATCTGCAAAAAGGAGATGGTTGACCTTAGGCCCCAGTTTGCTGGCACCATGTAACACCCTAAAAATACCCTTGAAGAAATTATAAGAAAATAAAAAAGAAAAGTGTAAACATTTTGGTTAAGCTTAGTGAAATTATAAGATTAAAGTATTAAAATGAGTAATTATAAAGTGATAGATTTAAAAATAAAAGATATACATGTGTAATATGTATAAAGAAAATGTGATTTAATATATGTATATAAATTTAATGAAATGAACAATGTAAGTTAATACATATATATAACATACTCGGTGGACTATTAGGATAATTATCTATGTATATACAAATTAATATAATAAATAAAATAAAAAGTTAGTGGAATTTACATGGTAGATTAACAACCCATGTGTCCTCATTGTGGTGATAACCGGCCAGCAATGTTAAGAGGAGGACACATGTATTCCACATTGTTTCACCTCCATCTTTCATCAAACATACTCTCACCGAAACAAAAAGAGAACTTAGAAGATTGAATTCTAGAGATTTTGAAGCTAAGGAACTCATGCATGTTGCTGGAAATTAGGATAGAATTCATATATGTTCATGCATGAAGAAAAAAATTCCATGTAAGTATGTGTTCATGTTACCCGATTGCTATATGTGTTCTTATTTCTGTTGTGATGAAATCTGGATATTGTTCATTATGGAAATTGATGTTTAAATGTTTGATTGTTCATAAACAATTCTGGGTTTGTGTTAGTATTGAATTTGAACTGAAAATACAAAGTAGAAACAAGTTAGAACACCTAAACTGCCCAGATTCGTACTTGTATGATACCCCGTAGAAATCTGGAAAATTGAGCATGTTAGAGTCATTTCTGGAAAAGGTGTTCTTATACAAAGTTGTAGAGGACAAAATTTTACATGGAATAGAGGTATAAGTTGCTCAAAAATGTTAAGTATAGGTCTCTGAATTGTTGTTAGAAGTTGACTGGACTGAAACTGAATGAATTTTGAATCTGCTGGACTAAATTGTGAAATTCGAAATGTTTAGGGGTCAAAATGGTGTTAATAAATTCTGAAAATTTATGCTTGAAACAGGGGAGTCATGGAATGAATAAAAATTTAATGGCCAAGCTTGAATTAAGTCCCAATTGATAGGTTAAATGCATTTAGATCACATAGAGGATTAAAATGGATTAAAAATGACTGTTTTGTAAAAAAAAAATTGTTAAATTGAGGACTTGAATGCTCTGTTTTTAAAGATGTTAGAACTTCATTGTTTTGTTAATACATGTAGGTTAATGTGGTTAATTGTTTAGAATCAAATGAATTGTGAAATATAGGATTTAAATGCACTAAAGTAACTAAGTTAAGCTTGGACAGATTAGGCCCTGAAATTGACCTGTTTTCAAATGTAAAACTGTGTTAACTGTGAAATGTTAAAAATATGAGTCATACATGGTTTTAAATGTGTGTTTATAAGCTTTCCAGAATAGTATGATATGCCTTATTTGGATTAGGGAATAAAAAATTATGGACAGATTAGTGGACAATGCTCAAAACTGCCATGTTAAGGACAGCTTGTGTGTTTATTGTTGTTTGCTTGATTTGGTTGGACTTTTGTGCTAAGATTGATACTAATGGATGTTATATATGTTGTAATATGATTCAAGAGCATATTGGTGAAGAGATATTAGAGGAATCAAGGGGTGATCAAACCAAGAAGAAAGTGAGAGGCATCATCATTAAGGAGACAAACTAGCTTGGAGTATTGTGAGTGTAGTTTTGTTTAAAGTGTTAGGATTAGTATCCTAACCTTGTTGTTTTTTATTATTAGATAACATGAAGGAAGCATGAAATGAACCTAATAATGGTTGGTAAAAATTAAAATGCTAAGGAAGAAGGATTAAAGGAAAGACTTATGATATGTTGACTATGCTAGTTAGATAAGCTTACTTTGGCCTAGATATGTTACATTGGGTTGATGATTGAATAAACCATATGACATGAACTTATATTATGAGTTTAGCTACTGTATTTTGATGTTTACATGATGAAAATGATAATATGTGCTTGCGGATTTTTCATGTTATCATGAATTGAATGATTGCTCTGAAATAAAGATCGATATTGTTACATGTTTGGTGAATTGTTGAATAACAAGCAATTGGTTTTGTTAAACATATAAGTTAAGATAAGACCTTGGTTTTATTAGTGTCTATAGGTAGAAGGGCATGCCTTATAGTCATTGAGCTCCTCTTATTATTGTTAAAGGATGGTGGTTAGTCACCAATATTCCTTAAGGTGGTAAGTCACCTTGATGTTATGGCATCCTCTGATTACATGTTACAAGTTGGTTACAAAGCATTGATACCTTTGGGTATCCAAAGTCATATGTCACACGTAGACTCGATTACCTTGTTCATTAATCATCCAAGGCAACATATTTAAAAGTTACATGACTTGAAAGATAAGTACCTAAATGATAAGTACCAATGAAATTAAATTGATATACCTACTTGCCTTGTATATGCTAATGCTTTTAAATGATGCTTGTTGTTGTATATGATAATGTTTTGATCGATACTTGCTGTATGAATGAACATAAACGTATGTTGTTTATGTTACATCAATGGTTACTTGAAATGGTTACAAGATTAGCTAAGTCTACTTATGCATGATGGACTAGCTAGGTGAATTTTGATTAAAGCCTAGTTAGGTAACCTTAAAGATTGAATAATGCTCTAAAAGATAGTAATTAGTAAAGTTTAGGGCTGCCTCACTAAGTACATACCTTGTACTTATCACTCTTTTGTTCCCTTCTTCCAAAAATTTTAGGTACTAGTCTCGAAAGCTAGTCGATTGTCTTAGAGAGCTGACCTTGAAGTCCAAGCACAAGTATGACTCTTTTGGATATCTTAGTTGGTGGCATAGATGTATATAAGTGTCACATGCATATGATACATGTACTTTGGGTGTTTGACATGTAATTGTTAAGTTTAAGACTTGGCTTGGTTATGTATATATATAAGTAAGTATAAGCTTGTTTTGTAATAATTATATGTTGACATATAATGGTTGCGTTATATATATATATGGGTTGTGTATGATTAAAGTGTTGATATGTGATTTGCAAATGCTATGTGTTATCTAGATATCATGTTATTCAAATGGATGAATGTGAACATGTAAGATCGTGCTTGTTTAGATTATCAAATTGTACCTAGATTTCCTAATAGGTTATATGCTTCATTCGAATGACTCCTTATGTAATAGTGTTCATGGTGTATGATTCTTATATGCCTATGTTGTCATAGCACCATTCGAATATAATGTTTTATGTATATGATGTATGCTATAGTTTATCTTGATTACTAAGGATGTAACCCCCTTAGCCCGGCCTAGACGGTTAACCCGAACTTCGAAGATTACGCGGGGAAAACCAAAGTCAACCCGAAAGTCAACCTTGATTAACGACCTTTTTTCTTCTTCTTTTGAGTCTTATCTAGACGCACATTAACCTTAAGCGTACTCTTGAGAAACACATACTTGAAAAGCACAACGATCGAATTACGATAAGGGACTCAATTGCACAAAATACAAAAGTTAGGGACCAAATTGTAATTTCTGGAAAAATGGAGGACTTAACTGATTTTAAGGTTACCAATACTTAATTAACCATATTACATGCTTCACTGTCAAATTTCACCTTAAACGGACATCTCAAACTCAAGCAATTGCAAATACAATTTTCAGGACTAAAACGTAAAGCTTACAAACCTCAAAACCATTCCAATCAGTGCCCAACAGTCATCTGTTTCGAAACGGGGTTGACCGTTCCGAAACTCGGGTTCCTTCTGAGACCTGTATTGGAACAGGGCCTTACAGTGGCCAAAACATTTCGAAACGGCCTCTATCCGTTTCGATACACGAGGGCCATTACAGGCCCCCGTTTCGAAACGCTAGTGCCCGTTCCGATACGGATTTGTTGAGTGGATCGAAAGATCGATATGAACCAAGAGGGGGGTGAATTGTAAATTTAAAGTTTGTGTTGTGGAAATTGCAAATTAAAAAGATTTACAAGGGATTTTAGAGTGGTTCAAGTTCCAAATGAACTCTACATCCACTACCTTAGCTTCACTAAGGATTTGCAACAATTCCACTAATTGCTCTTCCCCTTTTCTAGGCTAAGGAGGCAACCCTTACAATTTCGGTTAAATTTTCTACCCAAAATTTAACCCAATCCTCACAACAAGGTAACAAAGAATTTGATGGCTAATAGAGTATCTCTCAATACAAATTGTAGCCCAATTACAAGCACTCAACCCAATTGAACAAGATAAGAATGAAGATTACAATTGGGGTTTCTAGACAATATGAGATTTTTGCACAATTGCTTGGATTTGATGTATAGATATTTTCTTGATGATCAATAGTTGTTGCTGATGCTTTTGGATGTCTCTTTTATACATCCTCATTGATTTCTAGTTGTTTGGGTGGTTGGGAACATAAATGGAGCCGTTGGAACCCTCTCTTACCACCATAAATGCACTTCTGTAGCTATGCGTATCGGTACGCGGGGATGTGTATCGATACCTGTCTCAGAAAAGAAAGAGTCGTTGTGTGCAATAAATAAGGGGTATCGATACGCGCGTAAGCGTATCGGTATGGGGTATCGAAATGAGGGTTTGCCGTATCGATACCTTTTTCTCAACTTAGCTCACTGTCGATTTCCGTATCGGTACGGGGGTTTGGCGTATCGATACGGATCAACGACCATTTAAAATTTGGTTACCAACCAACTGACACCAACAGTCACAAAATTTAAACCGACTTATATTTAAAAATTATTAAGGCCGTATCGATACGTGGGTTTTCCGTATCGGTACGCCATTCAAACTCTTTAGAATTTAACACAGGGGCGTATCGATACGAGGGTTTGCCGTATCGATACGTGTTCCTCCAGTAGCCAACTTTGGTAAAAAAGTATCGATACGCTTGGGAGTGTATCGATACACACCTGAACGTTTTTCAATAGTTTGGCCTTGGAACATTTAGAAAATATTTTGAGTTTGAATTTTTCAAATCAGTTTTAAAGAGTTGGTGATTTAAAACTTATTAAGGGACTTACAAAAACAATTTTAAGTTTTTCAAATTGATCCTTAAAGATCTAATTATATCAAAATCAAACATAGGTTTTACAATCTCCCCCTTTTTGATATAACAAAACTAAAACTTAAAATTTTTGACATTTTGAAAAATCTTTACAAAGTTAACTCCCCCTTAATATAAGCTTGGTAACCTTTGAGTTAAAATAAAAATATATGAAGTGTTGAGCTAGTTTCTCTCCCCCTTTTTGTTAGATCAAAAATATTGAGACAATTAAGTGCATAAACATAGGCAAAGGTATAAATAAGCAACATTTATTATTGATCATAGCATCAAACTTAAAATCCAAACAAAAGCAGAAAATCAAAGCATAGGTTTAATAATAAACTTAGTCCTAAGAACATAAATCAAAGGTGCATAAAAAGAAAATCCTAAATGATATGCATGAGATGCAAGAAGAAACGTCTAGGCATCGTCTTCGTCGTCTTCATCATCTTCATCATCAACTCCCATTGGCTCATTATCCCGCATGCTATTGCGCCACTCATCATGGAAAGCGGAGATGGAAATATTCAAAGAATGGTGACCGCTTTCAAGGGATGTGAGGCGATTCTCCATACCCGTCATCCTTGTATCAAAAGTTGTTTCAAGGGAAGTAAGACGAGTGTTCATGTCCGTGCGCAACCCGGTAAATTGCTAATTGAGGTAAGTCATTAGAGCATCCATGGAGGGTTGTGGGACTTGAGGAGCTTGAGGTTCTTCAAATACGGCGGCGGCCTCGGGTGGTAGCTCGGCAAGATGTACCCATTCACCATTAAAATATTGGAACTTTGCCCGTGCAAGAGATCGCTCATCAATGGGATCGGTGAGGGGAGTTGGGTAGTCAAAAGAGCAATCAATATCCTTTTTAACAAAGAAATAACTTAAGGTCGTACCATATGTAAAGGAGGTGACGAGAGTTGTGTGACGATTTTGCACAAGGTAGACGATCTCCGCGAACATGAGTCGAGCAAGATTTGGGCGCTTTCGCTCACGGAAGCAACGGATCCAAAAATCATCCACTTGACGGATGGTGGAATATTTTCCTCCGGAGGGACGAAACCACCAAGACACCATCAAATGTAAGATCCGGTCTTGAGCATTTAGGGCAGTGACGGATCCACTAAGAACATGCCCCAAAGCATGCTCATCATCAATGCCTTCATCCTCTAATTTAAAAACTTCACAAATGGATTTGACATCAAGGATGATTTTCTTTCCCATGAGATAAGAGCTAATGGCAACAACTTCCCTATTACGAGTAATACATTTGGCATTAGTGTAGAAAATCAAAACCAAAAGACGATAATAAAAATCAGGAATAGATATGAAATCCATGAAATTCCAACGTCGAAACAAAGGAAGATATTCAAACTTAAAACGCTCCGAGTCGAGAAAAGGAACGAATATTACCCTTTATGCACGAATCTTATAATTCTCAAATTGACGAAAATAAGTTAGACCCGTGGGACTTTCAAAGGATTGCTCATAGATGGTTGAGTAGTTTGGACAAGCAATCGCTCCAAGGGTGGATGATTCACCGGTTTGAGAAACCCTTGTACGCTTCCTCGATGGTTCCTTTGGTGCCATGATCTAAAAGAGAAATTATGCAAAAGGATTTCTTCAATTTTGAGTAAAAACCAAGGAAAAAAAATTTTAAGTAAAATTTGAAGAAAAATTTTGAAAAACAAAAGTTTTAAAAAGATGAAACAAAACAACAAAACAAAACAAAAAAAATTGAAAAAGAAAAAGAAAGAAAAGATTACCTTGATAGAAACTTGAGAGATTGAAGAAAATTCTAGCACAATTGTGATGAGAGAGAGCTCAAAGCTTTGCTTGATTGAAAAACTCTTTTAGATTTGAGTTGAGGTGTGAAAAATATGAAGGAGGAAGAGCCTTTTTATAGGCAAAACGGCTAGGGTTTTTAGATTTTGAAGAGTTTTATTTTTGGTAAAAGTTGAACACATTAAAAGCCAAATTTAAAGTTGTTTGCGCAATCGAGTATCGATACGCCTGAGGGTGTATCGATACGGGGGTAGAATCGTCATTTCTGCAAAAATGCCCGTTGGAGAGTCGCATCGAAACAGATGAGGTCCGTATCGAAACGACCCGTATCGATACGATTTTAATCGTATCGATACCCGTGTAAGCGAAATAAATTCTGGGAAACTGAATGAAGAACACGTATCGATACGCGTAGATCCGTATCGATACCGTATGCCCAGAAATGCATATTTGGTTCTAAGAACAACCATAGGGTCGAATTTAACATCTTCTAAAAGTATGCAAATGATGAATGAGCAGTTCTAAGCATATTTTAATAGAAGCATACTCCCCCTAACTATAGCCATGGATGAAATTAGGAGTCTAAACACATAAACATGGCATTTCACAAGATCAAGCAAATTTAAGCAAAAAAGAGGTCCTAAAAGGTCAAGATAGGCTAGCTAGACCTAACTCTCTCCTAAGGGACCAAAAACGCTCTTTGTCTAAAGGTTTTGTAAATATGTCCGCTAATTGATTTAAGGTGTCTACATACTCTATAACCACGTCTTCTTTAAGGACATAATCTGTAATGAAATGATGCCTTATCTCTATGTGTTTGGTTCTAGAGTGTTGGATGAGATTTTTTGTTAGGCATATTGCACTAGTGTTGTCACATTTTAGGGGTATGGTTTCAACTTTAATTCCATAATCTAAGAGTTGTTGCTTCATCCAAAGGACTTGAGCACAACAACTCCCTAAGGATATGTACTCGACTTCGGTGGTAGATAAGGCTACACTATTTTGTTTCTTAGAGAACCAAGATATGAGCATACTACCTAGGAATTGGCAAGTTCCCGAAATACTTTTCCTATCGATTTTGCAACCCCCATAATCCGCATCCGAATAAGCATGAAGGTTGAAGGTAGAGTCTCTAGGGTACCAAAGACCTAAACAAGGAGTATCTCTAAGGTACCTAAAGATTCTCTTAACGGCTATAAGGTGAGACTCTCTAGGACTAGCTTGAAACCTAACACACAAGCAAACACTAAACAAGATATTCGGTTTACTTGCGGTAAGGTAAAACAATGATCCAATCATAGAACGATAAAGCTTAGAGTCAACACACTTACCTCCTTCACCTTTGTCAAGCTTTGTAGATGAGCTCATAGGAGTGGCTTGAGGCTTTGCATTCTCCAAGCCAAACTTCTTGAGCATGTCCTTTATGTATTTTGCTTGGTTGATGAAGGTGCCATCCTTTCTTTGCTTGATTTGGAGTCCCAAAAAGAATCAGAGCTCCCCCATCATGCTCATCTCAAATTCACCTTGCATTAACTTAGCAATCTCTTGACAATGACATTCATTAGTAGAACCAAAAATAATATCATCAACATAAATTTGAACTACTAAGATGTCATTTTTATACATTTTTACAAAAAGTGTAGTGTCCACCTTACCTTTTTCAAATCCTTTTTCAATTAAAAAGTTTGAAAGTCTTTCATACCAAGCTTTAGGAGCTTGTTTTAAACCATAAAGAGCTTTGGTAAGTTTGAAAACATGATTTGGAAATTTTGAGTCTTCAAAACCCGGTGGTTGTTCCACATACACTTCTTCATTTATAAAACCATTTAAAAATGCGCTTTTAACATCCATTTGAAAAAGCTTGAAATTATGATAACATGAATATGCAAGTAACATCCTAATGGCTTCCATTCTAGCTACGGGTGCATAGGTTTCATCAAAATTTATTCCCTCTTCTTGAGTGTAACCTTGTGCTACTAGTCTAGATTTATTTCTTACAATGTTACCACTCTCATCTAGCTTGTTCCTAAAGACCCATTTAGTTCCTATTGTAGATTGATTACTAGGCCTATCAACTAATGTCCAAACGTTACTTCTCTCAAATTGATTTAACTCTTCTTGCATAGCCATAATCCAAAAGTCATCTTTCAATGCTTCTTTAATATTCTTAGGCTCTATGCATGAGATAAATGGAACATGATTCATTAATCTAAGAGAAGATCGAGTGGTTACCCCCTTGGATGGATCACCCAAGATTTCACCATCTTTGACATAGTTCAACTCCCTTGGGTAGCTCACTTCCTTTTCCTCAAGAGCCAAGTCCTTCAAGGCTTCAAGAGGTGGATCTTGTGTGTCCTCTTCTTTTGTTGGATTCTCATCCTCCTTTGTAGTTTTTCCTCCATCAAAGGCATTTATGATTCCTACATCATCATCATCACAAGAATCCTTCCTAGGAAGGAGGTTATCATCGAATACAACATGAATAGATTCTTCTACTACTAAAGTTCTTTTGTTAAATACTCGATAGGCTTTAGAGGTTAAAGAGTAACATATGAAAATAGCTTCATCACTTTTTGCATCAAATTTACCTAAGTTATCTTTTCCATTATTTAAAACAAAACACTTGCAACCAAAAGGATGAAAATAGCTAATGTTAGGCTTTTTAGATTTTAAAATATCATAAGGTGTTTTCTTTAAAATTGACCTAATCATTACTCGATTTACAATATAGCAAGCGGTGTTTGTGGCTTCTGCCCAAAAATATTTAGGTAAATTGTTTTCACAAAGCATAGTTCTAGCCATTTCTTGCAAAGTTCTATTTTTCCTCTCAACTACCCCATTTAGTTGAGGAGTTCGAGGAGCCGAAAAATTATGGCTAATACCATTTTCATTTTAAAAATCTTCAAACCCTAAATTTTGAAACACGGTTCCATGATCACTTCTAATATGTGAAATTTTAAGTTCAAGATCATTTTGGGTTAGTATTGAAAATGTGATGAATTTTTCCAAAGCCTCATCTTTAGTACTTAAAAATAGAACCCAAGTAAATCTAAAAAAATCATCAACAAATACAAAAGAATAAGACTTACCACCCAAGCTCATAGTCCTAATTGGCCCAAATAAATCCATATGGATAAGTTGTAAGCATCTACTAGTAGAAACATCATTAATGGATTTAAAGGAAGATCTATGTTGTTTACCCTTTGAGCATGCATCACAAATTTTATCATTTGAAAATTTTATCTTGGGTAAACCTCTAACTAGATTAAGGGAGACTAGTTTTTCTAAAACACTTATGCTAGCATGTCCTAGTTTCCTATGCCACAACCATGCATAATTTTCATTTTGTGCAACTAAGCATGCATGAGATGTATGAATGTCATCTAGATGCACCATGTATATGTTCCCTATGCGATGGCCTATGAGCATAATATTATTAGATTTAATGTCTACAATTTTGCATCCATTTTTATCAAATAAAACATTAAATCCTTTATCACACAATTGACTTATGCTCAATAAATTGTGTTTAAGACCATCGACATATAAGACATTTTCAATAAGAATAGTAGAGTGATTACCTATGGAGCCAATACCTTTAATGTGGCCTTTGGAGTTGTCACCAAATGTCACTACTCCTCCACTTTTTGGCTTTAGATCCATGAATCTACTCTTGTCTCCGGTCATATGCCTTGAGCATCCACTATCAAGGTACCATGAGTTTTGACTTTGTGCTTTGGCCTTGTAGCAATGCTCCCCCTACAAACAAAGATATTAAGCTTTTGTTTTTGGTACCCAAATCATTTTGGGTCCATGAGTGTTAGCTCCCAAAACCTTGGTTCCCTTAGGAATCAAAGATGACATAACAATAACATTGTTAGATTTTACAAGTTCTTTAGGAACCCATACACTTCTAATTCTTTTAGCTCTACTATGTCTAGGATAGCTACCTTGTTTGTAGTAGTTAGTCTTTTTCTTAGGTTGGTGTGTTCTTGAGGATTCACCTATTTCATGCTTGACACTACCAACATTTTTCAAAGACTTGTTGAGCTCATTTAGCTCATCCAACACCTTTTGTTGTTCACTATTACATTGAGACAAAAGATTATTAAGGTCAACATTTTCATCTTGAAAGAATTTTAGTTCATCTTTTAACCCTAATATCTTTTTCTCAAATTTTGAATTAGCTTGAGTGAGTGAGTCAGTTTTCTCATTTAGTTCCAAAATAATCGTTTTGTTCCTAATGACCGACTCTTTATATTTCTCAACTAATTCGTCATAGACCTCTTGTAACTCATCATATGCATCATTCAATTCTTCATATGTAAAATCTAAAGTAGATGAGTTAGAGGTTACCATGGAGGAATCTTCCTCAAGCGCCATGAGGCAAAGGTTAGCCACTTCTTGTTCGTCATCCTCCGATGAAACCTCATCACTCCAAGTAGCAAGCTTGGCTTTGAGCTTCTTCTTCTTCTCAAAGCCCTTCTTTTTGAGTTGAGGGCACTCCGAACGTATGTGGCCGGGTTGTTTGCACTCAAAGAAAATGATAGGATCCCTTCCTTCTTTTTTGTTCTTGCTTTTGAAGTCCATCTTTCTTTGGATTTTTCTTCCCCGGTTGGACCTCATAAAACGTGAGAATCGTTTGGCTATCATAGCCAATTCTTCTAGTTCATCCTCCTCACTAGAAGAGCTCTATTCATGTTGTGAAGCTTTGAGAGCTATTCCCATTTCTTCTTCTTCTCAACCTCAAGCTTCTCTACCCTTTTCTCTTCTTCCCTTCCTTGCTTCATGATCTCATGAGTAAGGAGAGAACCCACAAGCTCATCAAGCTTTAAAGTTTTCAAATTCTTAGCTTCAATGATAGCGGTTCTCTTCCCATCCCAAGACTCGGGAAGTGATTAGAGTAGCTTCCGGACAAGCTTGTCTTCTAGTATGATTTTTCCAAAACCCTTGAGCCCATTGACAATAGTGGAGAAACGATCAAACATCTTGGATACCGTCTCATCGGGCTCCATCTTGAAATTCTCATAACTAAGATTGAGAATTCCAATCTTAGTTTCTTTAACATCGTTGGTGCCCTCGTAGGTAGTCTCAAGAGTGTCCCATACTTCTTTGGCACTCTCAATGGATGAGACCTTAGAATAGATATCCGGACCGAAAGAACAAAAGAGCATGTGGAGAGCTTTATCGTTGACTTGAATCTTTTTCCTTTCTTCTTCAATCATCTCCATCTTTTTCTTCAAGACCATCTTGCCTTCATCATCTTGCTTCAATGGAATATAAGGGCCATCTTCAATGACATCCCACACTAGATAGTCATTTGACTTGATGAAGAGACGCA
Source organism: Hibiscus tridactylites (assembly GCA_958450335.1). Classification (NCBI taxonomy): domain Eukaryota; kingdom Viridiplantae; phylum Streptophyta; class Magnoliopsida; order Malvales; family Malvaceae; genus Hibiscus; species Hibiscus tridactylites. The sequence continues at coordinate 38,163,074 of OY288280.1, forward strand.
TTCTATTCTTCCAAAAAGAATAGTTATCACCATTAAAGAAGGGAGGCTTTGTAGTGGATTGAGACTCATACATGCCTGAACCGGAGGTTGAAGACATCTCTTGATATATGATGATCACACTCTTCCAAGGAACTCCTCTTGTGGTTGTTAATACTCAAAGAGGTAGACTCTAATACCAATTGTTGAGTGGATCGAAAGATCGATATGAACCAAGAGGGGGGTGAATTGGAAATTTAAAGTTTGTGTGGTGGAAATTGCAAATTAAAAAGATTGACAAGGGATTTTAGAGTGGTTTAAGTTCCAAATGAACTCTACATCCACTACCTTAGCTTCACTAAGGATTTGCAACAATTCCACTAATTGCTCTTCCTTTTTTCTAGGCTAAGGAGGCAACCCTTACAATTTCGGTTAAATTTTCTACCTAAAATTTAACCCAATCCTCACAACAAGGTAACAAAGAATTTGATGGCTAATAGAGTATCTCTCAATACAAATTGTAGCCCAATTACAAGCACTCAACCCAATTGAACAAGATAAGAATGAAGATTACAATTGGGGTTTCTAGACAATATGAGATTTTTGCATAATTGCTTGGATTTGATGTATAGATGTTTTTTTGATGATCAATAGTTGTTGCTGATGCTTTTGGATGTCTCTTTTATACCTCCTCATTGATTTCTAGCCGTTTGGGTGGTTGGGAACATAAATGGAGCTGTTGGAACCCTCTCTTACCACCATAAATGCACTTCTGCAGCTATGCGTATCGGTACGTGGGGAGGTGTATCGATACCTGTCTCAGAAAAGAAAGAGCTGTTGTGTGCAATAAATAAGGGGTATCGATACGCGCGTAAGCGTATCGGTACGGGGTATCGAAACGGGGGTTTGCCGTATCGATACCTTTTTCTCAACTTAGCTCACTGGAGATTTCTGTATCGGTACGGGGGTTTGGCGTATCGATACGGGTCAACGACCATTTAAAATTTGGTTACCAACCAACTGACACCAACGGTCACAAAATTTAAACCGACTTATATTTAAAAATCATTAAGGCCGTATCGATACGAGGGTTTGCTGTATCGATACGCCATTCAAACTCTTTAGACTTTAACACAAGGGCGTATCGATACGAGGGTTTGCCGTATCGATACGTGTTCCTCTAGTAGCCAACTTTGGTAAAAAGGTATCGATACGCTTGGGAGTGTATCGATACACCTGAACGTTTTTCAATAGTTTGGCCTTGGAACACTTAGAAAATATTTTGAGTTTGAGTTTTTCAAATCAGTTTTAAAGAGTTGGTGATTTAAAACTTATCAAGGGACTTACAAAAACAATTTTAAGTTTTTCAAATTGATCCTTAAAGATCTAATTATATCAAAATCAAACATAGGTTTTACAGGATTGCCCAGAAGTTGCATAATTTGCTGGTTTTACATACATTAAACCACTCAAACACATCCTAATGACTTCCTAATAATGCCAGCTAGTCATCATACATATAAAGTACATGTTGCAACACCAAAACACATTCATGGCATCAATCAAGGAAATCCACAAGTCTATAGGCATACATCCTAGTACCCAAAAACAAGCAACCACAATACACCAAAATAAGCATCATAATGGTCATTTACAAATCCAAATCATTTAAGGCATCATGCCACAACTAGGGAGTCCAAAACATCTCCCAAATCACATCCTAGGTTCCCATTGCAAAATATCAAAAACTAATAGTGTTGTGAAAACATCACCATACATGAGCTTAGCTTTCCCTTGGATTCTTAGCCTCCTTGTTGCCCTCAAACACCTCAATTATCTGCATTATTGGTTCAAGAGAGAGAGCTTAAGCACAATTGCTTAGTGAGGCATGCTCTAAAGAAACAACACAATAATGCATTTTATAAAACACTTTTCACAAAGCTTTCCATCACATAATCATCATTATTCATGCAATCTTGCATACATATCAAGCATCTCATGCTTCAATAAAATCAAAATGTCATATTGGCTTCCAAGTGATAATCCATAACCATTTACAACATAAAACACAATCAGATACGCGGATTACAAGCGTTGTCCCATACGCTTCATACACACTACCGAGCACACAAGGTGGAGTTTACCGGTACAATCACAACCCCTCAACACCCGTGATGGAGTTTACCTCTACAATCACAACCCCTCAACATCAGTCATCGGTAGTTGTATAACATCACTAACGAGAACACGAGACACTCAACACAAGATCCACAGATGGACTTTTAACCACCATTGTGATCTTAACCATCTCGTTAGTGTACTTGGATGGAGTTTACAGTACAATTACAACCCCTCAACATCCAAGGTGACTTTATTCACGGTGCACCCAATCCTATAGCCGGCTAACTATATCTGATTCAAGTACTTTAAAACCAACACATCACTTGCCAATATACATAATTTATCATCAATAATCCACTGTTTTAAAGCATGAATCAAAGCCATTAAACCATCATGCATCACTATGCATCAAAACCACATTCACAAATATCAAACCAAGGATCTCTTACCTTGAGCATCCTTCAACACATGGCTTTCAAAACCAGCATTAACCATGCTAAAACATGCTTTCAAAACAGAATTGAAACATGCAATTTATCAACAAATGCATCGTACCACACCATGGCTCATACAAGAGTGTTTTCCCGAAAACTTACTCTTGAGCTTAGTTAAGTTGCTTAGACTTTAACTAAGCTCCCAAAACCTTCAAACATTGGTTTCAAAGCTGAAAACCCAACTTCACTCACCAATTCTGTTTCGCAAGCTTGCCGAAACGCCGATCCAACCTCCGGATCAACACCACAAGTATCCGAAGATGTCTCCCCTGTTTTAAACACATCAAAGCAGAGGATTAATGCATCATCATGCATTAAAATCTTCATCCATCACAACTAAACTCGCTGCTCTAACCAATTCTAACATTTCAGCTACCAAACACAACTGAAATCTCCTCCAAACTCTTCCACAACATAACCCAGCCAAGATCCATCACTTCTAACCATTTCTAAACATCAATTAACATCCAAAATGAAACTAAACTCGTCCTTATACCTCCATCTATAACAGAACACCAAGATCACCCCTAAAACCACCATTTTCATAAGCAAAAACTTAGGAAATTCAACCTATTCAGGATTGCATTGATCAAACCTCAATTATACATCATTAAACATCCAAAATACATTTAAAAACCATCTCAAAACAGAGCCCAAACAATCACCACGAATTTCTTCAAGTTTTCTTCCAAATCTTGAGTTTTAAGCCAAAATCAAGTTCATAATATTAAATCCATTTATAAAACTTAAATTAAGGATTGATAACTTGGGAATTTCAGTAAAGAACTGAGTATTTAGAGGAGATGAACAATCTTACCTCTAAATGTAGATTTCTCCTTGTTTAGAGCCAAATTCCTTGATAATTCAATAAGCAAATCAAGAGGATTTGATGTAGAAAGGATTAGGAATTAATTGTTGATTGAAATCTCATGAATTGCTTTGAAAATCAATGAAAAAGATGCTGGACAAAAGTGTTTGGATGAGGGAATTTTGAGAGAAAATGAGATGAGAAAGTAATGACAAGGATTGCAAAGTAAAGGTACCTGCGATCACATCCGTGTCATTTCTCCCCTCTCGCTGAGCATACACCCGAGCTTGGCCACCACCCTCAGGTTGGACAGCCACCACATGTGCCACATTCCTCCCTCCATCATTTCTGCGCTGGAAGTTACCACGGTCGCGCCCACGACCTCTCTATGGTGCAACAACTCAAGGAGCACGTCCCTGACCACCACCGGCCAACAAAGGACAGTTCTTTTTCATGTGGTCTGCCAAACTACAATTCCAGCACGAATTACCAGTCACTGCCACAGGAGCCTGCACCTCCCTCCCCGCTCGAGGACAATCACGTCTCAAATGGCCACGCGATCCACACGCCCAACACGTGTTCTGATCAGCTCTCATCCTGTATCCCTGAACAGGTGCACCATGCCCTCCATTACCACGCCTAGCTGAAGACTGATACCTCTTATCTCGTCCTCTCTTGTTCCGTCCACCACCGGAACTATACTAAGCAGCTCTTTTGCCCGAGCCAGAACCAGCACCTCTAGAAGACAAACCCAGATTCTGCTCAATGTCCTTTGCCCTGCTCACTAGCACATCAAAATCGGTATACTCAGCTACAAGCATAAAGGTCTCCACATCCGACATCAAACCATACCGGAAATGCTCACACCTCTCTCGCTCATCAGGGATAAGCTCAGGTGCGTACTGGCTAAGGCGGACAAACTGGATCTCATACTCAGCCACCGACATACTTCCTTGTACAAGAGACATGAATTCTCTTTTCTTCTCATCTAAGTATCGCACACCTAGAAACTTTCGCTTGAACGCGTTCAGAAATAACGTCCAAGTCACATCAACTTCCTCCATCCCGGAGACAGTGGTCGTCCACCAAGTATACGCATCATCATGTAACAGTGATACTACACAACCCAACTTCTGCACATCATTGCAGTTCATTTGTCCCAATATCCTCTTGGTGCTTTCCAACCAAGATTCAGAACCCTCAGGAGAAAAATCTCTAAACTCAGTCCCTCCCAGACTGCGAAGACGTTCCAGAGGTAATCTCACACCAGCAACTCCCTGATGCACATCTCCGGGAGCTCCAGCTACTTCTGCCTGAAAGGCTCCAGCGATAGCTTGTATCAAAACAGTCATGTCAGGAGCAGCTTGCCCCTGCACACCATCCGGTCCAGCGACCCCAGCTCCTACACCAACACCAGCATTTTCACCTCCAGCACCATCACCGCCGGAAGGTCCACTACCAGGAGGAGGAGGTATATCCACAATATTATCAGCATTGTCCACATTCTCGTTCTGAGCCATAGCTCGCGTATTAATTCTCGTATCTCTACGAGGTCCCATTCACTAAAACAATGCAATGACACAATGCAATAAACATAATTAGGCTCAACAAGGTAAGAAATCCAAGTACTCAAGCTCATTTCCCAAAAAAAAAACAATTCCTTTCATTAGTTTTGATATGGAAATGAGTTCCTCTAACATGCTTCAACACAACATAACATCACAATTGCAACATACTTACAGTTCACACATCAAACTTTCATTTAAAAGGCATATTATGCAATCACACATACTTCACCCACATAACCATTCCCATTTAAACGAGAACTCAGCTCTGATACCACCAAATGTAACCCCCTTAGCCCGGCCTAGATGGTTAACCCGAACTTCGAAGATTACACAGGGAAAACCAAAGTCAACCCGAAAGTCAACCTTGATTAAAGACCCTTTTTTTTCCTTTTTAGTCTTTTCTAGATGCACATTAACCTTAAGCGTACTCTTGAGAAACACATACTTGATAAGCACAGCGATCGAATTACGATAAGGGACTCAATTGCACAAAATACAAAAGTTAGGGACCAAATTGTAATTTCTGGAAATATGGAGGACTTAACTGATTTTAAGGTTACCAATACTTAATTAACCATATTAAATGCTTCACTGTCAAATTTCACCTTAAACAGACATCTCAAACTCATGCAATTGCAAATACAATTTTCAGGACTAAAACGTAAAGCTTACAAACCTCAAAACCATTCAAATCAGTGCCCAACGGTCATCTGTTTCGAAACGGGGTTGACCGTTACGAAACTCGGGTTCGTTCCGAGACCTGTATCGGAACAGGGCCTTACAGTGGCCAAAATGTTTCGGAACGACCTCTATCCGTTTCGATACACGTGGGCCATTACAGGCCCCTGTTTCAAAACGCTAGTGCCCATTCCGATACGGATTGCCCAGAAGTTGCATAATTTGCTGGTTTTACATACATTAAACCACTCAAACACATCCTAATGACTTCCTAATCATGCCAGCTAGTCATCATACATATAAAGTACATGTTGCAACACCAAAACACATTCATGGCATCAATCAAGGAAATCCACAAGTCTATAGGCATACATCCTAGTACCCAAAAACAAGCAACCACAATACATCCAAATAAGCATCATAATGGCCATTTACAAATCCAAATCATTTAAGGCATCATGCCACAACTAGGGAGTCCAAAACATCTCCCAAATCACATCCTAAGTTCCCATTGCGAAATATAAAAAACTAATAGTGTTGTGAAAACATCACCATACATGAGCTTAGCTTTCCCATGGATTCTTAGCCTCCTTGTTGCCCTCAAACACCTCAATTATCTGCATTATTGGTTCAAGAGAGAGAGCGTAAGCACAATTGCTTAGTGAGGCATGCTATAAAGAAACAACACAATAATGCATTTTATAAAACATTTTTCACAAAGCTTTCCATCAAATAATCATCATTATTCATGCAACCTTGCATACATATCAAGCATCTCATGCTTCAATAAAATCAACATGTCTTATTGGCTTCCAAGTGATAATCCCTAACCATTTACAACATAAAACACAATCGGATACGCGGATTACAAGCGTTGTCCCATACGCTTCATACACACTACCGAACACACAAGGTGGAGTTTACCGGTACAATCACAACCCCTCAACACCCGTGATGGAGTTTAACGGTAAAATCACAACCCCTCAATATCACTCATCAGTAGTTGTATAACATCAATAACGAGAACACGGGACACTCAACACAAGATCCACACATGGACTTTTAACCACCATTGTGATCTTAACCATCTCGTCAGTGTACTTGGATGGAGTTTACGGTACAATTACAACCCCTCAACATCCAAGGCCACTTTATTCACGGTGCACCCAATCCTATAGCCGGCTAACTATATCTGATTCAATTAGTTTAAAACCAACACATCACTTGCCAATATACATAATTTATCATCAATAATCCACTGTTTTAAAGCATTAATCAAAGCCATTAAACCATCATGCATCACTATGCATCAAAACCACATTCACAAATATCAAACCAAGGATCTCTTACCTTGAGCATCCTTCAACACATGGCTTTCAAAACCAGCATTAACCATGCTAAAACATGCTTTCAAAACAGAATTTAAACATGCAATTTATCAACAAATGCATCGTACCACACCATGGCTCATACAAGAGTGTTTTCCCGAAAACTTACTCTTGACATTAGTTAAGTTGCTTAGACTTAAACTAAGCTCCCAAAACCTTCAAACATTGGTTTCAAAGCTGAAAAACCAACTTCACTCACCAATTCCGTTTCGCAAGCTTGCCGAAACGCCGATCAAGCCTCCGGATCAACACCACAAGTATCCGAAGATGTCTCCCATGTTTTAAACACATCAAAGCAGAGGATTAATGCATCATCATGCATTAAAATCTTCACCCATCACACCTAAACTCGTTGCTCTAACCAATTCTAACATTTCGGGTACCAAACACAACCAAAATCACCTCCAAACTCTTCCACAACATAACCCAACCAAGATCCATCACTTCTAACCATTTCTAAACATCAATTAACATCCAAAATGAACCTAAACTCGTCCTTATACCTCTAGCTATAACAGAACACCAAGATCACCCCTAAAACCACCATTTTCATAAGCAAAAACTTAGGAAATTCAACCTATTCAGGATTGCATTGATCAAACCTCAATTACACATCATTAAACATCCAAAATACATTTAAAAACCATCTCAAAACAGAGCCCAAACAATCACCATGAATTTCTTCAAGATTTCTTCCAAATCTTGAGTTTTAAGCCAAAATCAAGTTCATAACATTAAATCCATTTATAAAACTTAAATTAAGGATTGATAACTTGGGAATTTCAGTAAAGAACTGAGTATTTAGTGGAGAAGAACAACCTTACCTCTAAATGTAGATTTCTCCTTGTTTAGAGCTAAATTCCTTGAAAATTCAATAAGCAAATCAAGAGGATTTGATGTAGAAAGGATTAGGAATTAATTGTTGATTGAAATCTCATCAATTGATTTGAAAATAAATGAAAAATATGCTGGAGAAAAGTGTTTGGATGAGGGAATTTTGAGAGAAAATGAGATGAGAAAGTTTTAAGAAAAGTTAGTTATGAAAATCTAAATTATGGTTTTCCACTTTTCATTTAATTAATTAAGCATTAATTAAATCATCAAAATCTAAGAAAAATCTGGAGAAATCCTTCTTGAGTAAATTAGCTCCTTAAAGATTCAAAGTTTCAATCCTTACAAAACAGTCACCACTGAACTTTTCAAAAATCGCATTTTAGTCACTATTTCAAAATGTTGCACTTCCAAACCTTATTTTGTAAAATTGATTTCACCACTCTCTTATATATATTAAAAGAGGATTTTTAGATATTTTTCCATATTTTTAAAGCATCTCGAACTAGGCTTTCCCTAAAACCTCCTTTTATATTCGAACCGAAAATCAGACCGGCCTGGTTCAGACCCTAAACTTCTAAGCCCAAAATTGAGGTGTTACAAAGGATATTGATATATGTATATGCTTCGAATTGTGAAAGTAGAATGCCTATTAATATGCCTTGATTTAGCTTGAGCTTTCGATGGTTATATAGAAGTGTACATGTTTTTTTAATGGTTTGATATGAATATATATCACGATTCTAAGAATAAAAAGTTAGCATTTGAACTTAGAGGTTTTCTTGATGTAATTCGAACATGGTCTTATTAGGCTTAGGTGATTTGATAATGTTAAGAATTTTATACATGTGGTTATGCTATGTTATGGTATTAGTCCAATATGTTATAAGTATAAACTTGGTTAGTATAAGATATTTAAATTTTGTGGATAACATGTTTTTAAGTTCATATGTTATTATGTTAAGTTTGATAATATACAAGCTGCATGGCTTTGATTGATATTGTTTCATGTTTTGTTTCGATTGTTTATTTGTTCTGAACCGTTCGTTATATGTCGTAACATCTCTCGCTCCTAAACCGGGTGAGGGGTGTTACACACCAATGCCAGGAAGCATACTAAGTTTCTTAGCGTCAGAGAGATAGGTAGAGAGCCCTTGGGTGAAAAAGAGGAAGAGGAAAGGGGACAGAGGATCTCCTTGGCGAAGACCCCGTTGTGGGCGAAAAAAAGGAGAGAAAGAAATATTGACCTTGACAGTGAAGGAGACCGAAGAAATACATCGCATTATGAGGGAGACCCATGAAGGCGCAAAACCCATGCGGGTCATGACGTTTTCAGGAAAGGACCATTCAACTCTATCAAAGGCCTTCTCCATATCAAGCTTGAGAGCAGCTCCATGAGAAAATTTAGAAGTTCCAGTATTGATGGAATGAATTATTTCGTGAGCAATAAGGATGTTGTCGGATATATTACGTCCCTAAACGAAGGCAGCTTGGTTGTCACTAATGCAAAAGGGAATGGTATGCTTCATCTTGTTTACCAGGACCTTAACAATAATTTTGTAGATAATTGTGCAAAGACTAATGGGCCTGAGGTGCCACATAGTAGTTGGATCCTTTATTTTAGGTATAAGTACCAAGATGGTTTGGTTTACGGATGCCATATCGGCAGAGCCGTTGAGAAGATTTAGGCAAAGCGTGGTGACATCTGCCCCAACTGTATCCCAGTGTTGTCGAAAAAAACCACTAAGTAAGCCATCAATTCCAGGGGCTTTCCTAGGGTCGATATCTCGGAAGGCAACAAAGACCTCCTCAGCCGTGAAATCCCTAGTGAGGGATTCGTTCATGATAGGCGTAATGGAAGAAGGTATTTTTGAGAGAATTTTTTCTTAGAAAGAAGGGTTGGAAGAGGTGAATAGAGTGCGGAAATAGGAAGACACAATGGACATAAGATCAGAATCGGCAACACACCAGTTATTATTTGCGTCAAAAAGACCAGTGATAGTATTCTTCTTCCTTCGGCTGTTAGCACGGGCGTGAAAAAATCGGGTACTTTTGTCTCCTTGAGACATCCATAGGTTACGAGAGCGTTGCGCCCAGTAAACTTCCTGTTCATTAAGTAATTTATGGAGTTCAGATCTACCTGCAATGTAGGCTTTCTCGGCAGAGGCCAAGAAGGGTCATTTTAGGAGTTCATTAATTTTCTTAGAGAGTGTGTGAATATATCCTGTTGTTTTATAACGCTGTTGAGATTGCCAATCCCCTAAGTAGGAGCCTATAGCTTGAATTTTATCAAGAGTATGGCCCTTGGTAGAATCCCAAGTTTCTTTAACAACAGAGATGCCTTCTTCATTGGTTGCCCAACAATTTTTCGAAACGAAACTTGGCAGGAGGTGGTCGTTGATTGGTTTGAAAGGTGGCCTCTGTATTTAATAGAAGAAAATAGTGGTCATATTTAGCATCAAAATCAGAAATGATGTTATAATGAGGGTTAGTGGCTTTCCATGCCATATTGCCCACGAAGCGGTCTAGACGCTAAAAAAAAGTTGGGGTATTAGGACCGAGTTTGGACCATGTGAACCAACCTGTAGTCGGTTTGCAGTAAAAAAGGCTATTGCGTGAGAGGCATTGTCGAAAGTTATTAATTTGAGATCTTGCGCGACGACAGCCTCCTTGTTTCTCATTATCAGAAAGGATTTCGTTAAAATCGCCTCCTAGAAGCCAAGGAATGTCGTTGTTGTTATTTAGAGAGTCAATTAATTCCCAAGTTTTAGTTTTATGACTAGTTTCAGAGAAACCATGTATACCAGTAAAACAAAAAGAATAAGAGTCACATTGTATTTGAGTATGAATAAAACGATCCGAATACGAAAGCAAAGTGATATTATAATTATTTGAGGAAAATAAAGCAAGACCAGAACATTGTTTACTTGCTGCCATAGAAATAACTTCATGCATACCTAAAATAGTACTAAGACGGCTACATGCCATTTTATCCAATTTCGTTTCACATAAAAAAAGAAAATCTGGTGAGGAACGTCGAACATACTATTGCAGATGATGAACTGCCTGGACCTTCCCGAGACCCTGACAGTTCCAGCATAGGATTATCATATTCCTCGGTGGGGCTGTGAATCAGCCACCGCAGGAGAGTTTTTTGCGTTGCTCATCCTAGCTTTCGGAGTTGAGGAAGGGGAGGGCCTGGATTTCTTCGGTTGGAGGATCACTTGGATAGGGGAGCGTCTTTTGGTGCCACGGTTGGGAGGTATGGGTATAGGAGCAAGAGCCGAGGCTGCATCATTGGGATAATTTTTAAGAAGCCAAGAGTCAAATGCATCAAAAAGTGGAATACCTGTTCAAAGAAAAGGCTTACTTAGTTGGGCATCCAGGTTATTCACTTGTTGAGCAGTAGGGCTTGGAACGCTATCGTCCTCTGCATCCCAATCGCCATTCTCAGAATTCTCAGGGATGGGAAATATTGTGTTCAGTGGCTGTGGAGCTATAACTTGAGGAGGGAGTGTGACTCACGAAGGTTACTATGGGTCCTCTTTGGTTATGGGCGGCTCGGACGATTCCTCGCCTAACATCTCATCATTATGATTGGCGTCCTCAACAGGGAGATCTGCAAAGGAAAAAGCATCTCTGACATTGAGTTTCCCTAAAAATTCAGAGAATGAGGAGTGGAGTTTTAGATGAGGAAAACGGCGGAGAAAATATAGATTGTGTGAAAGGATAAAAGACAGACCCGGTTCATGTGCTGAGGCAGCCGATTCAGCAACTGATTTGCCTTTATCCTTCGGATCTATTTGTAAGGGAAAAATAACAAATGAGTGCATGCAATATAATCATGTTGAAAAGCTCGTGAACAACTCTATGAACTCCTAATGTTTGATTAAAACTAGTTTCACGGTCAATTTTGTAGAGGTTTTAGACGAACGAGTCTAAATGGGCCGTAAAATGAACCCGTTGGAATTTTAACTAAGTAAAAAGTATAGAAATTGTGTTTTTCAATATAATCGTGTTGAAAAGCTCGTGAACAACTATATGAACTCCTAAAATTTGATTAAAACTAGTTTCACAGTGATTTTTGTAGAGGTTTCAGACGAGCGGGTGTAAATGGGACGTAAAATGGACCCGTGATCAACTATATGACCTCCTAAATTTTGATTAAAATTGAGTAAAAAGTACATAAATTGTGTTATGCAATATAATCGTGTTGAAAAGCTCGTGATCAACTATATGAACTCCAATATTTTGATTAAAACTAGTTTTGCGGTACTTTTTTGTAGAGGTTTCGGACGAGCGGGTCTAAATGGGCCGTAAAATAGACCCGTTGGACTTTTAACTGGGTAAAAAGCACAAAAATTGAGCTTTTGTAATATAATCATGTTGAAAAGCTACTAGTCAACTATATGAACTCCTAAAATTTGATTAAAACTAGTTTTGTCGTCATTTTTGTAGAGGTTTCGGACAAGCGGGTCTAAATGGCCATAAAATGGACCCGCTAGACTTTTAACTGAGTAAAAAAAATAGAAATTGAGTTTTTGCAATATAATCTTGTTGTAGAGCTCGTGAACAACTATATGAACTTTTAAAATTTGATTAAAACTAGTTTCACGCTGATTTTTGTAGATGTTTCGGACGAGCGGGTCTAAATGGGCCGTAAAATGGACCCGTTGGACTTTTAACTTTGTAAAAAGTACATAAATTGAGTCTTTGCAATATAATCATGTTGAAAAGCTCGTGAAAAACTATATGAACTCCTAAAATTTTATTAAAACTAGTTTCACGGTGATTTTTGTAGAGGTTTCACACGAGCGGGTCGAAATGGGCCGTAAAATGGACCCGTTGGACTTTTAACTAAGTAAAAAGTACAAAAATTGAGTTTTTGCAATATAATCGTGTTGAAAAGCTCGTAGTCAACTATATGATCTCTTAAAGTTTGATTAAATCTAGTTTCGATGTCATTTTTGTAGAGGTTTCTGACGAGCGGATCTAAATGGGCCGTAAAATTGATCCGTTGGACTTTTTTTGAAGAAAGACGGGCCTCATTAAAAACCCATACTAACATCCCCAGGCACAAGTCCTGGAGATCCCTAAAAAGGGAAAAAGAGTACATAAATTGAGTTTTTGTAATATAATCGTGTTGCGGATACAATTGGGGTAAAGGGAACCAAAAGACATGGAAGTCATGGTTCTAAGAGCGTGGGTAGCCAGGGTATGAGCTACTAAATTAGCCTCGCGGCTTACATAATGAACATGCGCAAAAGGGAAAAAAAGACAGAGCTTTGCGGGTTTGCAAAATCGTCGAACCCATAGTGGAGAGGTCAGGTCCCATATGGTTGATCCGTTGGACTTTTAACTAAGTAAAAAGTACATAAATTGATTTTTTGTAATATAATCGTGTTGAAAATCTCGTGAACAACTATATAAACTCCTAAAATTTGATTAAAACTAGTTTAACGGTTATTTTTGTAAAGTTTCAGACGAGCGGGTCTAAATGGGCTGTAAAATGGACCCGTTGGACTTTTAATTGAGTAAAAAGTATAGAAATTGAGTTTTTGCAATATTATCTTTGTAACACCCCTAACCCGGGCCGGGAGTTAGGAGCGTTACCGGAATCGGAAAATAGAAAATCGGAAACAAAAACCATTCTTAATTAAGTTATTCATATTAATGCGCACGAAGAAAGTGGGCTAACAAAAACTTTTTCTAAACATAAACGACTAAACAATATTTCTTTAATCTTACTTAACAAATTACAAGCCAATTTAAATTTTTCATATTATCATTATTGAATTCCAATTTCATAACTATAACATAACCATTCGTCCACTATGCTTTCTATTTAGCCAATTAATTCAAATCATTAACTAATAGGTTACCAAATTACTATATCGAATATAATTGCACCAGCATGCCGAATACTTAAGCTATTCATTATCATACCATTCGAAACTTTGATTAACTTAGTCTAGGTGATTTTCGAATTTGACCAATTACCAATAATTAATTACATCAATTTTGCATACAAGGCATATTAGATTTCAACACCATGACATTCGATTTCCTTTAATTAGATCATTACAAAATATCAAGTTTTATATGCCCCTAAACCATGTCAAGCTATAGACTATGAACAACAAAAAGAATCAGCAAGACCACTAGCTCGACTTACATTTATATACAACAAAATAATGAGGCTTTCTACTTACATACAAAACATAATTCTAGCCTCCTAACTAAACATCATGGAGCATATAATCTTAAACACCAACGTAGACTTAGGCTACGACCAAACAAAACAAAACGAGCCCTTAGACTAGCTTCAAAGCCACCATCTAGGAGTCTAAAGATAAGACTAAGATCATACATATTTCTGAACTTGTAACTTGATCCAATCGAATGCTAGCTTTGAGGTCCAAGCGATCCTGCTAAAGTTGGGAGGAAGAAAACAACGGAGCGTTAAGTACAAATTGTACTTAGCGAGGTAATGCTAAATCTAATTCATTCTTGAGCTTTTAATGTGATCAAGCATTGAGTTTACTTAGCTAGGTTTATTAACATCCAAATTTCACCCAACTAAGCTTATGAAATCAAATACACATAGCATCATACATAACATAATTAACCTTCTTAGCACATGCTCGAATACATAACAAACAACATTAATTTATCACATGCTTCCATTTGATTCGATCAATACCATAATTCAATTCAATTTCCAGCATACTCAATCTCATGCTTAACAATTGAATTAACCAAAATTCATGCCAATCAATACATAACATCATTAATTTAGCATGACGTACTATCTAAGACTTCTAATCGACTGAGGGCATTATTGTTCTTGTTTATTTATTATTCATTACCTTTATTTAGCATATACATTTTCATAATTCGATTTGCATGCTCGTTCAATCACATAGCGTACATGGGCAACAACTTCATGTATAGTCACATGCATTTTAAGCAGAGCAAAAGTACCATAGGGCAATCCACATGTACATACAACCGAGCATTATCAAGAATTCATGTTCATGTATATTCGCATACCAATTATCATGTAGGGCAGTCCACATTTACACATATTTAGACATTAGCAAAATCCAATCAAGCATATAAATCATGGCATTTAAATCACATAAAACAATCCCCATTTTCACACATTCAAACATTAACCGAAATCTCAAATCATGCATCTATTTTTCCTTTAATCTCCTTCCCTTACTAAACACATTACCAAATATCAATTAGGTCCAATTTCATGCATAGAAATAATAAATTACACAATAATAAGGTGGTTCGGACACTAGTCCCAACCCTAATACAAAATTACACTCACAACTCCTTAAGTTTGATCTTGAATTAAGATGCCCTTGTTTCTTCCCCTCGATTGATAGATCCTAGATTCCTCCAAGGTTTCATCACAATTTCGATCTTAATTCTCAACATAAAATGAATACACACTATATTAGAGAGCAATCAATCATAATTGCCCATTCAATTTCAAACATGAACATACATTTTCAAATCTGATTTTCTATTAAACTAGTTGGAGGACTAGTTAGTGTTTTAATCATATATTTTTAATTACTAATCCAAAATTCACTTATCTTATACCGTTAGAAATGTATTAAACTTAATTTTCTACTCATGTAAACCTCATATTTTCATCTTATTTGAGTAAATATAGTTTATTACTTAATTACACCCCTTCCGATAAATCTGGGCAGCTTGTACTGTCCGATTTTAAAAACTCATATCTCTTCATTTACATACTGGAATTGAGTTCCGTTTTCTCTCAATGATTCTAGACATACCAAAGTTTATACAGTAAAAATTTCAATTCTAAATACCTTATATCCAATTTTTGGTGAATTTCCAAAGTTACATCTTATGATTTGCATTTCACTGGGCAGCTTACTCAATTGTCACCTTTAACTTAAAATTCATCTAATTACTTCATTCAAAGTCTAAATTCACTCATGGCATGACTTATAATATTCTTTCATGACATTTTACAGTCCAAATTAACCTTTAATTTCAACGGTCAAGTCCTCAATTTTACCGATTTTCCAGTTCAGCCCCTAAATTCCATTATTTCCGAATACCAGTCCAATTTTAGTTCTAAATTTTCCTCTTTTTAATTCGTTTTTCCAATCAACCAAAAGTAATTTCTCTTGGAATTCTTATTTCTTCATCACTTTCTCCGAGTACGAATTTTCCAATTTAATCTCTAATCATAACAATTTTCCAATTATCCATGACTTTACATTTTCTCTCAAAACAATCCCTTTATGAATCTATTCATAATTTCTCAAGTAGTTTGTCAAGGATTTCATAAGCTCAACTTATTATATTCATCAAGACTCTCATGGTTTCATGTTTATACAAATTTTAAGTTTGCATGCATGGTGTGTTACATAACCGAATAGCTACAAGGAGAATAGAACTTACTTCTTGATTTTCTTGTTATCACTAGCTACCATTTTCAATTCCTAGCTTAATCCTTCAAACATGCAAGCTAAACCTTCACCATTTGAGCTTCAAAACTTTCAGACCTTTGAGCTTCTCTTCTCTCCATTTTCTCTCAAACCTCACGGCAACAAGGAGGAGAAATGATGGAGAGAAGACATCCTCCCTAATTTGGGGATTTGATAGACTCTAAAATTACTTAAGTGTCCTTTAACCTTTCTCTTTTATTATCATTTTACTAAGGGCAGCCCTAAGGACTTTTCATTTTTAACATGCAATTTTCAACTATTATTTTTATTTTAAATTGGTCATCAATTTTTCTTTTCCAAACTTTCTTTGATTTTCCAATTTGGTCCGATTTCCACAAGGAAATGTACCACTTTTTAATTACTTTAAATTCTTCTAATTTCACACTTTGGATCTTGTTACTACTAGTTTGAATCCACTAATTTATCACTTGGCTAAATTTCTTAATTTAAAAGCTTATTTTCCACAAGGAATTGGTGCATTAGTTGCCCAATTAAGAAATTCAAGGACCAAATTGAACAATTCCCTTAATTGCAAGCTCAATTGCTTCTAAAAATAAATAAATAAATTAAATTTAACGGCTTTAAATTCTAGGACGGAAATGTTGGTGTTAGAATTCCCTCCTCCTTAAAGAAAAAATTCGTCCTCGAATTCTTAACTGAACTGAATAAATGAGGATATTGCTTCTGCATCGTATCCTTGGGTTCCCACGTTGCTTTTGTAACGTGATGATTCTTCCAGAGAATTTTATTAAGAGGGACGTTCTTGTTATGAAGCCTTTTAATTTCTCGATCAAGAATCTGAATAGGTTCCTCTTCATAAGAGATGTCAGGATTAAGTTCAACTTCTTCTGGTTCGAGAACATGAGACGGATCAGATCGATAATGCCTTAACATATAAACATGAAAGACATTATGAATCTTATTGAATTCAGGAGGAAGTGCGAGGCGATAAGCTACAGGACCAATTCTCTCAATTACTTCGAATGGTCCAATAAAAAGAGGACTAAGCTTTCCTTTCTTGCCGAAACGGAAAACTTTCTTCCACGGAGATACTTTGAGAAATACTTTATCTCCGATTGCATATTGGATGTCCCTACGCTTCAGATCAGCGTACGACTTCTGCCTATTAAAAGCTTGTTTCAACCGGGAATGAATAATTTGAACATGTTCTTCAGTTTCCTGAAGCAGTTGAGGTCCTAAAACTTTATTATCTCCGAGTTCCGACCAGCACAAAGGAGTTCGGCATTTCCTTCCATACAATGCTTCAAAAAGAGCCACCTGAATAGAAGACTTATAGCTATTATTATAAGCGAACTCGATTAACGGCAGCGATTTCTCCCTGTTCTTACCGAAATCGATAATGCTTCAAGAATTGGAATTACTCTTTCAGATTGTCCATCGCTTTGAGGATGAAAAGTTGTGCTAACATTCAGTTTAGTTCCAAGAGCCTTGTGTAGAGTTTTCCAGAATCGAGCTGTAAATCGAGGGTCTCGATCTGAAACAATAGAAGTTGGAACTCCGTGTAAAATGATAACTTCTCGAATATACAGTTCTATTAAGGTCTCAAGACTATAATTCATCCGTATCGGAATGAAATGTGCTGATTTAGTAAAACGACCAACGATCACCCAAGCAACATCACACTTTCTTGGAGAGTAAGGAAGACCGGTCACGAAATCCATCGTAATCCGTTCCCATTTCCATTGCGGAAATTCAAGAGATTGAAGTAATCTAGTAGGAACACGATGTTCGGCTTTGACCCGCTGACAGTTCAGACACCTTGATACAAAGTCATTGATAGCTGATTTCATTCCAGACCACCAATACAAGGGCTTGAGATCCTTGTACATCTTAATAGATCTAGGGTGGATGAAAAAGAACTTTGGTGTGCTTCTTGCAGAATTTCAGCTTGTAATTCCTTGTTATTAGGCACACAAATTCGATCTCTGAAATATAGAAGACCGTTTGACTTGACAGAAAAGTCAGGATTAGATTCAAGCTTAGACAAGATTTTCTGAAGTTCCGGATTAACTTGTCAAATAACAGGATCGACTCTTTTCCTAATCCCTTAAAGTACAGTCTTTAATTCTTACAATCAATCCAGGCTTTATGTCTACTCAACCAGTCTAAACCTAATACTAGGTCAGACTCACATTTAGGTAGAACGTACAAGTCACAGGGAAAAGGTACATTTCGAAAAGATACAAGACTATTCCTACAGATCAGGTTGATATGTAAGTCACCTCCTATAGGGTTTGAAACAATTAACCTAGTCTTAACAATTTCAGGCTATAATTGTAACTTGTCAATCAAGTGAGAACACACAAAAGAATGAGTTGATCCCGAATCTATTAAAGCATAAACATGAGTAAGGTTTAGTTCAACCATACTTGCAATAACATCTGGAGATTCTTCCTCATCCTTGCCATAGATATGATAGACTCGAGCTGGAGATCGTGATTCCTGATGTGTGGTAGCTTTCGATTGATTGCTTCTACCTCTGCCCTGATTCCCAGAATGTGCTTGTCTAGTATTCTTGTTTCGATTGGATTGTACATGACTCGGATTAGCAGAGTTTTGAGCAGGAGCTTGATCTCTTATCCCTGGACAGTCTCTGATATAGTGATCACTTCCGCCACAAGCAAAACATAAATTGGCCTGCTTTCCGCACTGACAGAAATGTGGTTTCTAACAATGCTGACAGACTGTAGCCCTTTCTGAATTCCCCGGGCTATTAACAGTTATAATCGAGACAACAAGTTTATTCACTAACTAAGGCTTCGGTGTGAAATTACTACGAGGAGCTAGATTATACGAAGAAGAACCTTCTTTTTGGCTTTTAGACTTCTTCGATTTCCAGTGAGACTTGTCATCACTCTTGCGCTTCTTATCATGACAGTAACCACTTTTCCTCTTTTCTACGGCCGAAACATGGATTCTGTAGCAATTGCTCGGTTCACCAGAGTTTGGAAGTCCGTGATATCCAGGGCGGTAAACATCGGACTCGGCTCATCATTCAGACCGTCAATGAACATACGACACTTTTATTTCTCTGTCTTGATGTACTCAGAAACATACTTGCAGTACTTACAGAAATCAACCACGTACTGCTCTATTGTTCAACCCGCTTGCTTCAGATGCAAGAAACGCTTTCTTCGATTGGACAAGTATTGTTCATTGATGTATTTCTTCTTAAATTCTTCTACAAAGAATTTCCAGTTCACAGATTCTGTTGGAGCGGTTAGTGTTGTAGCTTCCCACCAGTTTAAGGCTTCATCAGCAAGTAAGGCAGCAACACATTCGAGCTTATGTTCATCTGAACTCTGAAGTTGCTTACTCAATATTTGAGCAGTTCTTTCTAACCAATACTCAGCTTCTTCAAGTTTCTCTTCACTAGAGCCTGCAAATGTATAGGCTCGATGCTGAGCAAGCTTTTCAATAGGAGCTCTGCTAGGGGCAGTAGCTACCAGAGCAGGTTGTTCATGTCTCATGTTCGTCAAAATTTGATTGAACATTTCTTTCATACTCCGAAGGCAGTCTCTTTAAGAATTCTGAACAGTCGAATTATCAGTGTTCGTCCGAGGCTGAAGAGGAGGTTGTTGTCGAGTGCTATCTTGCACAAGAGGTTGTGGTCAAGTACTATCTGGTACATAAGGGTTCTCTTGTACCGGAGGGTTTTCTTTCGCACGAATAATCTCTTGTACTGGAGGGTTCTCTTTCATACGAACACTATCTTGTACAGGAGGGTTTTCTTTCATGTGGGCACTATCCCCTTCACTTGAGGATCCTCAAGGACTTTCATCGTCTCGGGCTAAACGTGTCTCTTTCATTCTAATTCAGATCAAACAGAATCAAAGTTAGGAACATAGTTACAAGAAATTCAATGTATGATCCCTAGGTGGCTTGAATCAACTAATAATGCACACAGAACACATTTGAGGTCTTAAGGACCTGTAACCTAAAAAGCTCCGATGCAACAAAATGTAACACCCCTAACTCGGGACGAGAGTTAGGAGCGTTACCAGAATTGGAAAACAGAAAATCGGAAACAAAAACCATTCTTAATTAAGTTATTCATATTAATGCGCACGCGGAAAGTGGGCTAACAAAAACTTTTTCTAAACATAAACGACTAAGCAAAATTTCTTTAATCCTACTTAACTAATTACAAGCCAATTTAAATTTTTCATATTATCATTATTGAATTCCAATTTCATAACTATAACATAACCATTCGACCACTATGCTTTCTATTTAGCCAATTAATTCAAATCATTAACTAATAGGTTACCAAATTACCATGTTGAATATAATTGCACCAACATGCCGAATACTTAAGCTATTCATTATCATACTATTCGAAACTTTGATTAACTTAGTCTAGGTGATTTTCAAATTAGACCAACTACCAATAATTAATTACATCAATTTTGCATACAAGGCATATTAGATTTCAACACCATGGCATTCGATTTCCTTTAATTAGATCATTACAAAATATCAAGTTTTATATGCCCCTAAACCATGTCAAGCTATAGACTATGAACAACAAAAAGAATCGGCAAGACCACTAGCTCGACTTACATTTGTATACACCAAAATAATGAGGCTTTCTACTTACATACAAAACACAATTCTAGCCTCCTAACCAAGCATCATGGAGCATATAATCTTAAACACCAACGTAGACTTAGGCTACGACCAAACAAAACAAAACGAGCTGATACGGACACGACCCCGTATACGCGAACGTTGAACTTGCGAAAGCGGATAAGGATGTTGGCGTGAATGTTCGATCGGTGAAAAGATGGGTGAAGATAGGCGATGACGATGGAGATGGAAGATAAATGGATAAATTGTCCTCGACACCCTCTTGATCGCAATTAACCAAGCAAGCAACCTCAAACGGCTCTAACCCACCCTCCTAGACGTAATTACCTAGGCAAGCAGGAGTGTGAAGATTAACAACAAATTCTGACGAACTTGAAGAATCACTTCTAAAATAAAGAACACAAGTTATACTTCTTGCAAGTCTGAACTCAAAAGAGAACTTTTTTAATCATTCAAATCTTCAATTACAATGTGGTTGAAGTCTCATTATATAAGCCTTGAAGAAGTTCTAATCCTAGTAAACTTAGGAAATTAAATACAATAAATAAATGCTGAAATCTAATCTCCTAATTACATAAGTAACTTCTAATAATAAATAAATATCAAAAATAAAATCCTAATTAAATAAATCTGATCCTAATATATATAGCAGAATCCTATATTAATTTAAATTACAAATAATCAAATAAAATCATGAAAATTCGTAATTATCCAAAAATCTCGTATTAATCCCGTATAGGAATTTCTGCATGCGCTGTCTTCGCTAAAATAGACGTATCTTGAGTTCTAGATGTTCGATTGAGGCGTTTCAAGATCCGTTGGAAAGATAATTGACAGCCGGACAAGTTTCAAGAGACATGTCGACCCATAAATGCCTGGATCCCATCCAAAAAGGGGTCGCAAGTTTACTGACGTTTCTGACTTGCAAAATAGTTTTAACTTCTTTTCCAAGATGATTACTTTCACCCCTCTCATGCATGTATCATTCTCCCACTCCTCAAAAAGATTTGCCCTCGAATCTAAACCGGTAAATGGAGGAATTTCATCAAAGTACCAGTAAAGAGAAGATGTCATGAAAGATCCTTGTGCATCATCTCTTTTTGCAATGTAATTTACAAGTTCCTTCTCATTGAGATCATCACTATTGTTCTTTCGATTGCAAAGTGACTCGATCTCATCTTCAAAATTGTTATTAATGCTAGAGGAGAAATAAGCATAAATAGAATTTTGAAAACAATCAATGATACCTTTTGATTGTAGCGTACCTTCGTTGGTGTTTGTTGTTTGATGATCATCTTGAATCAGAATAGTAGGTTTGTCACTGGAAACAAACACACTACTTACAATTTCTTCCTCATCAATAGGCAAGGTTAAACTCTCGATGGTATCGTCTTCTTCATGTTCTTTAGGAGAACAAATTTCTTTATCATGTTCCGAATCACAGATTTCAATATCATTAGAAGGCATGACTTCAGACAATATATCTCTCAAAAAAATTTCTTGAAAATAAGACTTATCTGGACAATCATACCCGGAATGATCTAGTCGACAACAATAATGACATCGAGTCCCCAAAAGAGTAAAATTCAATAAGTTGCTCAATGACATCCTCTAGAACGATCTGAATCTAATACCAAATGATACGGACACGGCCCCGTATACGCGAACGTTGAACTTGCGAAAGTGGATAAGGATGTTGGCGTGAATGTTCGATCAGTGAAAAGATGGCTGAAGATAGGCGATGACGATGGAGATGGAAGATAAATGGATAAATTGTCCTCGGCACCCTCTTGATCGCAATTAACCAAGCAAGCAACCTCAAACGGCTCTAACCCACCCTCCTAGATGTAATTACCTAGGCAAGCAAGAGTGTGAAGATCAACAACAAATTCTGACGAACTTGAAGAATCGCTTCTAAAATAAAGAACACAAGTTATACTTCTTACAAGTCTGAACTCAAAAGAGAACTTTTTTAATCATTCAAATCTTCAATTACAATGTGGTTGAAGTCTCATTATATAAGCCTTGAAGAAGTTCTAATCCTAGTAAACTTAGGAAATTAAATACAATAAATAAATGCTGAAATCTAATCTCCTAATTACATAAGTAACTTCTAATAATAAATAAATATCAAAAATAAAATCCTAATTAAATAAATCTGATCCTAATATATATTGAAGAATACTATATTAATTTAAATTACAAATAATCAAATAAAATCATGAAAATTCGTAATTATCCAAAAATCTCGTATTAATCCCGTATAGGAATTTCTGCATGCGATGTCTTCACTAAAATAGACGTATCTTGAGTTCTAGATGTTCGATTGAAGCGTTTCATGATCCGTTGGAAAGCTAATTGACAGCCGGACAAGTTTTAAGAAGACATGTCGACCCATAAATGCCTGGATCCCATCCAAAAAGGGGTCGCAAGTTTACTGACGTTTCTGACTTGCAAAATAGTTTTAACTTCTTTTCCAAGATGATTACTTTCACCCCTCTCATGCATGTATCATAATGATACATGCATTGTAACACCCCAATTTTGGGCTTAGAAGTTTTGGGTTTGAATCGGACTGGTCGGATTGCGGTTCGAATATAAAAGGTGGTTTTTAGGGAAAGCCTAGTTCGGGATGCATTAAAAATATGGAAAAATATCTAAAATTCCTCTTTTATTATACATAAGAGAGTGGTGAAATAAATTTTACAAAATGAGGTTTCGAAATGTGACATTTCAAGTTAGTGACTAAAATGTAATTTTTGAAAAGTTGGTGACTGTTTTTAAAGGATTGAAACTTTGAATCTTTAAGGAGCTAATTTACCCAAGAAGAGTTTTCTCCAGATTTTTCTTAATATTAAAGATTTATTAAATGATATTTGATAAAAGGAAAAAGGGGAAATAAATATTTTTGATTTCATAACTAACTTTTCTCAAAATTTTCCCACTTCAATTTCTCTCCATTTTCTCTCAGCCAAACACATTTTCCCCAGCCATTTTTCCTCTGATTTTAACATCTAAAGATGAGATTTCAATCTCCATTTGATCTCTAATCATTCCTACACTAAATACTTAGCATTTGCTTATTGAATTTTCAAGAATCTTGGCTTTAAACAAGGAGAAACTCACATTTAGAGGTATAAACAAGGATCTTGTGTTAAGATCACAATGGTGGTTAAAAGTCCATGTGTGGATCTTGTGTTGTGTGTCCCGTGTTCTCGTTAGTGATGTTATACAACTACCAATGAGTGATGTGGAGGGGTTGTGATTGTACCATAGTCTCCATCACGGGTGTTGAGGGGTTGTGATTGTACAGTATACTCCACCTTGATATTGGTAGTGTGTATGAAGCGTAGGGACAACGCTTGTAATCCGCGTATCCGATTGTGTTTTTGAGTTGTAAAATGTTATGGATTATCACTTGTAAGCCAATATGACATGATGATGGATTGAAGCATGAGATGCTTGGTTTGTATGCATAATTGCATGATAAATGTTGTTTTGAAACTAAAGGCCTTCAAAAGGTGTTTTTGCAAATGCATTATTGTGATGTTTTAATTGAGCATTCCTCACTAAGCTATGTGCTTATGCTCTCTCTTTCTTAAACCAATAATGCAGAGCATTGAAGTGCATAAGGGGCAGCAAGGTGGTCAAGGATCCAAGTGAAAGACTAAGCTCATGTATGGTGAATGTTTTCCTAACACTATTAGCTTTTGGGCATTTGGCAATGGGAACCTAAAGTGTGTTTTGGGAGATGTTTTGGACTCCCTAAGTTGGTTTTATGCTTTTGATGATGTTTGAACATGTAAATGGCCTTTTGGTATTTGGTTTGGTGTTTTGATGGTTGCATGAATTTCAATATAGGATGCATGCCTATAGAATTGGGATTTCCCTTGAATGATGCTATAATTGAGATTTGTTGATGCTAATATGTTCCTTGGGTGTTTAGTGACTTGCTGGTATGATTTAGGTGCCTTTGGAATGTGTTTGATGGGTTGAAAGAGTATTAAACCAGCAAAATTCTGCAATTCTGGGCAACTCGTTTCGGAACGGGTGCTACTGTTTCGGAACAGGTGGCCTGTAATGGCCATGGCGTTTCGAAACAGGTAGGGCTGTTCCGAAACGGATTTGCTACTGCCAAGCCTTGTTCCGCAACTTGTTTTGAAACGGTCCCGCGTTTCGGAACGGATCATCCCCGTATTGGAACACTCGACCGTTGGGCACTGAATCTGATGGTTAAATGTTTTGGAATTCTCACGTTTTGGTCCCAATCTTTGTAAATGCAATTGATTGAGTTTGTGATGTCCGTTTGAGATGAAATTTGACATAGAAGCATGAAATATGATTAATTTCATAATGGTAACCTTAAAACTGGTTAAGTCCTCTAAATTTCCAGAATTTACAATTTGGTCCCTAAATTCGTATGTTGTGCAATTGAGTCCCTGAATGTTATCCGATTGCTGTGATTTTTGAGTATGTTCTTATCAAGAGTTCACCTAGGGTTAATATGCATTTAGACAAGTCTAAAATAAAAAAAGGGTCGTTAATCAAGGTTGACTTTCAGGTTGACTTTGGTTTTCCCCGTGTAATCTTCGTAGTTCGGGTCAACCGTCTAGGCCGGGCTAAGGGGGTTACATTTGGTGGTATCCGAGCTAAGCTCTCAAGTAATTGGGAATGGTTATGTGGGTGATATGATTATGATTGCTTTGTATGCTTGTTGAGTGAAAGCATGATGTATGAATTGTAAGAATGTTACAATTGTGGTGTATGCTGTGGTGAAGCAAGTTAGAGGGGCCTATTGCCAAATCAAAGCTAATGGAATGATTTGTTTTAATTGGAAATGAGCTTGAGTACTTGGATTGCTTACCTTGCAAAGCCTGACTTTGTTTGTTGCATTGTGATTGCATTGTTTAGTGAATGGGACCTCGTAGAGAGACGAGGATTAATACGCGAGCTATGGCTCAAAACGAGAATGAGGAGAATGTTGAAAATGTGGTGGATTTACCTCCTCCACCTGGTGGTGGTGGTGCTGGGGGTGAGGGAGCTGCTGCTGGTGCTGGGGTCGCTGGACCTGAAGCTGGGCAGGGGCAACCTGCTCCTGACATGACAATGCTGATACAAGCTATTGCTGGAGCCTTTCGGGCGGCGGTAGCTGGAGCTGGGCATCAGGGAGATGCTAGTGCTAGACTACCTCTAGAACGCTTGCGCAGTCTGGGAGGGACTGAGTTCAGGGGATTGTCTGCTGAAGGTTCTGAGTCTTGGTTGGAAAGTACCAAGAGAATCTTGGGACAAATGAATTGTAATGATGTGCAGAAGCTGGGCTGTGTAATATCATTGTTGCATGACGATGCGTATACTTGGTGGACAACCACTATCTCCGGAATGGAGGAAGCTGATGTGACTTGGACGTTTTTCTGAACGCGTTCAAGAGGAGGTATATGGGTGTGCGGTACCTGGATGAAAAGAAAAGGGAATTCATGTCTCTTACTCAAGGGGGAATGTCAGTGGCTGAGTACAAGGTTCAGTTTGTCCGACTCAGTCAGTACGCACCTGAGCTTGTTCCTGATGAGCGGGAGAGGTGTGAACGTTTCCGTTATGGTTTGGTGACGGAAGTGAAGACTTATATGTTGGCTGCTGAGTACACTGACTTTGATGTGCTGGTTGGTAGAGCAAAGGACATTGAGTTGAATTTGAGTCTATCTTCTAGAGGTGCTGGTCCTAGTGTGGGCAAGCGAGCTGCTGAGTATAGTTCCGGTGGTGGACGGAACAAGAGAGGACGTGATCAGAAGTATCAGTCTTCGGTTAAGCGTGGTGGTGGAGGCCAAGGTGCGCCTGTTCAGGGAGACATGGTAAGAGCTGATCCAAACACATGTTGGACATGTGGATCGCGTGGACACCTGAGGCGTGATTGTCCTCGAGCAGCGAGGGAGGTTCAGGCTCCTGTTATGGTGACCGGTAACTCGTGCTGGAACTGTGGTTCAGCGGATCACATGAGGAGGGACTGTCCTCTGTTGGCCGGTGGTGGCCAGGGACGTGCTCCTGGAGTTGTTGCACCACAAAGAGGTCGTGGGCGCGGTCGTGGTAACTTCCAGCGTAGAGAGGATGGTGGAAGGAATGTGGCTCATGTGGTAGCTGTTCAGCCTGAGGGTGGTGGCCAGGCCAGAGTGTATGCTCAGAGGGAGGGAAGGAATGACACGGATGTGATCGCAGGTACTTTCACTTTGCAATCCTTGTCATTACTTTCCTTGATTGATTCTGGATCTACACATTCATACATATTGCGTGAGCATGCTCAATTGCTTGGTTTGCCTGTTGAGTCTTTGGATGTTGGTATGCGTGTAACTAGTTTTTTTGGTGAGACTGTTGTGACCCGAAAGCTTTATAGAAGATGTCCCTTGGTTGTGCAAGATCATGTTTTTCGTGTTAATCTTATGGAATTGCCTTTCTATGGTTTTGATGTAATCCGTGGTATGGATTGGCTTGTTGAGCATCGAGTTGTAGTGGATTTTGAGAATAAGCGAGTTTCGTTGAAACTTGCGGATGATTATGAGGTGGTGGTGGTTGGTGAGAATGTGAAGTTTCTTGCCAATGTGGTGTCTACATTGGAAGCGAGTCGGATGCTGAGGCAAGGTTGTGAAGCTTACCTAGCCTTTGTTATGAATCCTAGCTCTAAGGAGTTGCGTGTGCAAGATATCAGGACTGTGCGAGAGTTTCCTGGTGTGTTTCCGGAGGAGTTGCCTGGATTGCCTCCTAATCGCGAAGTGGAGTTTGGAATTAAGCTGTATGAAAACACAACTCCAGTGTCCATTACTCCCTATCGAATGGCACCTAAAGAGTTGAAAGAGCTGAAAACGCAACTTCAGGAGTTGCTTGATCGTGGTTTCATTCGGCCGAGTGTGTCACCTTGGGGTGCACCGGTCTTGTTTGTGAAGAAGAAGGATGGCACTATGAGAATGTGCATTGATTACCGTCAGCTTAACAAGTTGACTATCAAGAATCGGTATCCATTGCCGAGAATTGATGATCTTTTTGATCAGTTTTAGGGAGCGGCTTTGTTTTCTAAAATTGAATTAAGGTCAGGGTATTACCAGTTGAAGGTGAAGGATGTGGATGTGCCAAAGACAGCTTTCAGAACGAGGTATGGGCATTATGAGTTCCTTGTGATGCCGTTTGGTTTGACGAATGCTCCTGCAGCTTTCATGGACATGATGAATAGAGTGTTCCATGAATACTTGGATAAGTTTGTTGTGGTGTTCATTGATGATATCCTCGTGTACTCTCGTACTGAGGAGGAGAATGAAGGGCATTTGAGAATTGTGTTACAGGCTTTGTTGGAGAATCAGCTTTATGCCAAGCTGAGCAAGTGTGAGTTCTGGCTTAGAGAAGTTGTGTTTCTTGGTCATGTGGTTTCTGCTGAGGCGATTCGTGTTGATCCTCAAAAGATTGAGGCAGTGATGAACTGGAAGCCTTCTAAGTCTGTTCATGAAGTCCGTAGTTTCCTTGGTTTGGCAGGATACTATTAGAGGTTCGTGGATGGGTTTTCAAAGATTGCTGCACCTTTGACGAATTTGCTGCAGAAGGATGTTAAGTATGAGTGGACAGAAGCGAGACAGCAGGCTTTTGAGAAGCTTAAGGCAGCTTTAACGCAAGCTCCTATCTTGTTTCAACCTGAATCAAGGAAAGAGTTTGTGGTGTATAGTGATGTGTCCTACGTTGGTTTGGGATGTGTGTTGATGCAAGAGGGTAAGGTGGTGGCTTATGCATCACGACAGTTGAAGGTGCATGAGCGCAATTATCCTACGCATTACATCGAGTTAGCTGCGGTGGTTTTTGCCTTGAAATTTTGGAGACATTACCTGTATGGTGAGAAGTGTACCGTGTACACAGACCACAAGAGTTTGAAGTATCTGATGTCTCAAAAAGAGTTGAATCTTAGGCAAAGACGTTGGGTGGAGTTGCTTAAGGATTATGATTTGACGATCGAGTACCATCCGGGTAAAGCTAATGTTGTGGCGGATGCCTTGAGTAGGAAGGTAGCTGTTGAGTTGAGGGCTATGTTTGCCAGTTTGAGCATTTCACGTGATGGTGGTCTTGTGGCTGAGTTGCAAGTGAAACCATCCTTGGTTCAGTTGATAAAGGAAAAGCAGTTGTTGGATGATTCTTTGGTGCCACATGTTCAAGATATAGCGGAGGATAGGCCATCGGATTTCTGCTTTAATGATGATGGAGTTTTATGCTTTGGGAGTCAGATAGTAGTGCCCAATGATGCGGATTTGAGGCATGCTATTCTGACTGAAGGTCATAGTAGTCCTTTTGCTATGCATCCTGGTAGTACTAAGATGTATCGTGATCTTCGTGATGAGTACTATTGGGTGGGTTTAAAGAAAGATGTTGCTGAGTTTGTAAGCAAGTGCATGGTTTGTCAGCGAGTTAAAGCTGAGCATCAGTTTCCTTCAGGGTTGTTGCAACCGTTGAGGATTCCTGAGTGGAAGTGGGAAAAGATTACCATGGACTTTGTATCTGGTTTGCCCTTGTCTCCATCGAAGAAGAATTCGGTGTGGGTGATTGTGGATCGTTTGACGAAGTGTGCGCATTTCTTGCCTGTGCATACTACGTACACTTTGGATAAGCTTGCGGAGCTGTACATTGCTGAGATTGTGCGGCTGCATGGTGTGCCAAAGTCGATTGTGTCGGATAGGGATCTGATGTTTACATCGCGTTTCTGGCAGTGTTTGCATCAGGCTTTGGGTACACGGTTGAATTTTAGTACTTCTTATCATCCACAGTCGGATGGACAGTCTGAGCGTGTCATCCAGGTGTTGGATGATATGTTGAGGTGCTGCGTGATTGAGTTTCAGGGTTCTTGGGAGAAACATTTGCCTTTGGTGGAGTTTGCCTATAATAACAGTTATCAGGCAAGTATTCAAATGGCACCTTATGAAGCTTTGTACGGGAGGAAGTGTAGGACTCCTCTTTGTTGGGCTGAAACGGGTCAGAAGTTGGTTTCGATGCCAGCTTTGTTGAAAGGAACCACCGAGAAGGTGAAGCTCATTTGTGAGCGATTGAAGGCAGCTTCTGATCAGAAAGAGTCTTACGCGGATTTGAAGCGTAAGGAGATTGAGTATGCGGTGGGTGACCGTGTGTTTCTGAAAGTTTCACCTTGGAAAAAGGTGATGAGGTTTGGCTGAAAGGGTAAGTTAAGCCCGAGGTACATTGGACCATACGAGGTGATAGAGGATGTGGGTCCTGTGGCGTACAAGTTGAGGTTACCGCAAGAGTTGGAAAAGATTCATGATGTGTTTCATGTTTCTATGCATCGAAAGTATAGATCAGATCCTTCCCATGTGATGCCTGTGGAAGATGTGGAATTGAATCCGGATTTGATCTATGATGAGGAACCGGTGAAGATTCTGGATTCAGATAGTAAAGTTCTTCGAGGCAAGACCATTGAGTTGGTAAAGGTGTTGTGGAAGCATCGTGGTGTTGAAGAAGCCACGTGGGAACGGAAGGATGACATGTGGAAGCAGTTTCCGTACCTCTTTCCTTCAGGTAAATTTTGGGGACGAAATTTCTTAAGGGGGGGAGAGTTGTAACACCCCAATTTTGGGCTTAGAAGTTTTGGGTTTGAATCGGACCGGTCGGATTGCGGTTCGAATATAAAAGGTGGTTTTTAGGGAAAGCATAGTTCGGGATGCATTAAAAATATGGAAAAATATCTAAAAATCCTCTTTTATTATATATAAGAGAGTGGTGAAATCAATTTTACAAAATGAGGTTTCGAAATGTGACATTTCAAGTTAGTGACTAAAATGTAATTTTTGAAAAGTTGGTGACTGTTTTTAAAGGATTGAAACTTTGAATCTTTAAGGAGCTAATTTACCCAAGAAGAGTTTTCTCCAGATTTTTCTCAATATTAAATATTTATTAAATGATATTTAATAAAAGGAAAAAGGGGAAATATATATTTTTGATTTCATAACTAACTTTTCTCAAAATTTTCCCACTTCATTTTCTCTCCAATTTCTCTCAGCCAAACACATTTTCCCCGGCCATTTTTCCTCTGATTTTAACATCTAAAGATGAGATTTCAATATCCATTTGATCTCTAATCATTCCTACACTAAATCCTTAGCATTTGCTTATTGAATTTTCAAGAATCTTGGCTTTAAACAAGGAGAAACTCACATTTAGAGGTATGAACGTCCTTCTCCTCTAAATACTCAGTTCTTTACTGAAATTCCCAAGTTCTCAATCCTTGATTTGAGTTTTATTAAAGGTTTTAATGATGTGTTCTTGATCTTGGCTTTAAATGCAAGATTTGGAGTTAATTTTGAAGAAATTCGTATTAAATGATTGGGCTCTGTTTTGAGATGTCTTTTTGATGTAAATTGGATGTATAAATGATGTGTAATTGAGGTTTAATCAATGCAATCCCGAATAGGTTGATTTTCCTAAGTTTTTGACTGAGTTAATGGTGGTTTTTGGGGTGATTTTGATGTTCTGCTATAGCTGGAGGTATAAGGACGTGATTAGATCCTTTTTGGATGTTAATTGATGTATAAGAATGATTGGAATTGATGGATCTTGGCTGGGTAATGTTGTAGAGGTGTTTGGATGTGATTTCGGTTGTGTTTGGTAGCCGAAATGTGAGTGTTGTTGAGAGCAGCGAGTTTAGGTGTCTTGGTTGAAGATATTAATGCATGATGATGCATTAATCCTCTACTTTGATGTGTTTAAAACAGGGGAGACATCTTCGGATACTTGTGGTGTTGATCCGAAAGCTTGATTGGTGTTTCGGCAAGCTTGCGAAATGGAATCAGCGAGTGAAGTTTGGTTTTCAGCTTTGAAACCAATGTTTGAAGGTTATGGGAGCTTAGTTTAAGTCTAAACAACTTAGCTAAGCTCAAGAGTAAGTTTTCGGAGAAACTCTCTTTTTGATGAACCATGAGATGGTTGAATGCAATGTGTTATTTTGCATGTTCTAAATTCTGTTTTGAAAGCATATTTTAGCATGTATAATGCTGGTTTTGTAAGCCATGTGTTGAAGGATGCTCAAGGTAAGAGGTCCTTGGTTTGACATTGATAAATGTGGTTTTGATGCATAGTGATGCATGATGATTTAATGGCTTTGTTAAATGCTTTAAAACAGTGGATTAATGATGGTAAATGATGTATATTGGCAAGTGATGTGTTGGTTTTAAAGTACTTGAATTGAATATAGTTAGCCGGCTATAAGATTGGGTGCACCGTGAATAAAGTCGCCTTGGATGTTGAGGGGTTGTGATTGTACCGTAAACTCCATCCAAGTACACTAACGAGATGGTTAAGATCACCATGGTGGTTAAAAGTCCATGAGTGGATCTTGTGTTAAGATCACAATGGTGGTTAAAAGTCCATGTGTGGATCTTGTGTTGTGTGTCTCGTGTTCTCGTTAGTGATGTTATACAACTACCAATGAGTGATGTGGAGGGCTTGTGATTGTACCATAGTCTCCATCACGGGTGTTGAGGGGTTGTGATTGTTCCGTATACTCCACCTTGATATTGGTAGTGTGTATGAAGCGTATGGGACAACGCTTGTAATCCGCGTATCCGATTGTGTTTTTGAGCTGTAAAATGTTATGGATTATCACTTGTAAGCCAATATGACATGATGATGGATTGAAGCATGAGATGCTTGGTTTGTATGCATAATTGCATGATAAATGTTGTTTTGAAACTAAAGGCCTTGAAAAGGTGTTTTTGCAAATGCATTATTGTGATGTTTTAATTGAGCATTCCTCACTAAGCTATGTGCTTACGCTCTCTCTTTCTTAAACCAATAATGCAGAGCATTGAAGTGCATAAGGGGCATCAAGGTGGTCAAGGATCCAAGTGAAAGACTAAGCTCATGTATGGTGAATGTTTTCCTAACACTATTAGCTTTTGGGCATTTGGCAATGGGAACCTAAAGTGTGTTTTGGGAGATGTTTTGGACTCCCTAAGTTGGTTTTATGATTTTTATGATGTTTGAACATGCAAATGGCCTTTTGGTATTTCATTTGGTGTTTTGATGGTTGCATGAATTTCAATATAGGATGCATGCCTATAGAATTGGGATTTTCCTTGAATGATGCTATAATTGAGATTTGTTGATGCTAATATGTTCCTTGGGTGTTTAGTGACTTGCTGGTATGATTTGGGTGCCTTTGGAATGTGTTTGATGGGTTGAAAGAGTATTAAACCAGCAAAATTCTGCAATTCTGGGCAACTCGTTTCGGAACGGGTGCTACTGTTTCGGAACAGGTGGCCTGTAATGGCCACGGCGTTTCGAAACAGGTAGGGCTGTTCCGAAACGGATTTGCTACTGCCAAGCCTTGTTCCGCAACTTGTTTCGGAACGGTCCCGCGTTTCAGAACGGATCATCCCCGTATCGGAACACTCGACCGTTGGGCACTGAATCTGATGGTTAAATGTTTTGGAATTCTCACGTTTTGGTCCCAATCTTTGTAAATGCAATTGATTGAGTTTGTGATGTCCGTTTGAGATGAAATTTGACAGAGAAGCATGAAATATGATTAATTTCATAATGGTAACCTTAAAACTGGTTAAGTCCTCTAAATTTCCAGAATTTACAATTTGGTCCCTAAATTCGTATGTCGTGCAATTGAGTCCCTGAATGTTATCCGATTGATGTGATTTTTGTGTATGTTCTTATCAAGAGTTCACCTAGGGTTAATATGCATTTAGACAAGTCTAAAATAAAAAAGGGTCGTTAATCAAGGTTGACTTTCGGGTTGACTTTGGTTTTCCCCGTGTAATCTTCGTAGTTCGGGTCAACCGTCTAGGCCGGGTTAAGGGGGTTACATGCATGGGAGGGCTAAAGCAGTGCATATTGGACAAGAAGTTGAATCTGTTTGTGAAGTCTGGAAAGTCAGCCAACTTGCGACGACTTTTCGGATGGGATCCGAGCATTTCTGGGCAGAGTTGTCTTCTAGAAAATTGACCGACATTCAGTTATTTTTCCAACGCATCTTGAAACGGATCAATCGGACATCGGGAACTCAAAAGATGTCCATTTTACTGAAGACTGCGCATGCAGAAAACTGGATACGAGATTATTACGGGATTTTGTAAAATTCAGCCCAAAAGCTATTATATAAGGCTTTTGGACGAATTAGACTTAGCCCAACTTAATTATTAGCATTTAAATTATGTTTTTAGGGTTTTATATACTTTAGGAACCAGCCACTCTTCTCCCAAGCAACTCATATCAGCTTATCACTTGCACTTATCAGCTTATCACTTGCAGCCCAAGCACAAGGAGTTTAAAGGCTATTTTTCTTTTATTTTTAAATTAAATTAGGGTTTCCTTGTTTTAGTAGAAGTTAGATTACTTTGGCTATCCTTCACCTATAAAAGGATGAAGCCTCCACCATTGTAATTCAGATTATTCAGATTTTCTTTGATTAATGAAATATTTAGTGAGTTTGTTTTTACAAGTGCTGATTACTTGTGCCTTAGAAGTCTTCTTCAACATAAGTTCGACGAGTTCTTGTGAGGGAGATCATCTTCACACTCTTGCTTGCCTAGCTAATTGCATCTAGGAGGGTGGGTTAGAGCCGCTTGAGGTTGCTTGCTTAGATAATTGCGTCTAAGAGGGTGCCGAGGACAAAACAACAACAACAAATCGCAAGCCATCTCAATCCTCAATCTTCACGCCATCTCCCATAATTCCATAAACAAAGCTGGAAATTTCAGATTTGTTTTACCTATTCTTCTCTTCATCTTTTTTAATCTTTTTCGTTATATTCTTATTATTCATCTTCTAATCTTTCTTATTGTCTTCTTTTCTTTAAATTTCCAGCATTGAATCTAAAATTTTCAAGAAAATCCCTTCTCTTTTCTATTGAATTTCCAGATCCGCCCATAGCTTTCTTGATTGAGTCTAGAGCTCTTAGTTCTTGCAACAACTTGATTGAAGGCATTCAAATCCACAATTGCGCTACTCTATCACGAGCCCTTAGACAAACTTCAAAGCCACCATCTAGGAGTCTAAAGATAAGACTAAGATCATACATATTTCCGAACTTGTAACTTGATCCAATCGAATGCTAGCTTTAAGGTCCAAGCGATCCTGCTAAAGTTGGGAGGAAGAAAACAACAGAGCGTTAAGTGCAAATTGTACTTACCGAGGTAATACTAAATTAATTCATTCTTGAGCTTTTAATGTGATCAAGCATTGAGTTTACTTAGCTAGGTTTATTAACATCCAAATTTCACCCAACTAAGCTTATGAAATCAAATACTCATAGCATCATGCATAACATAATTAACCTTCTTAGCACATGCCCGAATACATAACAAACAACATTAATTTATCACATGCTTCCATTTGATTCGATCAATACCATAATTCAATTCAATTTCCAGCATACTCAATCTCATGCTTAACAATTGAATTAACCAAAATTCATGCCAATCAATACATAGCATCATTAATTTATCAAAACGAAATCACCAATTGTCCATGAGCATATAATTCGAATAGGTCTCAAACCATTAACCAAAAATCAGAATTTATTAAACTTATCACTTCCCAATTTCGATGTATTCGAACAGGGCCATTGCCCACTTCACGTATATTCGGACTTATAAGCATTTCATATGCATTACATCATAATCGGAAGGACCAATGTCAACATAATTCATCATTTCATTTCACATCATAACATACCAAGTCATACAAACCATTTATCACTTCATAAGCTTTACATAATTATTCAATTCCATTTAGTTTAATTAGGCGATATTGCATTTTATTTCATTTCCCTAGGTAGAGTAGATGTATCAGATATTCAAGCCATCAAGAGGGTACCAAGTACCGAATAATGGTTGCACGAAGCAACAAGCAGTGGTCGCACAAAGCAACAAACAATGGATGCCCAATAGCATCATGTGTCTTGAACAGCAATCAAGAACATCTTATCATAGTCGAAGAGTACCCAAGGTACTAACAATGTTGCACAAGGCAACAAGCAATGGTTGCACGAAGCAACAAACAAGAGAGCTCAGACTCTAGGCATGACGTACTATCTAAGACTTCTAATCGACCGAGGGCATTATTGTTCTTGTTTATTTATTATTCATTACCTTTATTTAGCATATACATTTTCATAATTCGATTTGCATGCTTGTTCAATCACATCAGCATACATGGGCAACAACTTCATGTATAGTCACATGCATTTTAATCGTAGCAAAAGTACCATAAGGCAATCCACATGTACATACAACCGAGAATTATCAAGACTTTATGTTCATGTATATTTGCATACCAATTATCATGTAGGGCAGTCCACATTTACACATATTTAGACATTAGCAAAATCCAATCAAGCATATAAATGATGTCATTTAAATCACATAAAACAGTCCGCATTTTCACACATTCAAACATTAACTGAAATCTCAAATCATGCATCTATTTTTCCTTTAATCTCCTTCCCTTACTAAACACATTACCAAATATCAATTAGGTCCAATTTCATGCTTAGAAATCATAAATTACACAATAATAATGTGGTTCGGACACTAGTCCCAGCCCTAATACAAAATTACACTCACAACTCCTTAAGCTTGATCTTGAATTAAGATGCCCTTGTTTCTTCCCCTCGATTGATCAATCCTAGCTTCCTCCAAGGTTTCTTCACAATTTCGATCTTAATTCTCAACATAAAATGAATACACACTAAATTAGAGAGCAATCAATCATAATTACCCCTTCAATTTCAAACATGAACATACATTTTCAAATCTGATTCTCTATTAAACTAGTTGGAGGACTAGTTAGTGTTTTAATCATATCTTTTTAATTACTAATCCAAAATTCACTTATTTTATACAGTTAGAAAGTTATTAAACTCAATTTTCTACTCTTGTAAACCTCATATTTTCATCTTATTCGAGTAAATACAGTTTATTACTTAATTACACCCCTTTCGATAAATCTGGGCAGCTTGTATTGTCCGACTTTAAAAATTCATATCTCCTAATTTACATACTAGAATTGAGTTCCGTTTTCTCTCAATGATTCTAGACATACCAAAGTTTATACAGTAAAAATTTCAATTCGAAACACCTTATATCCAATTTTTGGTGAATTTCCAAATTTACATCTTATGACTTGCATTTCACTGGACAACTTACTCAATTGTCACCTTTAGCTTAAAATTCATCTATTTACTTCATTCAAAGTCTAAATTCACTCATGGAATGACCTATACTATTCTTTCATGACATTTTAGCTTAATATTCTTTCATAGAAACATGAAAGACATTATGAATCTTATCGAATTCAGGAGGAAGTGCGAGGCGATAAGCTATAGGACAAATTCTCTCGATTACTTCGAATGATCCAATAAAACGAGGACTAAGTTTTCCTTTCTTGCTGAAACGGAAAACTTTCTTCCACAGAGATACTTTGAGAAATACTTTATCTCTGATTGCATATTAGATGTTCCTACACTTCAGATTAGCGTACGACTTCTACCTATCAAAAGCTTGTTTCAACTGGGATGAATAATTTGAACATGTTCTTCAGTTTCCTGAAGCAGTTGAGGTCCTAAAACTTTATTATCTCCGAGTTCAGACCAGCACAATGGAGTTTGGCATTTCCTTCCATACAATGCTTCAAAAGGAGCCATCTGAATAGAAGACTGATAGTTATTATTATAAGCGAACTCGATTAACGACAACAATTTCTCCCTGTTCTTACCGAAATCGATAATGCAAGCTCTAAACATATCTTCAAGAAATTGAATTACTCTTTCAGATTGTCCATCGCTTTGAGGATGAAAAGATGTGCTAACATTCAGTTTAGTTCCAAGAGCCTTGTGTAGAGTTTTCCAGAATCGAGCTGTAAATCGAGGGTCTCGATCTGAAACAATAGAAGTTGGAACTCCGTGTAAACGGATAACTTCTCGAATATACAGTTCTGCTAAGGTCTCAAGACTATAATTCATCCGTACCGGAATGAAATGTGTTGATTTAGTGAAACGATCAACGATCACCCAAACAACATCACACTTTCTTAGAGAGTAAGGAAGACCGGTCACGAAACCCATCGTAATCAGTTCCCATTTCCATTGCAGAAATTCAAGAGGTTGAAGTAATCCAGTAGGAACACGATGTTCGACTTTGACCCGCTGACAGTTCAGACACGTTGATACAAAGTCATTGATAGCCGATTTCATTCCAGACCACCAATACAAGGGCTTGAGATCCTTGTACATCTTAACAGATACAAGGTGGATTGAAAAAGAACTTTGGTGTGCTTTTTGCAGAATTTCAGCTTGTAATTCCTTGTTATTAAGCACACAAATTCGATCTCTGAAATATAGAAGACCGTTTGACTTGACAGAAAAGTCAGGATTAGATTTAAGCTTAGACAAGATTTTCTAAAGTTCCGGATCAACTTTTCAATTAACAAGATCGACTCTTTCCCGAATCCCCTTAAGTACAGTCTTTTATTCTGACAATCAACCCAGGCTTAATTTCTACCCAACAAGTCTAAACCTAATACTAGGTCAAACTCACATTTAGGTAGAACATACAAGTCACAGGGAAAAGGAACATTTCGAATAGATACAAGACTATTCTTACAGATCATGATGATATGTAAGTCACCTCCTATAGGGTTTGAAACAATTAACCCATTCTTAACAATTTCAGACTTTAATTGTAACTTGTCGATTAGATGAGAACACACAAAAGAATGAGTTGATCCCGAATCTATTAAAACATAAACATGAGTAAGGTTTAGTTCAACTATACCCGAAATAACATTCGGATATTCTTCCTCATCCTTGCCACGGATATGATAGACTCGAGTTGGAGATCGTGATTCCTGATGTGTGGTAGCTTTCAACTGATTGCTTCTACCTCTGCCCTGATTCCCAGACTGTGCTTGTATAGTATTCTTCTTCCGATTGGATTGTACATGACTCGGATTAGCAGAGTTTTGAGCAGGAGCTTGATCTCTTATCGTTGGACAGTCTCTGGTATAGTGATCACTTTCGCCAGAAGCAAAACATAAATTGGCCTACTTTCGGCACTGATCGAAATGTGATTTCTGATAATGCTGACAGACTGTAGCCTTTTCTGAATTCCCCGGGCTATTAACAGATATAATCGGGACAACAAGTCTATTCACTAACTGAGGCTTCAGTGTGAAATTACTACGAGGAGCTAGATTATACGAAGAAGAACCTTCTTTCTGGCTTTTAGACTTCTTCGATTTCCAGTGAGACTTGTCATCACTCTTGCGCTTCTTATCATGACGGTAACTGCTTTTCCTCTTTTTTGCGGCCCGAAACTTGGATTCTGTTGCAATTGCTCGGTTCACCAAAGTTTGGAAGTCTGTGATATCCAGGGCGGTAAACATCAGACTCAGCTCATCATTCAGACCGTCAATGAACATACGACACTTTTCTTTCTCTGTCTTGATGTACTCAAAACCATACTTGCATTACTTACAGAAATCAGCCATGTACTGCTCTATTGGTCGACCCGCTTGCTTCAGATGCAAGAAACGCTTTCTTCGATCGGCCAAGTATTGTTCATTGATGTATTTCTTCTTAAATTCTTCTACAAAGAATTTCCAGTTCACAGATTCAGCTGGAGCGGTTAGTGTTGTAGCTTCCCACCAGTTTAAGGCTTCATCAGCAAGTAAGGCAACAACACATTCGAGCTTATGTTCATCTGAACACTGAAATTGCTTAGTCAATATCTGAGCAGTTCTTTCTAACCAATACTCAGCTTCTGCAGGTTTCTCTTCACTAGACCCTGTAAATGTATAGGCTCGATGTTGAGCAAGCTTTTCAATAAGAGCTCTGCTAGGGGCAACAACTATCGGAGCAGGTTGTTCACGTCTCATGTTTGTTAAAAGCTGATCGAACATTTCTTTCATACTCAAAAGGCAATCTCTTTGAGCATTTTGAACAGTCGGATTATCAGTGTTCGTCCGAGGCTGAACAAAAGGTTGTTGTCGAGTGCTATCTTGCACAGGAGGTTGTGGTCAAGTACTATCTGGTACATGAGGGTTCTCTTGTACCGGAGGGTTTTCTTTTGCACGGATAACCTCTTGTACCAGAGGTTTCTCTTTCATATGAACACTATCTTATACAGGAGTGTTTTCTTTCATGTGGACACTATTCCCTTCACTTGAGGATCCTCAAAGACTTTCATCGTCTCGAGCCAAACGTGTCTCTTTCATTCTAATTCAGATCAAACAGAATCAAAGTTAGGAACATATTTACAAGAAATTCAATGTATGACCCCTAGGTGGCTTGACTCAACTAATAATGCACACAGAACACATTCGAGGTCTTTAGGACCTGTAACCTAAAAAGCTCCGATGCCACAAAATGTAACACCCCTAAACTTGGCCGGGAGTTAGGAGCGTTACCGGAATCAGAAAACATAAAATCGGAAACAAAAATCATTCTTAATTAAGTTATTCATATTAATGCGCACGCGGAAAGTGGGCTAACAAAAACTTTTTCTAAACATAAACGTCTAAACAAAATTTCTTTAATCGTACTTAACAAATTACAAGCCAATTTAAAATTTTCATATTATCATTATCGAATTCCAATTTCATAACTATAACATAACCATTCGGCCACTATGCTTTCTATTTAGTCAATTAATTCAAATCATTAACTAATAGGTTACCAAATTACTATGTCGGATATAATAGCACCAACATGTCGAATACTTAAGCTATTCATTATCATACCATTCGAAACTTTGATTAACTTAGTCTAGGTGATTTTCGAATTAGACCAATTACCAATAATTAATAACATCAATTTTGCATACAAGGCATATTAGATTTCAACACCATTGCATTCAATTTCCTTTAATTAGATCATTACAAAATATCAAGTTTTATATGCCCCTAAACCATGTCAAGCTATAGACTATGAACAACAAAAAGAATCAGCAAGACCACTAGCTCGACTTACATTTATATACAACAAAATAATGAGTCTTTCTACTTACATACAAAACATAATTCTAGCCTCCTAACCAAGAATCATGGAGCATATAATCTTAAACACCAACGTAGACTTAGGCTACGACCAAACAAAACAAAACGAACCCTTAGACAAACTTCAAAGCCACCATCTAGGAGTCTAAAGATAAAACTAAGATCATAAATATTTCTAAACTTGTAACTTGATCCAATCGAATGCTAGCT
Organism: Hibiscus tridactylites; assembly: GCA_958450335.1. Classification (NCBI taxonomy): domain Eukaryota; kingdom Viridiplantae; phylum Streptophyta; class Magnoliopsida; order Malvales; family Malvaceae; genus Hibiscus; species Hibiscus tridactylites. The sequence continues at coordinate 38,204,294 of OY288280.1, forward strand.
TTAAGGTCCAAGCGATCCTGCTAAAGTTGGGAAGAAGAAAACAACGGAGCGTTAAGTACAAATTGTACATAGCGAGGAAATGCTAAATCTAATTCATTCTTGAGCTTTTAATGTGATCAAGCAATGAGTTTATTTAGCTAGGTTTATTAACATCCAAATTTAACCCAACTAAGCTTATGAAATCAAATACCATAATTAACCTTCTTAGCACATGCTCGAATACATAACAAACAACATTAATTTATCACATGCTTCCATTTGATTCGATCAATACCATAATTCAATTCAATTTCCAGCATACTCAATATCATGCTTAACAATTGAATTAACCAAAATTCATGCTAATCAATACATAGCATCATTAATTTATCAAAACGAAATCACCAATTTCCAAGAGGGTACCAAGTACCAAACAATGGTTGCACGAAGCAAAAAGCAATGGTTGCACAAAGCAACAAACAACGGATGCCCAATAGCATCATGTGTCTTGAACAGCAATCAAGAACACCTTATCATAGTCGAAGAGTACCCAAGGTACTAACAATGGTTGCACATGGCAACAAGCAATGGTTGCACGAAGCAACAAACAAGAGAGCTCAGACTATAGGCATGTTGTACTATCTAAGACTTCTAATCGACCGAGGGCATTATTATTCTTGTTTATTTATTATTCATTACCTTTATTTAGCATATACATTTTCATAATTTGATTTGCATGCTCGTTCAATCACATCAGCATACATGGTTAACAACTTCATGTATATTCACATGCATTTTAAGCATAGCAAAAGTACCATAGGGCAATCCACATGTACATACAACCGAGCATTATCAAGAATTCATGTTCATATATATTCGCATACCAATTATCATGTAGGGCAGTCCACGTTTACACATATTTAGACATTAGCAGAATCCAATCAAGCATATAAATCATGGCATTTAAATCACATAAAACAGTCCACATTTTCACACATTCAAACATTAACCGAAATCTCAAATCATGCATCTATTTTTCCTTTAATCTCCTTCCCTTACTAAACACATTACCGAATATCAATTAGGTCCAGTTTCATGCATAGAAATCATAAATTACACAATAATAAGGTGGTTCGGACACTAGTCCCAACCTTAATACAAAATTACACTCACAACTCCTTAAGCTTGATCTTGAATTAAGATGCCCTTGTTTCTTCCCCTCGATTGATCGATCCTAGCTTCCTCCAAGGTTTCTTCACAATTTCGATCTTAATTCTCAACATAAAACGAATACACACTATGTTAGAGTGCAATTAATCATAATTACCCCTTCAATTTCAAACATGAACATACATTTTCAAATTTGATTTTCTATTAAACTAGTTGGAGGACTAGTTAGTTTTTTAATCATATCTATTTAATTACTAATCCAAAATTCACTTATCTTATACCGTTAGAAAGGTATTAAACTCAATTTTCTACTCATGTAAACCTCATATTTTCATCTTATTCGAGTAAATACAGTTTATTACTTAATTACACCCCTTTCGATAAATCAGGGCAGCTTGTACTGTCCGACTTTAAAAATTCATATCTCCTAATTTACATACTGGAATTGAGTTTCGTTATCTCTCAATGATTCTAGACATACCAAAGTTTATATAGTGAAAATTTCAATTCGAAATACGTTATATTCAATTTTTGGTGAATTTCCAAAGTTACATCTTATGACTTGCATTTCAATGGACAACTTACTCAATTGTCACATTTAACTTAAAATTCATCTAATTACTTAATTCAAAGTCTAAATTCACTCGTGGCATGAATTATACTATTCCTAGTACGAATTTTCTAATTTAATCTCTAATCATACCAATTTTCCAATTATCCATGACTTTTCATTTTCTCTCAAAACAGTCCCTTTATGAATCTATTCATAATTTCTCAAGTAGTTTCTCAAGGATTTCCTTAGCTCAACTTATTATATTCATCAAGACTCTCATAGTTTCATGTTTATACAAATTTTAAGTTTGCATGCATGGTGTGTTACATAACCGAATAGCTACAAGGAGAATAGAACTTACTTCTTGATTTTCTTGTTATCACTAGCTACCCTTTTCAATTCCTAGTTTAATCTTTCAAACATGCAAGCTAAACCTTCACCATTTGAGCTTCAAAACTTTCAAACCTTTAAGCTTCTCTTCTCTCCATTTTCTCTCAAACCTCACGACAACAAGGAGGAGAAATGATGGAGAGAAGACATCCTCCCTAATTAGGGGGATTTTATACACTCTAAAATTACTTAAGTGTCCTTTAACCTTTCTCTTTTATTATCATTTTACTAAGGGCAACCCTAAGGACTTTTCATTTTTAACATGCAATTTTCAACTATTATTTTTATTTTAAATTGGTCATCAATTTTCCTTTGCCAAACTTTCTTAGATTTTCCAATTTGGTCCGATTTCCACAAGGAAATCTACCATTATTTTAATTTTTTTAAATTCTTCTAATTTCACACTTTGGATCTTGTTACTACTAGTTTGAATCCACTAATTTATCACTTGGCTAAATTTCTTAATTTAAAACCTTATTTACTCTTTAATTCGAATTGGTGCATTAGTTGCCCAATTAAGAAATTCAAGGACCAAATTGAACAATTAGCCTAATTGCAAGCTCAATTGCTTCTAAAAATAAATAAATTAATTAAATTTAACGACTTTAAATTCTAGGACGGAAATGTGGGTGTTACAATCTTGCTGAAAAGCTCGTAGTCAACTTTATGAACTCCAAAAATTTAATTAAAACTAGTTTTGTCGACCTTTTTGTAGAGGTTTAGGACAAGAGGGTCTAAATAGGCCATAAATGGACACGTTGGACTTTTAATTGAGTAAAAAGTACAAAATTTGATTTTTTTGCAATATAATCGTTTTGAAAATCTCGTAGTCAACTATATAAACTCCTAAAATTTTATTAAAACTAGTTTTGTGGTCATTTTGTAGAGGTTTCGGACGAGCGGGTCTAAATGGGCCGTAAAATGGACCCGTTGGACTTTTAACTGAGTAAAAAGTACATAAATTGAGTTTTTGCAATATAATTATGTTGAAAAGCTCGTAGTCAACTATATGAACTCCTAAAATTTAATTAAAACTAGTTTTGTGGTTCTTTTTGTAGAGGTTTCGGACGAGCATGTCTAAATGCACCGTAAAATGGAACCGTTCGACTTTTAACTGAAGAAAATGTAGAGAAATTGAGTTTTTGCAATATAATTGTGTTGAAAAGCTCGTAGTCAACTATATGAACTAATAATATTTGATTAAAAACTAGTTTTGCAATCCTTTATGTAGAGGTTTCGGGCGATCGGGTCTAAATGGGCCGTAAAATGGACCCGTTAGAGTTTTAATTGAGTAAAAAGTACATAAATTAAGTTTTTGCAATATAACCGTGTTGAAAATCTCGTATTCAAATATATGAACTTCTTAAAGTTTGATTAAAACTAGTTTTGCGGTCATTTTTGTGGAAGATTCGGACGAACGGATCTAAATGGGCCGTAAAATGGACCCGTTGGAGTTTTAACAGAGTAAAAAGTACAGAAATTGAATTTTTGCAATATAAACGTGTTGAAAAGCTTGTAGTCAAATATATGAACTTCTTAAAGATTGATTAAAACTAGTTTTGGGGTCATTTTTGTGGAGGTCTCAGACGAGCGGATCTAAATGGACCAAAAAATGGGCCCGTTGGACTTTAAACTGAGTAAAAAGTACAAAAACTTAGCTTTTGTAATATAATCGTGTTGAAAAGCTCGTGAACAACTATATGAACTCCTAAATTTTGATTAAAACAAGTTTTGCGGTGATTTTTGTAGAGGTTTCGGATGAGCGGGTCTAAATGGGCCGTAAAATGGACCTGTTGGACTTTTAAATGGTAAAAAGTACAGAAATTGAGTTTTTGCAATATAATCATGTTAAAAAGCTCGTAGTCAACTATATGAACTCCTAAAATTTGATTAAACCTAGTTTTGTGGTCCTTTTTGAAGATGTTTCGGACGAGCAGATCTAAATGGGCCGTAAAATGGACCCGTTGGACTTTTAACTAAGTAAAAAGTACAGAAATTGAGCCTTTGTAATATAATCGTGTTGAAAAGCTCTTGAACAACTATATGAACTCCTAAATTTTGATTAAAACTAGTTTCGCGGTGATTTTTATAGAGGTTTCGGACTAGCGGGTCTAAATGGGCCGTAAAATGGACCCATTGGACTTTTAACTGAGTAAAAAGTACGGAAATTGAGTTTTTGGAATATAATCGTGTTGAAAAGCTCATAGTCAACTATATGAACTCCTAAAGTTTGATTAAAACAAGTTTTGCGGTCATTTTTGAAGAGGTTTCAGACGAGCAAATCTAAATTGGCCTCAAAATGGACACGTTGGACTTTTAACTGAGTAAAAAGTACAAAAATTGAGCTTTACTAATATAATCATGTTGAAAAGCTCGTGAAAAACTATACTAACTCCTAAATTTTGATTAAAACTAGTTTCGCGTTGATTTTTTTAGAGGTTACGGACGAGCATGCGTAAATGGGCCATAAAGTGGACCCGTTGAACTTTTAACTGAGTAAAAAGTACAGAAATTGAGTTTTTGCAATATAATCGTGTCAAAAGCTCGTAGTCAACTATATGAACTCCTAAAATTTGATTAAACTAGTTTTGCGGTCTTTTTTGTAGAGGTTTCAGACTAGCGGGTCTAAATGGTCCTTAAAATGAACCCGTTGGAATTTTAACTAAGTAAAAAGTACATAAATTTAGTTTTTGTAATATAATCGTGTTGAAAAGCCCGTGAACAACTATATGAACTCCTAAAGTTTGATTAAAACTTATTTCGTGGTCATTTCAGTAGAGGTTTCGGACGAGCGGATCTAAATTGGCCGTAAAATGGTCTCGTTGGACTTTTAACTGAGTAAAATGTACAGAAATCGAGTTTTTGTAATATTATCGTGTTGAAAAGCTTGTGAACAACAATATGAACTCCTAAAATTTGATTAAAACTAGTTTCGCGGTGTTTTTTTTTGTAGAGGTTTCGGACGAGCGAGTCTAAATGGGCAGTAAAATGGAACCGTTCGACTTTTAACTAAGTAAAAAGTATAGAAATTGAGTTTTTGCAATATACTTGTTTTGAAAACCTCGTTGTCAACTATATGAACTCCTAAAATTTGATTAAAACTAGTTTTGCGGTCATTTTGTGGAGGTTTCGGACGAGCGGATCTAAATGGGCCGTAAAATGGACCCGTTGGACTTTTAATTGAGTAAAAAGTACATAAATTGCGCATTTGTAATTAATCGTGTTGAAAAGCACGTGATCAACTATATGAACTCCTAAATTTTGATTAAAACTAGTTTCACGGTGATTGTTTTAGAGGTTTCGGACGAGCGGGTTTAAATGCGCCGTAAAATGGACCTGTTGGACTTTTAACTAAGTAAAAAGTACAAAAATTTAGTTTTTTCAATATAATCATGTTGAAAAGCTCGTAGTCAACTATATAAACTCCTAAAATTTGATAAAAACTAGTTTTGCGGTTCTTTTTCTAGAGGTTTTGGACTAGCGGGTCTTAATAGGCCGTAAAATAGACCCGCTGGATTTTTAACTGAGTAAAAAGTACAGAAATTGAGTTTTTGTAATATAATCTTGTTGAAAACCTCATAGTCAACTATATGAATTCCTAAACTTTTATTAAAACTAGTTTCTCGGTCAATTTTGAGGAGGTTTCGGACGAGCGGATCTAAATGGGTCGTAAAATGGACCCGTTGGACTTTTAACTGAGTAAAAAGTACAGAAATTGAGCTTTTGTAATATAATCGTGTTGAAAAGCTCATGAACAACTACATGATATCGTAAATTTTTATTAAAACTAATGTTGCGGTGATTTTTGTAGAGGTTTCGGACGGGTGGGTCTAAATGGTCCATAAAATAGACCCGTTGGACTTTTAATTGAGTAAAACGTACATAAATTGAGTTTTTCCAATATAATCGTGTTGAAAAGCTCGTAGTCAACTATATGAACACCTAAATTTTGATTAAAACTAGTTTTGCTGTCCTTTTTGTAGAGGTTTTAGACTAGCGGGTCTAAATGGTCCGTATAATGAACTCGTTGGACTTTTAACTGAGTAAAAAGTACATAAATTGAGTTTTTGTAATATAATCGTGTTGAAAAGCTCATGAACAACTATATGAACTCCTAAAGTTTGATTAAAACCTGTTTTGCGGTCATTTTTGTAGAGGTTTCCGACGAGCAGGTCTAAGTGGGACGTAAAATGGACCCGTTGGACTTTTAGCTGAGTAAAAAGAACATAAATTGAGTTTTTGTAATATAATCATGTTGAAAAGCTCGTGAACAACTATATGAACTACTAAATTTTGATTAAAACTTATTTCGCGGTGACTTTTGTAGAGATTTCGGACGAGCGAGTCTAAATAGGCCGTAAAATGGACCCGTTGTCTTTTAACAGAGTAAAAAGCACAGAAATTGAGTTTTTGTAATATAATTGTGTTGAAAAGCTCATAGTCAACTATATGAACTCTTAAAATTTAATTAAAACTAGTTTTGTCGTCCTTTTTGTAGAGGTTTCGGACGAGCGGGTCTAAATGTTTCGTAAAATGGACCAGTTAGACTTTTAACTGAGTAAAAAGTACAAAAATTGAGTTTTTGCCATAAAATCGTGTTGAAAAGCTCGTAGTCAACTATATGATCTCTTTAATTTTGATTAAATCTAGTTTTGCGGTCATTTTTGTAAAGGTTTTTGACGAGCGGGTCTAAATGGGCCGTAAAATGGACCCATTGGACTTTTAAATGAGTAAAAAGTACAGAAATTGAGTTTTTGCAATATAATCTTGTTGAAAAGCTCGTAGTCAACTTTTTGAACTCCTAAAATTTTATTAAAATTAATTTTGTTGTTCTTTTTGTAGAGGTTTAGGACGAGCGGGTCTAAATAGGCCGTAAAACGGACACGTTGAACTTTTAATTGGGTAAAAAGTACAAAAATTGAGTTTTTGCAATATAATCGGGTTGAAAATCTCGTAGTCAACTATATGAACTCCAAAAATTTTACTAAAACTAGTTTTGCGATCATTTTTGTAGAGGTTTCGGACGAGCGGGTCTAAATGGACCCGTTGTACTTTTAACTGAGTAAAAAGTACATAAATTGAGTTTATGCAATGTATTCGTGTTGAAAAGCTCGTAGTCATATATATCAACTCCTAAAATTTGATTAATACTAGTTTTGTAGTCCTTTTGTAGAGGTTTCGGACGAGCTGGTCTAAATGGGCCGGAAAATGGACCCGTTGGAGTTTTACTTGATTAAAAAGTACAAAAATTGTGTTTTTGTAATATAATCGTGTTCAAAAGCTCGTGATCAACAATATGAACTCCTAAAATTTGATTAAAACTAGTTTTGCGGTCCTTTGTAGAGGTTTCAAACGAGCAGGTCTAAAGGGGCTGTAAAATGGACCCATTGAACTTTTAATTGAGAAAACATTACAGATATTGAGTTTTTTCATTATAATCGTGTTGAAAAGCTCGTAGTCAACTATATGAACTCCTAAATTTTTATTAAAACTAGTTTTGCGGTCATTTTTGTAGAGGTTTCGGACGAGCGGGTCTAAATAGGCCATAAAATGGACTCGTTGGACTTTTTTTTTGAAGAAAGCGGGCCTCATTAAAAATCCCTACTAACATCCCTAGGTACAAGGCCAGGAGATACCTAAAAGGGGAAAAGAGTACCCCTAGATTAATTTATTGAAACCGAGATGATATCTCGCCAAGTACAACATTGCGGATACAATCAGGGTAAAGGGAGCCAAAAGAAATAGAAGTCATGGTCCTAAGGGCATGGGTAGCCAGAGTATGAGCAACTAAATTAGCCTCGCGGCTTACATAATGCACATGTGCAAAAGGAAAAGATGAAAGCGCATCACGGGCTTGTAAAATCGTCGGCCCCAAAGTGGAGAGATCAGGCCCTACATGGTTGAGCATATTAGCAAGAGAAACACAGTCTGTCTCAAAGAGTAAGCGGCTCCATCCTTGAGATTGAGCAAAGGTGATGCCAGCAAGAAGGCCCACACCTTCAGAGGTCGCAACATCGAGACAGCTACCCAGAGGGTAAGCCAAGCCCCCAACCACCGCGCCCGATTTATCACGGGCCACAACGCCAACCGCTGCTGCACGAGTGGAGGGATCAAAAGCCTCATCCACATTAATTTTAATGTACCCAGAGGGGGGATGCCTCCAGCGAGGAGGAGAGAGACTTGGATAGACTGGCGGGGAAGAAGAGGAGGAAATAGCATTGGAGTAATCACGATGAAGACTGAGAGAGTTGATGGCAAATAGCCAGAGGGTTGCAGATGGCGGTTATGGACCCAGTCATTGCGCCGGTTCCAAATGTTCCAGAGGGTGGTTAGAAAACCCCCAAAGAGATCAGGAGATAGGATGTGAGCACCCTCTTCGAGCCATTGGAGACCAGTGCAGGCCGTACTTTTAAAACAAAGAACTTGGGATGCCCACCAAGCGGAGTGCCTCCGAGGCGCCAGTGCAGTCACGAAGAGCATGGAGGATAGATTCCGAGCTTGAATGACAAATGGGGCAAGAACTCGAGTCTGGCGCAAAAGCTTGCAAACGGGACCCAACATGTAGAGCTTCAGAGCCCATGCACCAACCAAAGGTTTTAACCTTAGGTAGAGCCTTAAGTTTAGAGAGAACTTTCCAGATCCGAGCTGGTCAATTCCGGGGTTCTAGAGGTCGTTGTAGAAATTGGTAGCCGGATCAGACCGAATAAATGCCATAATCATTGGGGTTCCAAACGATGGAGTCACGAGTATCATTGATGATGGGAATAGACAAAATAGCATCGGCATCTTCCGTAGTAAAGTAATTGCGGACCTTAACAAGATCCCAAGCTGCTTGGTTCCGAAGCATAAATTCACGACAGCGAACATGGACTTCGTCGGAAATCTCGTAATCCCCATAAAGGTGTAGATGGAAAGAACCTCCCCAATTATCCTGGTGGAGACGAATACTGCTGTTAATGCCAGTGCGATAGAGAAAACCACCCTAGAGATGTTGCATGGCATTGTAGAGACCTTGCTAGGCAAACGACCCACGAAGAGGTCGAGAGGCATCAAGGATGTTGCTTGATGGAAAATACTTCACTTTATAGATTTGACCTAACAGAGACTCTGGTTCGCATATGAGACGCCAGATCTGTTTTCCAAGAACCGCGACATTGAAGTTATTGAGGTCCCGGAAGCCCATACTGCCCACTGATTTAGGTAAACAAACCTGATCCCAGGGAAGCATGTGCCAGCCTTTTTTGTTGTTTTTACCAGACCACCAATAGCATCGGATAGCAGAGGTCATATCATCGATTATATTTTGGGGCAGCAAATAGCACGACATAACATACTGGGGTAGAGACTGTAACACAGCTTTGATAAAAATTTCCTTACCACTAAAAGAAAGAAGTTGCTTGTCCCAGCTGGACAATATGTCATGAACTTTATCGCGGATAAAACCCAGGGATGTCGTCTTATTCCTCCCAATAAGTAGTGGGACACCTAGGTAGACCCCCGGGTTAGTGACCTCACGTACCTGTAAGGAAGAATTAATTGTGTCACGTATCGAGCTGGGGGTACGTGGGTTGTAGAAGATAGTGGACTTTTCAAAGTTGAATGTTTGTCCAGAGGCAGAAGAATAGGTCTGGAGAGCCAGTTTAAGTTGTTCAGCTTCCTCAGGTTTAGTGTTAATAAAGACAATACAATCATCCGCGAAGAGAAGGTGATTGACTTTAGGCCCCAATCTACTAGCACCAAGGCCTGGAATCAAACTAAGTTGCTGAGCCTCAGAGAGGTAGGCAGAGAGCCCTTGAGTACAAAAGAGGAAGAGGAAAGGTGACAAAGGATCGCCTTGGCGAAGACCTCGTTGTGGGTGAAAGAAAGGAGAAAAATAATTGTTTACCTTGACAGTGAAAGATACCGAAGAAATGCATCGCATTATAAGGGAAACCCAAGATGGTGCAAATCCCATTCGGGTCATGACATTCTCAAGAAAAGACCATTCCACTCTATCAAAGGCCTTTTCCATATCAAGCTTAAGAGCAGATCCGCGTGAAAATTTAGAAGTCCCAGTATTAATGGAATGTACAATTTCATGAGCAATGAGAATGTTGTCGGATATATTGCGCCCCTGAACGAAGGCCGCTTGGTTGTCACTAATGCAAAAAGGGATTGTATGCTTCATCCTATTGACCAGGACCTTGGCTACATTTTTGTAACTCATTGTGCATAGACTAATAGGCATGAGGTGCCTCATTGTAGTTGGATCTTTAATTTTGGGTATAAGTACCAAAATGGTTTGGTTTACAGATGTCATGTTGGTGGAGCCGTTGAGGAGATTTAGACAAAATGTGGTGACATCCGCACCAACCGTATCCCAGTGTTGTCTGAAGAAGCCACTAGGTAGGCCATCAATTCCAGGGGCCTTTCGGGGATCAATATCTCGGAAGGCAATAAGAATTTCCTTGGTAGTGAAAGCCCCGGTGAGGGACTCATTCATAGCTGGTGTAATGGAGGTAGATATTTTGGAAAGAATCTGTTCCGATAAAGAAGGATTTGAGGAAGTGAATAAGGTTTGAAAATATGTAGACGCAATAGTCATGAGATTGGATTCAGCAACGCGCCAATTATTATTTGTATCATATAAACCATTAATAGTATTCTTTTTTTGTTGAGTTGTGAGGAGCTCGATTCCTTCAACCGATGTTGCTCACCAAGTGGTGGGAAGGTGGAATTTTGGGTGGATGTGGTGTGGAAGCTAAAATATTAATGACACAATGATTTTAGAGTGGTTCAACCTTCTAACCAAGGTCTACGTCCACTACCTTAGCTTCCCACTAAGGATTTCCAATCAATCCACTATTGATTCATCCCCTTTTCTAGGCTTAGGAGGAAACCCTTTATACACCGATCAAGATTTCTACCCAAAGCCTTGATCAAACCCTCTTTACAAGAGAAGAGAAATATGCAAACTTAAATCCCTCTAGTAGGCATTTGTTTGCTCAATAATGCACTCACCCAAAACCTAAAACACTTGAGCAAATTTGAAAATTTTGGCTCACTAGTGTTTGTCTATACAAGGAATTGACAATTTAAGTACAAAGACACTTTTTGATCATTTATTGATTGACAATTGAAGCATTAATCATATCTTGATACTTGGAGGTCCCTTTTACACTCCTTGATGAGTTTGTAGCCGTTACTAGCCGTTGGGGTTGAATTGGAGCCGTTGAGGACTTTATTTCCCACCATAAATGCAGTTATGCTGCTTACCGTTTCGAAACACTCGTGACCGTTTCGAAACACTCGTGACCGTTTCGAAACACCCTTTAAGTAGAAAGAGTCGTTGCCGTTTGATGCAGTACCCGTATCAAAACGCCCTTGGCCGTTTCAAAACACCCGTATCGAACCGCCTGTCTCCGTATCGAAACGATCTGCATTTAAATGTTAGTTGGGAAATAGTCGTTGGGGTTTCTGATCGTTGTGGTCGATGCCACGTAGGCGTATCGAAGCGGCATAGCCCGTATCGAAACGCTAGGCAAAATTCTCATCCAGGAAAGGCCCATTTCGATACCCGTATCGAAACATTGTTGCTACTGGAATACCCTGTATCGAAACACCTAAGGGTGTTTCGAAACAACTGGATGGTTTTGTGTAGTTTGGCTTTTGAAAACATGTAAAACCCTTTTGAAAACATCCCTAAACATAGTTTCAAATTATTTGGACTTTGGAAATATAATCGTGTTGAAAAGCTCGTTGTAACACCCCAATTTTGGGCTTGGAAGTTTGGGGTCTGAACCGGACCGGTCTGATTTTCGGTTTGAATATAAAAGGTGGTTTTAGAGAAAGCCTAGTTCGGATTGCATTAAAAATATGGAAAAATATCTAAAAATCCTCTTTTAATATATATAAGAGTGTGGTGAAATCAATTTTACAAAATAAGGTTTGGAAGTGTGACATTTCGAATTAGTGACTAAAATGTAATTTTTGAAAAGTTCAGTGGTGACTGTTTTGTAAGGATTGAAACTTTGAATCTTTAAGGAGCTAATTTACCCAAGATTGGTTTCTCCAGATTTTTCTTAGTTTTAAATGATTCATTTAATGTTTAATTAAATAAAGGAAGATGGGAAAAACTAATTTTGAGATTTCATAACTTTTTTTAAAATTTTCTCATCTCATTTTCTCTCAAAATTCTCTCAGCCAAACACATTTCTACAGCAACTTTCCTTTTGATTTTCACACCAAATGATGAGATTTCAATCCTCAAATGATTCCTAATCCTTTCTACATCAAACCCTCTTCATTTGCTTATTGAATTTTCAAGGATTTTGGCTCTAATCAAGGAGAAATCTACATTTAGAGGTAAGGATGTTCTTCTCCTCTAAATACTCAGTTCTTTACTAAAATTCTCAAGTTCTCAATCCTTAAATTAAGTTTTATTAAAGGTTTTAATGTTGTGATCTTGATTTTGGCTTAAAACTCAAGATTTGGATTAAATCTTAAAGAAATTCGTGGTGATTGTTTGGGCTCTATTTTGAGATGGCTTTTTAATGTATTTTGGATGTTTACTGATGTGTAATTGAGGTTTAATCAATGCAATCACGAATAGGTTGATTTTTGTTGCATGTAAAAGAGTCTATCGCAATTGTAGTGCAAGTGTACACGACGCAAGTAGTAAAGTGATACGAAGTATCGGATATCGTCTCCACAGGGATTGGGCTAATGACTTCACCTTGTTTACTGCACGAAGTAAAGGAAATAGTTTAAAAGATTGTCACAAGAATAATAAGCAAAACGTAAATAAAAAGATTGAGTTATCAAGATAGAGAGAATGGGCTGGTATTGAATTGTTCGGTAGTGCAGGTATTGAATTGCTTAGGATCTCCAGTTTTGTCGTCGCTCCTGTCGTCGACAGCACCTGTCGCGGCGGCTGTCCGTTAGCTGTCGCGGCAGCAGACACACCAACTCTGTACTTCAAGCTTAGCAAGAATCCCAGATCTGCCTTGGCCTATCCCTAGGTCCAAGTCTGTCGATGATCACGTCTTTGATGATACCTCCCGGCGTGAATCGAAGGATGAACACCGATGTGTATGAATTCTTCCTTAGCCACTTAACCTCGCCCTATCCCTAGGCACGAGATGGTTCAACTATAAACTAGAGAACGCGCTCTTATTTCTTTCGTATACTTAACTCTCCCGATGCTAAGTAAATGGATAACCTCACAATGCTCTCCCGATGCTCTTTCAAGATGTTAAAACCAAAATAAGAGAACTTGAAGTTTATTTTATTGAACTGAAAAATCCTAAAACAAAGCAACCCTTGCAACTACTTTACAAAACAACCCGTAGCCCTAGGGGGAATTTAGAACATGTCGGTGACGGGTGGACGACATGGGTTTTTGGTTTCGGTTATGGGGTAATCGGTTGTGTTTCCTAGGTTAAATCTATGCCCTTATATAAGCTTTGGGCTCAAGTCTTCTAAAGTAACAAGGATTACAACTTTAATTAAAAGTAAGATTCTAATAAAGACTAAATCTCTAAAGACTCCTACTTTCCAGCCGCATCCTAGTTTCTAGGAATTTCCTCTCCTTGAGCTTTGGCTTGATATATCTTTTGATCTGGGGCTTGGAAAAATATGTGGCTTTCACACGACAGACGAGCAGATTTTTCTCTATCTATCGAGGTCCACTTTACTTTTCCTCTTCATAAGTCTTCTGTCACCATGCTGTCACGACAGGTCTGTGGCAGCTTCATCTTCTTCATCTGCTTGTCCAGTTCAGCTCTCCTGCTTCTCTGCCCTGCGCCTGCCTTCAACGTCTACTATGGCAGATACCTGCAAAAATAGCCATCTTTTAGTAGAATCCGTGCTTTTAGTCCCTTTGTGATGTTTTACTGAAAACTAACCTAAATGCAATGCAATGATGCTTGAATGCAGCAGAAATATGGGTTAAAAAGGGTGTAAATAATAGAACTTTTACACACTCAACACACCCCAAACTCAAGTTTTTGCTTGCCCTCAAGCAATGAAGAAAGAAAAATGAATTTTTTTTTGTGTTGGCCTTCAAACAGTGAACTGTCCCTTACCCGTCGCTCATTCTCTATGGCGGCAGCAACCTGTCGGAAAGGTTAGGATCTGTCCGGAATCTCCCTATAGCTCTCGTGCAGTGTGTGCATGCTTGTGAACAGTTATATGCTAAGACTCTCTTAGTTTCACTAGAATATTCAACTTCTTAACTCGAATTTTTATGCCAAAGTTTATTTTTTTAGAAGGCACATTTTCATGCTTCTTTTTCTTCTATTTTCAAGCTAAATTTTTCTAGAGCCAGTTTTGGGCACCTCTAGTTAGCTTCCTAGAGCCGGTTTCAGGCACCTCTAGGTTTTTGATTTTCTTTTGCTAAACTTCTTTCCTAGAGCCAGTGTTAGGCACCTCTGGGGCTATTCAAGTTCTAAGCTTCCTACTCTAGTTTGGCTAAAAGAAATCTAAGCAATATAACAGTCACAAAAGTGTTTAAGTTTTCAGAACTATAGAAAGGCTCTAAACTTTTCCTTAACCTGTCCTAAAGATGCTGCCACGACAGAGCTGTCATGACAGGTAAGTTAACTTCACAGTTTTAAGCCAACAGTTTTAATTTTCTGATTTTTTAATTTTTTTAAGAGAACTTAAATAAATAAATAGACACAATAATTAATGAAAAAGATGTACTTAAGACTCCATTAATGATGGAGGGTTGCCACCCCCAAACTCAAGGGTTGCATTGCCCTCAATGCAAAATGACATGAAAAATAAAGACAAAAATAATAAGAAAAGTACATCACAAAAGATAAAGGCAAGCAGCAGTAAAGGAAAAATAAAAACTTAAATTTTTAGTAGCTGTCCTCGCTGCTGCTGCTGACACGGATCTGACGGCGGCGTCTGGGCTGTGGAGGAGGGTGGGCAAGTGCAGGGGCAGATGTAGGGGAAGTTTGCTCCACGAGCTGAACATCGGAACTGCTGCCGATGTCCCAAGAGCTGCTGGTGGTGGTGCTGGCCTTGGGCAGCCTTTTCTTGTCTGCCACATGTTTGATCCGTTTGACCGGCGTGAATTCACTCTCTAAATTCCTCCGGATAAGAGGGCTGTTATCAGTGGCGGGTCTCTTGGTTCCTCGAGGGGAGGTGTCTGCCGGTGGGCTGCCTGCTTTCGTCGGGGCAGGGGATGGTGTGGAGGCGGCAGAATGTGTATGGGGAGAGACAGGTGGTGTAGGTGTGGGGGAGGGGATATGGAAATAATGGGCGGGGAAGGTGGGGAAGATGACATCCGAATAATGTAAAGTGTTAGTAATGAAATTTACCGTTGCATTGGTGAAATCTCGGATGAAAGTCATCAATCCCATTTGCCACTCCTCTATCCGTAGGATTGCAGCAAGGATGTGGGCCGACTGGTCTGTCGGAGCGGTGGCGGCGGCAGCTTCAGGGGCAGGCTCGGTGGCAGGTTCCTCATATGATTCTGCAGGTGGTGCATTTGGATCGAAGGCGTTGATGGGTGTTGCAGCTATGACCTCCATGAGGCTGGAGATGTTATTGTCGGTCCAGCCATGACCTCGGAGTAGTTTGTCGGAGGGATCCTCGGGTACAGCAGCACATCGGCAGAGGGGAGTGATGGTGAACGGCAGGCAAAGGCGAGAGTCGGAGCGGAATGCACAATCGATGATGTTGTCCCTCATATATCTGCCCACATTGATGGGCCTGTCGTGCATAATAGAGTGAATAAGGGTCAGCCGCTGTCTGTTGACTGTCGTGTGGTGGGAAGAGGGCAGGATACGCTTTTTGATGAAAGCGTTCCAAAGTTTTGCTTCGGGGAGGAGCTGCCCCCTATTGACGGAGTGGGGGTTCTTCTTGCTGGTTGTCCATGACGTTCCAGCCTTTGTCAACTCCACCATGACAACATCATAGGCAGCATCATCGAGGGTATCGAGAAATTGTTTGTGAGCATCATCATCGGGGCCAAAGAAGAGGCCAAACATATGATGTTGCAACGGCAGGCGGGAATAACGGGGCGGCAGATTGGATGTAGCGTGTCTGACACGCATTTATGCGTCTGCTGTGCGTCTGCCGCACGCTTCTGCGTCTGCAATGTCAGTCTGTTGACAGCCTGTCAAGTTCGTCTGCGGCGGCAGCCGGAACGACAGGTTACCATAAATGGGCTTTATTGGGCTAATGGATGGGCGGTGGGCTTGGGCCACTTCTTCTTTCCTTCTTGACTCCTTTATTTCCTAAAAACTGAAATTATAAAACAAAACATTATTTAAATAAAATAAACCTAATTCCTAATAAATAATAATAATAAAATAAATAAAAAGAAAAATTAGGTTAAATTAGGGGTGCTGTGTGTGGCATCTCCTAAAGTAACCGCTTCTTGTATTCCTGGGGCTTCAGTCCCCTGATAATGCTTGAGGCGCTGTCCATTGACTTTGAATTGGTGCCCGTCTTTTAATGATTGAATTGTGATGGCACCGTGGGGAAAAACTTGAACTACTTGAAACGGGCCAGACCATCTAGACTTTAGCTTTCCTGGGAAGAGTTTAAGTCTAGAATTAAATAACAACACAAGCTGTCCTGGGCAGAACTGTCGTGGCAGCAGTTTCTTGTCGTGCCACTTCTTAGTCTTTTCCTTGTAGATCTTTGCGTTGTCGTAGGCCATTGTCCGTAATTCTTCAATCTCGTTCAGATCTAATAACCTTTTCTGGCCGGCCTTGTCCAAGTCCATATTCACTGCCTTGATTGCCCAATATGCCTTGTGCTCGATCTCGACAGGCAAGTGACAGGTTTTCCCATAAATCAGTCGGTATGGAGACATGCCCAATGGAGTCTTGAAAGATGTCCTGTATGCCCATAATGCATCATTCAGAAGTAAAGACCAATCTTTCCTAGTTGGCTTAACCATCTTTTCAAGAATGTTCTTCACTTCCCTATTGGATATCTCAGCCTGTCCATTGGTCTGTGGGTGGTATGCTGTCGCGATCCTGTGCTTGACACCATATTTCTTTAAGGCGGCAGCAATTACCCTATTATCAAAATGTCTCCCTTCATCACTGATAATCGCTCTAGGGATGCCAAATCTAGAAAAAATGTTTTTGTGCAAAAACTTTTGGACCATTTTGGCATCATTCTTTTGAGTTGCGATTGCTTCTACCCACTTGGAGACATAATCCACTGCTAGGAGGATGTACAAATTTCCACATGAAGATGGAAATGGTCCCATAAAATCAATCCCCCAAACGTCGAAGATCTCGACTTCTAAAATATTCTGCAGTGGCATCTCGTTTCTCCTCGAGATGTTACCTGTCCGCTGGCACCTGTCACAGTTTTTGTAAAATTCCTGCGCATCTTTATATAATGTCGGCCAGTAGAACCCTGACTGCAGCACCTTGGCAGCAGTTTTATTGCCGCCTAAGTGACCTCCATATTGTGAAGCATGGCAGTGATGGAGAATGTCTTCTTGCTCTTCTTGTGGTACACACCTCCTTGTAACCTGATCTGCGCACATTTTGAAAAGAAGAGGTTCGTCCCAATAATAATGCTTAACATCATTTTGGAACCTCTTCCTGGCTTGATAATTAAGATCAGAAGGTAATATTCCGCTAACTATAAAATTAACGAAATCAGCATACCAGGGAAGGTTAAAAGACTTACCTGCCGCCATGGTTGTCGCGACAGCGATTGCGGCAGCAAAGAGCTGCTCATCAGGGAAGGTCTCCAGTATGTGTGTCTCATCTAACGGTAGACTCTGTCCTGTCTCCAACCTCGACAAGTGGTCTGCCACCTGATTTTCTGTCCCTTTTTTGTCCTTAATTTCAAGGTCGAACTCTTGTAATAGCAATATCCATCGTATCAACCTAGGTTTTGCGTCCTTCTTTGCGAACAAATACTTGAGGGCAGAATGGTCGGTGTGTATTATTACCTTCGTTCCAAGTATGTAAGAACGAAACTTGTCGATGGAGAACACCACAGCTAACAGCTCCTTTTCTGTGGTGGTGTAGTTCACTTGGGCGTCATTTAACGTCTTGCTGGCATAGTATATGACGTGAAACAGCTTATCTCTGCGCTGCCCAAGTGCTGCCCCGACAGCATAGTCACTAGCATCACACATAATCTCAAATGGCTGTGTCCAGTTTGGTGGTTGTACTATGGGGGCTGTCACTAGCTTTTCCTTCAGAACCTTGAATGCTTCAGTACATTCTTCATTAAAGTCAAAGGGTCGGTTCTGCTCTAAGAGATGGCATAGGGGTTTCGTGATTTTCGAGAAATTTGCAATGAATCTCCGATAAAAACCCGCATGCCCTAAAAAACTCCTAATGCCCTTGACAGTGGTTGGCGGCGGCATCTTCTCTATGACTTCTATTTTTGCCCTGTCGACTTCTATCCCACGGCAGCTAATCTTATGGCCAAGGACTATCCCTTCGTCCACCATAAAATGGCATTTTTCCCAATTGAGAACAAGATTAGCTTTTTCACATCTTTCTAGTACCTTTTGAAGATTGCCGAGGCAGCTCTCAAAATCGTCTCCAAAGACGGAAAAATCATCCATGAAGATCTCAAGGAAGTCCTCTACCATGTCGGAGAATATTGCCATCATGCACCTTTGGAAGGTGGCAGGTGCATTACAGAGGCCGAACGGCATCCTCCTAAATGCGTATGTTCGGTAGGGGCATGTGAAAGTCATTTTCTCTTGATCCTCCGGTGCAATAGCAATTTGGTTATAACCTGAATAACCATCAAGAAAACAATAATAAGATTTACCCGCTAATCTATCAAGCATTTGATCAATAAAGGGTAAAGGAAAGTGGTCCTTTCGGGTAGCTTTGTTAAGCTTCCGATAGTCCATACAAACCCTCCAACCGATCACAATCCTGGTTGGGATTAGCTCATTGTTCTTGTTGGTTATCACTGTCATTCCTCCTTTCCTTGGAACACATTGCACCGGGCTTACCCATTTGCTGTCGGAGATGGCGTAAATAATACCAGCATCTAACCATTTAATTATCTCTTTACGCACTACCTCCTTCATCGCAAGGTTTAACCACCTTTGGGCATCAATAGTCGGCTTATGATCTTCCTCTAGGAGGATTTTATGCATGCATATTGCCGGACTAATGCCCTGAATGTCTGCTATCGTCCATCCAATCGCCTTCTTGTGCTGCCTTAACATGTCGATCAGCTGTCGTTCCTGTTCCTGCGGCAGCTTAGCAGAGATGATTACGGGCAGTGTGTCATCACAACCAAGATAAGCATATTTAAGCTGCCCTGGCAGGGGCTTAAGTTCTAAGACAGGTGGTTCAACAGTAGAGGGCTTTTGGATTAAATGGTTATCCGAAGTGTAATTCAAGGGTTCGAATAACTTACCTGGACGATGGTCTAACCAGTTTACCTCCTCATGACCTTCAGTATCAGATGTATCAGATTCAGAGGAGTCGCTGTCGTCATCGTTGTCGTCGTCACTGTCGTGACAGGCCTTTAGGTGGCTGTCGCAGCAGTGACCAAATTTTATATCACGGCAGCCCGACCTGATGCAGGGGTAATCAAAGGTCACCTCGATGATGGCCTTGCATTCCTCATCCACATCAGCATGTTTCATTGCTTGGAGAACATTCAACTTAATTTCTTGATCATTCACGCGCATGGTGAGTTCTCCTTTCTCCACATCAATCAATGATCTTCCCGTGGCTAAGAAGGGTCGCCCAAGGATGACTGGTGCGTTTTCATCTGCCTCACAATCTAAAATAAGAAAGTCAGCAGGAAAAATAAGCTTATCCACTCTTACCAAAATATCTTCAATTTTTCCCTCGGGGTGAACGTAAGAACGGTCGGCTAGCTGTAGGGTAACATTCGTGGGCCGCGCCTTGCCAATACCTAATTTCTGAAAAAACAGATTTGGGCATTAGATTAAAACTAGCTCCAAGATCACAAAGTGCCTTACCTACAAATTTGTCGCCGATTACACAAGGTATGAGGAAGCTCCCCGGATCCTTCTTTTTTTGGGGTGGCTGCCGATGAAGAATACTCATGCAACCTTCTTGCATCCTTACCGTTTCAAATTCCCCAAGTTTATATTTTTTCGACATAACAGCCTTGAGAAATTTAGCATAACCAGGCATCTCCCTAACAGCATCTAACAACGGAATATTAATATGAACCTGTTTAAAAATATCATAAATCTTTTTAAGTTGAGATTCATGCTTAGCTTGCTGTATCCGTTGAGGAAAAGGTGGTGGAGGACGATAATCAGCAATGCGTCCTTCCCACTGCATGCGAATCTGAGGACGATAATCTTCTTTTTTCTCCTCTGTCGCTTCTGCTGTCGTGACAGGCTCATCGGCAGCAGTCTGTTTATTACCTGTCGGGGCAGCTTCCTCGGCAGGTTTATCCAAGGCAGGGTCCTTTTTATGTTTCAGCTTCTTTTTCTGGCCCTGGTAGTTTCTTCCCACTCCTAGTAGTAATTGCCTTACATTGCTCATGTGGGGGCGGTCTAGCATTTTCAGTATTGCTAGGAAATCCTCCATTCTGCCTCGGATTAATATGTTGGACACCCGACCCATTTGTGTTTCTAGAGATTTCAACGTAGCTTCATGGTTTGTCATCCTCATCTCGGTTTTATCCATAAAGGTTTCCGTCTTCTTGACAAACTAATTCATGTTCTCCATATACGTACCAGTCTGAGACATAAAGGTGGCCAGAGTCTGCTCCAATATACTACTCGTGGCAGGTGGTGGCTGCTGTTGCTGCTGCGGCGGCAGGTACTGCGGCAGGTTCTGCTGCGGTTGTTGTCGCGTCAGCAGTCTAGGTCCCCCCTGATTCTGATTATGTGCTTGCGGATTCAGGGCATTGTTAGGATTACTCCAGGAAAATTTGGGATCCTTCCTCCAATTAGGATTATAATTGTTGGAATTATAGTTCGGCTTGTAATTTCCAACATATTTTCCCTCTTCTACATTTATTGGGCACTCATCCCTACTATGATTTCCCTCATAAATAGTACAAACTTCCTCGACAGCAAATCCTTGTAATTCATCTTCATTCAATAACCGTTTCATTGCTTTAGTAAGGAATGCTACCTATGATTTCATAGTGCTGTCGGCCTCATAGTCCTTGACAGCAAGTACCCGTTTACCCCCTCTTCTAGTTGTCGGAAACTGCTCCTCATTCTTGGCCAGATTTTTCAAAACTTGCAAAGCCTCGTCTGGATCTTTATCCAATAATAGTCCGTTTGTTGCAGAATCAATTCGAATGCGAGTTTGTAAGTTAGCAGCATTATAGAACTTAGTTACCTGATTCCAGACGGGGAATCCATGCATTGGGCAGTTTCGAAGAAGAGTAGTAAATCTGTCCCAGGCCTCGTGCATCGGCTCGTCACCTTCCTGTTGAAAAGTAGCAATTTCATTACGTAATCGCTCAGATAAATGCGAAGGATTAAAACGAGATAAAAATTCACGAGTTAGATCTTCCCAAGTTACAATTGAACTCGGCGTAAGTTTATTCCACCAAGTTTTAGCTCTGTCCCTCAATGAATGGGGGAATAACCGAAGCCTCTGCATCTCCGGACTAACTCCTGGCAGTCTAAACGAACCACAGATCTCCTGGAACATTTTGAGATGCTCCCTAGCATCGTCTATCGCAGAACCACTGAACTGCCCGGCGTTGTTGATCATACTAAACATGACAGGTTTAAGTTCGAAGTTGTCAACATCAATATCCGGCAGCGTGGTCTCCAATTCTACATGATCGTTCAGCATGTAGTCACGACATGACCGTCGTCCATCTGCTGCGGGCGGGTCATCGACAGGCGGTACACCGCCACCAACAGGCTGGTTACGTGCCATCTGCTCTAGCTGTTCCTCGATGTATTCGTTCCGGTCTAAAAGGCGGCGAAGTTGTTTCTTGAGATTGAAGGAACGTTCGATCTCTGGATCTAATTTATACTCAGGATCTTCACCTCTTTTGGATCTGCGCATAAACAAGAAAACCTCGTGAAAAGCGAAAGTTGAAAGCACAAAAGAAAAAATAAAGAAAAATAAAAATAAAAACGAAAACAAAAATAAAAATAAAAGCAAAAAGTGCAATAAAAGAAAGATGTAGTTATGTTGCCAATCCCCGGCAACGGCGCCAAAAACTTGTTGCATGTAAAAGAGTCTATCGCAATTGTAGTGCAAGTGTACACGACGCAAGTAGTAAAGTGATACGAAGTATCAGATATCGTCTCCACAGGGATTGGGCTAATGACTTCACCTTGTTTACTGCACGAAGTAAAGGAAATAGTTTAAAAGATTGTCACGAGAATAATAAGCAAAACGTAAATAAAAAGATTGAGTTATCAAGATAGAGAGAATGGGCTGGTATTGAATTGTTCGGTAGTGTAGGTATTGAATTGCTTAGGATCTCCAGTTCTGTCGTCGCTCCCGTCGTCGACAGCACCTGTCGCGGCGGCTGTCCGTTAGCTGTCGTGGCAGCAGACACACCAACTCCGTACTTCAAGCTTGGCAAGAATCCCAGATCTGCCTTGGCCTATCCCTAGGTCCAAGTCTGTCGATGATCACGTCTTTGATGATACCTCCCAGCGTGAATCGAAGGATGAACACCGATGTGTATGAATTCTTCCTTAGCCACTTAACCTCGCCCTATCCCTAGGCACGAGATGGTTCAACTATAAACTAGAGAACGCGCTCTTATTTCTTTCGTATACTTAACTCTCCCGATGCTAAGTAAATGGATAACCTCACAATGCTCTCCCGATGCTCTTGCAAGATGTTAAAACCAAAATAAGAGAACTTGAAGTTTATTTTATTGAACTGAAAAATCCTAAAACAAAGCAACCCTTGCAACTACTTTACAAAACAACCCGTAGCCCTAGGGGGAATTTAGAACATGTCGGTGACGGGTGGACGACATGGGTTTTTGGTTTCGGTTATGGGGTAATCAGTTGTGTTTCCTAGGTTAAATCTATGCCCTTATATAAGCTTTGGGCTCAAGTCTTCTAAAGTAACAAGGATTACAACTTTAATTAAAAGTAAGATTCTAATAAAGACTAAATCTCTAAAGACTCCTACTTTCCAGCCGCATCCTAGTTTCTAGGAATTTCCTCTCCTTGAGCTTTGGCTTGATATATCTTTTGATCTGGGGCTTGGAAAAATATGTGGCTTTCACACAACAGACGAGCAGATTTTTCTCTATCTATCGAGGTCCACTTTACTTTTCCTCTTCATAAGTCTGCTATCACCATGATGTCACGACAGGTCCGTGGCAGCTTCGTCTTCTTCATCTGCTTGTCCAGTTCAGCTCTCCTGCTTCTCTGCCCTGCGCCTGCCTTCAACGTCTACTATGGCAGATACCTGCAAAAATAGCCATCTTTTAGTAGAATCCGTGCTTTTAGTCCCTTTGTGATGTTTTACTGAAACTAACCTAAATGCAATGCAATGATGCTTGAATGCAGCAGAAATATGGGTTAAAAAGGGTGTAAATAATAGAACTTTTACACACTCAACAATTTTCCTAAGTTTTTGCTTATGAAAATGGTGGTTTTTGGGGTGATCTTGGTGTTCTGTTATAGCTGGAGGTATAAGGACGAGTTTAAGTTCTTTTTGGATGTTAATTGATGTCTAAGAATGTTTAGAAGTGATAGATCTTGGCTGGGTAATGTTGTGGAAGAGTTTGGATTTGATTTCGGTTGTGTTTGGTAGCCGAAATGTTAGTTTTGGTGAGAGCAACGAGTTTAGGTGTTAAGGCTGAAGATTTTAATGCATGATGATGCATTAATACTCTGCTTTGATGTGTTTAAAACAGGGGAGACATCTTCGGATCCTTGTGGTGTTGATCCGGAGGCTTGAACGACATTTCGGCAAGCTTGCGAAACGGAATTGATGAGTGGAGTTGGATTTCCAGCTTTGTATCGAATGTTTGAAGGTTTGGGAGCTTAGTTTAAGTCCAATCAACTTAACTAAGCTCAAGGGTAAATTTTCGGAAAAACTCTCTTGGATGAGCCATGGATTGGTTCGATGCATTAGTTGATAATTGCATGTTTAAATTCTGTTTTTGAAAGCATGTTTAGCATGGTTAATGCTGGTTATGAAAGCCATTTGTTGAAGGATGCTCAAGGTAAGAGATCCTTGGTTTGATTTGTTAAAATGTGGATTGATGCATAGTGATGCATGTTGTAAATGGCTTTGTTTTTAATGCTTTGAAAACAATGGATTATTGATGATAATTGATGTATATTGGCAAGTGATGTGTTGGTTTTAAAGTACTTGAATCGGATATAGTTAGCCGGCTATAGGATTGGGTGCACCGTGAATAAAGTCGCCTTGGATGTTGGATGTTGAGGGATTGGAATTGTACCGTAAACTCCATCCAAGTACACTAACGAGATGTTTAAAATCATAATGGTGGTTAAAAGTCCATGTGTGGATCTTGTGGTTTGTGTCCCGTGTTCTCGTTAGTGATGTTATACAACTACCGATGAGTGATGTGGAGGGGTTGTGATTGTACCGTTAATCTCCATCACGGGTGTTGAGGGGTTGTGATTATACCGGTAAACTCCACCTTGTGAGTTCGGTAGTGTGTATGGAGCGTATGGGACAACGCTTGTAATCCGCGTAGCCGATTGTGTTTTATGTTGTAAAAGGTTATGGTTTATCACTTGGAAGCCAATATGACATGTTAATGATATTGAAGGATGAGATGCTTGATGTGAATGCAATGTTGCATGAAGAATGATGTTTAAGTGTTTAAGTCATTAAGGAAAGTGTTTTTATAAAGTGGATTATTGTGTTGTTTCATTAGAGCATGCCTCACTAAGCATTTGTGCTTATGCTCTCTCTCTTGAACCAATAATGCAGATAATTGAGGTGTTTGTAGGCAGCAAGGAGGCTAAGAATCCAAGGGAAAGCTAAGCTCATGTATGGTGATGTATTCACACATTTTTAGATTTGATATTTGGCAATGGGAACCTAGGTTGTATTTTTGGGAGATGTTTTGGACTCCCTAGTTGTGGCATGATGCCTTAAATGTTTTGGATATGTAATTGGCCATTTTGGTGCTTGCTTTGATGTTTTGATGATTGCTTGCTTTGCACATTAGGATGCATGCCTATAGTCTTGTGAATTTTCCTATCCGATGCCATGATCGTGTTTTGATGATGCAAACATGTACCTAATATGTATGATAACTTGTTGGCATGATTAGGAAGTCATTAGGATGTGTTTGAGTGTTTAAATGTATGTTAAACCAGCAAAATCTGCACTTTCTGGCAGTCCGTATCGGAACGGGCACTAACATTTCGAAACGGGGGCCTGTAATGGCCTACGTGTATCGAAACGGATGGGGGCGTTCCGAAACACTTTGCCACTGCCAAGCCCCGTTCCGAAACACTTGACCGTTGGGCACTGATTGAAAGGGTTTTTGGTTTGCAAGCTTTATGTTTTAGTCCTGAATTTTGTATATGAAATTGCTTGAGTTTGAGATGTCCGTTTGAGATGAAATTTGACAGGGAAGCATGTAATATGAGTAATTTGATATTGGTAATTCAAAAATCAGTAAAGTCCCTCATCCTTCCAGAATTAACATTTTGGTCCTTAACTTTGTATGTTGTGCAATTGAGTCCCTTATTGTTTTCCGATCGTTGTGATTTTCAAGTATGTTTTTCTCTAGGGTTCACTTAAGGTTAATGAGCATCTAGACAAGATTAAAAAGAAAAAAAGGGTCGTTAATCAAGGTTGACCTTCGGGTTGACTTTGGTTTTCCCCGTGTAATCTTCGTAGTTCGGGTCAACAGTCTAGGCCGGGCTAAGAGGGTTACACTCGTAGTTAACTATATGAACTAATAAAATTTGATTAAAAGTAGTTTTGCAATCCTCTTTGTAGAGGTTTCGGACGAGCGAGTCTAAATGGGCCGTAAAATGGACTCGTTGGATTTTTAACTAAGTAAAAAGTAAAAAATTGAGTTTTTGCAATATAATCATGTTGAAAAGCTCGTAGTCAAATATATGAACTTCTTAAAGTTTGATTAAAACTAGTTTTGTGGTCATTTTTGTGGAGGTTTCGGACGAGCGGATCTAAATGGGCCGTAAAATGGACACGTTGGACTTTTATCTAAGTGAAAAGTACAGAAATTGAGCTTTTGTAATATAATCGTGTTAAAAAGCTCGTGAACAACAATATGAACCACTAAATTTTTATTAAACTAGTTTCGCGCTGATTTTTGTAAAAGTTTCGGACGAGCGGGTCTAAATGGGCTGTAAAATGGATCCGTTGGACTTTTAACTGAGTAAAAAGTACAAAAATTGAGTTTTTTGTAATATAATCGTTTTGAAAAGCTCGTCAACAACTATATGAACTCCTAAATTTTGATTAAAACTAGTTTCACGGTCATTTTTGTAGAGGTTTCGGACGAACGGGTCTAAATGGGCCATAAAATGGACTCGTTGGACTTTTAGTAGAGTAAAAATTATAGAAATTGAGTTTTTGTAATATAATCGTGTTGAAAAGCTCGTGAACAACTATATGAACTCCTAAAATTTTATAAAAACTAGTTTCGCGGTGATTTTTGTAGAGGTTTCGGACGAGCAGGTCTAAATGGGCCGTAAAATGGACTTGTTGTACTTTTTTTTTGAAAGAAAGAGCCTCATTAAAAACCCCACTAATCACCTTGTGCCGAGGCAGAGGATGGTCCTACGGGGAAAAGAGTGCCCTGGTATATATTAGATTCAAAAGACTGTAAATCAGTCAGTACATCTATTTGGATACAATCAGGGATGATAGAGTCAAAATATAAAGTAGAAGAACAATGCAAAGCCCAAGAGGCTAACTTATGGGCCATCACATTGGCCGATCTAGGAACAAAAGATACTCTAAAAGAAGATTAACGTGGATGGCGCCTTTCACCCAGGAACCGGATCTGCCGCTATCGGTGTTGTTGCCCGAGATGCACAAAGCGATATCCTTGGTGGTGTACTTTTAACTAAGTAAAAAGTACAGAAATTGAGTTTTTGCAATATAATAGTGTTGAAAAGCTAGCAGTCAACTATATGAACACCTAAAATTTGATTAAAACTAGTTTTGAGGTAATTTTTGTAGAGGGTTCGGACGAGTGGGTCTAAATGGGTCGTAAAATGGACCCGTTGGACTTTTAATTAAGTAAAAAGTATAGAAATTGAGTTTTTGCAATATAATCTTGTTGAAAAGCTCGTGAACAACTATATGAACTCCTAAAATTTTATTAAAACTAGTTTCGCGGTGATTTTTGTAGAGGTTTCGGACGAGCGAGTCTAAATGGTCCGTAAAATGGACCCGTTGTAGTTTTAACTAAGTAAAAAGTACAGAAATTGAGTTTTTGCAATATAATAGTGTTGAAAAGCTACCAGTCAACTATATGAACATCTAAAATTTGATTAAAACTAGTTTTGCGGTAATTTTTGTTGAGGTTTCGGACGAGCGAGTCTAAATGGGTCG
Organism: Hibiscus tridactylites; assembly: GCA_958450335.1. NCBI lineage: Eukaryota > Viridiplantae > Streptophyta > Magnoliopsida > Malvales > Malvaceae > Hibiscus > Hibiscus tridactylites. Next base: position 38,231,840 of record OY288280.1, read on the forward strand.
TAAAATGGACCCATTGGACTTTTAATTAAGTAAAAAGTATAGAAATTAAGTTTTTGCAATATAATCGTGTTGAAAAGCTCGTGAACAACTATATGAACTCCTAAAATTTTATTAAAACTAGTTTCACGGTGATTTTTGTAGAGGTTTCAGACGAGCAGGTCTAAATGGGGCGTAAAATGGATCCGTTAGACTTTCAACTAAGTAAAAAGTACATAATTGAGTTTTTGTAATATAATCATGTTGAAAAGCTCGTCAACAACTATATGAACTCCTAAAATTTGATTAAAATTAGTTTCACGGTCATTTTTGTAGATGTTTCGGATGAACGGGTCTAAATGGGCCGTAAAATGTACCTGTTGGACTTTTAACTACGTAAAAAGTATAGAAATTGAGTTTTTGCAATATAATCGTGTTGAAAAGCTCGTGAACAACTCTATGAACTCCTAAAGTTTGATTAAAACTAATTTCACGGTCATTTTTGTAGAGGTTTCGGACGAACGGGTCTACATGGGCCGTAAAATGAACCCGTTGGATTTTTAAATGAGTAAAAAGTATAGAAATTGTGTTTTTCAATATAATCGTGTTGAAAAGCTCGTGAAGAACTATATAAACTCTTAAAATTGGATAAAAACTAGTTTGGCGGTGGTTTTTGTAGAGGTTTTAGACGAGCGAGTCTAAATCGGTCGTAAAATGGACCAGTTGGAGTTTTAACTGAGTAAAAAGTAGAGAAATTGTGTTTATGCCTAATTGTGTTGAAAAGCTTGTGATCAACTATATGAACTCCTAAAATTTGATTAAACCTAGTTTTGCGGTCCTTTTGTAGAGGTTTCCGACGATCGGGTCTAAATGGGCCGTAAAATGGACTCGTTGGACTTTTAACTGAGTAAAAAGTACAGAAATTGAGTTTTTGTAATTTAATCATGTTGAGAAGCTACTAGTCAACTATATGAACTCCTAAAATTTGATTAAAACTAGTTTTGCCATTATTTTTGTAGTGATTTCGAACGAGCGGGTCTAAATGGGCCATAAAATGGACCCTTTAGACTTTTAACCGAGTAAAAAGTACAGAAATTGAGTTTTTGCAATATAATATTTTTAAAAAGCTCGTGAACAACTATATGAACTTTTAAATTTTGATTAAAACTAGTTTCGCGGTGATTTTTGTAGATGTTTCGGACGACTGGGTCTAAATGGGCCATAAAATGGACCTGTTAGACTTTTAACTAAGTAAAAAGTACAGAAATTGAGTTTTTGCAATATAATCCTGTTGAAAAGCTCGTGAAAAACTATATGAACTCCTAATATTTGATTAAAACTAGTTTCACAGTGATTTTTGTAGAGGATTCAGACGAGTGGGTCTAAATGGGCCGTAAAATGGACCCGTTGGTCTTTTAACTGTGTAAAAAGTACAGAAATTGAGTTTTTTGCAATATAATCCTGCTGAAATGCTCGTGAACAACTATATAAACTCCTAAAATTTGATTAAAACTAGTTTCACAGTTATTTTTGTAAAGTTTCAGACGAGCGGGTCTAAATGGGTCGTAAAATGGACCCGTTGGAGTTTTAATTGAGTAAAAATTATAGAAATTGAGTTTTTGCATTATAATCTTGTTGAAAAGCTCATATTCAACTTTATGAACTCCTACAACTTAATTAAAACTAGTTTTGTCGTCCTTTTGTAAAGGTCTAGGACGAGCGGGTCTAAATAGGCCGTAAAATGGACCCATTGGACTTTTAATTGAGTAAAAAGTACAAAAATTGAGTTTTTGTAATATAATCGTGTTGAAAAGCTCGTCAAAAACTATATGAACTCCTAAAATTTGATTAAAACTAGTTTCACGGTCATTTTTGTAGAGGTTTCGGAAGAACGGGTCTAAATAGGTCGTAAAACGGACTCGATGGAATTTTAACTAAGTAAACAGTACATAAATTGAGTTTTTGTAATATAATCGTGTTGAAAAGCTCGTGAACAACTATATGAAATTTTAAATTTTGATTAAAACTTGTTTCGCGGTGATTTTTGTAGATGTTTCGGATGAGCGGGTCTAAATGGGCCGTAAAATGGACCCGTTAGACTTTTAAATGAGTAAAAAGTACAGAAACTGAGTTTTTGCAATATAACCCTGTTGAAAAGCTCGTGAAAAAACTATATGAACTCGTAAAATTTGATTAAAACTAGTTTCACAGTGATTTTTGTAGAGGTTTCAGACGAGTGGGTCTAAATTAGCCGTAAAATAGACCCGATAGACTGTTAACTGAGTAAAAAGTACATAAATTGAGAATTTTTCAATATAATCATTTTGAAAAGCTCGTTGTCAACTATATGAACTCCTAAAATTTTATTAAAACTAGTTTTACGGTCTTTTTTGTAGAGGTTTCGGACGAGCGGATCTAAATGGGCCGTAAAATTGACCCGTTGGATTTTAGCTGAGTAAAAAGTACAGAAAATGTGTTTATGCAATATAATCGTCTTGAAAAGCTAGTGATCAACTATTTGAACTCCTAAATTTTGATTGAAACTAGTTTTACGGTCCTTTTTGTAGAGGTTTCGGACGAGTGGATCTAAATGGGCCGTAAAATGGACCCGTTAAACTTTTAACATAGTAAAAAGTAAATAAATTGTGTTTATGCAATATAATCGTGTTGAAAAGCTCGTGATCAACTATATGAACTCCTAAAATTTGGTTAAAACTAGTTTTGCGGTCCTTTTTGTAGAGGTTATGGACAAGCGGGTCTAAATGGGTCGTAAAATGGACCCGTTGGACTTTTAACTGAGTAAAAAGTACAGAAATTGAGTTTTTGTAATATAATCATGTTGAAAAGCAACTAGTCAAGTATATGAACTCCTAGAATTTGATTAAAACTAGTTTTGCCGTCATTTTTGTAGAGATTTCGGACGAGCGGGTTTAAATGGGCCATAAAATGGACCCGTTAGACTTTTAACTGAGTAAAAAGTACAGAAATTGAGTTTTTGCAATATAATCTTGTTTAAAAGCTCGTGAACAACTATATGAACTCCAAAATTTTTATTAAACCTAGTTTCGCCGTGATTTTTGTAGAGGTTTCAGACGAGCGGGTCTAAATGGGTCGTAAAATGGACCCGTTGAACTTTTAACTTAGTAAAAAGTACATGAATTGAGTTTTTGCAATATAATCATGTTGGAAAGCTCGTGGTCAACTTTATGAACTACTAAAATTTGATTAAAACTAGTATTGCGGTCCTTTTTTTAGAGGTTTCAGACTAACGGGTCTAAATGGTCCTTAAAATGAACCAGTTGGACTTTTAATTGAGTAAAATGTACTGAAATTTAGTTTTTGTAATATAATCATGTTGAAAAGCTCGTGAAAAACTATATGAACTCCTAAGGTTTGATTAAAACTTGTTTTGCGGTCATTTTTGTAGAGGTTTCAGACGAGCGGATCTAAATGGGCCGTAAAATGGACCCGTTGGACTTTTAACTGAGTAAAAATAACAGAAATCGAGTTTTTGTAATATAATCGTATTGAAAAGCTCATGAACAACAATATGAACTACTAAAATTTGATTAAAACTAGTTTCGCGGTTATTTTTGTAGAGGTTTCGGACGAGCGGGTCTAATTAGGCAGTAAAATTGAACCGTTCGACTTTTAACATAGTAAAAACTACAGAAATTGAGTTTTTGCAATATACTCATGTTGAAAAGCTCGTTGTCAATTATATGAACTTCTAAAATTCGATTAAAACTAGTTTTGCAATCCTTTTTTTAGAGGTTTTGGATGAGCGAGTCTAAGTGGGCCGTAAAATGGACCCGTTGGATTTTTAACTAAGTAAAAGTACAGAAATTGAGTTTTTGCAATATAATCATGTTGAAAAGCTCGTAGTCAAATATATGAACTAATTAAAGTTTGATTAAAACTAGTTTTGCGATCATTTTTGTGCAGGTTTCCGACAAGCGGATCTAAATGAGCCGTAAAATGGACTCGTTGGACTTTTAACAGAGTAAAAAGTACAGAAATTGAGTTTTTGTAATATAATCATATTGAAAAGCTACTAGTCAACTATATGAACTCCTAAATTTTGAATAAAACTAGTTTCTAGGTGATTAAAACGAGCAAGTTTAAATGGGCCGTAAAATGTACATGTTGGACTTTTAACTAAGTAAAAAGTAAGTAAATTGAGTTTTTGCAATATAATCGTGTTAAAAAGCTCGTAGTCAACTATATGAACACCTAAAATTTGATTAAAATTAGTTTTGTTGTCATTTTTGTAGAGGTTTCGGACTAGCGGGTCTAAATGGGCCGTAAAATAGACCCGTTGGATTTTTAACTGAGTAAAAAGTAAAGAAATTGAGATTTTGCAATATAATTGTATTGAAAAGCTCGTGATCAACTATATGAACTCCTCAAATTGGATTAAAACTAGTTTTGCGGTCCTTTATATTGAGGTTTCGGACGAGCGGGTCTAAATGGGCCGTAAAATGGACCCGTTGGACTTTTAACTGAGTAAAAAGTACAAAAATTAAGTTTTTGTAATGTAATCATGTTGAAAAGCAACTAGTCAACTATATGAACTCCTAAAATTTTATTATAACTAGTTGTGCCGTCATTTTTGTAGAGGTTTCGAACGAGCGGGTTTAAATGGGCCATAAAATGGACCCGTTAGACTTTTAACTGAGTAAAAAGTACAAAAATTGACTTTTTGTAATATAATCTTGTTAAAAAGCTCGTGAACAACTATATGAACTTTTAAAATTTGATTAAAACTAGTTTTGCGGTTACTTTACTAGAGGTTTCGGACGAGCGGGTCTAAATGGGCCGTAAAATGGACCCGTTGGACTTTTAACTGAGTAAAAAGTAAATAAATTGACTTTTTGCAATATAATCGTGCTGAAAAGCTCGTAGTCAACTTTATGAACTCCTAAAATTTAATTAAAACTAGTTTTGTCATCCTTTTTGTAAAGGTTTAGGACGAGCGGGTCTAAATAGGCCGTAAAATGGACCCATTGGACTTTTAATTGAGTAAAAAGTACAAAAATTGTGTTGTTGCAATATAATCGTGTTGAAAAGCTCGTAGTCAACCATATGAACTCCTAAAATTTTATTAAAACTAGTTTTGCGGTCATTTTTGTAGAGGTTTCGGACGAGCGGTTCTAAATAGGCCGTAAAATAGACCCGTTGGACTTTTAACTGAGTAAAAAGTACATAAATTGAGTTTTTGTAATATAATCGTGTTGAAAAGCTCGTCAAAAACTATATGAACTCCTAAAATTTGATTAAAACTAGTTTCACAATCATTTCTGTAGAGGTTTCGGACGAACGGGTCTAAATAGGCCGTAAAATGGACTGGATGGAATTTTAACTGAGTAAACAGTACATAAATTGAGTTTTTGTAATATAATCGTGTTGAAAAGCTCGTGAACAACTATATGAACTTTTAAAATTTTATTAAAACTAGTTTCCGATGATTTTTGTAGATGTTTCGGACGAGCGAGTCTAACTGGGCCGTAAAATGGACCCGTTAGACCTTAACTGAGTAAAAAGTACAGAAATTGAGGTTTGCAACATAATCTTGCTGAAAAGCTCGTGAAAAACTATATAAACTCCTAAAATTTGATTAAAATTAGTTTTGCAGTCATTTTTGTTGAGGTGTCGGACAAACGGGTTTAAATGGGCCATAAAATTTTTGCAATATAATCTTGTTAAAAAGCTCGTGAACAACTATATGAACTTTTAAAATTTTATTAAACTAGTTTCGGGGTGATTTTTGTAGAGGTTTCGGACGAGCGGGTCTAAATGGACCCGTTGGACTTTTAACTAAGTAAAAAGTACAAAATTTGAGTTTTTGCAATATAATCGTGTTGAAAAGCTCATACTCAACTATATGAACTCCTAAAATTTGATTAAAACTAGTTTTGCGGTCCTTTTTGTAGAGGTTTCGCACTAGCGGGTCTAAATGGGCCGTAAAATGGACCCGTTGGATTTTTAACTAAGTAAAAAGTACATAAATTGAACTTTTGTAATATAATCATGTGGAAAAGCTCGTGAACAACTATATAAACTCCTAAAATTTATTTAAAACTAGTTTTGCGGTCCTTTATGTTGAGGTTTCGGACGAGCGGGTCTAAATGGGCCGTAAAATGGACCCGTTGGACTTTTAACTTAGTAAAAAGTACATGAATTGAGTTTTTACAATATAATCATGTTGAAAAGCTCGTAGTCAACTATATGAACTCCTAAAATTTGATTAAAACTAGTTTTGCGGTGCTTTTTGTAGAGGTTTCAGTCTAGCGGGTCTAAATGGTCCTTAAAATGAATCAGTTGGACTTTTAATTGAGTGAAAAGTACAAAAATTTAGTTTCCGTAATATAATCATGTTGAAAAGCTTGTGAACAACTATATCAACTCCTAAAGTTTGATTAAAACTTGTTTTGCGGTCATTTTTGTAGAGGTTTCAAACGAGCGGATCTAAGTGGGCCGTAAAATGGACCATTTGGACTTTTAACAAAGTAAAAAGTACAGAAATCGAGTTTTTGTAATATAATCGTGTTGAAAAGCTCGTAAACAACAATATGAACTCCAAAATTTGATTAAAACTAGTTTCGCGGTGATTTTTGTAGAGGTTTCGGACGAGAGGGTCTAAATGGGAAGTAAAATGGAACCGTTCGACATTTAACAGAGTAAAAAGTAAAGAAATTGAGTTTTAACTGAGTAAAGAGTACAGAAATTGAGATTTTTAATATAATCACGTTGAAAAGCTCGTGAACAACTATATGAACTCCTAAATTTTTATTAAAACTAGTTTCGCGGTGATTTTTGTAGAGGTTTCGGACGAGCGAGTCTAAATGGGTTGTAAAATGGACCCGATGTACTTTTAACTTAGTAAAAAGTATATGAATTGAGTTTTTGCAATATAATCAAGTTGAAAAGCTCGTAGTCAACTATATGAACTCCTAAAATTTGATTAAAACTAGTTTTGTGGTCCTTTTGTAGAGGTTTCAGACTAGCAGGTCTAAATGGTTCTTAAAATGAACTCGTTGGACTTTTAATTGAGTAAAAAGTACAGAAATTTAGTTTTTGTAATATAATCATGTTGAAAAGCTCGTGAACAACTATATGAACTCCTAAAGTTTGATTAAAACTTGTTTTGCGGTCATTTTTGTAGAGGTTTCAGACGAGCGGATCTAAATGGGCCGTAAAATGGACTCGTTGGACTTTTAATTGAGTAAAAAGTACAGGAATCGAGTTTTTGTAATATAATCGTGTTGAAAAGCTCGTGAACAACAATATGAACTCCTAAAATTTGATTAAAACTAGTTTCACGGAGATTTTTGTAGAGGATTCGGACGAGCGGGTCTAAATGGACAGTAAAATGGAACCGTTCGACTTTTAACTGAGTAAAAAGTACAGAAATTGAGTTTTTGCAATATAATCATGTTGAGAAGCTCGTAGTCAAATATATGAGCTTATTAAAGTTTGACTAAAACTAGTTTTGCGGTAATTTTTGTTGAGGTTTCCGACGAGCGGGTCTAAATGGGCAGTAAAATGGAACCGTTCGACTTTTAACTGAGTAAAAAGTACAGAAATTGAGTTTTTGCAATATAATCATGTTGAGAAGCTCGTAGTCAAATATATGTGCTTATTAAAGTTTGACTAAAACTAGTTTTGCGGTCATTTTTGTTGAGGTTTCCGACGAGCGGATCTAAATGGGCCGTAAAATGGACCCGTTGGACTTTTAACTAAGTATAAAATACATAAATTGAGCTTTTGTAATTAATCATGTCGAAAAGCTCGTGACAAATATATGAACTCCTAAATTTTGATTAAAACTAGTTTCGCGATCATTTTTGAGGAGGTTTCGGACGACCGGGTCTAAATGGGTCGTAAAATGGACCCGTTGGACTTTTAACTTAGTAAAAGTACATAATTTGGGTTTTTGCTATAAAATCGTGTTGAAAAGCTCGTAGTCAACTATATGAACTCCTAAAATTTAATTAAAACTAGATTTGCCGTCGTTTTTGTAGAGGTTTCAGACGAGCGGTTCTAAATGGGTCATAAAATAGACCCGTTCGACTTTTAGCTAAGTAAAAAGTACAGAAATTGAGTTTTTTTCAAAATAATCGTGTCGAAAAGCTCGTAGTCAACTATATGAACTCCTAAAATATGATTAAAACTAGAGGTTTCGAAAGAGCGGGTCTAAATGGGCCGTAAAATGGACCCGTTGGACTTTTAACTGAGTAAAAAGTACAGAAAATGAGTTTTTGCAATATAATCGTGTTGAAAAGCTCGAAATCAACTATATGAACTCCTAAAATTTGATTAAAACTAGTTTTGCGGTCATTTTTGTAGAGGTGTCGGACGAGCGGATCTAAATGGGCCGTAAAATGGACCCGTTGGACTCTTTTTTTTAGAAAAGAGAACCTCATTAAAAACCCCTACTAATATCCCAAGCACAGGTCCCGGAGAAACCTAAAAGGGGAAAAGAGTACCCAGATATTATTAATTGTTGGAACGAGAAGAAAGCTCGCTAATTACAGAGTGACAGATACAAATAGGAAGATCAGAACCAAAGGACAAACCCGTTTGACTTTTAACTGAATAGAAAGTACATAAATCAAATTTTTGTAATATAATCGTGTTGAAAAGCTAGTGAACAAAAATATGAACTCATTAAATTTGATTAAAACTAGTTTCGCGGTGATTTTTGTAGAGGTTTTGGACAAGCGGGCCTAAATGAGCCGTAAAATGGACCCGTTGGACTTTTAACTAAGTAAAAAGTACATAAATTGAGTTTTTGAATATAATCGTGTTGAAAAGCTCGTATTTAACTATATGAATTATAAAATTTGATTAAAAGTAGTTTTGCAATCCTTTTTGTGAGGTTTCAGACGAGCGGGTCTAAATGGGCCGTAAAATGGACTCGTTGGATATTTAACTGATAAAAAGTACAAAAATTGAGTTTTTACAATAAAATCGTGCTGAAAAGCTCGTAGTCAAATATATGATCTTTTTAAAGTTTGATTAAAACTAGTTTTGCGGTCATTTTTGTGGAGGTTTCGGACGAGCGAATCTAAATGGGTCGTAAAATAGACACGTTGGACTTTTATCTGAGTAAAAAGTACAGAAATTGAGCTTTTGTAATATAATCGTGTTGAAAAGCTCGTTAACAACAATATGAACTACTAAATTTTTATTAAAACTAGTTTCGCGGTGATTTTTGTAGAGGTTTCGGACGAGGGGGTCTAAATGGGCCGTAAAATGGATCCGTTGGACTTTTAACTGAGTAAAAAGTACAAAAATTGAGTTTTTGTAATATAATCGTTTTGAAAAGTTCTTCAACAACTATATGAACTCCTAAAATTCGATTATAACTAGTTTCACGGGCACTTTTGTAGAGGTTTCGGACGAATGGCTCTAAATGGGCCGAAAAATAGACTCGTTGGACTTTTAACTAAGTAAAAGTATATAAATTGAGTTTTTCCAATATAATCATGTTGAAAAGCTCGTGAAGAGCTATATGAACTCCTAAAATTTTATTAAAACTAGTTTCGCGGTGATTTTAGTTGAGGTTTCGCACGAACGGGTCTAAATGGGACGTAAAATGGACCCGTTGGAATTTTAACTAAATAAAAAGTACAAAAATTGAGTTTTTGCAATATAATCATGTTGAAAAGCTCGTAGTCAACTATATGAACTCTTAAAATTTAATTAAAACAAGTTTTGACGTCCTTTTTGTAGAGGTTTCAAACGAGTGGGTCTAAATGAGCCGTAAAATGGACCCGTTGTACTTTTAATTAAGTAAAAAGTATAGAAATTGAGTTTTTGCAATATAATCGTGTTGAAAAGCTCATGAACAACTATATGAACTCGTACAATTTTATTAAAACTAGTTTAACGGTGATTTTTGTAGAGGTTTCGGACGAGCATGTCTAACTGGGGCGTAAAATGGATATGTTGGACTTTTAACTTAGTAAAAAGTACAAAATTGAATTTTTGTAATATAATTGTGTTGAAAAGCTCATCAACAACTATATGAACTCCTAAAATTTGATTAAAATTAGTTTCACAGCCATTTTTTGTAGAGGTTTCAGACAAGCGGGTCTAAATGGGCCATAAAATGACCCGTTAGACTTTTAACTGTGTAAAAAGTACAAAAATTGAGTTTTTGTTATATAATCATGTTGAAAAGCAACTAGTCAACTATATGAACTCCTAAAATTTGATTAAAACTAGTTTTGCCGTCATTTTTGTTGAGGTTTCGGACGAACGGGTTTAACTGGGCCATAAAATGGACCCGTTAGACTTTTAACTGAGTAAAAAGTACAAAAATTGAGTTTTTGCAATATAATCTTGTTAAAAAGCTCGTGAACAACTATATGAACTTTTAAAATTTTATTAAACTAGTTTCGGGGTGATTTTTGTAGAAGTTTCGGACGAGCGAGTCTAAATGGGCCGTAAAATGGACACGATGGAATTTTAACTAAGTAAAAAGTACAGAATTTGAGTTTTTGCAATATAATTGTGTTGAAAAGCTCGTAGTCAACTATATGAACTCCTAAAATTTGATTAAAACTAGTTTTGCGGTCCTTTTTGTAGAGGTTTCGTACTAGCATGTCTAAATGGGCCGTAAAATGGACCCGTTGGACTTTTAACTAAGTAAAAAGTACAGAAATTGAGCTTTTGTAATATAACCATGTTGAAATGCTCGTGAACAACTATATGAACTCCTAAATTTTTATTAAAACTAGTTTCGCAGTGATTTTTGTAGAGGTTTCGGACGAGCGGGTCTAAATGGGCCGTAAAATGGACTCGTTGGATTTTTAACTTAGTAAAAAGTACATGAATTGAGTTTTTACAATATAATCATGTTGAAAAGCTCGTAGTCAACTATATGAAGTCCTAAAATTTGATTAGAACTAGTTTTACGGTCCTTTTTGTAGAGGTTTCAGTCTAGCGGGTCTAAATGGTCCTTAAAATGAACTCGTTGGACTTTTAATTGAGTGAAAAGTACATAAATTTAGTTTTTGTAATATAATCATGTGCAAAGCTCGTGAACAACTATATGAACTCCTAAAGTTTGATTAAAACTTGTTTTGCGGTCATTTTTGTAGAGGTTTCAGACGAGTGGATCTAAATGGGCCGTAAAATGGACCCGTTGGACTTTTAACTGAGTAAAATGTACTAAAATCGAGTTTTTGTAATATAATCGTGTTGAAAAGCTTGTGAACAACAATATGAACTCCTAAAATTTGATTAAAACTAGTTTCGCGGTGATTTTTATAGAGGTTTTGGACGAGCGGGTCTAAATGGGCAGTAAAATGGAACCATTCGACTTTTAACTGAGTAAAAGTACGGAAATTGAGATTTTAAAATATACTCGTGTTGTAAAGCTCGTAGTCAACTATATGAACTCCTAAAATTTTATTAAAACTAGTTTTGTGGTCCTTTTTGTAGAGGTTTTGAACTAGCGTATCTAAATGAGCCGTAAAATGGACCCGTTGGATTTTTAACTAAGTAAAAAGTACAGAAATTGAGCTTTTGTAATATAATCATGTTGAAAAGCTCGTGAACAACTATATGAACTCCTAAATTTTTATTAAAACTAGTTTTGCGGTGATTTTTTAGAGGTTTCGGACGAGCGGGTCTAAATTGGCCGTAAAATGGACCCGTTGGACTTTTAACTTAGTAAAAAGTACATGAATTGTGTTTTTGCAATATAATCATGTTGAAAAGCTCGTAGCCAAATATATGAGCTTATTAAAGTTTGATTAAAACTAGTTTTGCTGATGTGAGCACGTTTATGCCACCCAACGTTGCAACTTCAAATTTTCAGGGAAGTTTGCTTTTTCATTTGTTACATACTGATGTGTAACATTTCTTATACTTATATTATTTATATCAGTGTGTTTTCTATGTATATATTATGTTAAGTGTGTTTTAGATAAGTTTGTCAGCTTATAATATTGTATGTTAAGCTATGTTAGCTTGTTGTGTGTTAAAACAATAAGGGTGCATTGTTTTGTAGCTTGCTTGAATGTTTTCAATAAGTTTACAATGCTCTAAGTGTGTTTCTTTTGTTTTCATATAGTTACAATAAAAGGGCAGCAGCTCAAAGGCTTAAACTTAGCTCGGATGAAGCTCACGGGAGTGTACGTAGCTCATCTTCAGCTCAAAGGAGTATCGGCAGCTCAACTCAGCTCACTTCACTCCCAGCTAGCTGAATTCAGCTCGTTTCAGCTCCAGTCAGCTCAACTTTAGCTCCACTAGCTCAACTCCAGCTGACAAGTCCAAAAGTAGATGAAAAGCTTACTACATGTCGGGGAGTGTACTAGTGCACGCGTGGCAGCCTAGGTGGCATCCGAGCATGTAACTTGCACACGTGGCAGCCTTGACACATGTGTGTGCAAGTTTGGCCGAAAATCAACCCATTCCTCTCTCAAATGTGCGGCAAACTTGAAGATAAGAACAAAGGAAACACATTTAACATGTGTTTATTCTTTGAAATTCAAATAAAAGCACAAATAACATGTGCTTTATCCATTTGGGCGCCCAAACTTCAAACATATGGCCAGAATTGCATGCCACCCCTTTAGTGGTTATTTAGTTAAATTTTTTTAATTTCAAATGGCTAATTAACAACCACATATTTGAATTCAGCCAACTTCCCTTGTACTCTATATATATGAACGAAAATCACTTGTAAAAGGCAGACAATTTTATGAAACAAAATTATTGTGAGTTTTTCTCTCAATTTCGGTTCTTCATTGAACTTCTTTGGCATTTTCAGACTTTGTTTGATTGTGTCATCCTCCTTGATACTTCGGGTTCCTAGATCGCTATCTAGAGGGTCCAAGTCCGTTGGCGAAGAACGTATTCGATTCGGGTCCGCTTAGTATATTGTTCGGGTTCTTTCGAGTTCAACGTCTTGTTAATTTCCAGCAACTTCAACACCATTTTCTGCCATTTTAGTCGTTCATTTGCTGCCATGAAAGCCCTTTGAAGCCTTCATCTTGTTTGAGTCCAAATATGTCCATAAATTCCTACACTTTTATTCTATCCTTTTTGTTTGTTTGTTTTTTATTCTTTTTTATTTTAACTCACTAAAAATGTCCATAACATTGTGTTATTGCAGAAACATGCTTGCTACAATCCTAGATCCGTTACAAACAAAGGACCGTTGTTTCTGAAGCAACGTACCCCCTTTATCATATGATAATCAGAGCTTTGGTCGGATTATAGCACTTTCTGCACTACAAGAAATAAAAAAAAATACAAAAGTAAAAAAAAATTGAAATTCTGAAAAAAAGAAGTCAAAGTCAAAGTTTAACCAGGAAAGTCAAAGTAAAAAAAATTCAAAAAAAATCAAAAAAAATCAGATTCGACAAATTAGTGTTGTTTACATCTTATACTGTTGTTTGGATCAAAAAAACGATGAAAATTTTCTTTGTTTACTGTGGAATGCTTCAAAATCACCCGAAACAACCTGTTCTTGTTTGTTCGGTGATAGGGTTGTGGTAAGCATTTCCTTTGCAGTAAGTACTTTGTTTGTAACGCCCCAATTTTGGGCTTCGAAGTTTTGGGTTTGGATCGGACCGGTCGGGTTGCGGTTCGAATATAAAAAGGTGAAATTAGGAAAGCCTAGTTCGGGTTGCATTAAAAATGTGGAAAAATGTTCTAAAATCCTCTTTTAATATATATAAGTGAACTATGAAATCAATTTTGCAAAATGTGGTTTGGAAGGGTGACATTTTGGGCTAGTGACCAAAATGTAATTTTTGAAAACTGTGTGACTGTTTTAAAATGGATAGAAACTTTGAATCTTTAAGGAGCTATTTACCCAATGGGAGTTTCTCCAGATTTTTCTAAGATATTAAATGATTTATTTCTAATTTTTTAAATAAAAGAAAAGTGGAGGGAAGATATTTTCATTTCTAACTAACTTTTCTCTCAAATCTTCCATTTTCATTTTCTCTCAAACCAAACACATTTCTCCATATCTTTCCCTCTGATTTTGTCATCTAAATCACTCATTTCAATTCTCTTTTGATTGCTAATCATCTCATCAACAAAACCTAATCATTTGCTATTTGGATTTTCAAGATTTTGGTTTCAAAAAGGGAGAAACTCAAGTTTGGAGGTAAGAACGTCCTTCTCCTCTAAACTCTCAGTTCTTTACTGAAATTCCTAAGTTCTCAATCCTTAATTGATGATTTATAAGTGGTTTTAAAGTTGTGTAATGGATCTTGGCTTAAAATGCAAGATTTGCTTGATTTTGATGAAATTTCGTGTGATCTGTTTGGGCAGTGTTTTAAGGTGTCAATTTGATGTTAAATGAATGATAAATTGATGAGGAATTGAGGTTTAATCAATGCAATCCCGAATAGGTTGAATTTCCTAAGTTTTGCTTGAGTTTTTGGTTGTTTTTGGAGTGTTTTTGATGATTTGTTTTTGCTGGAGGTATAAGGACGTGGTTGGGATCATTTTGGATGTTAATTGATGTTTATAAATGGTTAGAAGTGATGGATCTTGGCTGGGTTAAGTTTTTAGAGGTTGTTTGGGTGCTAGAAGAATGTTAGAGGTAATGGAGAGTGTTAAGCAAGTTGTTGGTAATAGTGAGCGCGGTATAGTATGTGGTAGAAGGAAAGTGTTTGATGCTTAAAGAGTTTAGTGGTTTGGTGGTAAGGAGTACCGGTTGAAGTTAGAATCGGTCATGTGTTTTTGAATAGTTAGTAGAAGAGGTGGTTCCTTGGTGTTAAGTGATGTTGCAGGTTAGTGGATGTATTTCTAGATTGCTGAGGTATCTTGGCATTGAGGTTGTAGTAGAAGGGTTGTTTATGTAGGTGAGGGTTCGTGGTAACCTTTGGGGAGTTGAGAAGATGATATGTATGTTTAAGTTGGGCGATGTTCCGGTAAGGCAAGTGTTGTGTCAAAGTTTGTGGTGGAAAGGCAGTGTAAGATCGAAGGCCATTGCTGGTTGGATGGGTTCTTGTGAGAAGTGGTTGGCTGGTTGTGAATAAGTAAATTCCTTTTTAAGTCAGCTGGTGGTGTATGGAACGGCTGACGGAATCAAGGTTGGGGTTTTGTGAGGTGATTTTTGGATTTTGGGTGAGTAGTCCTGGTGAGTCGTTATGGTTATGATAGCGGCGGACGTGAAGGAATGTCAGCATTCGTTGAGGAGTTTGGATAAGCAGTTGGTGCTTAAGAATTTTTGCTTGTTGGGAAAATCTTTGAAAGAGGTTTGGAAGTTTGCAAGGAGTTTTAGAAGCAGTGAAGGTGGTGGGGTTACATAGTGGCTGAATTGGATTGGTTGGTGTCACTGTGTGAACAAGTTTTGGGAGTTGTGTGTCAAGGTGTTGTATGCTGTAAGAGTTTGAGGTTCTTCAGGTTGTTGATGGGGCTGTGTGTAGTCCGGAGTTGTGAAGGGTTAAGTTGTGTTAACTTTGGGTGTTCTGGAATTTGGGAACAGTGTGTGGTGGTGTTGAGTTTGGGTGGAGTTTGTGGAGAGAGTGTTCAGTGGTGGTTAAGTCTCCTGTGTTGCCTTGTGTGTTGCTTTAAGAAGTTTGGTTGTTCTCTTTTCGCCAGTTGAAATTTCGAGGACGAAATTTCCTAAGAGGGGGAGAGTTGTAACGCCCCAATTTTGGGCTTAGAAGTTTTGGGTTTGGATCGGACCGGTCGGGTTGCGGTTCGAATATAAAAAGGTTAAATTAGGAAAGCCTAGTTCGGGTTGCATTAAAAATGTGGAAAAATGTTCTAAAATCCTCTTTTAATATATATAAGTGAACTGTGAAATCAATTTTGCAAAATGTGGTTTGGAAGGGTGACATTTTGGGCTAGTGACCAAAATGTAATTTTTGAAAACTGTGTGACTGTTTTAAAACGGATTGAAACTTTGAATCTTTAAGGAGCTATTTACCCAATGGGAGTTTCTCCAGATTTTTCTAAGATATTAAATGATTTATTTCTGATTTTTAAATAAAAGAAAAGTGGAGGGAAGATATTTTCATTTCTAACTAACTTTTCTCTCAAATCTTCCATTTTCATTTTCTCTCAAACCAAACACATTTCTCCAGATCTTTCCCTCTGATTTTGTCATCTAAATCACTCATTTCAATTCTCTTTTGATTGCTAATCATCTCATCAACAAAACCTCATCATTTGCTATTTGGATTTTCAAGATTTTGGTTTCAAAAAGGGAGAAACTCAAGTTTGGAGGTAAGAACATCCTTCTCCTCTAAACTCTCAGTTCTTTACTGAAATTCCTAAGTTCTCAATCCTTAATTGATTATTTATAAGTGGTTTTAAAGTTGTGTAATGGATCTTGGCTTAAAATGCAAGATTTGCTTGATTTTGATGAAATTTCGTGTGATCTGTTTGGGCAGTGTTTTAAGGTGTCAATTTGATGTTAAATGAATGTTAAATTGATGAGGAATTGAGGTTTAATCAATGCAATCCCGAATAGGTTGAATTTCCTAAGTTTTGCTTGAATTTTTGGTTGTTTTGGAGTGTTTTTGATGATCTATTTTTGCTGGAGGTATAAGGACGTGGTCGGGATCATTTTGGATGTTAATTTATGTTTATAAATGGTTAGAAGTGATGGATCTTGGCTGGGTTAAGTTTTGGAAGTGTTTGGAGGTGATTTCGGTTGTGTTTTGTAGCCGATATGTTGGATTGGTGATGAGCAGCGAGTTTAGTTGTGTTGCTGGTGTTTTTAATGCATAATGATGCATTAATCCTCTGTTGTTGTGTGCATGAAATAGGGGAGGGTGATCCGTGAGCATTAGAGGTGGTGTGGAAGGTTTCGGATGCTTGGAAGGCTTGTTGGCTAGCCTTGTTTTGTGTATCGGTGAGTGAAGTTGGGTTTTCAGCTTTTAAACCAAGGTTTGAAGGTTTTGGGAGCTTAGTTTAAGTCTAACCAACTTTGCTAAGCTCAAGAGTAAGTAAATGGATTTTCTCTCTTGGTTTGTGTTGTGAATTGGTTTTCAAAGTTTATGTGGTTGTTGGATGCAATGCATGTAATTTGCATGTTTTAAATTCTGTTTTGGAAGCATGTTTTAGCATGGTTTAATGCTGGTTTTGAAAGCCATGTGTGATGGATGCTCAAGGTAAGAGATTCATTGTTTTGTACATTAGAATTGTGGAATTGATTCATAGTGTTGCATGTTGTTTTATGGTTTTGTTTAATGCTTCAAAAACAGTAAATTGATGATGGTAAATGGTGGTTTTTGCTTTATGGTTATGCATGTGAATCATTGGACTAATGTGGTAAGATGGTTATATTGGCAAGTGATGTAAGTGGTTCTTGGTTTCTTTGATCGGATATAGTTAGTCGGGTATAGGATTGGGTGCACCGTGAATAAAGTCGCCTTGGATGTGGAGTGGTTAAGAGTGAACCGGTAAACTCCATCCAAGTATCCTAACGAGATGGTTAAGGTCATAATGGAGGTTGAGATTCCATTCGAGGACCTTGGATAAGCAAAGGTAATAATGGTGGTTAAAATTCCATTGGTGGACCTTGTGCTTGTTAAGATCACAATGGTGGTGTAAAGTCCATGTGTGGATCTTGTATAGGGTGTCCCGGATCTCGTTAGTGATGTTATACAACTACCAATTGGTGAATGTTAAGGTTATATGGTGATTAAAAGTCCATACATGGGAACCTTGTGAAAGTTAAGGTTGTATGATGATTAAAAGTCCATACATGGGAACCTTGTGGAATGTTAAGGTTATATGGTGTTTAAAAGTCCATATATGGGAACCTTGTGAATGTTAAGGTTATATGGTGGTTAAAAGTCCATATATGGGAACCTTGTGAACGGTAAGGTCGAATGGTGGTTAAAATTCCATTCGGGGGACCTTGGATTGGTAGTGTGTATGAAGCGTGGGGGACAACGCTTGTGATCCGCGTATCCGATTGGATGTTGAGCTGAAAAGTGGATTTGGATTATCACTTGAAGGCCATATAATGTTCTTGATTATAATGAAGCATGAGATGCTTGGAATGATGCATGGTTGCATGGGAAGTGTATAATGTATTAAGAATGCATGTTTGCTTGTTAAGTTTGAACAAGTGTTGATTATCTATTGAGAGTGATGCATGTGTGCATGAAATCTCTTTAGTGCATTGGAGTCTTGCTAAGACTTGTTTTTAAAGGCATATGATGCAAATGTTGATGATGTGGTTCATATGTGCATTTATTTAAAGCATGTGTTGGATTGAATGAGTAAATGGTTTTAAAAGGTTTCTTGCTTGAAATGATAATCAAGTATGAGAAAGGTATGATGTGAGGTGGAAGTGTTTTCCAAGGTTTTGAATTTAACTTTGCATATGGTGTTTATGCATGGAATGGTTAAATTGATGTTTTTGCAAGTTGTGCTTTGAAAAGGTTTACTTTGCTTGCTAAGCTAAGGGTTGGTTTTCACGTTTGAGCAATGCATGATTTTGAGCTTGTTGTTGAAAAGGGTTTTCAAACATTGCTTTGGTTTATCAAATCGGGTTTGTTTTTTTTAAAAGTGGTTTTATGACCCGCTGCATTGATGGTGTTCTACTCTATTCACTTCCCGAATCTTGGGATGGGAAGAGAACCGTTATCATCGAAGCAAAGAACTTGAGACATTAAAGCTTGATGAGCTTGTGGGTTCTCTCCTTACTCATGAGATCATGAAGCAAGGAAGGGAAGATGAGAAGAAGAAAAAAGAAAAAAGGGCAGAGAAGCTTGAGGTTGAGAAGAAGAAGAAGATGGGAATAGCTCTCAAGGCTAAAGCTTCACAACATGATGAGAGCTCATCTTGTGAGGAAGATGAACTTGAAGAATTGGCTATGATAGCCAAACGATTCTCACGCTTTATGTGGTCCAACCGGGGAAGAAAAATTTAAAGGAAGATGGACTTCAAAAGCAAGAACAAAGAAGAAGGAAAGGATCCCATCATTTGCTATGAGTGCAAACAACCCGGACACATCCGTTCGGAATGCCCTCAACTCAAGAAGAAGGGCTTTGAGAAGAAGAAGAAACTCAAAGCCAAGCTTGCTACTTGGAGTGATGAGGAGTCATCGGAGGATGACGAACAAGAAGTGGCTAATCTTTGTCTCATGGCACTTGAGGAAGATTCCTCCTTGGTAACCTCTAACTCATCTACTTTAGATTTTTCATATGAAGAGTTAAATGATGCATATGATGAGTTACAAGAGGTATATGATGAATTAGTTGAGAAGTATAAGGAGTCGGTCATTAGGAATAAAAAGATTATTCAAGAACTAAATGACAGAAATGACTCACTTACTCAAGCTAATTCTAAATTTGAGAAAAAGATTTTAGGATTAAAAGATGAACTTAAATTCTTTCAAGATGAAAATGTTGATCTTAATAATCTTTTATCTCAATGTAATAGTGAACACCAAAAGGTGTTGGGTGAGCTAAATGAGCTCAAAAAGTCTTTAAAAAATGTTGGTAGTGCCAAGCATGAAGTAGGAGAATCATCTAGAACACACCAACCTAGGAAAAAGACTAACTACTACAAACAAGGTAGCTACCCTAGACATAGTAGAGCTAAAAGAATTAGAAGTGTATGGGTTCCTAAAGAACTTGTAAAATCTAATAATATTATTGCTATGTCATCTTGGATTCCTAAGGGAACCAAGGTTTTGGGAGCTAACACTCATGGACCCAAAATGATTTGGGTACCAAAAACCAAGGTTTAATATCTTTGTTTGTAGGGGGAGCATTGCTTCAAGGCCAAAGCACAAAGTCAAAACTCATGGCACCTTGATAGTGGATGCTCGAGACACATGACCGGAGACAAGAGTCGATTCATGGATCTAAAGCCAAAAAGTGGAGGAGTAGTAACATTTGGTGACAACTCCAAAGGCCACATTAAAGGTATTGGCTCCATAGGTAATCACTCTACCATTCTTATTGAAAATGTCTTATATGTCGATGGTCTTAAACATAATTTATTGAGCATAAGTCAATTATGTGATAAAGGATTTAATGTTTTATTTGATAAAAATGGTTGCAAAATTGTAGACATTAAATCTAATAATATTATGCTCATAGGTCATCGCATAGGAAACATATACATGGTGCATTTAGATGACATTCATACATCTCATGCATGCTTAGTTGCTCAAAATGTAAATGATGCATGGTTGTGGCATATGAAGCTAGGACATGCTAGCATTAGTGTTTTGGAAAAACTAGTCTCTCTAAATCTAGTTAGAGGTTTGCCCAAAATAAAATTTTCAAATGATAAAATTTGTGATGCATGCTCAAAGGGTAAACAACATAGGTCTTCCTTTAAATCCATTAATGATGTTTCTACTAGTAGATGCTTACAATTAATTCACATGGATTTATTTGGGCCAATTAGGACTATGAGCTTGGGTGGTAAATCTTATGCATTTGTGTTAGTTGATGATTTTTCTAGATTTACTTGGGTTCTCTTTTTAAGTACTAAAGATGAGGCTTTGGAAAAATTCATCACATTTTCAAAATTAACCCAAAATGATCTTGAACTTAGAATTTCACACATTAGAAGTGATCATGGAACCGAGTTTCAAAATTTAGGGTTTGAAGAATTTTTGAATGAAAATGGTATTAGCCATAATTTTTCGGCTCCTCGAACTCCTCAACAAAATGGGGTAGTTGAGAGGAAAAATAGAACTTTACAAGAAATGGCTAGAACTATGCTTTGTGAAAACAATTTACCTAAATATTTTTGGGCGGAAGCCACAAACACCGCTTGTTATATTGTAAATCGAGTAATGATTAGGCCAATTTTAAAGAAAACACCTTATGAGATTTTAAAATCTAAAAAGCCTAACATTAGCTATTTTCACCCTTTTGGGTGCAAGTGTTTAGTTTTAAATAATGGAAAAGATAACTTAGGTAAATTTGATGCAAAAAGTGATGAAGCTATTTTTATAGGTTACTCTTTAACCTCTAAAGCCTATCGAGTATTTAACAAAAGAACTTTAGTAGTAGAAGAATCTATTCATGTTGTATTCGATGATAACCTCCTTCCTAGGAAGGATTCTTGTGATGATGATGATGTAGGAATCATAAATGCCTTTGATGGAGGTCAAACTTCAAAGGAGGATGAGATTCCAATAAAGGAAGAGGACACACAAGAACCACCTCTTGAAGCCTTGAAGGACTTGGCTATTGAGGAAAAGGAAGTGAGCTACCCAAGGGAATTGAACTATGTCAAAGATGGTGAAATCTTGGGTGATCCATCCAAGGGGGTAACCACTCGTTCTTCTCTTAGATTAATGAACCATGTTGCGTTTATCTCATGCATAGAGCCTAAAAATATAAAAGAAGCATTGAAAGATGACTTTTGGATTATGGCTATGCAAGAAGAGTTAAATCAATTTGAGAGAAGTAATGTATGGACATTAGTTGATAGGCCTAGTAATCAATCTACAATAGGAACTAAATGGGTCTTTAGGAACAAACTAGATGAGAGTGGTAACATTGTGAGAAATAAAGCTAGACTTGTAGCACAAGGTTACACTCAAAAAGAGGGAATAGATTTTGATGAAACCTATGCACCCGTAGCTAGGATGGAAGCCATTAGGATGTTGCTTGCATATGCATGTTATCATAATTTCAAGCTTTTTCAAATGGATGTTAAAAGCGCATTTTTAAATGGTTTTATAAATGAAGAAGTGTATGTGGAACAACCACCGGGTTTTGAAGATTCAAAATTTCCAAATCATGTTTTCAAACTTACCAAAGCTCTTTATGGTTTAAAACAAGCTCCTAGAGCTTGGTATGAAAGGCTTTCAAATTTTTTGATTGAAAAAGGATTTGAAAAAGGTAAGGTGGACACTACACTCTTTATAAAAATGTATAAAAATGACATCTTAGTAGTTCAAATTTATGTTGATGATATTATTTTTGGTTCTACTAATGAATGTCATTGTCAAGAGTTTGCTAAGTTAATGCAAGGTGAATTTGAGATGAGCATGATGGGGGAGCTCTCATTCTTTTTGGGACTCCAAATCAAACAAAAGAAGGATGGCACCTTCATCAACCAAGCAAAATACATAAAGGATATGCTCAAGAAGTTTGGCTTGGAGAATGCAAAACCTCAAGCCACTCATATGAGCTCATCTACAAAGTTTGACAAAGATGAAGGAGGTAAGTGTGTTGACTCTAAGCTTTATCGTTCCATGATTGGATCTTTGCTTTACCTTATCGCAAGTAGGCCGGATATCTTGTTTAGTGTTTTCTTGTGTGCTAGGTTTCAAGCTAGTTCTAGAGAGTCTCACCTTATAGCCATTAAGAGAATCTTTAGATACCTTAGAGACACTCCTTGTTTAGGCCTTTGGTATCCTAGAGACTCTACCTTCAACCTACATGCTTACTCGGATGCGGATTATGGGGGTTGTAAAATTGATAGGAAAAGTACTTCGGGAACTTGCCAATTCTTAGGTAGTATGCTCATATCTTGGTTCTCTAAGAAACAAAATAGTGTAGCCTTATCTACCACCGAAGCCGAGTACATATCCTTAGGGAGTTGTTGTGCTCAAGTCCTTTGGATGAAGCAACAACTCTTAGATTATGGTATTAAAGTTGGAACCATACCCCTAAAATGTGACAACACTAGTGCAATATGCTTAACTAAAAATCCCATCCAACACTCTAGAACCAAACACATAGAAATAAGGCATCATTTCATTAGAGATCATGTCCTTAAGGAAGATGTGGTTATAGAGTATGTAGACACCTTGAATCAATTAGCGGACATTTTTACAAAACCCTTAGACAAAGAGCGCTTTTGGTCCCTTAGGAGAGAGTTAGGTCTAGCTAGCCTATCTTGACCTTTTTGGACCTCTTTTGTGCTTAAACTTGCTTGATCTTGTGAAATGCCATGTTTGTATGCTTAGACTCCCAATTTCTTCCATGCCTATAGTTAGGGGGAGTATGATTCTGTTAAAATATGCTTAGAACTGCTCATACATCATTTGCATACTCATAGGAGAGATTAGGTTCGAGCCTTTGGTTGTTCTTTGAACCAAAAATGCATTTTTGGGCATGCAGTATCGATACTGTTATAAGCGTATCGATACTTGTTCTTCATTTCGTTTCCCAGAATTCTTTACGCTTCACGCGTATCGATACGATTAATCCCGTATCGATACGGGTCGTTTCGATACGAACCCATCCGTTTCGATACGATTGTTCAAACGGTCATATTTTCAAAAAGACATCTTTATCCCCGTATCGATACCCCATCGGGCGTATCGATACTCGACTGCGCTGATGGCAATAAATAAGCTTTTAATGTATTCAACTTTTACCTAAATTCAATCTCTTCAAAACCTAATTAACCCTAGCCGTTTTTGCCTATAAAAAGGCACTTCCTCCTTCATATTTTTCACACCTCAACTGAAACCTAAAAGAGTTTTCAAATCAAGCAAGGCTTTGTGCTCTCTTTCTCATCTTTGTGCAAGTTCTCTTCAATTCTTCAAGTTTCTATCAAGGTAATCGCCTTTCTTTTATTTTCTCTGTTTTAATTTTTTTTAACTTTGTTTTTGTTCAAATTTTTTTTTAATTTCTTTTCAAAATTTTCTCCTTAAAATTTTCTTTTATTTTTTTTACCATGATTTTTACTTAAATTGAAGAAATCTCCCTTGCTAAATTTTTTTTAGATCATGGCACCAAAAGAGCCATCGAGGAAGCGACAAAGGGCTAATCAAGCCGGTGAATCCTCCAACCTTTGAGAGATTGCTCGTCCTAACTACTCGACAATCTATGAGCAATCCTTTGGAGGCAATTCGGGTGTCAATCACTTTCGTCAATATGAGAATTACAAGATCCGTGCCGAAAGGGTAATATCCATCCCCTTTCTCAATTCGGAGCGTTTCAAGTTTGAATACCTCCCTTTGCTTCATCGTTGGAATTTCATGCACTTTCTCTATATTCCCGGTTTTTACTATCGTCTCTTGGTTTTGATTTTCTATGTTAATGCAAGATGTGTTAGTCGAAATGGGGAAGTTCTTGCAATTAATTCTTATCTTATGGGAAAGAAAATAACTCTTGATGTCGAGTCTATTTGTGAGGTCTTTAAGTTGGAAGATGAAGGCCTCGATGATGAGCACCGTGGAGGGCATGTTCTTAGTGGATCCGTCACCGCCCTTAATGCTCAAGACCGAATTCTACATTTGATGGTATCGTGGTGGTTTCGCCCTTCCGGAGGAAAATATTCCACCATCCGTCAAGTGGATGATTTTTGGATTCGGTGTTTCCGTGAAGCCAAGCAACCAAATCTAGCTCGTCTTATGTTTGCGGAGATAGTCTACCTCGTTCAGAATCGTAACACTCCTCATGTCACCTCCTTCACATACGGTACGGCTTTGAGCTATTTCTTTACTAAAAAGGAAATTGATTGCTCATATGACATTGCAACTCCTCTCACCGATCCTATTGATGAGCACTCCCTTGCTCGGGAAAAATTCTCTTATATTAATGGTGAATGGATACGTCTTGCCGAGTTACCACCGGAAGTCGCCGCAATGCATGAAGCAGCTCAGGCTCCTCAAGCTCCTCAAGCTCCTCAAGTCCAACAACCCAATATGGATGCTCTCATGACCTATCTCAATGAGCAATTCACCGGGTTACGTACGGACATGAATACTCGTCTCACATCCATGGAAACTACCTTTGACACGAGGATGACGGGTTTTGAGAATCGCCTCACATCTCTTGAAAGTGGGCATAATTCCTTGAATATCTCCATTGCCGCTTTCCATGATGAGTGGCGTAATAGTATGCGCACCAATGAGCCTTTGGGAGATGATGATGAAGAGGATGAAGACGACGAAGATGATGCTTAGACGTTTTTCTCTTGTTTGTCATGCATATCATTTAGGACTTTATATTATTATGCACCTATGCTTTATGTTTTTAGGATTAAGTTTGTCTTAGGATTAAAACCTATGCTTTGATTTTTATTTTGTCTTTGTTTGGATTTTAAGTATGTTGCTTTAATGAATAATATCTATGTTGCTTATTATACCTTGATTTCTTTATGCACTTAATTGTCTCAAAGATTTTTTTATCTAACAAAAAGGGGGAGAAGAAACTAGCTCACACTTTAAAATATTTTGATTTAAATTCAAAGGTTACCAAGCTTATATTAAGGGGGAGTTCTTTATGAAGATTTTTCAAAAATTTTAAGTTTTAGTTTTGATATATCAAAAAGGGGGAGATTGTAAAACCTATGTTTGATTTTGATATAATTAAATCATTGAGGATTATTTTGTAAAACTTAAAATTAGTTTTTAAGTCCCTTAATAAGTTTTTAAAACACCAACACTTTGAACCTGATTTATAAAACTCAAACTCAAAATATTTTCTAAGTGTTCCAAGGCAAAACCATCCAAAAATGTCCAGGCGTATCGATACAGCACCCAGCGTATCGATACCATTTTACAAAACTTGGTCACTGCCGGAACCTGTATCGATACCCCAAACCCTCGTATCGATACAGCCCTGGGTTAAATTCAAAGAGTTTGAATACGGTACCGATACGGCTAACCCCCGTATCGATACGGGCCTTGTAATTTTTTAATATAAGTCTGTTTAAAAAATATAACCGTTGGTGTCAGTTGGTTGGTAACCAAACTTTAAAAGTTTGTTGACCCGTATTGATACGCGTAACTTTCGTACCGATACGGAGTTGGACAGTGAGCTAAGTTTAGAAAATAGTATCGATACGGCCCTTGCCATTTCGATACCCCGTACCGATACGCTTACACGCGTATCGATACCCCTGTATTAAATGTGCACAACAACTCTTTCTTTTTTGAGACAGGTACCGATACCCATTCCCGCGTACCGATACCGGTAGCTGCAGAAGTGCATTTATGGTGGTAAGAGAGGGTTCCAACGGCTCTAATTAAGTCCCCAACCACCCAAACGGCTAGAAATCAATGAAGAGGTATAAAAGAGACATCCAAAAGCTACAGCAACAACTATTGAACTTCAAGCAAACACTTATTCATCAAATCCAAGCAATTGTGCCAAATTTCATATTTGTCTAGAAATCCCAATTTGTGTTCTTCATTCATACTTTGTAAAATTGGGTTGTGTGCTTGTATTGGGGCTATCATTTGTATTGAGAGATACCTTATTAGCCTACAAATTTCTTTGTTCTCTTGTGTGAGGGTTGGGTTGATTTTTGGGTAGAAAAATCAACCAGAATTGTAAAGGGTTGCCTCCTTGTCCTAGAAAAGGGGAAGATCAATTTAGTGAAATTGTTGCAAATCCTTAGTGAGACTAAGGTAGTGGATGTAGAGTTCATTTGGAACTTGAACCACTCTAAATCCCTTGTTCATCATTTTTTAATTTGCTAATTTCCACAACAATCCTTTAAATTTCCAATTCACCCCCCCTCTTGGTAAATATCGATCTTTCGATCCATTCAACAAGAAGCTCGCGAACAACTCTATGAACTCCTAAAGTTTGACTAAAACTAGTTTCATGGTCATTTTTGTAGAGGTTTCGGACGAACGGGTCTAAATGGGGCGTAAAATGAACCCGTTGGACTTTTAACTGAGTAAAAAGTATAGAAATTGCGTTTTTCAATATAATCATGTTGAAAAGATCGTGAAAACCTATATGAACTCCTAAAATTTGATTAAAACTAGTTTCACGGTGATTTTTGTAGAGGTTTCAGACGAGCGGGTCTAAATGGGCCGTAAAATGGACTCGTTGGAGTTTTAATTGAGTAAAAACTATAGAAATTGTGTATATGCAATATAATCATGTAGAAAAGCTACTAGTCAACTATTTGAACTCGAAAAATTTGATTAAAACTAGTTTTGCCGTCATTTTTGTAGTGGTTTCGGACGAGCGGGTCTAAATGGGCCATAAAATGGACCCGTTAGACTTTTAACTAAGTAAAAAGTACAGAAATTGAGTTTTTGCAATATAATCTTGTTAAAAAGCTCATGTAAAACTATATAAACTTTTAAAATTTGATTAAAACTAGTTTCGCGGTAATTTTTGTAGATGTTTGAACGAGTGGGTCTAAATGGGCCGTAAATTGACCCCTTGGACTTTTAACTGAGTAAAAAGTACAGAAATTGAGTTTTTGCAATATAATCGTGTTGAAAAGCTCGTGAAAAACTATATGAACACCTAAAATTAGATTAAAACTAGTTTCACGGTGATTTTTGTAGAGGTTTCAGACGAGCGAGTCTAAATGGGCCGTAAAATGGACCCGTTGGACTTTTAACTGAGTAAAAAGTGCTGAAATTGAGTTTTAGTTATATTATCGTGTTGAAAAGCTCGTAGTCAATTATATGATCTCTTAAAGTTTGATTAAATCTAGTTTTGCGGTCATTTTTGTAGAGGTTTCTGACGAGCAGATATAAATGGGCCGTAAAATGTATCCGTTGGACTTTTAACTAGGTAAAAAGCACAGAAATTGAGATTTTGTAATATAATCGTGTTGAAAAGCTCGTAAACAACTATATGAACTCTTAAATTTTGATTAAAACTAGTTTCACGGATATTTTTGTTGAGGTTTCGGACGAGCGGGTCTAAATGGGCCGTAAAATGGACCCGTTGGACTTTTAACTGAGTAAAAAGTACATAAATTGAATTTTTGCGATGTAAACTTGTTGAAAAGCTCGTAGTCAATTATATGAACTTCTTAAAGTTTGATTAAAACTAGTTTTGGGGTCACTTTTGTGGAGTTTTCGGACGAGCGAATCTAAATGGACCGTAAAATGGACGCGTTGGACTTTTAACTGAGTAAAAAGTACATAAATTGAGCTTTTGTAATATAATCGTGTTGAAAAGCTCGTGAACAGCTATATGAACTCCTGAATTTTGATTAAAAATAGTTTTGCGGTGATTTTTGTAGAGGTATCGGACGAGCTGGTCTAAATGGGCCGTAAAATAGACCTGTTGGACTTTTAACTGAGTAAAAAGTACATAAATTGAGTTTTTGCAATATAATCATGTTAAAAAGCTCGTAGTCAACTATATGAACTCCTAAAATTTGATTAAACTAGTTTTGCCGTCATTTTTGTAGTGGTTTCGGACGATCGGGTCTAAATGTGCCATAAAATGGACCCGTTAGACTTTTAACTAAGTAAAAAGTACAGAAATTAAGTTTTTGCAATATAATCTTTTTAAAAAGCTCGTGAAAAACTATATAAACTTTTAAAATTTGATTAAAATTAGTTTCGCGGTGATTTTTGTAGATGTTTTGAACGAGTGGGTCTAAATGGGCCGTAAAATTGACCCATTGGACTTTTAACTGAGTGAAAAGTACAGAAATTGAGTTTTTGCAATATAATCGTGTTGAAAAGCTCGTGAAAAACAATATGAACACCTAAAATTAGATTAAAACTAGTTTCACGGTGATTTTTGTAAAGGTTTCAGACGAGCGAGTCTAAATGGGCCGTAAAATGGACCCGTTGGACTTTTAACTGAGTAAAAAGTGCTGAAATCGAGTTTTTGCTATATTATCGTGTTGGAAAGCTCGTAGTCAATTATATGATCTCTTAAAGTTTGATTAAATCTAGTTTTGCGGTCATTTTTGTAGAGGTTTCTGACGAGCGGATATTAATGGGCCGTAAAATGTATCCGTTGGACTTTTAACTAGGTAAAAAGCACAAAAATTGAGATTTTGTAATATAATCGTGTTGAAAAGCTCTTGAACAGCTATATGAACTCTTAAATTTTGATTAAAACTAGTTTCACAGATATTTTTGTTGAGGTTTCGGACGAGTGGGTCTAAATGGGCCGTAAAATGGACTCGTTGGACTTTTAACTGAGTAAAAAGTACATAAATTGAATTTTTGCGATGTAAACTTGTTGAAAAGCTCGTAGTCAATTATATGAACTTCTTAAAGTTTGATTAAAACTAGTTTTGGGGTCACTTTTGTGGAGTTTTCGGACGAGCGAATCTAAATGGGCCGTAAAATGGACGCGTTGGACTTTTAACTGAGTAAAAAGTACATAAATTGAGCTTTTGTAATATAATTGTGTTGAAAAGCTCGTGAACAACTATATGAACTCCTGAATTTTGATTAAAAATAGTTTTGCGGTGATTTTTGTAGAGGTATCGGACGAGCTGATCTAAATGGGCCGTAAAATAGACATGTTGGACTTTGAACTGAGTAAAAAGTACATAAACTGAGTTTTTGAAATATAATCTTGTTAAAAAGCTCGTAGTCAACTATATGAACTCCTAAAATTTGATTAAACCTAGTTTTGCGGTCATTTTTGTAGAGGTTTCGGACGAGCGGTTCTAAATAGGCCGTAAAATGGACCCATTGGAGTTTTAACTGAGTAAAAAGTACAGTGTAGAACTAATGTTTTGATATAATAATTGAAATTTTTTTGAACTGATTTAAAAAAGAATTCAAAACTATTTCGAAAGTCCAAATAACTTGAAACTATGTTTAGGGATGTTTTTAAAAGGGTTTAACATGTTTTTCAAAGCCAAACTTCACAAAACCTTCAAGGCGTTTCGAAACACCTTAGGGCGTTTTGATACGGGTATCAAAACGGGCCTTCCGTGGATGAGATTTTTGCTTAGCGTTTCGACACGGGCTATGCTGTTTCGATACGCCTACGTGGCATCGACCACAATGGTCATAAACCCCAACGTCTATTTTCCAAATAACTTTTAAATGTAGAGCGTTTCGATACGGTGCCTAGAGTTTGGATACGGCCCATGGCGTTTCGATACGGATGCTCATCAGACTGCAACGGCTCTTTCTACTTAAAGAGCGTATCGAAACGGGTTCGAGCGTTTCGATACAGGCAGCAGCAGAACGTCATTTATGGTGGGAAATAAAGTCCTCAACGGCTCCAAATCAACCCCAACGGCTAGTAACGGCTATAAACTCATCAAGGAGTATAAAAGGGACCTTCAAGCATCAAGATATGGTTAATGCTTCAATTGTCAATCAACAAATGATCAAATATTGTCTTTGTACTTAAAGTGTCAATTCTTGTATTGACAAACACTAGTGAGCCAAAATTGTCAAATTTGCTCAAGTGTTTTAGGTTTTGGGTGAGTGCATATTGTGCAAACAAATACCTATTAGAGGGAATTAAGTTTGCTTATATTTTCTCTTTTGTAAAAGAGGGTTTGATCAAGGCTTTGGGTAGAAAGCTTGATCGGTGTATAAGAGTTTCCTCCTAAGCCTAGAAAAGGGGACGAATCAATAGTGGATTGATTGGAAATCCTTAGTGGGAAGCTAAGGTAGTGGATGTAGACCTTGATTAGAAGGTTGAACCACTCTAAAATCATTGTGTCTTTAATATTTTAGCTTCCACACCATATCTACCCAAAATTCCTCCTCTCCACCACTTGGTGAGCTACATCGGTTGAGGGAATCGAGCTCCACACAACTCAACAATTGGTATCAGAGCTTGGCTCAATCGAAGAGGATTAACATCCTATTGAGAAGATCTGGCAAGCTCGATCATCATTTCACCAACTGGCTCAAATGGCGCAGTCCATCGACAAACCGCCTTTCTTCGACGGAACCTACTATGCCCATTGGAAGATAAAGATGAAGTTCTTTATCAAGTCAAGAGACTACAAGCTATGTGACATAGTTGAAGATGGTCCATTCGTGCCTCAACGAAGCAAAGCGGAGTGGAGTGCCGACGATTTCAAGAAGATGGAGCTTAATTGCAAAGCCTTGCACATCCTCTTTTGTGCATTTGTCCCAACCATCTATGAGAAGATGTCTTCTTGTGAGAGTGCCGAGGAGGTATGGGACAAGCTTGAAGTCACATACGAGGGAACCGATGAAGTTAAAGAGACCAAGATTGGGCTTCTCACCTTAGAGTATGAGAACTTCAAGATGGATTCGGAAGAGAACATCGAGAAGATGTTTGATAGGTTCTCCACTATCACCAATGGTCTCAAAGGCTATGGAGAAGCCATCCCGGAGGAAAAGCTTGTCCGAAAGCTCATCTACTCACTTCCTAAGTCTTGGGACTCAAAGAGGACCGCCACTATCGAAGCAAAGAATTTGAAGACCTTGAAGCTTGATGAACTCATGGGGTCACTCCTTACTCATCAAATCATGAAGAAGAACAAAGAGGATGAGAAGAAGAGGGAAGAAATTAGATCTATGGGAGAGAAGAAGCTCAAGGGGCTTGGCATCAACACTAATGCCATTGCTCTCAAATCCTCCACTTGCTATCATGTCTACTCAAGTGAAGAGGAGGATGAAGAAGAAGAGATAGTTCATCTCTTCAAGAAGTGTGCCCCGTTCATGAAGAAAGCATTGAGAGAGCTTGAACGAGAATCCATGAAAAGGGAGATGGCAAGCACTTCAAGCCATAAGAAGAAGGCACATGCGGCTACTTGGAGTGATGAGGACTCCACCGACAATGAATAAGCCAACCTTTGCCTTATGGACATCGAAGAAGATTCAAGGGTAAATTCTAATTCATCTACCTCATGTTCTTATTCTTTTGATTAAATCTAGTTTTGTGGTCCTTTTTGTAGAGGTTTCGGACTACCGTGTCTAAATGGGCCGTAAAATGGACCCGTTGGACTTTTAACTGAGTAAAAAGTATAGAAATTGAGCTTTTGTAATATAATCTTGTTGAAAAGCTTGTGAAAAACTATATGAACTCCTAAATTTTGATTAAAAATAGTATCGCAGTGACTTTTAGAGGTTTCAGACGAGCGGGTCTAAATTGGCC
Source organism: Hibiscus tridactylites (assembly GCA_958450335.1). NCBI lineage: Eukaryota > Viridiplantae > Streptophyta > Magnoliopsida > Malvales > Malvaceae > Hibiscus > Hibiscus tridactylites. The sequence continues at coordinate 38,263,513 of OY288280.1, forward strand.
GTAAAATGAACCCATTGGACTTTTAACTAAGTAAAAAGTACTGAAATTGAGTTTTTGCAATATAATCGTGTTGAAAAGCTCGTAGTCAACCATATGAACTCCTAAAATTTGATTAAAACTAGTTTAGCGGTTCTTTTTGTAGAGGTTTCGGACTAGCGGGTTTAAATGTGCCGTAAAATGGACCCGTTAGATTTTTAACTAAGTAAAAAGTACAGAAATTGAGTTTTTGCAATATAATCATGTTGAAAAGCTCGTAGAGAACCTAAAGTTTGATTAAACTAGTTTTGCGGTCAGTTTTGAGGAGGTTTTGCACGAGCGGATCTAAATGAACCGTAAAATGGACCCGTTGGACTTTTAACTGAGTAAAAAGTACAGAAATTGAGTTTTTGTAATATAATCGTGTTGAAAAGCTCACGAACAACAATATGAACTCCTAAAATTTGATTAAAACTAGTTTCGCGGTGATTTTTGTAGAGGTTTCAGATTAGCGGGTCTAAATGGGCAGTAAAATGGACCCGTTGGACTTTTATGTTAGTAAAATGTACATGAATTGAGTTTTTGCAATATAATCATGTTGAAAAGCTCCTAGTCAACTATATGAACTCCTAAAATTTGATTAAAACTAGTTTTGCGGTCCTTTTTGTAAAGGTTTCAGACTAGAGGGTCTAAATGGTCTTTAAAATGAACTCGTTGGACTTTTAATTGAGTAAAAAGTACATAAATTTAGTTTTTGTAATATAATCATGTTGAAAAGCTAGTGAACAACTATATGAACTCCTAAAGTTTGATTAAAACTTGTTTTGCGGTCATTTTTGTAGAGGTTTCAGACGAGCGGATCTAAATGGGTCGTAAAATGGACCCGTTGGACTTTTAACTGAGTAAAAAGTACAGAAATCGAGTTTTTGTAATATAATCGTGTTGAAAAGCTCGTGTACAACAATATGAACTCCTAAAATTTGATTAAAACTAGTTTCACGGTGATTTTTGTAGAGGTTTCGAACGAGCGGGTCTAAATGGGCAGTAAAATGGAACCGTTCGACTTTTAACTGAGTAAAAAGTACATATATTGAGTTTTTGCAATATAATCATGTTGAAAAGCTCATAGTCAAATATATGAGCTTATTAAAGTTTGATTAAAACTAGTTTTGCGGTAATTTTTGTGGAGGTTTCTAACGAGTGGATCTAAATGGACCCGTTGGACTTTTAACTAAGTATTAAATATATAAATTGAGCTTTTGTAATTAATCGTGTTGAAAAGCTCGTGAACAACTATATGAACTCCTAAATTTTGATTAAAACTAGTTTCACGGTGATTGTTTTAGAGGTTTCGGACGAGCGGATTTAAATGGGTCGTAAAATGTAACCCCCTCGTCCCGGTCTGGATAACTGACCGGTCCGAGTAGGCTACACGGGGAAAACCGAAGTGAAACCCGCTAAGGCTCCCTTTCGGTTAGCAACCCTAGAAAAATTACTTTTAATTTTTTTTCTTGTCTAAAGGCTCTCATACATCCTACACGTGGCACGACAGCAGAAAGACATCAAGCGATGCGAACAACCAAGCAAACAAAAGAAAATAGTCAATTTTAAGTTACTCAGCATGTTGTATCGATACTCTCGAAGAGGGTATCGATACGCCTTGACCAGGTCAACAACCCATAGTCAACGTAAGGAGACCGTATCGGTACACTGGTTGACCGTACCGATACGCCCTCACGGGTATACTTCTCACGGTCAATGATACAAGACCGTATCGATACACCCTAGACCCGTACCGATACGCCAAAATCTCGTCAAAATCTCATATTTCCAGTGAGCATTTGGCTTATCGATACGCCCTCGTGTATCACTATGCTAGGCTTAAACTGAGCCCCAATGTGCAAGACCGTATCGATACGGCCCTTGGGCGTACCGATACGCCCTGCGCTGCAACACTTAAAAATGAAGCTAAGGACTCCCAACCACAAATCTAGATGCTAGATAGGACTCGTCTAAGCACAAACAAGCATACATACGACATTTACCAACCAAGATTCAGCATATGAGTCATTCGAAATTAACAAGAATCATACATTCAGGGGATTCATGCAATTACTCAAAGGAGGCATACTTAGCATTCATAAGGCTTCATGCATAAAGCAACCATACATAGAGCATTCATAGGCCAAGTTCATACACTCTTAAACACATATATTTAAGCAACAAATAGGCATGGTTCTCAATCCATGGCATAAAGCATTACACATCCAAACATAACATCAACAATCGAACATGCTCATCTAAACATAAAACAACTAAGGAGTTTGACACCAACTCCTACAAGTCTATACCCCCATCGTCAAGGCATTATTACAATCATGTAAATCATACTTGAGCTAAACTGAGAACTCCAAAAGCTCCTTCCTTGCCTGCTCGCCTCCCAACTCTAACGATCTACATGTTGGAAACAAAGAAGAGCGTAAGCTAACTAGCTTAGTGAGAGAAGCGCTATGAATCAACAAGCATGCAATTTTCAAAACACTTTTCATAATTGACAAAAATCAATGAATGCACGAATGGTTATCACAACAAGACTACACATGGCTTGCACATGCACAACCAAAATTACACTCGGTGGGACTACACATCACCCTTCCGACTAGTAGTTTTCCAATGGGACTACACATCAAAGTACTCTTCTACTAGTCACTACCGGTGGGACTACACATCACCGTAGTTAAGACAACCATCACGTGAGGCTCGACTTCTACTCGACTACACAACTACAACGGTGTAAACAACTCAAAATGAACATGATAACACATCACTTAACCACTCATCAACACATAGCATAAGAGTTAGGAGGATTAACTTACACTTGGGTTTAGGTGAACCTTCAAGGTCCCACCCAAACCCCCCAAGAGTTCCAAATTCGTAAACAAATCAAGTTCGACATTTCTACTCACCGTTACTACCCAAAAGAGAGCCGAAAGCCAAGCTCAAGCTTCCAAAATCTCAGGATTAGTCCTCGAGGCTTCACCAACAAGATTCCCTGCTTCTAAACATCCCAACACAAGCAAAACAACCTCAAATCAAAACACACATCAATGCAGAAACCCGGAATACTAATCAAGCATAAAACACAAGATTTTCAAGCCAAGAACAACCCCAAAGCTTCAATCCCGAGCAGCCATCAAACACCGTCCATAACTCATGATTTCAACCCTTTTAACACACTTAAATGCTCCCAAAACAACCCCTAACTATCTCCCTAACATTAGCCCCCAATTTCCAACACTTAGCAACCCTAAAACTCAACTTACAACCCTTCCAAAACCCCCTCAAACCCCAAATCTGGGAATCTAAATAAAACTCTTTAAATTTCACATATGTTGGACCTCATAGATAGTAAACATCTCACACATCATTAACAAATCAAAATCTTTAGTTAAAGACCATAAAGGTAGCATTTTTAACCAAAATCCCCAAAACTTCAAATTTCAAAAACATAAACAATATTGAAAACTAAAGGTACTATCTTGTAGAGGGAAAGGAGGACAAATCAAAAATGTATTTACCTTTCAAAAATCACCAACAAAGAGCAAATGAGATGATGGAATAGTGATTTGAAGGGATTTTGGGTTTTGACGTGAAGAGGGAAAAATGAAGAAGAAGAAGAAGAAGAAGAAGAAGAAGAAGAAGAAGAAGAAGAAGAAGAAGAAGAAGATGACTCTCTTCTTTTGACTCAAAAGCTCATCTTTTCCCAACTTTGAATTATTTACAAAAACGCCATTAATGAGATGGCTAAATCATCATCTCCTAAAATTCATGGGTTTTGGATTTCAAATCAAACAAGCCCAACTTAAAGTATTTGTTTTGAGCCCGAGGTCCAAGATATTATATTATTAAAACTATATGAACTCTTAAAATTTAATTAAAACTAGTTTTGACGTCCTTTTTGTAGAGGTTTCAAACGAGCGGGTCTAAATGGGTCGTAAAATGGGCCGTAAAATGGTCCCGTTGAACTTTGAATTAAGTAAAAAGTATAGAAATTAAGTTTTTGCAATATAATCATGTTGAAAAGCTCGTGAATAACTAAATGAACTCCTAAATTTTAATTAAAACTAGTTTTCACGATGATTTTTGTAGAGGTTTCAGACGAGTAGGTGTAAATTGACCGTAAAATGGATCCGTTGGACTTTTAACTGAGTAAAAAGTATAGAATTGAGTTTTTGTAATATAATCGTGTTGAAAAGCTCGTGAATAACTATATGAACTCCTAATGTTTGATTAAAACTAGTTTCACGGTTATTTTTTGTACAGGTTTCGGATGAACGGGTCTAAATGGGTCGTAAAATGTACCGGTTGGACTTTTAACTGCGTAGAAAGTATAGAAATTGAGTTTTTGCAATATAATCGTGTTGAGAAGCTCGTGAACAACTCTATGAACTCCTAAAGTTTGATTAAAACTAGTTTCACGATCATTTTTGTAGAGGTTTCGGACGAACGGGCCTAAATAAGCCGTAAAATGGACCCGTTGGACTTTTAACTGAGTAAAAAGTACATAAATTGATTTTTTGCAATATAATCGTGTTGAAAAGCTAGTAGTTAACTATATGAACTAATAAAATTTGATTAAAAGTAGTTTTGCAATCCTTTTTGTAGAGGTTTCGGACTAGCGGGTCTTAATGGGCCGTAAAATGGACTCGTTGGATTTTTAACTGAGTAAAAAGTACAAAAATTGAGTTTTTGCAATAAAATCGTTTTGAAAACTCGTAGTCAAATATATGAACTTCTTGAAGTTTGATTAAAACTAGTTTTGCAGTCATTTTTGTGGAGGTTTCGGACGAGCGAATCTAAATGGGCCGTACAATGGACACGTTGGACTTTTATCTGAGTAAAAAGTACAGAAATTGAGCTTTTGTAATATAATCGTGTTGAAAAGCTCGTGAACAACAATATGAACTACTAAATTTTTATTAAAACTAGTTTCACTGTGATTTTTGTAGAGGTTTCGGACGAGCGGGTCTAAATGGGCCGTAAAATGGACCTGTTGGAATTTTAACTGAGTAAAAAGTACAGAAATTGAGTTTTTGCAATATAATCGTGTTGAAAAGCCCGTAGTCAACTATATGAACTCTTAAAATTTAATTAAAACTAGTTTTGACGTCCTTTTTGTAGAGGTTTCGAACGAGTGGGTCTAAATGGGTCGTAAAATGGACCCGTTGGACTTTTAACTGAGTAAAAAGTACATAATTTGAGTTTTTGCAATACAATCATGTTGAAAAGCTCGTAGTCAACTATATGAACTCCTAAAATTTTATTAAAACTAGTTTCACAATCATTTTAAAGAGGTTTTCGTACGAACGTGTCTAAATGGGCCGTAAACTGGTCCCGTTGAACTTTTAATTAAGTAAAAAGTATAGAAATTGAGTTTTTGCAATATAATCGTGTTGAAAAGCTCGTGAATAGCTAAATGAACTCCTAAAATTTTATTAAAACTAGTTTCACGGTGATTTTTGTAGAGGTTTCAGAAGAGTTGGTGTAAATGGACGTAAAATGGATCCGTTGGACTTTTAACGGAGTAAAAAGTACATAATTGAGTTTTTGTAATATAATCATGTTGAAAAGCTTGTGAATAACTATATGAACTCCTAATATTTGATTAAAACTAGTTTCACAGTCATTTTTTGTACAGGATTCGGATGAACATGTTTAAATGGGTCGTAAAATGTACCTGTTGGACTTTTAACTGCGTAAAATGTATAGAAATTGAGCTTTTGCAATATAATCGTGTTGAGAAGCTCGTGAAAAACTCTATGAACTCCTAAAGTTTTATTAAAAATAGTTTCACGGTCATTTTTATAGAGGTTTCGGACGAACGGGTCTAAATGTGCCGTAAAATGAACCCGTTGGACTTTTAACTATGTAAAAAGTATAGAAATTGCGTTTTTCAATATAATCGTGTTGAAAAGCTCTTGAAAACCTATATGAACTCCTAAATTTTTTATTAAAACTTGTTTCACAGTGATTTTTGTAGAGGTTTCAGACGAGCGGGTCTAAATGGGCCGTAAAATGGACCCGTTAGAGTTTTAATTGAGTAAAAATTACAGAAATTGTGTTTATGCAATATAATCATGTTGAAAAGCTACTAGTAAACTATTTGAACTACAAAAATTTGATTAAAACTAGTTTTGCCGTCATTTTTGTAGAGGTTTCGGACGAGCGGGTCTAAATGGGCCATAAAATGGACCCGTTAGACTTTTAACTAATTAAAAAGTACAGAAATTGAGTTTTTGCAATATAATCTTGTTAAAAAGCTCGAGCACAATATATGAACTTTTAAAATTTGATTAAAACTAGTTTCGCGGTGATTTTTGTAGATGTTTCGGACGAGCGGGTCTAAATGGGCGGTAATATGGACTCGTTGGACTTTTAACTGAGTAAAAAGTACAGAAATTGAGTTTTTGCAATATAATCGTGTTGAAAAGCTCGTGAAAAACTATATGAACTCCTAAAATTTGATTAAAACTAGTTTCACGGTGATTTTTGTAGAGGTTTCAGACGAGCGGGTCTAAATGGGCCGTAAAATGGACCCGTTGGACTTTTAACTAAGTAAAAAGTGCTGAAATTGAGTTTTTGCAATATAATCGTGTTGAAAAGCTCGTAGTTAACTATATGATCTCTTAATGTTTGATTAAATCTAGTTTTGCGGTCATTTTTGTAGAGGTTTCTGACGAGTGGATCTAAATGGGCCGTAAAATGTATCCGTTGGACTTTTAACTAGGTAAAAAGCACAGAAATTGAGCTTTTGTAATATAATCGTGTTGAAAAGCTCGTGAACAGCTATATGAACTCCTAAATTTTGATTCAAACTAGTTTCACGGATATTTTTGTTGAGGTTTCGGACGAGCGGGTCTAAATGGGTCGTAAAATGGACCCGTTGGACTTTTAACTGAGTAAAAAGTACAGAAATTGAGTTTTTGCAATATAAACGTGTTGAAAAGCTCATAGTCAATTATATGAACTTCTAAAAGTTTGATTAAAACCAGTTTTGGGGTCATTTTTGTGGAGGTTTCGGACGAGCGGATCTAAATGGGCCGTAAAATGGACGCGTTGGACTTTTAACTGAGTAAAAAGTACATAAATTGAGCTTTTGTAATATAATCGTGTTGTAAAGCTCGTGAACAACTTTATGAACTGCTAATTTTTTATTAAAACTAGTTTTGCGGTGATTTTTGTAGAGGTTTCGGACGAGCGGGTCTAAATGGGTCGTAAAATAGACTTGTTGGACTTTTAACTGGGTAAAAAAATATAGAAATTGAGTTTTTGCAATATAATCATGTTAAAAAGCTCGTAGTCAACTATATGAACTCCTAAAATTTGATTAAACCTAGTTTTGCGGTCATTTTTGTAGAGGTTTCGGACGAGCGGGTCTAAATATCCCGTAAAATGGACCCGTTGGAGTTTTAACTAAGTAAAAAGTACAGTGTAGAACTAATGTTTTGATATGATAATTGAAAAATGTTTTGGACTGATTTAAAAAAGAATTCAAAACTCTTTCCAAAGCCCAAATAACTTGAAACTATGTTTGGGGATGTTTTTAAAAGGGTTTAACATGTTTTTCAAAGCCAAACTTCACAAAACCTTCTAGGCGTTTCGAAACACCTTAGGGCGTTTCGATACGGTGTATTCCAATAGCAAAAACATTTCGATACGGGTATCGAAACGGGCCTTCCCTGGATGAGATTTTTGCCCAGCGTTTCGATAAGGGCTATGTGTTTCGATAGGCCTACGTGGCGACGACCATAACGGTCATAAACCCCAACAGCTATTTTCCAACTAACTTTTAAATGCAGAGCGTTTCGATACGGTGCCTAGAGTTTGGATACGGCCCATGGTGTTTCGATACGGATGCTCATCAGACTAAAATGACTCTTTCTACTTAAAGAGCGTATCGAAACGGGTTCGAGCGTTTCGATACGGGCAGCAGCAGAACTATATTTATGGTGGGAAATAAAGTCCTTAACGGCTCCAAATCAACTCCAACGGCTAGTAACGGCTATAAACTCATCAAGGAGTATAAAAGGGACCTTCAAGCATCAAGATATGGTTAATGCTTCAATTGTCAATCAACAAGTGATCAAATATTGTCTTTGTACTTAAAGTGTCAGTTCTTGTATAGACAAACACTAGTGAGCAAAATTTGTCAAATTTGCTCAAGTGTTTTAGGTTTTGGGTGAGTGCATATTGTGTAAACAAATACCTACTAGCGGGTCTAAATGGGTCGTCAAATGAACTCGTTGGACTTTTAAATGAGTAAAAAGAACATAAGTTGAGTTTTTCTAATATAATCGTGTTGAAATGCTCGTGAACAAGTATATGAACTCATAAATTTTGATTAAAACTAGTTTTACTGTTCTTTTTGTAGAGGTTTCGGACTAGCGGGTCTAAATAGGCCGTAAAATGGACCTGTTGGACTTTTAATTGAGTAAAAAGTACAGAAATTGAGGTTTTGCAATATAATCGTGTTGAAATCCTCGTAGTCAACTATATGAACTCTTAAAATTTGATTAAATCTAGTTTTGCTGTAATTTTTTAGAGGTTTCAAATTAGTGGGTATAAATGGGCCGTAAAATGGACCCGTTGGACTTTTAACTGAGTAAAAAGTACAAAAATTGAGTTTTTGCAATATAATCGTGTTGAAAAGCGCGTGAACAACAACATGAACTCCTAAAATTTGAATAAAACTAGTTTCACGGTGATTTTTATAGAGATTTTGGACGAGCGGGTCTAAATGGGCCGTAAAATGGACCCGTTAGACTTTTAACTGAGTAAAGAGTACGGAAATTGAGTTTTTGCAATATAATCGTGTTAATAAGCTCATGGTCAACTATATGAACTCCTAAAATTTGATTAAAACTAGTTTTGCAGAGGTTTCGAACTAGCGGGTCTAAATGGGCCGTAAAATGGACCCGTTGGACTTTTAACTAAGTAAAAAGTACAGAAATTGAGTTTTTGCAATATCACCGTGTTGAAAACCTCGTGAACAACAATATGAACTCCTAAAATTTATTAATACTAGTTTTGCGGTCCTTTTTGTAGAGGTTTCGTACTAGCGGGTCTAAATGGGCCGCAAAATGGACTCGTTGGACTTTTAACTTAGTAAAAAGCTCAGAAATTGAGTTTTATCAATAATATTGTTTTGAAAAGCTCGTGAATAACTATATGAACTCCTAAACTTTGAGTTTAACTAGTTTCGCGGTGATTTTTGTAGAGGTTTTGGACGAGCGGGTCAAAATGGGCCGTAAAATGGAACCGTTCGACTTTTAACATAGTAAAAAGTACAGAAATTGAGTTTTTGCAATATAATCGTGTTGAAAAGCTCGTAGTCAACTATATGAACTCCTAAAATTTAATTAAATCTAGTTTTGTGGTCCTTTTTGTAGTGGTTTCGGACTAGCGGGTCTTAATGGGCCGTTAAATGGACCTGTTGGATTTTTAATTGAGGAAAAAATACAGAAATTGAGTTTGTGCAATATAATCGTGTTGAAAAGCTCGTAGTCAACTATATGAACTCCTAAAGTTTGATTAAAACTAGTTTTGTTGTCCTTTTTGAAGAGTTTTCAGACTAGTGGGTCTAAATTGGCCGTATAATTAACCCGTTGGACTTTTAATTGAGTAAAAAGTACAGAAATTGAGTTTTTTTAATTTAATCATTTTGAAAGGCTCGTGAACAACTATATGAATTCAAAATTTTTTATTAAAACTAGTTTTGCGGTCATTTTTGTAGAGGTTTGGGACGAGCTGATCTAAATGGGCCGTAAAATGGAGCCGTTGGACTTTTAACTGAGTAAAAAGTACAAAAATTGAGTTTTTACAATATAATCGTGTTGAAAAGCTCGTAGTCAGCTATATGTACTCCTAAAATTAGATTAAAACTAGTTTTGCGGTCCTTTTTGTAGAGGTTTCGGACTAGCGGGTTTAAATGGGCCATTAAATGAACCCGTTGGACTTTTAACTTAGTAAAAAAGTAAAAAAAATTGAGGTTTTGGAATATAATCGTGTTGAAAAGCTCGTAGTCAACTACATGAACTCAAAAAATTTGATTAAAACTAGTTTTGCGGTCATTTTTGTAGAGGTTTCGTACGATCGGGTTTAAATGGGCCGTAAAATGGAACTGTTGGACGTTTAACTTAGTAAAAAGTACAGAAATTGAGTTTTTGCAATATAATCGTGGTTAAAAGATCGTAGTCAACTATATGAACTCCTAAAATTTGATTCAAACTAGTTTTGCAGTCCTTTTTGTAGAGGTTTCAGACTAGCGGGTCTAAATGGGCCGAAAAATGGACCCGTTGGATTTTTAACTGAGTAAAAAGTACAGAAATATAGTTTTTGCAATATAATCGTGTTGAAAAGCTCGTAGTCAACTATATGAACTCCTAAAAATTGATTAAAACTAGTTTTACGATCCTTTTTGTAGAGGTTTCGGACTAGCAGGTCTAAATGGGCCATAAAATGGACCCGTTGGACTTTTTTTTTGAATAAAAGGCCTCATTAAAAACCCCTTCTACTGTCCTTCAAGCAAAGCTAGAGGACCCTAAAAAGGGGAAAAGAGTGCCCAAGAATTTTATTAATCAGAGAATATTTGGTACAAGATGTTGGATACAATGAGGAAAATCCAATTCAAATGACAAAGACATCATAGAATTCAGAGAAAAGGAAGCCAACGTATGGGCTATAACATTTGCCTCACGGCGTACAAAGAAAATCGATATAAAGTCGAAGTCAGATAGAGCAGCTTGAATCTGAAGAATAGTTGGTCCCATAGTAGATAGGTCCTGAGCAGGATTGTTGATCCTATTTGCAAGAGAGGTGCAGTCCGTTTCAATCTTGATGCAATTCCATCCTCAAGATCGGGCAAGGGTGAGACCAGCAAGGATGCTTTCCCCCTCACTGGTGATAGCGTCCAGACGGCTACCGAGAGGGAAAGCGAGACCACCCACGACTGCTCCGGCAGGGTCACGGGCAACAACACCGACTGCTGCTGCACGAGTTGAAGGGTTAAAGGCTCCGTCCATATTAAGTTTGATGTAGTTAGGTGGAGGATGACAGGATGGATTGGTATTTGTAGATGGAGGTGGAACATATGAAGTAGAAGATTTACAAAAATCATCATGTAAGCTAATTGAATTGACTGCAATTAGCCATGAGGGTTGTAAATGTTGGTTGTGAATCCAATCATTACGTCTATTCCAGATATTCCATAAAACTGTAAGAAAGAGACCAAATTTATCGGTGGAAATAATGGAGGCTGCTTCCTCTAGCCATTGTAAAGGAGAAGGAGCTAAACTCTTATAGAGAGAGATAGGAATACCACTAATTTGGAGGGCTTCAGTTGCTCCAGGACAGTCTCGAAGCGCATGTAGAATTGTTTTCGAATGATTACCACAGATAGAACATAGCCCCGAACAAGGGGAGAAAACTTGCATTTTAGTGCCAACTGGTAGAGCATCAGATGCCATACGCCAGCCAAAAGTTTTAACTTTGTGTAAAACTTTTATTTTGGATAAAAATTTCCAAAACCGAGAAGGTGGCGAAGGTTGGGAAAAGGAGCGTTGTAAGAAAATATATCCGGAGCGAACTGAGTATATACCCGAGTCATTGGGAGACCATAAAATTGAATCCCGTTGATCATTTATGATGGGAATACGGAGAATGGCATCCACATCACTTTGATTGAAGTAAGTATTCAACTTTACTATATCCCATGCAGTTTGATTGCGGATCATGAACTCCTTACAATGAATGTGGAATTCGTCAGAAATTTCATAATCCCCAGATAGCTCAATCGGGGAAGACCCACCCCATATATCTTTGTGTATTCTGATATTACTGTTTATACCAGGGCGATGAAGAAAGCCGGGGAGAAGTCGCTGAATAGCGTTATATATACCTTGCCAGGCAAAGGAACCTCTATTAGGTTTCGGCGCATCAAAGATGTTACCCGAAGGGTAATATTTAGAGCGGTATATTTGACCTAATAAGGAGTCTGGTTCACAAATTAATTTCCAAATTTGCTTACCCAAAAGAGCGATGTTGAAATCGTGTAAGTCTTTGAAGCCCATGCCACCAGCGGATTTAGGCAAACATATATGGTTCCACGGTAACATGTGCCAACCTTTTTTGTTGGATTTACCAGTCCACCAATATTGGCGGATTGATGTAGTCATGTCGTCGATGATATTATGTGGAAGAAGGTAGCAAGACATCACATACTGTGGGAGAGATTGTAAAACAGCTTTGATGAAAATCTCTCTACCACTAAAGGATAGAAGGTGTTTGTCCCAACTAGCGAGACGATCATGTACTTTATCTCGGACAAAGCCTAATGATTCGATTTTGTTTTTCCCTATTAGGAGCGGGATGCCCAGGTATACTCCGGGGTTAGAAACTTCACGTACTTGTAAGAGGCTATTGATTATATTTCTTGTTGTGGAAGGTGTACGTGGGTTATAGAAAATTGTGGATTTATCGAAATTTATTGCTTGACCAGAGGCGTTAGCATATACTTTTAACTGAGTAAAAAGTACAGAAATTGAGGTTTTGCAATATAATCATGTTGAAAAGATCGTAGTCAACTATATGAACTCCTAAAGTTTGATTAAAACTAGTTTTGCGATCATTTTTGTAGAGGTTTCGGAGGAGCGGGTCTAAATAGGCCGTAAAATGGACCCATTCAAGTTTTAACTGAGTAAAAAGTACATAAATTGAGTTTTTGCAATATAATCGTTTTCAAAAGCTCGTGAACAACAATATGAACTCCTAAAATTTGATTAAAACTAGTTTCACGGTGATTTTTGTAGAGGATTCGGACTAGCGTGTCTAAATTGGTCGTAAAATAGACTCGTTGGAGTTTTAAATGAGTAAACAGTACATAAATTGAGTTTTTGCAATATAATCGTGTTGAAAAGCTCGTAGTCAACTATATGAACTCCTAAAGTTTGATTAAAACTAGTTTTGCTGTCCTTTTTGTAGAGATTTCGGACTAGCGGGTTTAAATGGGCCGTTAAATGAACTCGTTGGACTTTTAACTTAGTAAAAGTACAAAAATTGAGGTTTTGGAATATAATCGTGTTGAAAAGCTCATAGTCAACTACATGAACTCAAAAATTTTGATTAAAACTAGTTTTGCGGTCTTTTTTGTTGAGGTTTCGGACGAGCGGGTTTAAATGGGCCGTAAAATGGACCTCTTAGACTTTTAACTTAGTAAAAAGTACATAAATTGAGTTTTTGCAAAATAATCGTGTTGAAAAGCTCGTAGTCAACTATATGAATTCCTAAAATTTGATTAAAACTAGTTTTGCAGTCCTTTTTGTAGAGGTTTCAGACTAGCGGGTCTAAATGGGCCGAAAAATGGACCCGTTGGATTTTTAACTGAGTAAAAAGTACAGAAATTTAGTTTTTTTTAATATAATCGTGTTGAAAAGCTCGTAGTCAACTATATGAACTCCTAAAAATTGATTAAAACTAGTTTTGCGATCCTTTTTGTAGAGGTTTCGGACTAGCAGGTCTAAATGGGTCGTAAAATGGGCCCGTTGGACTTTTAACTGAGTAAAAAGTACAAAAATTGAGGTTTTGCAATCTAATCATGTTGAAAAGTCGTAGTCAACTATATGAACTCCTAAAGTTTGATTAAAACTAGTTTTGCAATAATTTTTGTAGAGATTTCGGAGGAGCGGGTCTAAATAGGCAGTAAAATGGACCCGTTCAAGTTTTAACTGAGTAAAAAGTACAGAAATTGAGTTTTTTCAATATAATCATGTTGAAAAGCTCGTGAACAACAATATGAACTCCTAAAATTTGATTAAAACTAGTTTCACGGTGATTTTTGTAGAGGTTTCGGACTAGCGGGTATAAATTGGCCGTAAAATAGACTCGTTGGACTTTTAAATGAGTAAAAAGTACAGAAATTGAGTTTTTGCAATATAATCGTGTTGAAAAGCTCGTAGTCAATTATATGAACTCCTAAAGTTTGATTAAAACTAGTTTTGCGGTCCTTTTTTAGAGGTTTCGGACGAGCGGGTCTAAATGGGCCGTAAAATGGACCCGTTGGACTTTTTTTTTGAAGAAAATGGGCCTCATTAAAAACCCCTCTAACCACCATGTGCCGAGGCGCAAGGCGAACCTAAGGGGAAAACAGTGCCCTGAGATGTATTATAATAAAAAGGCTGGGTATCAGCCAGTACATCAGAGTTAATAGAATCAGGGATGACTGAGTCAAAGAAAACATAGGAAGCAGAACGTAAAGCCCAAGAGGCTATGTTATGAGCCATAAGTTGGCTGATCTAGGTACAAAAGATAAATTAATCAAAGGAAAAGCCTCAAGCAAAGCCTTTGTATCAGCGATCTGCGGGCCCAACAAGGAATCATCAGTAGTGGGCCGAGAGAGCTTATTGACCACAATAGCAGAATCGGACTCGATGAGCACCTCACCCCAGCCTCTATCTCGGACCATCATGATACCCGCAACAATGGCATGTAGCTCAACCATGGTGGCATCCCGGCAACAAGCTTCATGGACGGCACATCCTCCAAGAATAGAGCCCTAGGCATCACGAGAAACAACCCCGATAGCTGCAGAACCGGACACGTGGTGGAAGGAACCATCCACATTAATCTTGATTACCTCCGTCCTCGGCGGTGTCCATCGTTGTGCGGCGGCTGCTGGCATGGCTGCTGACATGGGTGGGAGAGCGTTGGCGGTGACATACTCCTGTAGAAGACCCTGAGCATTCATGGCAGTGAGCCAAGGTGGCTGAAGCCGCTGAGAGTGGATCCAGTCATTCCTTCGATTCCTTATATTCCAAAGCGCTGTTAAGAGTAGAGCAAACCCTACATTATCCAGTCGTTTAGTGCCCTCAGATAACCAAGCTGCCATAGAAGTGGAGTGACTAGCATAGATGCCAGAGGGAAGCCCGACAAGGCGAAGGACCTCATTAGCCCCTGGACAATCTCGAAGAGCATGGATGGCCGTTTCCAATAAGGTAGGACAAAATGAGCAATGTCCCCCTGTATGGTGTATAATCTGCAGTCTATCCCCTGTGGGCAACGCGTCGCGTCCTGTGCGCCAGCTAAAGGAGCGAATTTTGGGCAGTTTCGGGGCTTTGGCAATAATCTTCCAAAGTCCATTAGGTCTTTCAATGGGCCGTGGAGGCCGGTGTAGAAAGAAATAGCCAGATCGAACAGTGTAGTTCCTAGAGTCATGATGGCCCCAGATCAGGGTGTCCCTCTGGCTTCGGCTGATTGGAACCCGTAGGATGCGCTTGACATCATCCTTGTCAAAAGCCTGACGAAGTTTGGTTTCATCCCAAGTAGCGAAATCGCGTGTCATGTAGTCACGACATCGTATCAGCATTTCATCGTTATCTAAGTATTCTACAAATAGGGTAATCGGTGCATCACCGCCCCATTTATCACTAAGCATGCGGATCAAGCTCTTATACCCCGGTCGCCAAAAATAACATGGCCTAAAGATTGTTTCGCTTGGCTAATCCCTTTCCAGGCAAAGGATGCACGCTTATCAGCATGTGCACTTAGCAGGTCGCCCGAGGGGTAGTATTTCGCGCGAAGAACACGCGCCAAAAGAGATTCCGGATTTGATATAAGGTGCCAAATCTGCTTCCCTATAAGGGCAATATTAAAGGCACGGAGATCGCGAAAGCCTAAACCCCTCGCGGTTTTAGGTGTGCAGAGGGAGTCCCATGACAATAGTGGCCAGCCGCGCTTATTACTACGCCCTGACCACCAATAGCGACGAATAGATGAGGTAATGACATCAATTATGTTTTGCGGCAATAAGTAGCCTGACATAACGTACTGGGGCATCGCTTGCGCCACCGATTTAATGAGAATTTCTCTCCCACTGTAGGAAAGGAAACTACTATCCCATTTACTCATTCGAGATTGTACTTTTTCACGAACGAAACCTAATGAGGCAGTCCTGCTCCTTTTAATTAAAAGCGGCACACCCAAATAAATGCCTAGATCATCGACTAAGCGTACACCCAATGTTGATCGCATCATTTGGAGAAAGGTGGGTGAACACCTAGGGCTGTAGAAAGCCGTGGATTTATCGAAGTTGACCGTTTGACCTGAAGAGGATGCATAGATAGAAAGGATGTATCGGAGCCGATCAACCTCCTCAGGCTGATTGCGAAGAAACACCATGATGTCATCAGCGAAGAGAAGGTGAGTAACTCGAGGCCCATGGCGACTGGCGTTGAGGCCCAATAGCCGCCCTTCCCTTTGTTTCGTTTCCAGAGCTGATGAAAGGCCCTGGGAGCATAGAAGAAAAAGGAATGGGCCACGAGTACCAGCTGTTCGACGTCTTGGGGGGAGGTAGCAGAGCCACTCCCCGTATTGCAGCTTGTTAAGATTGAGAGAAGAACGAATGGGGAAATTCTCAATTGTGTGGCTAATTATACCACAGCCGGGGCATAGAGTAGGAAGGCGTTCGTATTGAAGACGACACATAGTTTTGTTGGCCCCAGATCTGATGAAGACGAAATGGGTGACAGGTCTGGTGATATCCAGCAAGATTTCTACCCGAAGGAAGTCTTTCATGTTTCCTTCAATCTCTCGAGTATCGGTTCGAAGAACGTTGCCTACCATAGACCCAAGGGCATGTCCCACTAGATGTGAGCGATCAATGTCCTCAAAGAGTGAGGAAGGGAGGGCGAAGATACGGATCCATATCCTCATAATATTGAAGGAGTATTCTCCAACTGATTTGGCAGGGTCGTACTCAGTAATGGCTAACCATTCGTCCTTATACAGCCAATGACCACGGTTAAGGACTTCATAACAGTTCTTGGTCTCCTTGAATTTTATCTTGAGAAAATTGTCTTGGATAACAGAGATAGATACCACTTCGTTAGGCTTCCAAATGCCTTCAAACGCATTAATAACAACATAGATATCAATAGTTTTGGACGAGATAAAGCATCCTAAGAGGAATAGCTTGGGATCCTCCTTAACAAAATCCCAGCCGAAATCAGGAGTGTAAAGGAGTTCTGCTTCCTCATGAGTGAGGTCGATGGAGCTAAGATGGGGGATAGAGGAGGATGCCATTGACGGAGTATAGAAATTAAGGAGGATAGGAGGATTGAGAGAGGTTTGTGGTTTAATACAGGTATATTGTTCATATAAATAAGAAGAGATTATGTAAGCTATTTTATGGTAAGATTAAGTAAAGGAAGTTGAGAAAGAATTAGTGACCATAAAGATTGGGTTATAATAATGACATAAAGGCAAGATGGAAAAAACTTTCCTTATTAGAACGAATTAGCTGGGCCAAAGGAGAATTTTCGTTAAATATATTAAATAATGGCAATTTTAAAGCAAAATTTAAGGAAGAATTCCTTAAATACAAAGAGAATTTTAAAGGAGGGAGTAATAGTAAATAAAGTAATTGTGTGCTTATGTATTTATTAATATTTAGGGATTTATAAGGGAAGGATGAATTACAACTGGAAATTATTACTGACTTTTTAATAAAGGAGAAAGTAAATCGGGGATTTGAAATGTAATTAAAAGTTGTACGATTGGTAATAAGAGAAGAGAAAGGAATAAAAAAATTTAAGGATAAGAAATAATATTCCTTAAATGATAAAGGTAGAAGAGCGGAAAAAATATTAAAAGTGGGAAAGTAATAAAAAAAGGTATTAATTGGGGAAAATGAAATTAAGGAGGATACCATATATTGTTTTAAAACCGTGTAACAAATAATAGTTATGATGAATAAATTATTAGTATGTATATATGGAAGGTGAAAAATTTAAGCATAAATAATGGGGATTGAAATTTGTTTTCCATCATAATGATGGTCGTAGTTAATTCCCTAAAAAGGGCTGGAATTAATTCACCTGAAGAGGCGTTGAGATTGATATTTTTGAAATAAAGAGAGAGAGGAAGGGAGGATATGTGGAGAGTTGAGAAATTGACTAATAAATACAAGAAATTGATTGGTTGAATATTTACTAAACAGATTGAGTAACGTATCGTAATCGAACGAATAGTAAGTAACATGCAATAAAAACACCCAAGAAGTAAATAAGCAAAACAGATATAAGAAATCAGGAAAGAAAAGCGAAAAGGAAGACCAGAAAATAATAAAGATTACATACCCATGGATAGAAGGAAGCGGGGATAAAAAATTATTTACAAACCAAAAGAGCAAAAAAAGGGGGTAATGAATGGCTAATAAATAATAAATACAAGCTCGATTAATAATAATTAAATAAGAATAATACCAGTGCTTGGGCCTAGGATTCCAAATTTCCTTGATTACTGCAATAGTGGGGAAAGAAGGTTGATAGGTATTTTGATCTGATACAGTAAAAAAAGAAGACAGATGAATGTTAAAGAATTGTAGAAACCATTTATAGGTTAGAAGGGATCGAAAGTAGGGGATTAACAAGTATATAGGTACGGGCAAGGAGTAAACAGAATATACATGACCAACATTAAATAAACGGCTAAAATAAGATGAAAATTGTAAGCAATAATATAAACATGTATTATACCAATTAGATAGGCATGAAGATACTATTTTGTAGTCCAACATCAAATCAGGTAGTGAAATAGATCTATAAGGAACCGAGCAGTACCTAGAAGGAAAAAAGGCCAAAGTTAAAGAAGGAAGGTAATGGAAAAAGGTTCTTAAGAAATACATTATATGGTATACATTAAAAGGAATGCCATAAGTAACAAGGATCAGAGTCCATAATAATGAGAACAAATGATGCATAAGTAAATTAGTGGGAATATTTATTATGAAATGTGTCTGGATAAAGAAAAATAAGTTAACAATTGTAATAATTCCCACTAAGTGGGTTGAGAGAGGGTTCCCTATAAGGGCTCGGATATTGGTAAAATTTAATTCCATATCAATAAAAGAATTCCAAATATGGAGATGGTATGTAATAGAGTAAAGGACATGAAACAACATATGAGTCGATTTAAAGTTATTTAGAGCATAAACATAATTATACAAATTGTGGATGATTGAATTAGCAGATATAATGATTAGGTGAGTAGAGTGATGTAAATTTAGAGAGACATAGGAACTATAAAGCACATAGTAAATCAATACCTGGTACATAGGTGAAAGAGGATTATGGAAAATCCACATTAATATGTTGAGAAGAAATTTAGATGAATACATAATATAGAGAAGAGTAAGGGGAAAATAAGGTGAACAAAGCCTTGATATAAATGGTGAAGTATGCATAAGAATGATGTCGCAGAAATAAGCTAGAAGTTGAATTATCCCCATATATTGGGTTGGTATAGATTTCCCTAAAAGGGCTTGTGGTAGATTAGAGAAGAATGAGCCCCATTGAATCTGTACAAAGAGAAACAAATCATTAGAGAAGATAAGGTACACATAAAGTAAAAAAAGAGGAAAAGAAAACAACGGAGATAGATAAGGGTTAAAGGAAAAAAGAAAATAAAGGGTGAGATGATTAGTATTCCAGAAGATGAACCGTCATTTCAGATTGAGATGAAGATGGTCGTTCGTCAATCGAAAGAAAACCCATCATCTGCAAGAGAAAAACGGAAATCAGAAACCTAAAAAGAAGGGGTACAAACCCTAAAAATATGGGGGAGATTGAAAACACACAGAAAAGAAATATAAGGGGAAAAAACCTTTTGAAAAATGAGATACAAAAAAGATAAGATGAACAGAAACAAAAACAAAGAAAATAAAAGGAAGGATAAGAGAAACAAATCCAATCGGGTGGATGTAGGACAAACGTCGTGAGTCGCAACAGGGGAAGAGGCCCTCCGAGATAGCGGAAAAGATAGATCCAAAATCAAAGATAAAAAAGAACCAAGGCAAAGGTCATAAATGGTTAAATAGAAACAAAGGAACAGAAAAACAATATTAAAGTTAATTGGCGTGACTTACCGTCCAGATCTAGGGTTCGCCGGTTGGATCTCATCGAAAACGCCCAAATAGGGAGAAAACCGATGGAAAGTAAGGGGAAAAATAGCCCTTCATCAGATAAAACAGATCTGATAGGGGTTTTGTGTATTACAAAAAACAGCCAAAACTCACAGAAAAGAAATATGTTAATGGTGAAATGCCAGAGAGAATAAAAACAGATAAAAAATATAACAAAAAAAGTAAATGGGAAAATGGGATGGGGTGGAATGACCCTTGGCATTCTCTTACCGATTTCCAAATAAATCCAAATTTTTCGGTTTTCTTGATGATATGTTGGCAAGTCCGGCGGAAGACAAAGAGGTTCCAAGTGGGGGAAGGGGAATGAAAGAGAGAGAGTGGTAAGCACAACCGGAAAAGAAGGAAAAGCAAGAAGAACAAGCCAACACCCAACAAAGACCCCGGAAAAATTTGAGAGAAAATTGAGAGCCATCCCACCCGTTACCCGTTGGAATTTTAACTGAGTAAAAAGTACAAAAATTGAGATTTTGCAATATAATTGTGTTGAAAAGCTCCTAATCAATTATTTGAACTCCTAAAATTTGATTAAAACATGTTTTGCGGTCCCTTTTGTCGAGGTTTTGGACGAGCAAGTCTAAATGGGCCTTTCAATGGACCCGTTGTAATTTTAACTGAGTAAAAAGTACAAAAATTAAGGTTTTGCAATATAACTGTGTTGAAAAGCTCCTAGTCAATTGAATGAACTCCTAAAATTTGATTAAAACTTGTTTTGCAGTCCTTTTTGTAGAGGTTTCGGACGAGCAGGTCTAAATGGGCCTTTCAATGGACCCGTTGGAATTTTAACTAAATAAAAAGTACAAAAATTGAGGTTTTGCAATATAATTGTGTTGAAAATCTCCTAATCAATTACATGATCTCCTAAAATTTGATTAAAACTTGTTTTGCCACCCTTTTGTAGAGGTTTCGGACGAGCAGGTCTAAATGGGTCTTTCAATGTACCCGTTGGAATTTCAACTGAGTAAAAAGTACAGAAATTGAGGTTTTGCAATATAATTGTGTTGAAAAGCTACTAATCAATTATTTGAACTCCTAAAATTTGATTAAAACTTGTTTACGGGGCTTTTTGTCGAGGTTTCAGACGAGCAGGTCTAAATGGGCCTAATCAATTACATGATCTTCTAAAATTTCATTAAAACTTGTTTTCCGGCCCTTTTTGTATAGGTTTCGGACGAGCATGTCCAAATGGGCCTTTCAATGGACCCGTAGGAATTTTAATTGAGTAAAAAGTACATAAATTGAGGTTTTGCAATATTATTGTGTTGAAAAGCTACTAATCAATTATTTGAACTCCTAAAATTTAATTAAAACTTGTTTTGCGGTCCTTTTTGTAGAAGTTTCAGACGAGCAGGTCTAAATGAGCCTTTTAATGGACCCGTTGGAATTTTAACTGAATAAAAAGTACAGAAATTGAGGTTTTGCAATATAATTGTGTTGAAAAGCTCCTAATCAAGTATTTGAACTCCTAAAATTTAATTAAAACTTGTTTTGCGGTCCTTTTGTAGAGGTTTCGGACGAGCGGGTTGAAATGGGCCTTTCAATGGACCCGTTGGTATTTTAACTGAGTAAAAAGTACAGAAAATTGAGGTTTTGAAATATAATTGTGTTGAAAAGCTTCTAATCAATTACATGATATCCAAAAATTTGATTAAAACTTGTTTTGCGACCCTTTTGTAGAAGTTTCAGACGTGCAGGTCTAAATGGGCCTTTCAATGGACCCGTTGGAATTTCATCTGAGTAAAATGTACAGAAATTGAGGTTTTGCAATATAATTGTGTTGAAAAGCTCCTAATCAATTATTTGAACTCCTAAAATTCGATTAAAACTTGTTTTGCGGTCCTTTTTGTCGAGGTTTCGGACGAGCAGGTTTAAATGGTCCTTTCAATGGACCCGTTGGAATTTTAACTAAGTAAAAAGTACAGAAATTGAAGTTTTGCAATATAAGTGTGTTGAAAATCTCTTAATCAATTACATGATCTTCTAAAATTTCATTAAAACTTGTTTTGCGGCCCTTTTTGTATAGGTTTCGGACGAGCATGTCTAAATGGGCCTTTCAATGGACCTGTTGGAAGTTTAACTGAGTAAAAAGTACATAAATTGAGGTTTTGGAATATTATTGTGTTGAAAAGCTACTAATCATTTATTTGAACTTCTAAAATTTGATTAAAACATGTTTTGCGGTCTCTTTTGTCGGGGTTTCGAACTAGCAGGTCAAATGGGCCTTTCAATGGACGCGTTTGAATTTTAACTGAGTAAAAAGTACAGAAATTGAGGTTTTGCAATATAACTGTGTTGCAAAGCTCCTAATCAATTATTTGAACTCCTAAAATATGATCAAAACTTGTTTTGCGGTCCTTTTTGTCGAGGTTTCGGACGAGCAGGTCTAAATAGGCCTTTCAATGGACCCGTTGGAATTTTAACTGAGTAAAATATATAAAAACTAAGGTGTTGCAATATAATTGTGTTTAAAAGTCCTAATCAATTATTTGAACTCCTAATATTTGATTAAACTTGTTTTCCGGTCCTTTTGTAGAGGTTTCGGACGAGTAGGTCTAGATTGGCCTTTCAATGGACGCATTGGAATTTTAACTAAGTAAAAAGTACAGAAACTGAGGTTTTGCAATATAATTGTGTTGAAAAGCTACTAATCAATTATTTGAACTCCTAAAATTTGATTAAAATATGTTTTGCGACCATTTTTGTCGTGGTTTCGGACGAGCAGGTCGAAATGGGCCTTCCAATGGACCCGTTGGAATTTCAACTGAGTAAAAAGTACATAAATTGAGGTTTTTCAATATAGTTGTGTTGAAAAGCTACTAATCAATTACATGATCTCATAAAATTTGATAAAAACTTGTTTTGCGGCCCTTTTTGTCGAAGTTTCCGACGAGCAGGTCTAAATGGGCCTTTCAATGGACTAGTTGGAATTTTAACTGAGTAAAAAGTACATAAATTGAGGTTTTGCAATATAATTGTGTTGAAAAGCTCCTTATCAATTATTTGAGCTCCTAAAATTTGATTAAAACTTCTTTTGCGGTCCTTTTTGTCGAGGTTTCGGACGAGCGGGTTAAATTGGGCCTTTCAATGGCCCCATTCGTATTTCAACTGTGTAAAAATTATAGAAATTGAGGTTTTGCAATATAATTGTGTTGAAAAGCTACTAATCAATTATTTGAACTCTTAAAATTTTATTAAAACTTCTTTTGTAGTTCTTTTTGTAGAGGTTTCGAACGAGCGGGTCGGAATGGGCCTTTCAATGGACCCGTTGGAAATTTAACAGAGTAAAAAGTACAGAAATTGAGGTTTTGCAATTTCATTGTGATGAAAAGTCCTAATCAATTACATGATCTCCTAATATTTCATTAAAACATGTTTTGCTTTCCTTTTTGTCGAGGTTTCGGACGAGCGGGTCGAAATGGGCCTTTCAATGGACCCGTTGGAATTTTAATTGAGTAAAAAGTATAGAAATTGAGGTTCTGCAATATAAATGTCTTGAAAAGCTCCTAGTCAATTCAATGTACTCCTAAAATTTGATTAAAACTTGTTTTGCTGTCCTTTTTCTCGAGGTTTCGGACGAGCAGGTCTAAATGAGTCTTTCAATGGACGCGTTGGAATTTTAGTTGAGTAAAAAGTACATAAATTATGGTTTTGCAATATAATTGTGTTCAAAAGCTACTAATCAATTATTTGAACTCCTAAAATTTGATTAAAACATGTTTTGAGACCCTTTTTGTCGAGGTTTCGGACGAGCAGGTCTAAATGGGCCTTTCAATGGACCCGATGGAATTTCAACTGAGTAAAAAGTACAAAATTGAGGTTTTTCAATATAATTGTGTTTAAAAGCTACTAATCAATTACATGATCTCCTAAAATTTGATTAAAACTTGTTTTGCGGCCCTTTTTGTAGAGGTTTCGGACGAGCAGGTCTAAATGGGCCTTTCAATGGACCCATTGGAATTTTGACTGAGTAAAAACTACATAAATTGAGGTTCTGCAATATAATTGTGTTGAAAATCTCCTAATCAATTATTTAAAATCCTAAAATTTGATTAAATCTTCTTTTGCGGTCCTTTTGATAGAGGTTTCGGACGAGCAGGTCTAAATGGGCCCTTCAATGGACTCGTTGTAATTTTAACTGAGTACAAAGTACATAAATTGAGGTTTTGAAATATAATTGTGTTGAAAAGCTCCTAATCAATTATTTGAACTCCTAATATTTGAATAAAACATTTTTGCAGTCCTTTTTGTAGAGGTTTCGGACGAGCAGGTCTAAATGGGCCTTTCAATGGACCCGTTGGAATTTTAACTAAGTAAATTATATAAAAACAGAGGTTTTGCAATATAATTGTGTTGAAAAGTCCTAATCAATTATTTGAACTCCTAAGATTTGATTAAACTTGTTTTCCGGTCCTTTTGTAGAGGTTTCGGACGAGTAGGTCTAGATTGGCCTTTCAATTGACGCATTGGAATTTTAACTGAGAAAAAAGTACAGAAACTGAGGTTTTGCAATATAATTGTGTTGAAAACCTACTAATCAATTATTTGAACTCCTAAAATTTGATTAAAATTTGATATGCGGTCCTTTTTGTCGAGGTTTCGGACGAGCAGATCTAAATGGGCCTTTCAATGGACGCGTTGGAATTTTAACTGAGTAAAAAGTACATAAATTGAGGTTTTGCAATATAACTGTGTTGAAAAGCTCCTAATCAATTAAATGATCTTCAAAAATTTCATTAAAACTTGTTTTGCAACTCTTTTTGTATAGGTTTCGGATGAGCATGTCTAAATAGGCCTTTCAATGGACCTGTTGGAATTTTAACTAAGTAAAAATTACAGAAATTGAGGTTTTGCAAGATTATTGTGTTGAAAAGCTACTAATCAATTACATGATCTCCTAAAATTTTATTAAAACTTGTTTTGTGGCCCTTTTTGTAGAGGTTTCGGACGAGCCGGTCTAAATGGGCCTTTCAATGGACACGTTGGAATTTTAACCGAGTAAAAAGTACATAAATTGAGGTTTTGCAATATAAATTTGTTGAAAAGCTCATAATCAATTACATTAACTCCCAAAGTTTGATTAAAACTTGTTTTGCAATCCTTTTGTAGAGGTTTCGGATGAGCGGGTCAAAATTGGCCTTTCAATGAAAGCGTTCGAATTTTAACTGAGTAAAAAGTACAGAAATTGAGGTTTTGCAATATAATTGTGTTGAAAAGCTCCTAATCAATTTATTTGAACTCCTAATATTTGAATAAAACATTTTTGCGTTCCTTTTTGTAGAGGTTTCGGACGAGCATTTCTAAATGGGCCTTTCAATGAACCCGTTGGAACTTTAACTGAGTAAAAAGTACAGAAATTGAGGTTTTGCAATATAATTGTGTTGAAAAGCTCCTAATCAATTACATGAACTACTAAAATTTGATTAAAACTTGTTTTGCGGTACTTTTTGTCGAGGTTTCGGACGAGCAGGTCTAAATGGGCCTTTCAATGGACCCGTTGGAATTTTAACTGAGTAAAAAGTACAAAAATTGAGGTTTTGCAATATAATTGTGTTGAAAAGCTCCTAATCAATTATTTAAACTCCTAATATTTGAATAAAACATTTTTGCGGTCCTTTTTGTAGAGGTTTCGGACGAGTAGGTCGAAATGGGCCTTTCAATGGTCCCGTTGGAATTTTAAATGAGTAAAAAGTACATAAATTGAGGTTTTTCAATATAATTGTGTTGAAAATCTCATAATCAATTATTTGAACTCCTAATATTTGAATAAAACATTTTTGCGGTCCTTTTTTGTAGAGGTTTCGGACGAGCGGGTCTAAATGGGCCTTTCAATGGACCCGTTGGAATTTTAACTGAGTAAAAAGTACAGAAATTGAGGTTTTGCAATATAATTGTGTTGAAAAGCTCCTAATCAATTATTTGAACTCCTAATATTTGAATAAAACATTTTTGCGGTCCTTTTTGTAGAGGTTTCGGACGAGGAGGTCTAAATGGGCCTTTCAATGGACCCGTTGGAATTTTAACTGATTAAATACAGAAATTGAGGTTTTGCAATATAATTGTGTTGAAAAGCTCCTACTCAATTACATTAACTCCCAAAGTTTGATTAAAACTTGTTTTGCAATCCTTTTGTAAAGGTTTCGGATGAGAGGGTCAAAATTGGCCTTTCAATGAAAGCGTTGGAATTTTAACTGAGTAAAAAGTACAGAAATTGAGGTTTTGCAATATAATTGTGTTGAAAAGCTCCTAATAAATTATTTGAACTACTAAAATTTGATCAAACCTTGTTTTGCGGTCCTTTTTGTCGAGGTTTCGGATGAGCAGGTCTAAATGGGCCTTTCAATGGACCCGTTGGAATTTTAACTAAGTAAAAAGTACATAAATTGAGGTTTTGCAATATAACTGTGCTGAAAAGCTCCTAGTCAATTATTTGAACTCCTAAAATTTTATTAACACTTGTTTTGTGACCCTTTTCTTCAAGGTTTCGGACGAGCAGGTCTAAATGGGCCTTTCAATGGACCCGTTGGAATTTCAACTGAGTAAAAAGTACAGAAATTGAGGTTTTGCAATGTAGTTGTGTTGAAAAGCTACTAATCAATTACATGATCTCCTAAAATTTGATTCAAAACTTGTTTTGCGGCCCTTTTTGTAGAGGTTTCGGACGAGCGGGTCAAAGTACGCCTTTCAATGGACCAGTTGGAATTTTAACTAAGTAAAAAGTACATAAATTGAGTTTTTGCAATATAATTGTGTTGAAAATCTCCTAATCAATTATTTGAACTCCTAAAATTTGATTAAAACTTGATTTGCGGTCATTTTTATAGAGGTTTCGGACGAGCAGGTCTAAATGGGCCTTCCAATGGACCCGTTGGAATTTTAACTGAGTAAAAAGTACATAAATGGAGGTTTTGTAATATAATTGTGTTGAAAAGCTCCTAGGCAATGGAATGAACTCCTAAAATTTGATAAAAAAATTTTTGAGGTCCTTTTTGTCGAGGATTCGGACGAGCAGGTCTAAATGGGCCTTTCAATGGACCCGTTGGAATTTTAACTGAGTAAAAAGTACAGAAATGGTGTTTTTGCAATAAAATTGTGTTGAAAAGCTTCTAATCAATTATTCGAACTCCTAATATTTGAATAAAACATTTTTGCGGTCCTTTTTGTAGAGGTTTCGGACGAGCAGGTCTAAATGGGCCTTTCAATGGACCCGTTGGAATTTTAACTGAGTAAAAAGTAAAGAAATTTAGGTTTTGCAATATAATTGTGTTGAAAAGCTCCTAATCAATTACAGGAACTCCAAAAATTTGATTAAAACTTGTTTTGCGGTCCTTTTTGTAGAGGTTTCGGACGAGCGGGTCGAAATGAGCCTTTCAATGGACCCGTTGGAATTTTAACTGAGTAAAAACTAAAGCAATTGAGGTTTTGCAATATAATTGTGTTCAAAAGCTCCTAATCAATTATTTGAACTCCTAATATTTGAATAAAACATTTTTGTGGTCCTTTTTGTAGAGGTTTCGGACGAGCAGGTCTAAATGGGCCTTTCAATGGACCCGTTGGAATTTTATCTTAGTAAAAAGTACAGAAATTGAGGTTTTGCAATATAATTGTGTTGAAAAGCTCCTAATCAATTACATGAACTCCTAAAATTTGATTAAAACTTGTTTTGCAGTCCTTTTTCTAGAGGTTTCGGACGAGCGGGTCGAAATGGACCTTTCAATGGACCCGTTGGAATTTTAAATGAGTAAAAAGAACATAAATTGAGGTTTTGCAATGTAATTGTGTTGAAAAGCTACTAATCAATTATTTGAACTCCTAATATTTGAATGAAACATTTTTGTGGTCCGTTTTTGTAGAGGTTTCGGACGAGCGGGTCTAAATGGGCGTTTCAATGGACCCGTTGGAATTTTTACTCTGTAAAAAGTAAAGAAATTGAGGTTTTACAATATAATTATGTTCAAAAGCTCCTAATCAATTATTTGAACTCCTAATATTTGAATAAAACATTTTTGCGGTCCTTTTTGTAGAGGTTTCAGACGAGCAGGTCTAAATAGGCCTTTCAATGGACCCGTTGGAATTTTAACTAAGTAAAAAGTACAGAAATTGTGGTTTTGCAATATAATTGTCTTGAAAAGCTCCTAATCAATTTCATGAAATCCTAAAATTTGATTAAAACTTGTTTTGCGGTCCTTTTTGTAGAGGTTTCACACGAGCGGGTCGAAATGGGCCTTTCAATGGACCCGTTGGAATTTTAACTGAGTAAAAAGTAAAGAAATTGAGGTTTTGCAATATAATTGTATTCAAAAGCTCCTAATCAATTATTCGAACTCCTAATATTTGAATAAAAATTTTTGCGGTCTTTTTTGTAGAGGTTTCGGACAAGCAGGTCTAAATGGGCCTTTCAATGGACCCGTTGGAATTTTAACTGAGTAAAAAGTACAGAAATTGAGGTATTGCAATATAATTGTGTTGAAAAGCTCCTAATCAATTACATGAACTCCTAAAATTTGATTCAAACTTGTTTTGCAGTCCTTTTTGTTGAGGTTTCGGACGGGCGGGTCGAAATGGGCCTTTCAATGGACTCGTTGGAATTTTAACTGAGTAAAAAGTAAAGAAATTGAGGTTTTGCAATATAATTGTGTTCAAAAGCTCCTAATCAATTATTTGAACTCCTAATATTTGAATAAAACATTTTTGCGGTCCTTTTTGTAGAGGTTTCAGACGAGCAGGTCTAAATGGGCCTTTCAATGGACCCGTTGGAATTTTAACTGAGTAAAAAGTACCGAAATTGAGGTTTTGCAATATAATTGTGTTGAAAATATCCTAGTCAATTACATGAACTCCTAAAATTTGATTAAAACTTGTTTTGCAGTCCTTTTTGTAGAGGTTTCGGACGAGCGGGTCAAAATGGGCATTTCAATGGACCCGTTTGAATTTTAAATGAGTTAAAAGTACATAAATTGAGGTTTTGCAATATAATTGTGTTGAAAAGCTCCTAATCAATTATTTGAACTCCTAATATTTGAATAAAACATTTTTGCGGTCCTTTTTGTAGAGGTTTCGGACGAGGAGGTCTAAATGGGCCTTTCAATGGACCCGTTGGAATTTTAACTGAGTAAAAAGTACAGAAATTGAGCTTTTGCAATATAATTGATTTGAAAAGCTCCTAATCAATTATTTGAACTCCTAATATTTGACTAAAACTTTTTTTTCCGTTCCTTTTTGTAGAGGTTTCGGACGAGCAGGTCCAAATGCGCCTTTCAATGGACTCGTTGGAATTTTAACTGAGTAAAAAGTACAGAAATTGAGGTTTTGGAATATAATTGTGTTCAAAATCTCCTATTCAATTTTTTGAACTCCTAATATTTGACTAAAACATTTTCGCGGTCCTTTTTGTAGAGGTTTCGGACGAGCTGGTCTAAATGGGCCTTTCAATGGACCCGTTCGAATTTTAACTGAGTAAAAAGTACAGAGATTGAGGTTTTGCAATATAATTGTGTTGAAAAGCTCCTAATTAATTATTTGAACTCCTAATATTTGAATAAAACATTTTTGCAGTCCTTTTTGTAGAGGTTTCGGACGAGTAGGTCGAAATGGGCCTTTCAATGGACCCGTTGGAATTTTAAATGAGTAAAAAGTACATAAATTGAGGATTTTCAATATAATTGTGTTGAAAAGCTCCTAATCAATTATTTGAACTCCTAATATTTGAATAAAATATTTTTGCGGTCCTTTTTTGTAGAGATTTCGGACGAGTAGGTCTAAATGGGCCTTTCAATGGACCCGTTGGAATTTTAACTGAGTAAAAAGTACAGAAATTGAGGTTTTGCAATATAATTGTGTTGAAAAGCTCCTAATCAATTATTTGAACTCGTAATATTTGAATAAAACATTTTTGCGGTCCTTTTTGTAGAGGTTTCGGACGAGGAGGTCTAAATGGGCCTTTCTATGGACCCGTTGGAATTTTAACTGAGTAAAAAGTATAGAAATTGAGCTTTTAAAATATAATTGATTTAAAAAGCTCCTAATAAATTATTTGAACTCCTAATATTTGACTAAAACTTGTTTTGCGGTCCTTTTGTAGAGGTTTCGGATGAGCAGGTCTAAATGGGCCTTTCAATGGACCCGTTGGAATTTTAACTGAGTAAAAAGTACAGAAATTGAGGTTTTGCAATATAATTGTGTTCAAAATCTCCTAATCAATTATTTGAACTCCTAATATTTGAATAAAACATTTTTGTTGTCCTTTTTGTAGAGGTTTCGGACGAGCAGGTCTAAATGGGCCTTTCAATGGACCCGTTGGAATTTTAACTGAGTAAAATGTAAAGAAATTGAGGTTTTGCAATATAATTGTGTTGAAAAGCTCCTAATAAATTACAAGAACTCCTAAATTTTTATTAAAACTTGTTTTGCGGTCCTTTTTGTAGAGGTTTCGGACGAGCGGGTCGAAATGGGCCTTTCAATGGACCCGTTGAAATTTTAACTAAGTAAAAAGTAAAGCAATTGAGGTTTTGCAATATAATTGTGTTCAAAAGCTCCTAATCAATTATTTGAACTCCTAATATTTGAATAAAACATTTTTGCGGTCCTTTTTTTAGAGGTTTCGGACGAGCAGGTCTAAATGGGCCTTTCAATGGACCCGTTGGAATTTTAACTGAGTAAAAAGTACAGAAATTGTGGTATTGCAATATAATTATGTTGAAAATCTCCTAATCAATTACATGAACTCCTAAAATTTGATTAAAACTTGTTTTGCAGTCCTTTTGTAGAGGTTTCGGACGAGCGGGTCGAAACGGGCCTTTCAATGGACCCGTTGGAATTTTAACTGAGTAAAAAGTACAGAAATTGTGGTTTTGCAATATAATTGTGTTGAAAATCTCCTAATCAATTACATGAACTCCTAAAATTTGATTAAAACTTGTTTTTCAGTCCTTTTTGTAGAGGCTTCGGACGAGCGGGTCGAAATGGGCCTTTCAATGGACCCGTTGGAATTTTAACTGAGTAAAAAGTACAGAAATTGTGGTTTTGCAATATAATTGTGTTGAAAATCTCCTAATCAATTACATGAACTCCTAAAATTTGATTAAAACTTGTTTTGCAGTCCTTTTGTAGAGGTTTCGAACGAGCGGGTCGAAATGGTCCTTTCAATGGACACGTTGGAATTTTAACTAGCAATTGAGGTTTTGCAATATAATTGTGTTCACAAGCTCCTAATCAATTATTTGAACTCCTAATATTTGAATAAAACATTTTTGCGGTCCTTTTTGTAGAGGTTCGGACGAGCAGGTCTAAATGGGCCTTTCAATGGACCCGTTGGAATTTTAACTGAGTAAAAAGTACAGAAATTGTGGTTTTGCAATATAATTGTGTTGAAAATCTCCTAATCAATTACATGAACTCCTAAAATTTGATTAAAACTTGTTTTGCAGTCCTTTTTGTAGAGGTTTCGGACGAGCGGGTCGAAATGGGCCTTTCAATGGACCCGTTGGAATTTTAACTAGCAATTGAGGTTTTGCAATATAATTGTGTTCAAAAGCTCCTAATCAATTATTTGAACTCCTAATATTTAAATAAAACATTTTTGCGGTCCTTTTTGTAGAGGTTTCGGACGAGCAGGTCTAAATGGGCCTTTCAATGGACCCGTTGGAATTTTAACTGAATAAAAAGTACAGAAATTGTGGTTTTGCAATATAATTATGTTGAAAATCTCCTAATCAATTACATGAACTCCTAAAATTTGATTAAAACTTGTTTTGCAGTCCTTTTGTAGAGGTTTCGGACGAGCGGGTCGAAACGGGCCTTTCAATGGACCCGTTGGAATTTTAACTGAGTAAAAAGTACAGAAATTGTGGTTTTGCAATATAATTGTGTTCAAAAGCTCCTAATCAATTATTCGAACTCCTAATATTTGAATAAATCATTTTTGCGGTCCTTTTTGTAGAGGTTTCGGACGAGCGGGTCGAAATGGGCCTTTTAATGGACCCGTTGGAATTTTAAATGAGTAAAAAGTACATAAATGGAGGTTTTGCAATATAATTGTGTTGAAAAGCTCCTAATCAATTATTTGAACTCCTAATATTTGAATAAAACATTTTTGCGGTCCTTTTTGTAGAGGTTTCGGACGAGGAGGTCTAAATGGGCCTTTCTATGGACCCGTTGGAATTTTAACTGAGTAAAAAGTATAGAAATTGAGCTTTTGAAATATAATTGATTTAAAAAGCTCCTAATAAATTATTTGAACTCCTAATATTTGACTAAAACTTGTTTTGCGGTCCTTTTGTAGAGGTTTCGGATGAGCAGGTCTAAATGGGCCTTTCAATGGACCCGTTGGAATTTTAACTGAGTAAAAAGTACAGAAATTGAGGTTTTGCAATATAATTGTGTTCAAAAGCTCCTAATCAATTATTCGAACTCCTAATATTTGAATAAAAATTTTTGCGGTCTTTTTTGTAGAGGTTTCGGACAAGCAGGTCTAAATGGGCCTTTCAATGGACCCGTTGGAATTTTAACTGAGTAAAAAGTACAGAAATTGAGGTATTGCAATATAATTGTGTTGAAAAGCTCCTAATCAATTACATGAACTCCTAAAATTTGATTCAAACTTGTTTTGCAGTCCTTTTTGTTGAGGTTTCGGACGGGCGGGTCGAAATGGGCCTTTCAATGGACTCGTTGGAATTTTAACTGAGTAAAAAGTAAAGAAATTGAGGTTTTGCAATATAATTGTGTTCAAAAGCTCCTAATCAATTATTTGAACTCCTAATATTTGAATAAAACATTTTTGCGGTCCTTTTTGTAGAGGTTTCAGACGAGCAGGTCTAAATGGGCCTTTCAATGGACCCGTTGGAATTTTAACTGAGTAAAAAGTACCGAAATTGAGGTTTTGCAATATAATTGTGTTGAAAATATCCTAGTCAATAACATGAACTCCTAAAATTTGATTAAAACTTGTTTTGCAGTCCTTTTTGTAGAGGTTTCGGACGAGCGGGTCAAAATGGGCATTTCAATGGACCCGTTTGAATTTTAAATGAGTTAAAAGTACATAAATTGAGGTTTTGCAATATAATTGTGTTGAAAAGCTCCTAATCAATTATTTGAACTCCTAATATTTGAATAAAACATTTTTGCGGTCCTTTTTGTAGAGGTTTCGGACGAGGAGGTCTAAATGGGCCTTTCAATGGACCCGTTGGAATTTTAACTGAGTAAAAAGTACAGAAATTGAGCTTTTGCAATATAATTGATTTGAAAAGCTCCTAATCAATTATTTGAACTCCTAATATTTGACTAAAACTTTTTTTTCCGTTCCTTTTTGTAGAGGTTTCGGACGAGCAGGTCCAAATGCGCCTTTCAATGGACTCGTTGGAATTTTAACTGAGTAAAAAGTACAGAAATTGAGGTTTTGGAATATAATTGTGTTCAAAATCTCCTATTCAATTATTTGAACTCCTAATATTTGACTAAAACATTTTCGCGGTCCTTTTTGTAGAGGTTTCGGACGAGCAGGTCTAAATGGGCCTTTCAATGGACCCGTTCGAATTTTAACTTAGTAAAAAGTACAGAGATTGAGGTTTTGCAATATAATTGTGTTGAAAAGCTCCTAATTAATTATTTGAACTCCTAATATTTGAATAAAACATTTTTGCAGTCCTTTTTGTAGAGGTTTCGGACGAGTAGGTCGAAATGGGCCTTTCAATGGACCCGTTGGAATTTTAAATGAGTAAAAAGTACATAAATTGAGGATTTTCAATATAATTGTGTTGAAAAGCTCCTAATCAATTATTTGAACTCCTAATATTTGAATAAAATATTTTTGCGGTCCTTTTTTGTAGAGATTTCGGACGAGTAGGTCTAAATGGGCCTTTCAATGGACCCGTTGGAATTTTAACTGAGTAAAAAGTACAGAAATTGAGGTTTTGCAATATAATTGTGTTGAAAAGCTCCTAATCAATTATTCGAACTCCTAATATTTGAATAAAAATTTTTGCGGTCTTTTTTGTAGAGGTTTCGGACAAGCAGGTCTAAATGGGCCTTTCAATGGACCCGTTGGAATTTTAACTGAGTAAAAAGTACAGAAATTGAGGTATTGCAATATAATTGTGTTGAAAAGCTCCTAATCAATTACATGAACTCCTAAAATTTGATTCAAACTTGTTTTGCAGTCCTTTTTGTTGAGGTTTCGGACGGGCGGGTCGAAATGGGCCTTTCAATGGACTCGTTGGAATTTTAACTGAGTAAAAAGTAAAGAAATTGAGGTTTTGCAATATAATTGTGTTCAAAAGCTCCTAATCAATTATTTGAACTCCTAATATTTGAATAAAACATTTTTGCGGTCCTTTTTGTAGAGGTTTCAGACGAGCAGGTCTAAATGGGCCTTTCAATGGACCCGTTGGAATTTTAACTGAGTAAAAAGTACCGAAATTGAGGTTTTGCAATATAATTGTGTTGAAAATATCCTAGTCAATTACATGAACTCCTAAAATTTGATTAAAACTTGTTTTGCAGTCCTTTTTGTAGAGGTTTCGGACGAGCGGGTCAAAATGGGCATTTCAATGGACCCGTTTGAATTTTAAATGAGTTAAAAGTACATAAATTGAGGTTTTGCAATATAATTGTGTTGAAAAGCTCCTAATCAATTATTTGAACTCCTAATATTTGAATAAAACATTTTTGCGGTCCTTTTTGTAGAGGTTTCGAACGAGGAGGTCTAAATGGGCCTTTCAATGGACCCGTTGGAATTTTAAATGAGTAAAAAGTACATAAATTGAGGTTTTTCAATATAATTGTGTTGAAAAGATCCTAATCAATTATTTGAACTCCTAATATTTGAATAAAACATTTTTGCGGTTCTTTATTGCAGAGATTTCGGACGAGTAGGTCTAAATGGGCCTTTCTATGGACCCGTTGGAATTTTAACTGAGTAAAAAGTATAGAAATTGAGCTTTTGAAATATAATTGATTTAAAAAGCTCCTAATAAATTATTTGAACTCCTAATATTTGACTAAAACTTGTTTTGCGGTCCTTTTGTAGAGGTTTCGGATGAGCAGGTCTAAATGGGCCTTTCAATGGACCCGTTGGAATTTTAACTGAGTAAAAAGTACAGAAATTTAGGTTTTGCAATATAATTGTGTTCAAAATCTCCTAATCAATTATTTGAACTCCTAATATTTGAATAAAACATTTTTGTTGTCCTTTTTGTAGAGGTTTCGGACGAGCAGGTCTAAATGGGCCTTTCAATGGACCCGTTGGAATTTTAACTGAGTAAAATGTAAAGAAATTGAGGTTTTGCAATATAATTGTGTTGAAAAGCTCCTAATAAATTACAAGAACTCCTAAATTTTTATTAAAACTTGTTTTGCGGTCCTTTTTGTAGAGGTTTCGGACGAGCGGGTCGAAATGGGCCTTTCAATGGACCCGTTGAAATTTTAACTAAGTAAAAAGTAAAGCAATTGAGGTTTTGCAATATAATTGTGTTCAAAAGCTCCTAATCAATTATTTGAACTCCTAATATTTGAATAAAACATTTTTGCGGTCCTTTTTGTAGAGGTTTCGGACGAGCAGGTCTAAATGGGCCTTTCAATGGACCCGTTGGAATTTTAACTGAGTAAAAAGTACAGAAATTGTGGTTTTGCAATATAATTGTGTTGAAAATCTCCTAATCAATTACATGAACTCCTAAAATTTGATTAAAACTTGTTTTTCAGTCCTTTTTGTAGAGGCTTCGGACGAGCGGGTCGAAATGGGCCTTTCAATGGACCCGTTGGAATTTTAACTGAGTAAAAAGTACAGAAATTGTGGTTTTGCAATATAATTGTGTTGAAAATCTCCTAATCAATTACATGAACTCCTAAAATTTGATTAAAACTTGTTTTGCAGTCCTTTTTGTAGAGGTTTCGAACGAGCGGGTCGAAATGGGCCTTTCAATGGACACGTTGGAATTTTAACTAGCAATTGAGGTTTTGCAATATAATTGTGTTCACAAGCTCCTAATCAATTATTTGAACTCCTAATATTTGAATAAAACATTTTTGCGGTCCTTTTTGTAGAGGTTCGGACGAGCAGGTCTAAATGGGCCTTTCAATGGACCCGTTGGAATTTTAACTGAGTAAAAAGTACAGAAATTGTGGTTTTGCAATATAATTGTGTTGAAAATCTCCTAATCAATTACATGAACTCCTAAAATTTGATTAAAACTTGTTTTGCAGTCCTTTTTGTAGAGGTTTCGGACGAGCGGGTCGAAATGGGCCTTTCAATGGACCCGTTGGAATTTTAACTAGCAATTGAGGTTTTGCAATATAATTGTGTTCAAAAGCTCCTAATCAATTATTTGAACTCCTAATATTTGAATAAAACATTTTGCGGTCCTTTTTGTAGAGGTTTCGGACGAGCAGGTCTAAATGGGCCTTTCAATGGACCCGTTGGAATTTTAACTGAATAAAAAGTACAGAAATTGTGGTTTTGCAATATAATTATGTTGAAAATCTCCTAATCAATTACATGAACTCCTAAAATTTGATTAAAACTTGTTTTGCAGTCCTTTTGTAGAGGTTTCAGACGAGCGGGTCGAAACGGGCCTTTCAATGGACCCGTTGGAATTTTAA
Organism: Hibiscus tridactylites; assembly: GCA_958450335.1. NCBI lineage: Eukaryota > Viridiplantae > Streptophyta > Magnoliopsida > Malvales > Malvaceae > Hibiscus > Hibiscus tridactylites. The sequence goes on from OY288280.1 coordinate 38,300,108, forward strand.
CTGAGTAAAAAGTACAGAAATTGTGGTTTTGCAATATAATTGTGTTCAAAAGCTCCTAATCAATTATTCGAACTCCTAATATTTGAATAAATCATTTTTGCGGTCCTTTTTGTAGAGGTTTCGGACGAGCGGGTCGAAATGGGCCTTTTAATGGACCCGTTGGAATTTTAAATGAGTAAAAAGTACATAAATGGAGGTTTTGCAATATAATTGTGTTGAAAAGCTCCTAATCAATTATTTGAACTCCTAATATTTGAATAAAACATTTTTGCGGTCCTTTTTGTAGAGTTTTCGGACGAGGAGGTCTAAATGGGCCTTTCAATGGACCCGTTGGAATTTTAAATGAGTAAAAAGTACATAAATTGAGGTTTTTCAATATAATTGTGTTGAAAAGATCCTAATCAATTATTTGAACTCCTAATATTTGAATAAAACATTTTTGCGGTCCTTTATTGCAGAGATTTCGGACGAGTAGGTCTAAATGGGCCTTTCAATGGACCCGTTAGAATTTTAACTGAGTAAAAAGTACAGAAATTGAGGTTTTGCAATATAATTGTGTTGAAAAGCTCCTAATCAATTATTTGAACTCGTAATATTTGAATAAAACATTTTTGCGGTCCTTTTTGTAGAGGTTTCGGACGAGGAGGTCTAAATGGGCCTTTCAATGGACCCGTCGGAATTTTAACTGAGTAAAAAGTACAGAAATTGAGCTTTTGAAATATAATTGATTTAAAAAGCTCCTAATCAATTATTTGAACTCCTAATATTTGACTAAAACTTGTTTTGCGGTCCTTTTGTAGAGGTTTCGGATGAGCAGGACTAAATAGGCCTTTCAATGGACCCGTTGGAATTTTAACTGAGTAAAAAGTACAGAAATTGAGGTTTTGCAATATAATTGTGTTGAAAATCTCCTAATCAATTACATGAACTCCTAAAATTTGATTAAAACTTGTTTTTCAGCCCTTTTTGTAGAGGCTTCGGACGAGCGGGTCGAAATGGGCCTTTCAATGGACCCGTTGGAATTTTAACTGAGTAAAAAGTACAGAAATTGTGGTTTTGCAATATAATTGTGTTGAAAATCTCCTAATCAATTACATGAACTCCTAAAATTTGATTAAAACTTGTTTTGCAGTCCTTTTTGTAGAGGTTTCGAACGAGCGGGTCGAAATGGGCCTTTCAATGGACACGTTGGAATTTTAACTAGCAATTGAGGTTTTGCAATATAATTGTGTTCACAAGCTCCTAATCAATTATTTGAACTCCTAATATTTGAATAAAACATTTTTGCGGTCCTTTTTGTAGAGGTTCGGACGAGCAGGTTTAAATGGGCCTTTCAATGGACCCGTTGGAATTTTAACTGAGTAAAAAGTACAGAAATTGTGGTTTTGCAATATAATTGTGTTGAAAATCTCCTAATCAATTACATGAACTCCTAAAATTTGATTAGAACTTGTTTTGCAGTCCTTTTTGTAGAGGTTTCGGACGAGCGGGTCGAAATGGGCCTTTCAATGGACCCGTTGGAATTTTAACTAGCAATTGAGGTTTTGCAATATAATTGTGTTCAAAAGCTCCTAATCAATTATTTGAACTCCTAATATTTGAATAAAACATTTTTGCGGTCCTTTTTGTAGAGGTTTCGGACGAGCAGGTCTAAATGGGCCTTTCAATGGACCCGTTGGAATTTTAACTGAATAAAAAGTACAGAAATTGTGGTTTTGCAATATAATTATGTTGAAAATCTCCTAATCAATTACATGAACTCCTAAAATTTGATTAAAACTTGTTTTGCAGTCCTTTTGTAGAGGTTTCGGACGAGCGGGTCGAAACGGGCCTTTCAATGGACCCGTTGGAATTTTAACTGAGTAAAAAGTACAGAAATTGTGGTTTTGCAATATAATTGTGTTCAAAAGCTCCTAATCAATTATTCGAACTCCTAATATTTGAATAAATCATTTTTGCGGTCCTTTTTGTAGAGGTTTCGGACGAGCGGGTCGAAATGGGCCTTTTAATGGACCCGTTGGAATTTTAAATGAGTAAAAAGTACATAAATGGAGGTTTTGCAATATAATTGTGTTGAAAAGCTCCTAATCAATTATTTGAACTCCTAATATTTGAATAAAACATTTTTGCGGTCCTTTTTGTAGAGTTTTCGGACGAGGAGGTCTAAATGGGCCTTTCAATGGACCCGTTGGAATTTTAAATGAGTAAAAAGTACATAAATTGAGGTTTTTCAATATAATTGTGTTGAAAAGCTCCTAATCAATTATTTGAACTCCTAATATTTGAATAAAACATTTTTGCTGTCCTTTATTGTAGAGATTTCGGACGAGTAGGTCTAAATGGGCCTTTCAATGGACCCGTTAGAATTTTAACTGAGTAAAAAGTACAGAAATTGAGGTTTTGCAATATAATTGTGTTGAAAAGCTCCTAATCAATTATTTGAACTCGTAATATTTGAATAAAACATTTTTGCGGTCCTTTTTGTAGAGGTTTCGGACGAGGAGGTCTAAATGGGCCTTTCAATGGACCCGTTGGAATTTTAACTAAGTAAAAAGTACAGAAATTGAGCTTTTGAAATATAATTGATTTAAAAAGCTCCTAATCAATTATTTGAACTCCTAATATTTGACTAAAACTTGTTTTGCGGTCCTTTTGTAGAGGTTTCGGATGAGCAGGTCTAAATGGGCCTTTCAATGGACCTGTTGGAATTTTAACTGAGTAAAAAGTACAGAAATTGAGGTTTTGCAATATAATTGTGTTCAAAATCTCCTAATCAATTATTTGAACTCCTAATATTTGAATAAAACATTTTTGTTGTCCTTTTTATAGAGGTTTCGGACGAGCAGGTCTAAATGGGCCTTTCAATGGACCCGTTGGAATTTAACTGAGTAAAATGTAAAGAAATTGAGGTTTTGCAATATAATTGTGTTTAAAAGCTCCAAATAAATTACAAGAACTCCTAAATTTTTATTAAAACTTGTTTTGCGGTCCTTTTTGTAGAGGTTTCGGACGAGCGGGTCGAAATGGGCCTTTCAATGGACCCGTTGGAATTTTAACTAAGTAAAAAGTAAAGCAATTGAGGTTTTGAAATATAATTGTGTTCAAAAGCTCCTAATCAATTATTTGAACTCCTAATATTTGAATAAAACATTTTTGCGGTCCTTTTTGTAGAGGTTTCGGACGAGCAGGTCTAAATGGGCCTTTCAATGGACCCGTTGGAATTTTAACTGAGTAAAAAGTACAGAAATTGTGGTTTTGCAATATAATTGTGTTGAAAATCTCCTAATCAATTACATGAACTCCTAAAATTTGATTAAAACTTGTTTTGCAGTCCTTTTTGTAGAAGTTTCGGACGAGCGGGTCGAAATGGGCCTTTCAATGGACCCGTTGGAATTTTAACTAGCAATTGAGGTTTTGCAATATAATTGTGTTCAAAAGCTCCTAATCAATTATTTGAACTCCTAATATTTGAATAAAACATTTTTGCGGTCCTTTTTGTAGAGGTTTCGGACGAGCAGGTCTAAATGGGCCTTTCAATGGACCCGTTGGAATTTTAACTAAATAAAAAGTACAGAAATTGTGGTTTTGCAATATAATTATGTTGAAAATCTCCTAATCAATTACATGAACTCCTAAAATTTGATTAAAACTTGTTTTGCAGTCCTTTTGTAGAGGTTTCGGACGAGCGGGTCGAAACGGGCCTTTCAATGGACCCGTTGGAATTTTAACTGAGTAAAATGTACAGAAATTGTGGTTTTGCAATATAATTGTGTTCAAAAGCTCCTAATCAATTATTCGAACTCCTAATACTTGAATAAATCATTTTTGCGGTCCTTTTTGTAGAGGTTTCGGACGAGCGGGTCGAAATGGGCCTTTTAATGGACCCGTTGGAATTTTAAATGAGTAAAAAGTACATAAATGGAGGTTTTGCAATATAATTGTGTTGAAAAGTTCCTAATCAATTATTTGAACTCCTAATATTTGAATAAAACATTTTTGCGGTCCTTTTTGTAGAGGTTTCGGACGAGCAGGTCTAAATGGGCCTTTCAATGGACCCGTTGGAATTTTAACTGAGTAAAAAGTACAGAAATTGTGGTTTTGCAATATAATTGTGTTGAAAATCTCCTAATCAATTACATGAACTCCTAAAATTTGATTAAAACTCGTTTTGCAGTCCTTTTTGTAGAAGTTTCGGACGAGCGGGTCGAAATGGGCCTTTCAATGGACCCGTTGGAATTTTAACTAGCAATTGAGGTTTTGCAATATAATTGTGTTCAAAAGCTCCTAATCAATTATTTGAACTCCTAATATTTGAATAAAACATTTTTGCGGTCCTTTTTGTAGAGGTTTTGGACGAGCAGGTCTAAATGGGCCTTTCAATGGACCCGTTGGAATTTTAACTGAGTAAAATGTAAAGAAATTGAGGTTTTGCAATATAATTGTGTTGAAAAGCTCCTAATCAATTACAAGAACTCCTAAAATTTGATTAAAACTTGTTTTGCGGTCCTTTTTGTAGAGGTTTCGGACGAGCAGGTCTAAATGGGCCTTTCAATGGACCCGTTGGAATTTTAACTGAGTAAAAAGTACAGAAATTTTGGTTTTGCAATATAATTGTGTTGAAAATCTCCTAATCAATTACATGAACTCCTAAAATTTGATTAAAACCTGTTTTTCAGTCCTTTTTCTAGAGGTTTTGGACGAGCGGGTCGAAATAGGCTTTTCAATGGACCCGTTGGAATTTTAACTGAGTAAAAAGTAAAGCAATTGAGGTTTTGCAATATAATTGTGTTCAAAAGCTCCTAATCAATTATTTGAACTCCTAATATTTGAATAAAACATTTTTGCGGTCTTTTTTTGTAGAAGTTTCGGACGAGCAGGTCTAAATGGGCCTTTCAATGGACCCGTTGGAATTTTAACTGAGTAAAAAGTACAGAAATTGAGGTTTTGCAATATAATTGTGTTGAAAAGCTCCTACTCAATTATTTGAACTCCTAATATTAGAATAAATCATTTTTGTGGTCCTTTTTGTAGAGGTTTCGGACGAGCGGGTCGAAATGGGCCTTTTAATGGACCCGTTGGAATTTTAAATGAGTAAAAAGTACATAAATGGAGGTTTTGCAATATAATTGTGTTGAAAAGCTCCTAATCAATTATTTGAACTCCTAATATTTGAATAAAACATTTTTGCGGTCCTTTTTGTAAAGGTTTCGGACGAGCAGGTCTAAATGGGCCTTTCAATGGACCCGTTGGAATTTTAACTAAGTTAAAAGTACAAATATTGAGGTTTTGCAATATAATTGTGTTTAAAAGCTCCTAATCCATTATTTGAACTCCTAATATTTGAATAAAACATTTTTGCGGTCCTTTTTGTAGAGGTTTCAGACGAGCAGGTCTAAATGGGCCTTTCAATGGACCCGTTGGAATTTTAACTGAGTAAAAAGTACAGAAATTGAGATTTTGCAATATAATTGTGTTGAAAATATCCTAATCAATTACATGAACTCCTAAAATTTGATTAAAACTTGTTTTGCAGTCCTTTTTGTAGAGGTTTCGGACGAGCGGGTCAAAATGGGCCTTTCAATGGACCCGTTGGAATTTTAAATGAGTAAAAAGTACATAAATTGAGGATTTGCAATATAATTGTGTTGAAAAGCTCCAAATCAATTATTTGAACTCCTAATATTTGAATAAAACATTTTTGCGGTCTTTTTTTGTAGAGGTTTCGGACGAGCAGGTCTAAATGGGCCTTTCAATGGCCCGTTGGAATTTTAACTGATTAAAAAGTACAAAAATTGAGGTTTTGCAATATAATTGTGTTGAAAAGCTCCTACTCAAATATTTGAACTCATAATATTTGAATAAAACATTTTTGTGGTCCTTTTTGTAGAGGTTTCGGACGAGCAGGTCTAAATGGGCCTTTCAATGGACCCGTTGGAATTTTAACTGAGTAAAATGTAAAGAAATTGAGGTTTTACAATATAATTGTGTTGAAAAGCTCCTAATCAATTACAAGAACTCCTAAAATTTGATTAAAACTTGTTTTGCGGTCCTTTTTGTAGAGGTTTCGGACGAGCAGGTCTAAATGGGCCTTTCAATGGACCCGTTGGAATTTTAACTAAGTAAAAAGTACAGAAATTGTTGTTTTGCAATATAATTGTGTTGAAAATCTCCTAATCAATTACATGAACTCCTAAAATTTGATTAAAACTTGTTTTTTCAGTACTTTTTGTAGAGGTTTCGGACGAGCGGGTCGAAATGGGCCTTTCAATGGACCCGTTGGAATTTTAACTGAGTAAAAAGTAAAGCAATTGAGGTTTTGCAATATAATTGTGTTCAAAAGCTCCTAATCAATTATTTGAACTCCTAATATTTGAATAAAACATTTTTGCGGTCTTTTTTTGTAGAGGTTTCGGACGAGCAGGTCTAAATGGGCCTTTCAATGGACCCGTTGGAATTTTAACTGATTAAAAAGTACAGAAATTGAGGTTTTGCAATATAATTGTGTTGAAAAGCTCCTACTCAAATATTTGAACTCCTAATATTTGAATAAATCAATTTTGCGGTCCTTTTTGTAGAGGTTTCGGACGAGCGGGTCGAAATGGGCCTTTTAATGGACCCGTTGGAATTTTAAATGAGTAAAAAGTACATAAATTGAGGTTTTGCAATATAATTGTGTTCAAAATCTCCTATTCAATTATTTGAACTCCTAATATTTGAATAAAACATTTTCGCGGTCCTTTTTGTAGAGGTTTCGGACGAGCAGGTCTAAATGGGCCTTTCAATGGACCCATTGGAATTTTAACTGAGTAAAAAGTACATAAATTGAGGTTTTGCAATATAATTGTGTTGAAAAGCTCCTACTCAAATATTTGAACTCCTAATATTTTAATAAAACATTTTTGTGGTCCTTTTTGTAGAGGTTTCGGACGAGCAGGTCTAAATGGGCCTTTCAATGGACCCGTTGGAATTTTAACTGAGTAAAATGTAAAGAAATTGAGGTTTTACAATATAATTGTGTTGAAAAGCTCCTAATCAATTACAAGAACTCCTAAAATTTGATTAAAACTTGTTTTGCGGTCCTTTTTGTAGAGGTTTCGGACGAGCAGGTCTAAATGGGCCTTTCAATGGACCCGTTGGAATTTTAACTGAGTAAAAAGTACAGAAATTGTGGTTTTGCAATATAATTGTGTTGAAAATCTCCTAATCAATTACATGAACTCCTAAAATTTGATTAAAACTTGTTTTTCAGTACTTTTTGTAGAGGTTTCGGACGAGCGGGTCGAAATGGGCCTTTCAATGGACCCGTTGGAATTTTAACTGAGTAAAAAGTAAAGCAATTGAGGTTTTGCAATATAATTGTGTTAAAAAGCTCCTAATCAATTATTTGAACTCCTAATATTTGAATAAAACATTTTTGCGGTCTTTTTTTGTAGAGGTTTCGGACGAGCAGGTCTAAATGGGCCTTTCAATGGACCCGTTGGAATTTTAACTGAGTAAAAAGTACAGAAATTGAGGTTTTGCAATATGATTGTGTTGAAAAGCTCCTACTCAATTATTTGAACTCCTAATATTTGAATAAATCATTTTTGCGGTCCTTTTTGTAGAGGTTTCGGACGAGCGGGTCGAAATGGGCCTTTTAATGGACCCGTTGGAATTTTAAATGAGTAAAGAGTTCATAAATGGAGGTTTTGCAATATAATTGTGTTGAAAAGCTCCTAATCAATTATTTGAACTCCTAATATTTGAATAAAACATTTTTGCAGTCCTTTTTGTAAAGGTTTCGGACGAGCAGGTCTAAATGGGCCTTTCAATGGACCCGTTGGCATTTTAACTAAGTAAAAAGTACAGATATTGAGGTTTTGCAATATAATTGTGTTGAAAAGCTCCTAATCAATTATTTGAACTCCTAATATTTGAATAAAACATTTTTGCGGTCCTTTTTGTAGAGGTTTCAGACGAGCAGGTCTAAATGGGCCTTTCAATGGACCCGTTGGAATTTTAACTGAGTAAAAAGTACAGAAATTGAGGTTTTGCAATATAATTGTGTTGAAAATATCCTACTCAATTACATGAACTCCTAAAATTTGATTAAAACTTGTTTTGCAGTCCTTTTTGTAGAGGTTTCGGACGAGCGGGTCAAAATGGGCATTTCAATGGACCCGTTGGAATTTTAAATGAGTAAAAAGTACATAAATTGAAGTTTTGCAATATAATTGTGTTGAAAAGCTCCTAATCAATTATTTGAACTCCTAATATTTGAATAAAACATTTTTGCGGTCCTTTTTGTAGAGGTTTCGGACGAGGAGGTCTAAATGGGCCTTTCAATGGACCCGTTGGAATTTTAACTGAGTAAAAAGTACAGAAATTAAGCTTTTGCAATATAATTGATTTGAAAAGCTCCTTATCAATTATTTGAACTCCTAATATTTGACTAAAACTTTTTTTTCCGGTCCTTTTTGTAGAGGTTTCGGACGAGCAGGTCCAAATGCGCCTTTCAATGGACTCGTTGGAATTTTAACTTAGTAAAAAGTACAGAAATTGAGGTTTTGCAATATAATTGTGTTCAAAATCTCCTATTCAATTATTTGAACTCCTAATATTTGAATAAAACATTTTCGCGGTCCTTTTTGTAGAGGTTTCGGACGAGCGGGTCGAAATGGGCCTTTTAATGGACCCGTTGGAATTTTAAATGAGTAAAAAGTACATAAATGGAGGTTTTGCAATATAATTGTGTTGAAAAGCTCCTAATCAATTATTTGAACTCCTAATATTTGAATAAAACATTTTTGCGGTCCTTTTTGTAAAGGTTTCGGACGAGCAGGTCTAAATGGGCCTTTCAATGGACCCGTTGGAATTTTAACTAAGTAAAAAGTACAGATATTGAGGTTTTGCAATATAATTGTGTTGAAAAGCTCCTAATCCATTATTTGAACTCCTAATATTTGAATAAAACATTTTTGCGGTCCTTTTTGTAGAGGTTTCAGACGAGCAGGTCTAAATGGGCCTTTCAATGGACCCGTTGGAATTTTAACTGAGTAAAAAGTACAGAAATTGAGATTTTGCAATATAATTGTGTTGAAAATATCCTAATCAATTACATGAACTCCTAAAATTTGATTAAAACTTGTTTTGCAGTCCTTTTTGTAGAGGATTCGGACGAGCGGGTCAAAATGGGCATTTCAATGGACCCGTTGGAATTTTAACTGAGTAAAAAGTACAGAAATTGAGATTTTGCAATATAATTGTGTTGAAAATATCCTAATCAATTACATGAACTCCTAAAATTTGATTAAAACTTGTTTTGCAGTCCTTTTTGTAGAGGTTTCGGACGAGCGGGTCAAAATGGGCATTTCAATGGACCCGTTGGAATTTTAAATGAGTAAATAGTACATAAATTGAAGTTTTGCAATATAATTGTGTTGAAAAACTCCTAATAAATTATTTGAACTCCTAATATTTGAATAAAACATTTTTGTGGTCCTTTTTGTAGAGGTTTCGGACAAGGAGGTCTAAATGGGCCTTTCAATGGACCCGTTGGAATTTTAACTGATTAAAAAGTACAGAAATTGAGGTTTTGCAATATAATTGTGTTGAAAAGCTCCTAATCAATTATTTGAACTCCTAATATTTGAATAAAACATTTTTGCGGTCCTTTTTGTAGAGGTTTCAGACGAGCAGGTCTAAATGGGCCTTTCAATGGACCCGTTGGAATTTTAACTGAGTAAAAAGTACAGAAATTGAGGTTTTGCAATATAATTGTGTTGAAAATATCCTAATCAATTACATGAACTCCTAAAATTTGATTAAAACTTGTTTTGCAGTCCTTTTTGTAGAGGTTTCGGACGAGCGGGTCAAAATGGGCATTTCAATGGACCCGTTGGAATTTTAACTGAGTAAAAAGTACAGAAATTGAGATTTTGCAATATAATTGTGTTGAAAATATCCTAATCAATTACATGAACTCCTAAAATTTGATTAAAACTTGTTTTGCAGTCCTTTTTGTAGAGGTTTCGGACGAGCGGGTCAAAATGGGCATTTCAATGGACCCGTTGGAATTTTTAATGAGTAAATAGTACATAAATTGAAGTTTTGCAATATAATTGTGTTGAAAAACTCCTAATCAATTATTTGAACTCCTAATATTTGAATAAAACATTTTTGTGGTCCTTTTTGTAGAGGTTTCGGACAAGGAGGTCTAAATGGGCCTTTCAATGGACCCGTTGGAATTTTAACTGAGTAAAAAGTACAGAAATTAAGCTTTTGCAATATAATTGATTTGAAAAGCTCCTAATCAATTATTTGAACTCCTAATATTTGACTAAAACTTTTTTTTTCCGGTCCTTTTTGTAAAGGTTTCGGACGAGCAGGTCCAAATGCGCCTTTCAATGGACTCGTTGGAATTTTAACTGAGTAAAAAGTACAGAAATTGAGGTTTTGCAATATAATTGTGTTCAAAATCTCCTATTCAATTATTTGAACTCATAATATTTGAATAAAACATTTTCGCGGTCCTTTTTGTAGAGGTTTCGGACGAGCAGGTCTAAATGGGCCTTTCAATGGACCCATTGGAATTTTAACTGAGTAAAATGTACTGAAATTGAGGTTTTGCAATATAATTGTGTTGAAAAGCTCCTAATTAATTATTTGAACTCCTAATATTTGAATAAAACATTTTTATAGTCCTTTTTGTAGAGGTTTCGGACGAGTAGGTCGAAATGGGCCTTTCAATGGACCCGTTGGAATTTTAAATGAGTAAAAAGTACATAAATTGAGGTTTTTCAATATAATTGTGTTGAAAAGCTCCTAATCAATTATTTCAACTCCTAATATTTGAATAAAACATTTTTGCGGTCCTTTTTTGTAGAGGTTTCGGATGAGCAGGTCTAAATGGGCCTTTCAATGGACCCGTTGGAATTTTAACTAAGTAAAAAGTACAGAAATTGAGGTTTTGCAATATAATTGTGTTGAAAAGCTCCTAATAAATTATTTGAACTCGTAATATTTGAATAAAATATTTTTGCGGTCCTTTTTGTAGAGGTTTCGGACGAGGAGGTCTAAATGGGCCTTTCAATGGACCCGTTGGAATTTTAAATGAGTAAAAAGTACATAAATTGAGGTTTTTCAATATAATTGTGTTGAAAAGCTCCTAATCAATTATTTCAACTCCTAATATTTGAATAAAACATTTTTGCGGTCCTTTATTGTAGAGATTTCGGACGAGTAGGTCTAAATGGGCCTTTCAATGGACCCGTTGGAATTTTAACTGAGTAAAAAGTACACAAATTGAGGTTTTGCAATATAATTGTGTTGAAAAGCTCCTAATAAATTATTTGAACTCGTAATATTTGAATAAAATATTTTTGCGGTCCTTTTTGTAGAGGTTTCGGACGAGGAGGTCTAAATGGGCCTTTCAATGGACCCGTTGGAATTTTAAATGAGTAAAAAGTACATAAATTGAGGTTTTTCAATATAATTGTGTTGAAAAGCTCCTAATCAATTATTTGAACTCCTAATATTTGAATAAAACATTTTTGCGGTCCTTTATTGTAGAGATTTCGGACGAGTAGGTCTAAATGGGCCTTTCAATGGACCCGTTGGAATTTTAACTGAGTAAAAAGTACACAAATTGAGGTTTTGCAATATAATTGTGTTGAAAAGCTCCTAACCAATTATTTGAACTCGTAATATTTGAATAAAACATTTTTGCGGTCCTTTTTGTAGAGGTTTCGGACGAGGAGGTCTAAATGGGCCTTTCATTGGACCCGTTGGAATTTTAACTGAGTAAAAAGTACAGAAATTGAGCTTTTGAAATATAATTGATTTAAAAAGCTCCTAATCAATTATTTGAACTATTAATATTTGACTAAAACTTGTTTTGCGGTCCTTTTGTAGAGGTTTCGGATGAGCAGGTCTAAATGGGCCTTTCAATGGACCCGTTAGAATTTTAACTGAGTAAAAAGTACAGAAATTGAGGTTTTGCAATATAATTGTGTTCAAAATCTCCAAATCAATTATTTGAACTCCTAATATTTGAATAAAACATTTTTGTTGTCCTTTTTGTAGAGGTTTCGGACGAGCAGGTCTAAATGGGCCTTTCAATGGACCCGATGGAATTTTAACTGAGTAAAATGTAAAGAAATTGAGGTTTTGCAATATAATTGTGTTGAAAAGCTCCTAATAAATTACAAGAACTCCTAAATTTTTATTAAAACTTGTTTTGCGGTCCTTTTTGTAGAGGTTTCGGACGAGCGGGTCGAAATGGGCCTTTCAATGGACCCGTTGGAATTTTAACTAAGTAAAAAGTAAAGCAATTGAGATTTTGCAATATAATTGTGTTCAAAAGCTCCTAATCAATTATTTGAACTCCTAATATTTGAATAAAACATTTTTGCGGTCCTTTTTGTAGAGGTTTCGGACGAGCAGGTCTAAATGGGCCTTTCAATGGACCCGTTGGAATTTTAACTGAGTAAAAAGTACAGAAATTGTGGTTTTGCAATATAATTGTGTTGAAAATCTCCTAATCAATTACATGAACTCCTAAAATTTGATTAAAACTTGTTTTGCAGTCCTTTTTGTAGAGGTTTCGGACGAGCGGGTCGAAATGGGCCTTTCAATGGACCCGTTGGAATTTTAACTAGCAATTGAGGTTTTGCAATATAATTGTGTTCAGAAGCTCCTAATCAATTATTTGAACTCCTAATATTTGAATAAAACATTTTTGCGGTCCTTTTTGTAGAGGTTTCGGACGAGCAGGTCTAAATGGGCCTTTCAATGGACCCGTTTGAATTTTAACTAAGTAAAAAGTACAGAAATTGTGGTTTTGCAATATAATTATGTTGAAAATCTCCTAATCAATTACATGAACTCCTAAAATTTGATTAAAACTTGTTTTGCAGTCCTTTTGTAGAGGTTTCGGACGAGCGGGTCGAAATGGGCCTTTCAATGGACCCGTTGGAATTTTAATTGAGTAAAAAGTAAAGCAATTGAGGTTTTGCAATATAATTGTGTTGAAAAGCTCCTAATCAATTACAAGAACTCCTAAAATTTGATTAAAACTTGTTTTGTAGAGGTTTCGGACGAGCATGTCTAAATGGGCCTTTCAATGGCCCGTTGGAATTTTAACTGATTAAAAAGTACAAAAATTGAGGTTTTGCAATATAATTGTGTTGAAAAGCTCCTACTCAAATATTTGAACTCCTAATATTTGAATAAAACATTTTTGTGGTCCTTTTTGTAGAGGTTTCGGACGAGCAGGTCTAAATGGGCCTTTCAATGGACCCGTTGGAATTTTAACTGAGTAAAATGTAAAGAAATTGAGGTTTTACAATATAATTGTGTTGAAAAGCTCCTAATCAATTACAAGAACTCCTAAAATTTGATTAAAACTTGTTTTGCGTTCCTTTTTGTAGAGATTTCGGACGAGCAGGTCTAAATGGGCCTTTCAATGGACCCGTTGGAATTTTAACTGAGTAAAAAGTACAGAAATTGTGGTTTTGCAATATAATTGTGTTGAAAATCTCCTAATCAATTACATGAACTCCTAAAATTTGATTAAAACTTGTTTTTCAGTACTTTTTGTAGAGGTTTCGGACGAGCGGGTCGAAATGGGCCTTTCAATGGACCCGTTGGAATTTTAACTGAGTAAAAAGTAAAGCAATTGAGGTTTTGCAATATAATTGTGTTCAAAAGCTCCTAATCAATTATTTGAACTCCTAATATTTGAATAAAACATTTTTGCGGTCTTTTTTTGTAGAGGTTTCGGACGAGCAGGTCTAAATGGGCCTTTCAATGGACCCGTTGGAATTTTAACTGAGTAAAAAGTACAGAAATTGAGGTTTTGCAATATGATTGTGTTGAAAAGCTCCTACTCAATTATTTGAACTCCTAATATTTGAATAAATCATTTTTGCGGTCCTTTTTGTAGAGGTTTCGGACGAGCGGGTCGAAATGGGCCTTTTAATGGACCCGTTGGAATTTTAAATGAGTAAAGAGTTCATAAATGGAGGTTTTGCAATATAATTGTGTTGAAAAGCTCCTAATCAATTATTTGAACTCCTAATATTTGAATAAAACATTTTTGCGGTCCTTTTTGTAAAGGTTTCGGACGAGCAGGTCTAAATGGGCCTTTCAATGGACCCGTTGGCATTTTAACTAAGTGAAAAGTACAGATATTGAGGTTTTGCAATATAATTGTGTTGAAAAGCTCCTAATCAATTATTTGAACTCCTAATATTTGAATAAAACATTTTTGCGGTCCTTTTTGTAGAGGTTTCAGACGAGCAGGTCTAAATGGGCCTTTCAATGGACCCGTTGGAATTTTAACTGAGTAAAAAGTACAGAAATTGAGGTTTTGCAATATAATTGTGTTGAAAATATCCTAATCAATTACATGAACTCCTAAAATTTGATTAAAACTTGTTTTGCAGTCCTTTTTGTAGAGGTTTCGGACGAGCGGGTCAAAATGGGCATTTCAATGGACCCGTTGGAATTTTAAATGAGTAAAAAGTACATAAATTGAAGTTTTGCAATATAATTGTGTTGAAAAGCTCCTAATCAATTATTTGAACTCCTAATATTTGAATAAAACATTTTTGCGGTCCTTTTTGTAGAGGTTTCGGACGAGGAGGTCTAAATGGGCCTTTCAATGGACCCGTTGGAATTTTAACTGAGTAAAAAGTACAGAAATTAAGCTTTTGCAATATAATTGATTTGAAAAGCTCCTTATCAATTATTTGAACTCCTAATATTTGACTAAAACTTTTTTTTCCGGTCCTTTTTGTAGAGGTTTCGGACGAGCAGGTCCAAATGCGCCTTTCAATGGACTCGTTGGAATTTTAACTGAGTAAAAAGTACAGAAATTGAGGTTTTGCAATATAATTGTGTTCAAAATCTCCTATTCAATTATTTGAACTCCTAATATTTGAATAAAACATTTTCGCGGTCCTTTTTGTAGAGGTTTCGGACGAGTAGGTCTAAATGGGCCTTTCAATGGACCCATTGGAATTTTAACTGAGTAAAAAGTACATAAATTGAGGTTTTGCAATATAATTGTGTTGAAAAGCTCCTAATTAATTATTTGAACTCCTAATATTTGAATAAAACATTTTTACAGTCCTTTTTGTAGAGGTTTTGGACGAGTAGGTCGAAATGGGCCTTTCAATGGACCCGTTGGAATTTTAAATGAGTAAAAAGTACATAAATTGAGGTTTTTCAATATAATTGTGTTGAAAAGCTCCTAATCAATTATTTGAACTCCTAATATTTGAATAAAACATTTTTGCGGTCCTTTTTTGTAGAGGTTTCGGACGAGCAGATCTAAATGGGCCTTTCAATGGACCCGTTGGAATTTTAACTAAGTAAAAAGTACAGAAATTGAGGTTTTGCAATATAATTGTGTTGAAAAGCTCCTAATAAATTATTTGAACTCGTATTATTTGAATAAAACATTTTTGCGGTCCTTTTTGTAGAGGTTTCGGACGAGGAGGTCTAAATGGGCCTTTCAATGGACCCGTTGGAATTTTAACTGAGTAAAAAGTAAAGCAATTGAGCTTTTGCAATATAATTGATTTAAAAAGCTCCTAATCAATTATTTGAACTCCTAATATTTGACTAAAACATTTTTGCGGTCTTTTTTTGTAGAGGTTTCAGACGAGCAGGTCTAAATGAGCCTTTCAATGGGCCCGTTGGAATTTTAACTGATTAAAAAATACAGAAATTGAGGTTTTGCAATATAATTGTGTTGAAAAGCTCCTACTCAAATATTTGAACTCCTAATATTTGAATAAATCAATTTTGCGGTCCTTTTTGTAGAGGTTTCGGACGAGCGGGTCGAAATGGGCCTTTTAATGGACCCGTTGGAATTTTAAATGAGTAAAAAGTACATAAATGGAGGTTTTGCAATATAATTGTGTTGAAAAGCTCCTAATCAATTATTTGAACTCCTAATATTTGAATAAAACATTTTTGCGGTCCTTTTTGTAAAGGTTTCGGACGAGCAGGTCTAAATGGGCCTTTCAATGGACCCGTTGGAATTTTAACTAAGTAAAAAGTACAGATATTGAGGTTTTGCAATATAATTGTGTTGAAAAGCTCCTAATCAATTATTTGAACTCTTAATATTTGAATAAAACATTTTTGCGGTCCTTTTTGTAGAGGTTTCAGACGAGCAGGTCTAAATGGGCCTTTCAATGGACCCGTTGGAATTTTAACTGAGTAAAAAGTACAGAAATTGAGGTTTTGCAATATAATTGTGTTGAAAATATCCTAATCAATTACATGAACTCCTAAAATTTGATTAAAACTTGTTTTGCAGTCCTTTTTGTAGAGGTTTCGGACGAGCGGGTCAAAATGGGCATTTCAATGGACCCGTTGGAATTTTAAATGAGTAAAAAGTACATAAATTGAGGTTTTGCAATATAATTGTGTTGAAAAGCTCCTAATCAATTATTTGAACTCCTAATATTTTAATAAAACATTTTTGCGGTCCTTTTTGTAGAGGTTTCGGACGAGGAGGTCTAAATGGGCCTTTCAATGGACCCGTTGGAATTTTAACTGAGTAAAAAGTACAGAAATTGAGCTTTTGCAATATAATTGTTTTGAAAAGCTCCTAATCAATTATTTGAACTCCTAATATTTGACTAAAACTTTTTTTTTCCGGTCCTTTTTGTAGAGGTTTTGGACGAGCAGGTCCAAATGCGCCTTTCAATGGACTCGTTGGAATTTTAACTGAGTAAAAAGTACAGAAATTGAGGTTTTGCAATATAATTGTGTTCAAAATCTCCTATTCAATTATTTGAACTCCTAATATTTGAATAAAACATTTTCGCGGTCCTTTTTGTAGAGGTTTCAGACGAGCAGGTCTAAAGGGGCCTTTCAATGGACCCGATGGAATTTTAACTGAGTAAAAAGTACAGAAATTGAGGTTTTGCAATATAATTGTGTTGAAAAGCTCCTAATTAATTATTTGAACTCCTAATATTTGAATAAAACATTTTTACAGTCCTTTTTGTAGAGGTTTCAGACGAGTAGGTCGAAATGGGCCTTTCAATGGACCCGTTGGAATTTTAAATGAGTAAAAAGTACATAAATTGAGGCTTTTCAATATAATTGTGTTGAAAAGCTCCTAATCAATTATTTGAACTCCTACTATTTGAATAAAACATTTTTGCGGTCCTTTTTTGTAGAGGTTTCGGACGAGCAGGTCTAAATGGGCCTTTCAATGGACCCGTTGGAATTTTAACTAAGTAAAAAGTACAGAAATTGAGGTTTTGCAATATAATTGTGTTGAAAAGCTCCTAATAAATTATTTGAACTCGTAATATTTGAATAAAACATTTTTGCAGTCCTTTTTGTAGAGGTTTCGGACGAGGAGGTCTAAATGGGCCTTTCAATGGACCCGTTGGAATTTTAACTGAGTAAAAAGTACATAAATTGTGGTTTTGCAATATAATTGTGTTGAAAATCTCCTAATCAATTACATGAACTCCTAAAATTTGATTAAAACTTGTTTTGCAATCATTTTTGTAGAGGTTTCGGACGAGCGGGTTGAAATGGGCCTTTCAATGGACCCGTTGGAATTTTAAATGAGTAAAAAGTACATAAATTGAGGATTTGCAATATAATTGTGTTGAAAAGCTCGAAATCAATTATTTGAACTCCTAATATTTGAATAAAACATTTTTGCGGTCCTTTTTGTAGAGGTTTCGGACGAGCAGGTCTAAATGGGCCTTTCAATGGACCCGTTGGAATTTTAACTGAGTAAAAAGTACAGAAATTGAGGTTTTGCAATATAATTGTGTTGAAAAGCTCCTACTCAAATATTTGAGCTCCTAATATTTGAATAAATCATTTTTGCGGTCCTTTTTGTAGAGGTTTCGGACGAGCGGGTCGAAATGGGCCTTTTAATGGACCCGTTGGAATTTTAAATGAGTAAAAAGTACATAAATGGAGGTTTTGCAATATAATTGTGTTGAAAAGCTCCTAATCAATTATTTGAACTCCTAATATTTGAATTAAATATTTTTGCGGTCCTTTTTGTAAACGTTTCGGACGAGCAGGTCTAAATGGGCCTTTCAATGGACCCGTTGGAATTTTAACTAAGTAAAAAGTACAGATATTGAGGTTTTGCAATATAATTGTGTTGAAAAGCTCCTAATCAATTATTTGAACTCCTAATATTTGAATAAAACATTTTTGCGGTTCTTTTTGTAGAGGTTTCAGACGAGCAGGTCTAAATGGGCCTTTCAATGGACCCGTTGGAATTTTAACTGAGTAAAAAGTACAGAAATTGAAGTTTTGCAATATAATTGTGTTGAAAAGCTCCTAATCAATTATTTGAACTCCTAATATTTGAATAAAACATTTTTGCGGTCCTTTTTGTAGAGGTTTCGGACGAGGAGGTCTAAATGGGCCTTTCAATGGACCCGTTGGAATTTTAACTGAGTAAAAAGTACAGAAATTAAGCTTTTGCAATATAATTGATTTGAAAAGCTCCTTATCAATTATTTGAACTCCTAATATTTGACTAAAACTTTTTTTTCCGGTCCTTTTTGTAGAGGTTTCGGACGAGCAGGTCCAAATGCGCCTTTCAATGGACTCGTTGGAATTTTAACTGAGTAAAAAGTACAGAAATTGAGGTTTTGCAATATAATTGTGTTCAAAATCTCCTATTCAATTATTTGAACTCCTAATATTTGAATAAAACATTTTCGCGGTCCTTTTTGTAGAGGTTTCGGACGAGCAGGTCTAAATGGGCCTTTCAATGGACCCATTGGAATTTTAACTGAGTAAAAAGTACATAAATTGAGGTTTTGCAATATAATTGTGTTGAAAAGCTCCTAATTAATTATTTGAACTCCTAATATTTGAATAAAACATTTTTACAGTCCTTTTTGTAGAGGTTTTGGACGAGTAGGTCGAAATGGGCCTTTCAATGGACCCGTTGGAATTTTAAATGAGTAAAAAGTACATAAATTGAGGTTTTTCAATATAATTGTGTTGAAAAGCTCCTAATCAATTATTTGAACTCCTAATATTTGAATAAGACATTTTTGCGGTCCTTTTTTGTAGAGGTTTCGGACGAGCAGATCTAAATGGGCCTTTCAATGGACCCGTTGGAATTTTAACTAAGTAAAAAGTACAGAAATTGAGGTTTTGCAATATAATTGTGTTGAAAAGCTCCTAATAAATTATTTGAACTCGTATTATTTGAATAAAACATTTTTGCGGTCCTTTTTGTAGAGGTTTCGGACGAGGAGGTCTAAATGGGCCTTTCAATGGACCCGTTGGAATTTTAACTGAGTAAAAAGTAAAGCAATTGAGCTTTTGCAATATAATTGATTTAAAAAGCTCCTAATCAATTATTTGAACTCCTAATATTTGACTAAAACATTTTTGCGGTCTTTTTTTGTAGAGGTTTCAGACGAGCAGGTCTAAATGAGCCTTTCAATGGGCCCGTTGGAATTTTAACTGATTAAAAAGTACAGAAATTGAGGTTTTGCAATATAATTGTGTTGAAAAGCTCCTACTCAAATATTTGAACTCCTAATATTTGAATAAATCAATTTTGCGGTCCTTTTTGTAGAGGTTTCGGACGAGCGGGTCGAAATGGGCCTTTTAATGGACCCGTTGGAATTTTAAATGAGTAAAAAGTACATAAATGGAGGTTTTGCAATATAATTGTGTTGAAAAGCTCCTAATCAATTATTTGAACTCCTAATATTTGAATAAAATATTTTGCAGTCCTTTTTGTAAAGGTTTCGGACGAGCAGGTCTAAATGGGCCTTTCAATGGACCCGTTGGAATTTTAACTAAGTACAAAGTACAGATATTGAGGTTTTGCAATATAATTGTGTTGAAAAGCTCCTAATAAATTATTTGAACTCCTAATATTTGAATAAAACATTTTTTCGGTCCTTTTTGTAGAGGTTTCAGACGAGCAGGTCTAAATCGGCCTTTCAATGGACCCGTTGGAATTTTAACTGAGTAAAAAGTACAGAAATTGAGCTTTTGCAATATAATTGTGTTGAAAATATCCTAATCAATTACATGAACTCCTAAAATTTGATTAAAACTTGTTTTGCAGTCCTTTTTGTAGAGGTTTCGGACGAGCGGGTCAAAATGGGCATTTCAATGGACCCGTTGGAATTTTAAATGAGTAAAAAGTACATAAATTGAGGTTTTGCAATATAATTGTGTTGAAAAGCTCCTAATCAATTATTTGAACTCCTAATATTTTAATAAAACATTTTTGCGGTCCTTTTTGTAGAGGTTTCGGACGAGGAGGTCTAAATGGGCCTTTCAATGGACCCGTTGGAATTTTAACTGAGTAAAAAGTACAGAAATTGAGCTGTTGCAATATAATTGATTTGAAAAGCTCCTAATCAATTATTTGAACTCCTAATATTTGACTAAAACTTTTTTTTTTCCGGTCCTTTTTGTAGAGGTTTCGGACGAGCAGGTCCAAATGCGCCTTTCAATGGACTCGTTGGAATTTTAACTGAGTAAAAAGTACAGAAATTGAGGTATTGCAATATAATTGTGTTCAAAATCTCCTATTCAATTATTTGAACTCCTAATATTTGAATAAAACATTTTCGCGGTCCTTTTTGTAGAGGTTTCAGAAGAGCAGGTCCAAAGGGGCCTTTCAATGGACCCGATGGAATTTTAACTGAGTAAAAAGTACAGAAATTGAGGTTTTGCAATATAATTGTGTTGAAAAGCTCCTAATTAATTATTTGAACTCCTAATATTTGAATAAAACATTTTTACAGTCCTTTTTGTAGAGGTTTCAGACGAGTAGGTCGAAATGGGCCTTTCAATGGACCCGTTGGAATTTTAAATGAGTAAAAAGTACATAAATTGAGGCTTTTCAATATAATTGTGTTGAAAAGCTCCTAATCAATTATTTGAACTCCTACTATTTGAATAAAACATTTTTGCGGTCCTTTTTTGTAGAGGTTTCGGACGAGCAGGTCTAAATGGGCCTTTCAATGGACCCGTTGGAATTTTAACTAAGTAAAAAGTACAGAAATTGAGGTTTTGCAATATAATTGTGTTGAAAAGCTCCTAATTTTATTTGAACTCGTAATATTTGAATAAAACATTTTTGCGGTCCTTTTTGTAGAGGTTTCGGACGAGGAGGTCTAAATGGGCCTTTCAATGGACCCGTTGGAATTTTAACTGAGTAAAAAGTACATAAATTGAGGTTTTGCAATATAATTGTGTTGAAAATCTCCTAATCAATTACATGAACTCCTAAAATTTGATTAAAACTTGTTTTGCAATCATTTTTGTAGAGGTTTCGGACGAGCGGGTTGAAATGGGCCTTTCAATGGACCCGTTGGAATTTTAAATGAGTAAAAAGTACATAAATTGAGGATTTGCAATATAATTGTGTTGAAAAGCTCGAAATCAATTATTTGAACTCCTAATATTTGAATAAAACATTTTTGCGGTACTTTTTTGTAAAGGTTTCGGACGAGCAGGTCTAAATGGGCCTTTCAATGGACCCGTTGGAATTTTAACTGAGTAAAAAGTACAGAAATTGAGGTTTTGCAATATAATTGTGTTGAAAAGCTCCTACTCAAATATTTGAACTCCTAATATTTGAATAAATCATTTTTGCGGTCCTTTTTGTAGAGGTTTCGGACGAGCGGGTCGAAATGGGCCTTTTAATGGACCCGTTAGAATTTTAAATGAGTAAAAAGTACATAAATGGAGGTTTTGCAATATAATTGTGTTGAAAAGCTCCTAATCAATTATTTGAACTCCTAATATTTGAATTAAACATTTTTGCGGTCCTTTTTGTAAACGTTTCGGACGAGCAGGTCTAAATGGGCCTTTCAATGGACCCGTTGGAATTTTAACTAAGTAAAAAGTACAGATATTGAGGTTTTGCAATATAATTGTGTTGAAAAGCTCCTAATCAATTATTTGAACTCCTAATATTTGAATAAAACATTTTTGCGGTCCTTTTTGTAGAGGTTTCAGACGAGCAGGTCTAAATGGGCCTTTCAATGGACCCGTTGGAATTTTAACTGAGTAAAAAGTACAGAAATTGAGGTTTTGCAATATAATTGTGTTGAAAATATCCTAATCAATTACATGAACTACTACAATTTGATTAAAACTTGTTTTGCAGTCCTTTTTCTAGAGGTTTCAGACGAGCGGGTCAAAATGGGCATTTCAATGGACCCGTTGGAATTTTAAATGAGTAAAAAGTACATAAATTGAGGTTTTGCAATATATTTGTGTTGAAAAGCTCCTAATCAATTATTTGAACTCCTAATATTTTAATAAAACATTTTTGCGGTCCTTTTTGTAGAGGTTTCGGACGAGGAGGTCTAAATGGGCCTTTCAATGGACCCGTTGGAATTTTAACTGAGTAAAAAGTACAGAAATTGAGCTTTTGCAATATAATAGATTTGAAAAGCTCCTAATCAATTATTTGAACTCCTAATATTTGACTAAAACTTTTTTTTTTCCGGTCCTTTTTGTAGAGGTTTCGGACGAGCAGGTCCAAATGCGCCTTTCAATGGACTCGTTGGAATTTTAACTGAGTAAAAAGTACAGAAATTGAGGTTTTGCGGTCCTTTTTGTAGAGGTTTCGGACGAGGAGGTCTAAATGGGCCTTTCAATGGACCCGTTGGAATTTTAACTAAGTAAAAAGTACAGATATTGAGGTTTTGCAATATAATTGTGTTGAAAAGCTCCTAATCAATTATTTGAACTCCTAATATTTGAATAAAACATTTTTGCGGTCCTTTTTGTAGAGGTTTCAGACGAGCAGGTCTAAATGGGCCTTTCAATGGACCCGTTGGAATTTTAACTGAGTAAAAAGTACAGAAATTGAGCTTTTGCAATATAATTGTGTTGAAAATATCCTAATCAATTACATGAACTCCTAAAATTTGATTAAAACTTGTTTTGCAGTCCTTTTTGTAGAGGTTTCGGACGAGCGGGTCAAAATGGGCATTTCAATGGACCCGTTGGAATTTTAAATGAGTAAAAAGTACATAAATTGAGGTTTTGCAATATAATTGTGTTGAAAAGCTCCTAATCAATTATTTGAACTCCTAATATTTTAATAAAACATTTTTGCGGTCCTTTTTGTAGAGGTTTCGGACGAGGAGGTCTAAATGGGCCTTTCAATGGACCCGTTGGAATTTAAACTGAGTAAAAAGTACAGAAATTGAGCTTTTGCAATATAATTGATTTGAAAAGCTCCTAATCAATTATTTGAACTCCTAATATTTGACTAAAACTTTTTTTTTCCGGTCCTTTTTGTAGAGGTTTCGGACGAGCAGGTCCAAATGCGCCTTTCAATGGACTCGTTGGAATTTTAACTGAGTAAAAAGTACAGAAATTGAGGTTTTGCAATATAATTGTGTTCAAAATCTCCTATTCAATTATTTGAACTCCTAATATTTGAATAAAACATTTTCGCGGTCCTTTTTGTAGAGGTTTCGGACGAGCAGGTCTAAATGGGCCTTTCAATGGACCCGTTGGAATTTTAACTGAGTAAAAAGTACAGAAATTGAGGTTTTGCAATATAATTGTGTTGAAAAGCTCCTAATTAATTATTTGAACTCCTAATATTTGAATAAAACATTTTTACAGTCCTTTTTGTAGAGGTTTCGGACGAGTAGGTCGAAATGGGCCTTTCAATGGACCCGTTGGAATTTTAAATGAGTAAAAAGTACATAAATTGAGGTTTTTCAATATAATTGTGTTGAAAAGCTCCTAATCAATTATTTGAACTCCTACTATTTGAATAAAATATTTTTGTGGTCCATTTTGTAGAGGTTTCGGACGAGCAGGTCTAAATGGGCCTTTCAATGGACCCGTTGGAATTTTAACTGAGTAAAATGTAAAGAAATTGAGGTTTTACAATATAATTGTGTTGAAAAGCTCCTAATCAATTACAAGAACTCCTAAAATTTGATTAAAACTTGTTTTGCGGTCCTTTTTGTAGAGGTTTCGGACGAGCAGGTCTAAATGGGCCTTTCAATGGACCCGTTGGAATTTTAACTGAGTAAAAAAGTACAGAAATTGTGGTTTTGCAATATAATTGTGTTGAAAATCTCCTAATCAATTACATGAACTCCTAAAATTTGATTAAAACTTGTTTTTCAGTACTTTTTGTAGAGGTTTCGGACGAGCGGGTCGAAATGGGCCTTTCAATGGACCCATTGGAATTTTATCTGAGTAAAAAGTAAAGCAATTGAGGTTTTGCAATATAATTGTGTTCAAAAGCTCCTAATCAATTATTTGAACTCCTAATATTTGAATAAAACATTTTTGCGGTCTTTTTTTGTAGAGGTTTCGGACGAGCAGGTCTAAATGGGCCTTTCAATGGACCCGTTGGAATTTTAACTGAGTAAAAAGTACAGAAATTGAGGTTTTGCAAGATGATTGTGTTGAAAAGCTCCTACTCAATTATTTGAACTCCTAATATTTGAATAAAACATTTTTGCGGTCCTTTTTTGTAGAGGTTTCGGACGAGCGGGTCGAAATGGGCCTTTTAATGGACCCGTTGGAATTTTAAATGAGTAAAGAGTTCATAAATGGAGGTTTTGCAATATAATTGTGTTGAAAAGCTCCTAATCAATTATTTGAACTCCTAATATTTGAATAAAACATTTTTGCGGTCCTTTTTGTAAAGGTTTCGGACGAGCAGGTCTAAATGGGCCTTTCAATGGACCCGTTGGCATTTTAACTAAGTGAAAAGTACATATATTGAGGTTTTGCAATATAATTGTGTTGAAAAGCTCCTAATCAATTATTTGAACTCCTAATATTTGAATAAAACATTTTTGCGGTCCTTTTTGTAGAGGTTTCAGACGAGCAGGTCTAAATGGGCCTTTCAATGGACCCGTTGGAATTTTAACTGAGTAAAAAGTACAGAAATTGAGGTTTTGCAATATAATTGTGTTGAAAATATCCTAATCAATTACATGAACTCCTAAAATTTGATTAAAACTTGTTTTGCAGTCCTTTTTGTAGAGGTTTCGGACGAGCGGGTCAAAATGGGCATTTCAATGGACCCGTTGGAATTTTAAATGAGTAAAAAGTACATAAATTGAAGTTTTGCAATATAATTGTGTTGAAAAGCTCCTAATCAATTATTTGAACTCCTAATATTTGAATAAAACATTTTTGCGGTCCTTTTTGTAGAGGTTTCGGACGAGGAGGTCTAAATGGGCCTTTCAATGGACCCGTTGGAATTTTAGCTGAGTAAAAAGTACAGAAATTAAGCTTTTGCAATATAATTGATTTGAAAAGCTCCTTATCAATTATTTGAACTCCTAATATTTGACTAAAACTTTTTTTTCCGGTCCTTTTTGTAGAGGTTTCGGACGAGCAGGTCCAAATGCGCCTTTCAATGGACTCGTTGGAATTTTAACTGAGTAAAAAGTACAGAAATTGAGGTTTTTCAATATAATTGTGTTCAAAATCTCCTATTCAATTATTTGAACTCCTAATATTTGAATAAAACATTTTCGCGGTCCTTTTTGTAGAGGTTTCGGACGAGCAGGTCTAAATGGGCCTTTCAATGGACCCATTGGAATTTTAACTGAGTAAAAAGTACATAAATTGAGGTTTTGCAATATAATTGTGTTGAAAAGCTCCTAATTAATTATTTGAACTCCTAATATTTGAATAAAACATTTTTACAGTCCTTTTTGTAGAGGTTTTGGACGAGTAGGTCGAAATGGGCCTTTCAATGGACCCGTTGGAATTTTAAAGGAGTAAAAAGTACATAAATTGAGGTTTTTCAATATAATTGTGTTGAAAAGCTCCTAATCAATTATTTGAACTCCTAATATTTGAATAAAACATTTTTGCGGTCCTTTTTTGTAGAGGTTTCGGACGAGCAGATCTTAATGGGCCTTTCAATGGACCCGTTGGAATTTTAACTAAGTAAAAAGTACAGAAATTGAGGTTTTGCAATATAATTGTGTTGAAAAGCTCCTAATAAATTATTTGAACTCGTATTATTTGAATAAAAAATTTTTGCGGTCCTTTTTGTAGAGGTTTCGGACGAGGAGGTCTAAATGGGCCTTTCAATGGACCCGTTGGAATTTTAACTGAGTAAAAAGTAAAGCAATTGAGCTTTT